>OZ020190.1:0-640313 GCA_963971165.1 Philopedon plagiatum | reverse complement strand
GCTGGAAATGGCTTCTCCGTGCTTCAATACATGCTCTAAATCGTCTTCGCATATTTCTCCTAACTCTTCGGAATACTTGACGTGTGAAAATATTAAACACCCTGTATCTCGAAAAAGAAGCGTTTAAGGATCCATGTTTATATAAAGTTATTTTCATATTTTTAGATGTTTTGTGATACCCTGTATATTATTGAATTCATATTTCAATAAGCTTTCATCTGACACCCTACACGATGCCCTTGAATTTTTTTCCATTTTTCCCTTTACCCCCTGAGATTAACTCCCCGAATCAAAATTCAACTTTTTATTCTTCACGTCTATAATTGGGCCACCACGCTTTATCTCTGTGCTAAATTTCAAATTTTTACGTCGAATAGTTTCAGAGAAAATCGCCTGTGTCGGACAGACCGACGAACGGACGGACACACTATTCCATAAATGTTCCGTTTTGCTAATTTTAGCACGAAACACTAAAAAAACTTAAATTAGTCTTAGAGAAGACAACAAGCTTTTGAGATCTGGATTATTGACTAAAATTCTGTCTCGCAATATTCATTTGGCGAGATTTTTTCACTTAATGAAAGTTACGTAATTGGTGTAGACGACGCGCAACTCAAAAGAATACAGATCGGCAGCCGAAACGCAAACTCGCGCATGGATTTACCTTTGGCAAAATAATCCGGTGCCGATAAATCAGCGTTAACCCGAATAATATCGGATTAATGCGGGAATTAATAATTGCGAACAAGGTCGGTCAATTGGCCGCCATTGTTGGAGCGTGGTGGATTTTCGTCCGATCAGACCATTTGTTTAATTTCGTTTCCCGAAAAGCACTTAATTTTGGTTTTGGCTCTTATTCGGCGGACGTGATTTCCAAATAAATGTTGACCGATTTGTATTTTGAATATTGGCTACATATTATGTGGAACGCCTGTCCATTTGCCCACATTAAAAAGCAATGTTTGGTTCAGCGCAATGGAAAATATGTTAATATTGAAACTCAACGAAGTAGGCAATGTGGCGAATCAAATTAAGGTTACGGCCGCACTGTCGTGCATTCCTTCGGCCGTTTTAGTACTAACAGGGAATGTTTATATTGTGCGTAACTTTTGTAGCAATTTTTAATCTTTGAATTTAATTTAATTTTAAAACTTTTTCGGAGTACATAAGTGTATTAAAATTAATTACAATAGAAATAAGAGTAAAACCCAAAAGACATTGTAAAATAACCTTAGCGTGCAGTAGTTTTTCGCCCGTCATTCAGTGAATTATGGTTAGTAATTCTTTGATGTTCATGCGTAGGGACCGTTGGTACATAAGGACTGCAGAGCCACCAAAATTTTCAAGCCACTTCACTCTGGCTTCTAGGACCTGAATTGGCCAAAATTATTTAAAGTATTATATTAAGAAACAAGCACGCGTAAGTATTTTTATAGTGACAAAATGACAAATTGCAACAAAATTTGAAACTATTAACTAAAATTTTCGCATTTAAAAGATACAGGGTGTCCTGATAAAAGTTAATCACCGGCGATATTGAAGCAAATATTATAATACCCAGAGCTTCCGGAACTCTTTTTATTACAAAAGCGGTCATCAGAAGTTTCTGGAAATTATTTGTAAGCTTTAAATTTGACCGCTAGAGTACATAAACGGTGAATTTTTTCTTAATTTGAAGCCTATTGCTTGGACTTATCTCTAGTGACATAATTAAAAATAGTGAGAAATTTTTGCACTTTATTTCCTTCGTGCAGACACAGTTCAAAAATGTCTTCATTCTTAAAGCGATGCATCACTAGAAAAAAATTCAAATTTTCTAAAATATAGCTAGTAGTAGCAGCTAAAGCCTTTAAGACTGTAATTACAGAAGAAGACTAAATACTTTTAGGTAAGACTCATCGCCGCCAAATATCGCCTTTTTTATGTCTACTAAAATTTGAAAATTAATACTTCATAAAACAAATATGCAATAGATGTAAGACTCATACTATAAACTATGTTATGAGCAAAATTAAATATTTCTGTTAGAACACAAGAAAGTACATACCTTAAAGGTAATAATCCAATTCACTCTGTAAAAAAATACTGAAACACAAACTACTAGCACAATCATAAAGTTTCGCTATGGTCGGCGACGTACACGAACGACTCTGTCGACTGTCCTTAAACAGGTATTCGTAAGAGGTCATAAGGGCGCATCAACAAAAAAATATATTAAGATAATTGTTATTTGGGGTATTTACTTAATATAAATAAACAATAAGTCAAGTCGAAAAAACATTTTCACATCATTGTTTTTAAGATTCCGTACCCTAAGTGTTCATTAGATCTCTATTGTTACTCTGCTGCTCTGTCCGTTTCGCTGTCTGTATGTTTATCTATCTGCCTATCTGTCAGAGGCTTAGAGCTCGTAAACGGGATAAGATTATTTTATTTAAACAAAAATTATTCAGAATTATCGGAATGCAAGGTACTTCTTGCACGATAGTTTCTGGTGTAAAAGGCTGGCTTTTTTTGACCGTTTTTTTTGTCCAACCTGAAAAGAAATATTCCTATAATTAAATTCTGCAATCAAATTATAAAATCCATATTTTATTTCAAACATGCACCAAATTGGTGGAAATATGTGGAATATATTTTATGTAGATTAAGCGATTAAACCCTATAGTTTACTGTTAACAAATAATTTACCCTACCAGACCCGACACACTAACAAAAAGATCTCAATAAAAAAGTAAAATCAACTACATTTATTGGTGTATTTCATTATTAGCTTAAAAAGTAGAATAATTATAAGGAAATCTTACTAAACATGTATTAAATATAAAATCTTGTGAAAATACTTTTTAAAAACAGGCTTTTATTATTTGGATGTACTAAACCGAAAAAAATTAGTATAGTTTTTTCATCGTGGCACTCCACTAAATGCTATTTATAAGTGGACGTAGTTCGTATGGGTGGATCCTAATAAAAGTAGTATCAAAGTTATCACTGGTACAGATATAATACGTTGTGTTAAATTTTTTGTCTTAAAAGCTTGTCGCGTGAATAGACAAGAAAAAATACATACTTAGGTATCTACTTACAATTTCTGCCAAACAAAATTAATGCCTGTATGAACTTTTCGTTCGCGACGGGCTTTTAAGACAATAAATTTAAGATAATATATTATATCTGTTTCAGTGATAACTTTGATACTACTTTTATTAGGATCCACCCACGCGAACTATATCCACTTATAAATAGCATTTAACATTGCCACAATGAAAAAACTATACTAATTTTTTTCGTTTTAGTACATCTAAATAATGAAAGCTTATTTTTAAAAAGTCTTTTTTACAAGATTTTATTGCGTTATGTTATAAAATATTATGCGTTGACTATTGTCTCAGTTCCCTTAATATTTAAGTATATTTGATCAAAAAATATTGTAATTTTTTGGGGCTAAGCTTTTCGAATGGAGTACTTTTGTGTTATGAAAATAAAGAAAATAATTGCTGGATAAGCCCATTGGACGCTGAATCGACGAAATGGTAAAATAACTTTACCAATTACCAGTCAGACCTGATGCTATAAGACTTTTATATCTAAATATTTAAATACAACAGATACGGGCCGCAGTTAAGGCTAAATACAAAATATTAGATAGTAGTACATATGTATATTCGGATTTGTTCACTTCAATACCACACTTACCTGAAGAAACATGTCGCTAAAAATATTTTAAATGCGTTAATAGGCCCTTTTTTGTAATACAAAGATACGTATGTATTTAAAATGTCATTTTATGTATTTTTCCATTTTGTGCCAAATCTTATAAAGAATAACGTGTAAGTTAAAAACCAAAAAATAACATTTTTATACTCGTATGATGTTCCTTTTTCACCCTTCAACAGGCTGAAAAGCAAGAAAATTCGCTCGGAAAAGGGTGTATTGGTTATACGAGATTATTGAAGTTCTGTTGGTGGAAAAAGCGAAATGCCGAAAACCTGATAAGCATGTCCTTAAAAAAGTCCTTTACTCCTTTTTTTATTCAATATTTTGGAAATAATCCTCGAGAAACAGATTTGATGGTTTAAAATATTAATAGACTGTCTTATCAAAAAAAAAAACAATACAATAATTAATTTAGAAATTTCAAACAACAGAGGTTTTGACCTAGTTCCATCTAGGTTATGTTATCAAACTAAATTAAAAAATAACGTTGCAATATTCGAAATTCATTCACAAAACTATTAAGAGAACTGAAAAAATAGTCAACGCATAATATTTTATAAGCTAAAGAGAATATTTACGCTTGGGTGTCAAAGAAATACTAACCATAATTTGCCGACTGATGGGGCAAAAAACTACTACACGCTGAGTTTATTCTACAATGATTTTTAGGCTTCACTATTTTTACAAGCTTTTATTTAACTTTACCTGTTAGTATGTATGTATGTTTGTGTGTATGATAGTAGTATGTTTAAGTCAAATATTGCCATCAAAATTTCGACTAGTTCTTATTAAGCTAGAGCTTTGAAATTTTGTACACGTGTATAAGTCCGGTGATAATGCAATATAGTATATTTAATATTGTTCTAAATCTAATATGGCGGACGCCCCAAGATGGCAGATCACCTTTTTTACAATCCGCTTGATATGGGTATCAAATGAAAGGGTTTGACGAGTAGAATACGATAAGCTATGCGACGTCATTCTAAACCCACTAAGGCAGACGTCACAAGATGGCGGATTACCATATTTTTGACAACCCCCTTTACATGGGGATCAAATGAAAGGGCTTGACGAGTAAAATACGTGTCGTCATTGTAAACTCAATGTGGCGGGCGCCACAAGATGGCGGATTACCTTTTTCTTTACACTTCCCTTAATATGGGTATCAAATGAAAAGGTTTGACGAGTAGAATACGATAAGCTATGTGACCTAATTCTAAACCCAATATGGTGGCCGCCACAAGATGGCGGATTGCCTTTTTTTCACAATCCCCTTGACATGGATATCAAATGAAAGGATTTGACGAGTAGAATACGATAAGCTATGTGACGTCATTCTAAATCCAATATGGCGGACGCCACACGATGGCGGATTACCGTTGTCTTAACAATCCCCTTGATATGGGCATTAAATGAAAGGGTTTGACGAGTAGATTACGATAACGACAGGTAGAATTCCTTGTAATAGTGATGCATTATCAGAAATGCATCGGTTAAGACGTAACTAAAGATTTAAAAATAAAATCTTGTAAAAAATACTTTTTCGAAACAAGCTTTTATTATTGAAATGTACTAAAACGAAAAAAAAATAGTATAGCTTTGTCATTGTGGCAATGCTAAATGCTATTTATAAGTGGTCGTAGTTCACGTGGGTGGATCCTAATAAAAGTAGCATCAAAGTTATCACTGAAACAGATATAATATATTATGCTAAATTTATTGTCTTAAAAGCTTGTCGCGTGAATAGAAAAGAAAAAAATACATATTTCCCTGCTAGGAATAAAATGCTCACTGGGTGGTAATATGTCATTTCCGGTGTTGCCTAAACACCATTTTTAAGTGTGCGTAAAGCATTTTGATTAATCAAATTCTGGTATTCCAACTTCCAATCGTATAAACAAATATCAATCATAAAAGAAAAACAATATTTAGCTTCAGCGAACTTTAAATAGGTAATACGATTTCCCCCTATTTATTGTATTTTAGAAATGGATTTCGTAGTCATATACTTTAAGGGGGTGGCAGCAAAAGGGGAAAACCCTGATCCTGCTATGCCTTAGGGATTCCTGATATATAATGGCCTATCAACGAGACAGAGCTGTTATTTTTGATAAATGTAAAGGAAAAAATGTTTATAAGTTTATTTACTTTCTATCTTGCGAGGAAATAAAATAAAAACAATAAGAGAATAAAAGTTGGGACGTGTAGCAGAAAAGGAACTCGCTGGCTTAATATATCATGAGACTGTAACAGGTTCTTATTATAGAATTCCTATTTGGGGAGAGAAATATAAGAAAAGGGAAATATTAAAGTTAAACAAAAAGGTGCTCGCTTATGTATTAATCATGTCGTGATAACCGAGTAAGGTTTCTGCTAAAATGGGGGCATCATCTTATTGGAAAATTGGTTCCATTTCAAATTTATTACAATTATCTTAAAATATTTCAAGAATCAGAGGCTCCACTATAGTTTCCAATATATTTAACCACCGGTCTCCTGTTAAATTTTCATGGTGCGCCCCTCCCTCCCATATTAGCCGAAGCGTAGGGCAATGTTTGGACACTGTTTACCCCCCTCGTTGAATTGGTCGTAGAGGTTCTACCAAATGGTCTGCCAGGTCGCCCGGTTTACCACCCTTGGAATTTTTATATAGGGCAATCTAAAACAAAAAGTGTATGTAACACATCCGAATTTTCTTTTGTAGTTACAACAAAGAATAACTGCTGCCTATCGCAATATTGATATACAATTTGAATATGTTTGCGAGAAGTTCTCAAATAGGTTATTTTACTCTTTGGAAGTAAACGGAGAACACTTTCAACAATTTTTGCAGGTGCTAAATTTTGACACACCGCCATTTCTTTGTTAATTCTATTAATGCTCTAATTTAGTTAGTTCGAATTTATTAGATTCTTTGATATCGAGACTAGAGATTAGGTCTCAAAACGTCAGAAAAACTATTTTGATCAGACTTTTATTATTTTTTAAAAATATTAATTTTGCTTAACAGCATAGTGGCTTAACGCCCAAATAATAAATCTTTGTAATGCTTATTGTATTTAACAAAAATACTTATGATCTTAACTTAACACATATCTGCCAACAGATTCATTAAAACTTGAGACGCCATTTCTCCGCAAAAAGTAAGGTAAGTCGCATTATTTTATTTTGTCAAAACCCATAATATTAAAAATTATTTTTTACATCATCTCTTCTAGATTTATCCTATATGTAAGCGATACGGCGGGTATTAATTAGATCTTGATATAAATAAACTATACTAATAGCCAAGATAATGTTCATAGTCTGTTAAATTTGTCATTTTGTGATTATAATACGATACTCACCCGAAATCAACCGTTCCAAGTGCCGTAGGGATATGGGCAATATTCCAGTACGTTGAAGTTATAAACTACCCGGTAGTTTAGTATCCAAAATAATTACTGTTCTAATGGTCTAATTCAGATAAATTATCAAAAAGGAGTTTAATTTCGTCTACAATTTGACATTGTCTATCATATAATATACTATACCATTTGATAACAATAACAACATTTTACCATCTTTTGAGAAAAAAAATTAAACTTGTTTCTCCTACCCCACCAACTAATCTAGGTCACACTTCTTTACTTGAAAGCCCTACAGAAATAAAAGCAAAAAAATATACCCCGCCTATGACAAATTAAAGGTATCATGACCAGTCAATCTTTTCACAGACAATGTCAAAAACAAAATTAGCTGGCTATCAGCTGAGCAGCGGCGATATATCCCTCAGTGGGCCATGACAAACAAGCGCCGTCCGACCGGATAGCTTGATTAGACCGACCAAACGCATCCAATGTGTCGGATTACCCTTTGACCGGTCCTGAATACACTGGATAATTGGACAGAGCCCGATTTCGATTAAATTTGTTTCTGTTATTAATAACCTATTTCTTTTTTGACTATTTTAGTGACACATGGTCTCGGTAAAAGATTTATTATGTCATTCTTGTATAATGTAGGCACTTTCCCTCAAGACAATACACATACGCATAAAATTAATGTTTAGAGCTAACGCTTGTGTACCATCACATTACAAGCGTCAATTGGCTAATTTTATTAATTAAATTGTTTTGAGAAACCCACCATACAGTATTCCCGCCACACTGTGTAGTAATGCCCTAATTAAAAACTTAGTTTTTAGGGATTGTTTGTAAACACAACTATTTTAGTTAAATGGTAATTTTAAAAAATAACAGAACAATTAGCTATTGTTCGAGTAAACAGGATATTGCTTTTGCAACTGTTAAAATTGAAAAACTGTTATTCGAGAAAATATTTTATTTTCGCGTCCTAGTTAATATTCAAATAACTTTGCCCAACCCGAACTGTGGTAGAGCGGATTTTTTTTGCGGCCTCTCTGAAAATTTGTTTACTTCATTACCTCTTGGCTTGTACACTTTAAATATTTTAGTTTAGAGAAAGCACGATGCTGTTCTCAGCTCATGTTTTACAAGTTTTAAAAAATTTAATTAAAAAACCAAACGAAATTTTAATATACAGGGTGGCCCACCGAAATCGTTTCATCCAGGTTTATTTTCTTTTAAACAAATAAATTAAAAACCGCTCGGACCCGTATAATTTAGTTTTCAGGGGGACTTATTTTTTAGTATTTTCACTTACCGTGCTTGAATCCCTAAGCCCCTAAGTTTTCACCCTTAGAAACTTAAATGGGAAGAGGGTTGAGTATACCTTATTTTAAAGGGAATTGAATTGCCTTTCCAACGGGACCTCACTCGTTGGTATCGGATGAGTAGTTTCTGGGAAATGAGACCTTAAAAAATTAAAATTTAAAAGTAACGAAATTTTTGACCAGTTGCTTCATTCAAGTAAATGCTGAAAATGTCATATACGTATTACTACTATATAGCGAACGACGAAAAAATGTTGAAGCAAAGACGTAGCCTTTGGAAACAATTGTTAACCACTCATCACGTGACTACTGAACATACCCTTGGGGGGTTTTTGCAGCGACGGACGAAAAAATGATGAAACAAAGACGTAGCCTTCAGAAACAATTGCTAACCAGTCACATGACGTATTGAACATCCCTCCTAAACAACCACGTGATTTGCCCTGCTATCTTTACTTTTGAAAGGTAAAAAGACGAAAAGGAAACCGACAAGCTCACATTTTAAACTGCTGTCAGAACTGACAGTGACAGTTCCGTTAAGTGCTGGCAGATCACGTGGTACGAAACAAAAGAAAAGGAGATTTTATCTTTGCTTCAAATTTTAACAACGGGTAGACTGGATGCTAACAATATATTAGTAATACGTATATGGAAAATGTCCACTCCTTATAACCTCCATGTAATTATAAAGGCACTGGTCGAAATGTTCGCGAACATATTTGACGGCATTCGTACACTATTCGTTGTCGCAAGTCTTCTAAATAATTAGACTGGGTTGCATAAATTTTTGTTTTTAAATGTCCCCACAAGAAAAAGTCCAGTGGCGATAGATTTGGAAATCTTGCAGGCCATTCAACAGGACCTCTTCTTCCAATCCATCTTCCTGGAAAATTGTCATCCAGATACTGCCTTACAGGAAATGCATAGTGTGGGGGTGCCCCATCTTGCTGGAAAATTAGATTTTCTGGCCGATGACGTGCGTTGAACGAAGATAAAAAATGATTTTAATATGAATTTAATTTACGATGTTACGATTTTTTTATGTTTATATAAAATAACTTGTGATTTTGTGTGAAATAAAAGTTGAAAGTCAAAAGTATTTTATTATTTTTAATTTATTAACATGGCATCTCCTTACTCTCCAAATTGGAGAATTCTAAAGATAGTTGGGAAAAAATCTAGAGAATTCTAGGGAAAATTTGCAACACCGTCTCGGGGTTTTTATTCCCACCCACCTGACATCACTGCATTAAGTCTATGAACCAGTTTTATTTTATACGGATGGAATGTATGATTTTTTTTATAAATTTTCTGAATGGTTGCACTTGAAACACCCGACACTTCTGACATTTTCCTCGTACTAAGTGTGGGATCAATTGCAATATGATCCAAAACTGCAACTTCTACAGCTTCAGTTCTTATAGGATTTTTAATATTTATTTTTAGTGTTCCGTCAAACGGAACACTTATGGAATAACTTCGGTGTCCGTCCGTCCGTCTGTCACATGCGATTTTCTCTGAAACTATTCGACGTAAAAATTTGAAATTTGGCACAGAAATAGAGTGTGGTGTCCCAATTATATACGTAAGTATAAAAAGTTCAATTTAAATTCTGGGGGTTAATTTCGGGGGGTAAATTGGGCAATGGAATTTTTTTTTTATCAAGGGCATCGTATAGGGTGTCAAATGAAAACTTATTGAAGCACGAATTCAACGATATATACGATGTATTTTTTATTGCATTTATTTAAACACTTTCCGGAAAAATCGCTTAAAAATTTCTGTCTCCCACACTTATCGCCAGAAGTATCACTCAGAAAAATGTGAAAAAAATCATGAACTTTAAGAATTAGGTGTAGATTGAGCGCAAATTATTAGAATTTTATTGAAACATTCTAGCGCGGTCAATTGTTATAAACAATTTAATTGTTTATTTCCTCATAACTGCTGAACCATTGGTTTTAGAGAAAAAGTGTTTCGACAAAAAATATTTCTCAAGATGCTAAGGAATAATTTTAACACGTTTTTCAAAATTTTTAATTTGGTCCACTCAGCCTCTCGCATACGCGATGTGATACGGCGTTGGTGCCGGCGGCCGAAGTTTGCTCAGGTTAAGTAGGGGGTTGATGGCATGGAACACTAATTGTGCAAGGAGAACTTGCACATGACCGATTTTTTTTGCTTATCACTTATCCTGTTTCACAAAATTTCGCCACTAATTCTGGTACGTAAGTAAGTGGTCCATTTGGGGGTAATTCATTATCAGATAACGCGGCAACTCCACCACAATCGTTATTTCTAAAGGAAAGTGGAATAATTTCAACTCTTTCTTTAAGAGTAGACGTCATTTGAATTCGTAATTGAACGAAACGAAATTTATAGCAAAATTATTGGATTTACCAGGCACGGCTCGTGAAATTTTAAAGTTGTATATCACTGTTGCTACTTATGGGACCTTTGCCAAGTTCCGGTTTTTTAATAGTGAGCCTACTAGGAATGTTTTGATAAAGAAAAGAAATATTTTGTAAATTGTGGAAAAAAAGTTGAATTCCCCCCCTTCCCATTTAAGATTTTAAGGGTGAAAGCCTTAGGCTTAGGGGTTTAAGCATGGAGCGGGGTGAAAATTCCAAAAAATATGTCCCCCTGAAAAGTAAAGTGTATGGGTCGAGCGTTCTTTTGAATTTATTTATTTAAAAGATGAAAATAAACCTGGGTGGAAAGATTGTATGCAAATCGTGTTTACTAGAATGGTGAATATGTACCCTTCCTTAATGGGCTGTGGGAAAACTATACTAAAAGGGTTCCTTCAATTTCCTCTGAATTCTATTTACACAGCATTATTTGCTTCTGTGTGACATGACTGTAACTTTGTTTGGATTTTTCTTCCAATTATTGTCGGTTTGGTATATTTAACATTATTTTTACTGATGCGTGCACGTAATAAAATTCATGATTGCGGCGGAACAGTAAAGTTAACCAAAAACCCCGATGTCGTTAAGCGTACAAACAATATATGCAGAATTATGTATCGGCTGTTGAATATTTAACCGAAATAGTGAGTGTGAATATACAGCGAGATTTAAATATTCAGCGTGTGATTTCGACAACCAATGCAACAAAATTGACTGTTAAAGATTTATGATGCTGAATAAAGAGTTTTAAAATTTTCGGTTTCTGTTATAGTGCCCTGCGTCGGCTTTGAATGTTGTTTCCGGTATTGGTAAATGTGTTACTGTAATGAAACTTTTATTAACTCGTTTCATCGGAATCGGTGATCTAATAAAGTTTACGAGTGTACGCTGTGCAGTCAGTCGAGTGGTCATCATTGACTATACAGCGATTTACTCAGCTCAATTCATAAAATTAATTGATCTGGAAAAAATGTGATAGCATTATATTTTCTCCTCGCACAAAGCAGATTAAATTTATTATATCTACAACAATAAACTTTTCCGTTCAAATTCAGTAAAAAGATTTTTGACTCAAATTTTATAAGTTTTAAAATTTTTTTTGGGGTCAAAATGGATCGAAACTAAAATTCGGTATACATCATCAGAATAAGCCTGTCGAAGTACGTCTTCAAGGAAAGCAGTAGCTGTAGAAACAAACACTATGTGGGTCAGTCGTCAGTCCTTTACAAATCGTATGCCAAGAAATCTTCATGATTTTCCATTGGTTGTTAATTTTTTTTAAAAATAATATCGAGATTTTTTTTACTTGTTTTTTCCGAGTTATGTTATTCGTGAATTTTAATAGCTTGCTTGTTTCTGTCACATTACAAATTCATTATCTCCGATTCTACTCATCGGATTGGTACCGTTGTCTCACCGTTGTATTTATTGTTGTATTAGCTTTCTAATTGCATAGTACAAATAATTTTATAACATTATTTAATGAACAGTAATAACAAATTAGTTGTTTAAATATTTTTTCATACTCGCCCCCACAGCGTATAAAATCGCAAAAAATATCCTTATAATAATGTGTTGTGTTTCACCATAATAAGCCATCAAAAAATAAAAGTGGAGTTTCTATTAGGTCCAAAGATATTTATTAATTTCGAGCGCGTGTCACGCGCCGAACACTATGAGCTGCGCGATGTGTGCCGCATGTCATGCACGATGTACAGTTTCAGCAGTCTTGGACTCGTTGCTTGCTTCTAAACATACATGGATTCTTGTACAGCAATTGTTTCGAATGCGATTAAGACATGCATCATACAAAAAGCCCCGTGAAAAGGGACAATGGTTTTTTTAAAAGAAAATACTACCTACAACTCGTGAGAAAGCCTTTCAGCCTCAATGAGTGAGATGGTCGCACTTGCTTCGTTTGTGTGACCAACCTCACACTTATTCAGGATCGAACGCTTTTTTCACTCGTGCAATCTATATTATCATTGTTTATACTGCACTGAGAAAAAACACCAAAAATTTCCAAAATAGTAGTAACCGCTTGATAAAGGCATCTCAGTGGCATGATTTACTCTAAAACATAGAAAAAATGCTGTAAA
The DNA here is from genome assembly GCA_963971165.1 of Philopedon plagiatum. Taxonomy (NCBI): domain Eukaryota; kingdom Metazoa; phylum Arthropoda; class Insecta; order Coleoptera; family Curculionidae; genus Philopedon; species Philopedon plagiatum. Next base: position 627,411 of record OZ020190.1, on the reverse strand, counting down.
TTTGATAAAAATTTCTATAAAAATTGTGAATATTACGAAATGTACAGCATTTTTTTCTCATTTTAAAGGACATCGTGCCACTCATGCCTTTATCGAACATTTCCCGAAGTGAAAGGTAATTTATGTTTTTAGTTTTTCTCTGTGTAAGCGAAAAATAAGAAACGGAACCATCTAAAATTTTATGTAAAATTTCATATTTCACTAAAAGTTTGTTATTAAATTGTCAATAAATTAAAACACTATTAGATATTTATAATTTTTACTCTATTAACGTTTTTATTTATAATAAATACTATCGCAATACCCATGTTAAAAAAGTTTAGAGTAAAAATGGAATAAACATGAATTCTAATTTTATATTTATAATACAATTTATATAATTATTAATTATAAATATAAATTGATTTCAAATTTTATATATTAATGAAACTAAAATCAGAGCAATAAACTACTACTGATAAAAATGAGTACTGATGAGCAATTCTAAAAAATGTATTAATTTTTAGTGCAGGCAAACCCAAACAATTTAATTGTTTATTTTGTTATAACCGCTAAACCCTTGGTTTTAGAGAAAACATTTTTTAACAAAAAATATTTCTCACGAATAAGGAACAACTTTTGATCTTACACATTTTTCAAAATTTTTAATTTGGCTCCGCGCATACGCGATGTGGTACAGTAATATCTTAACGCATTTTCGAGAAATTAAAAAGGAACATTTAAAAAAGAAAATATTAAACACCCTGTATCTCGACAAAGAAGCGCTTAGGTGGGATCCATGTTTATATAAACTTATTTTTAGATGTAGAATCTGTCTTTAAAATTCCTTGATATCTTTTTGTAACACCCTGTATACGGAGGGCGGTAGCTCTCTTATACTGGATTAAATATTACAAAATTTGGAATGCATGACAATATCAGCGCCGATCTTAGAGGCATTTGGGGGAGGGGGGTTGAAGGGCGATTGAGCGCCCCGCACCTTAATTAAATCCGTCCAGAGTAATTTAAAGATCAGTTAAGGTTTTTCCGTCTCAGTAACATCACCTTAAATCAAAGTGAAACAGCAATATCTCAACTGAATATGCTCTAATATGCTTTTGTGACGTATAATTAATATCTACCTAATACGTATATAACCGAAGAAGAGGCCACGCCATTACTGACTCAGGTTTTATGCGCCAAAGTTTTAGGATGCAGCTATAAAGTTAAACTGATGCGTTCGGAACTGCTGCACGCTCCAGTTTGAAACAGCTCCGCTAGAACTTTAATGGCTGTGATAAATGCCTGTGATTTCCCAAGAATCTTACCAGATATTTAAAATCCAAGGGTTATTTGTTACCTTTAAAGAATTTTAGATAGAGTTACATGCAATCTTTAATAGTCCACTTTTGAATTAAAGAAAATTACTTTAGAATATCTAAGCTTTTACCAAGAAATATTCTTTAAAGTGGGAGTTGTAGGTCGATCGCATTTCACCCTAATAAGAGACCGGAGTATTTTAAAAAAACAACATTTTAGTTCTTTGTATTCACTATATTCTTAATACAAGTTAAGTGGTATTTCATTTAAAGAAACGCAGCCATAAGAAATATAAATATAAATGATCACGTTATGTATAGTACGTTTGCGAGAAAGCAGCGTTGTCACGTTGAAAATTTGTAATAGTGTTGTTCTAAAGAATCTAAAATTAAATTATGATTTACCTTATTTTAGTAGCCTACTTTATATGGCCGCCTCCTCCTTCTAGACACCTTCTGATTCTTCTACTTACCCAAAAAAAATTTACTAGTAGGTTGGAGAATTGTTAATTTTTTCAGAAATTCTTCGTTTGAGATCATTTATATCCTCAATTGGATTAGAATTTGTTACAAAAGGTCACAAAAAGAAATCGCAGGGTGTCAAATCACAGGAACAAGCTGGCCATATTTGGTGTCGGTTTCGACTTATTCTGTTTACAAAAAATTTACTTAAAAAGCTTAAATTTTCTCTGGTTACATGAGGTGTACGTACCACTTTATATAAATGTCAAAAGACAACAAGAAATTAAATCATATACCGCGAATATTACTCTAGAGCAATCACAAGACGGTTTCCCGAAAAAAAAAACATTAGTAATTTACCTTCAAATAATAGCGAGAATTACTTCGCTTTTTTTTTAATTTTATGAATACTGGGTCTCTGGTGGCCGAGTTGGTACGGCGCCAGCTTTGCAACCGAGAGGCGCGGGTTCGAATCCCGCTTCGACCATGGATATTTTGTGATTATTGTTGGAAGGTGGTAGAGGAATTCTGCCTCGACCGAGGTGGTACCACCCCACACATCCTCTTAAAGGGCTGGTGAAATCCCTACGGATGTTTCCAGCTCTGGATGTGTGAGTCGATTCCCCAGTACACCCACGGTACATAGTATTTCGACGTCGGTCTTCGTCGGCTGCCAGAAGATAAAAAAAAAACACAAATTCAAATCAAACGTAAATATTAGAAATAATCATGTCACTATCTACGCACAACGGCCATGCGACTTTCAAGATGCAAAGCCACCTTCGAGCAAAATAATTAAAAATCACTCGTATATAAAAATATCTTTTCTTGGATTGATAAATAGGAAGTTTTTCAAAACCTCCTTATTTTTACACAAAATAAGCATTAATCAGGGAAGCAGATCTGTAGTAACCTATACAATACATGGTGGCACCCCCAAGGATTATAAAATATTTAAACAATAAAATCCACAATGTATCTCTGCACCGAATTTCCAAGCGCGCGAATTTCATAAAGTAAACGAGTTTACAACACCACGTCGTTGTCGGGAAAAATTTTCTCTTTCACTGACTATGGAAACGAAGCAGAGTTATTTGAATATTGACCGGAATGTGGAAGAAAATATTATCCTAAATAAACATTTGCCGAATAATTGAAATAACATTACTTTAGAACGGAACAAACAGCTAAATAAATTAAATAATGGTGTTTTTTTTTAGGTAAGACCAGCGAATCGTGAAATAGCTTGCATAATTTTAAAAACAGCATTAAATCCGTTGTTGCCAAAACGTAACACCCGCCATTCCCGAAAATGTGAGAAGTGAGTTCTAAAATCGATTTTATTACTGCCAAGAAGTTCATGGTGGTTATTTTGAACAACTTTTAAGGTACTAAGAGAAATAAATGTATTTAAATTTTAACGTTCAGATTCACTAAGAAGGTTTAAGTTTAAGATTTAGTACTGGTTTAAATTAAGATCTTATAGTTGATCAGTTATGTTTTGACCGGTTTTTGCCCTGTCATTGTTAATAAGTCGCCATTAAAAACTTGTGAATTATTCTGTTACTTTAGCGATTTGCATGGTTTCCAAATGATTTTCATCTTGGAACGGGTTGCTCGAATGAATTTAATTCTCTTATTGTCGAAAGTACGTCCATTTCTTTATAAATTTGCGAAAAACCTCAGGAACAAATTCATAGTATAAAACTTGTTCTTATTCTTACACTTATCAGTTTAAAACTTTTAGTTGTCAAATTAGACCGGACTAGCGTTGGAGAATCTGGACGATAATTTTAGTGCCATTTTTAATTTTTAAAGGCTTGTCATTTAAAAGCGAATCCAGATACGGACCTCGGGTTTGAAGTAAAAATGTTTCCTTTTTGAAGACCACACGGCATAGGGTTGCATTTAATATTTTTGACTTCAGCTCCCTAGCGTCACCCCTCAGGTGGTTGAAAAAGTTAATTTACATAAAATAAAGTGGATTTAATAACTAATAATATATACCTATCTTTCCTAATAGCAAATATATTTGCCCATATTAAGGCTTTTCGGACACCCTGTATATAATAATTGGCTTAACGTAACACAACAGACATTGTTAGTAAATTATGGGCGTAGGAGTAATTAAATGTTCAATATTTATAATATCTAACGTTGTACAATGATATTCCACCAAAAACATACCTGTAAAAAAACAGGCCAAGTTCTCGTCAGGGCTGTGTGTTTTGTTATCTGAAAAAAATAACTGAAATTATAAAAACTGAAATTGTAAAAATTATGCCAACACATTTTTCGCAGTGTTTTGATAAGCACAGCAAAATATTGTGTGAACTGATAAATTTACAGACCAAACTTGGTAAGTTTTCAAGGGTCTCAATATTGCTCAGTTCTTTAATGAAAACTTGCCAAGTTTGGTCTGTAAATTTATCAGTTCACATATTTTTTTATGCTTATCAAAACACTGCTAATAACGTGTAGGCAAGGAACTTGGCATAATTTTTACATTTCAGTTATTTTTTTCAGATAATAAAGCACACAGTCCTTCTTACACGTATGTAACTTCTTTTTAACTTCTCAACTGTTATTTGGCGTATTCCGGCTTTAATTTTGTATCACTTATTTTTTATTCCCCTTACTGTGTGCAACCCTGATAACACAATATTATCTATTTAGTGTCGGTGGTAAAAGGACGAAGATGTAGGAATTATCCCTGTGACACTTTGGTCGTGTAGTTTGGTTTTGATATTAGGTTTACAGTCCCGGAATGTTTAAAAATTAACGGGGAATAATTGACATGACATGTTGGGACGCAACGCTGGGCGGTGCGGTTATAAAACAATTATTATTGATGTACATATAAAGTGGAATGACGTGTTGGCCAGCTTTAACTAATTATTTTGGTTTATTAAATGTTTTAGTAAAATGAGGAAAAGTTATACCTATTATGGGTTTTTACCTTTGAGAAATTTTTAAAATTATAAATTTGATCACGAGTAACATTTATAAGCAGTTTAAGACTGAATTCAAAAGAACTTGTGTAGTTGTCTATCCCACCAAAAACGTACATGTAAAAAAACAGGCCAAGTTCTCGTCAGAACTTTGTGTTTTGTTATCTGAAAAATAACTGAAATGTAAAAATTTTGCCAAATTCCTTGCCTACACGTTATTAGCAGTGTTTTGATAAGCACAAAAAATATTGTGTGAATTGATAAATTTACAGACCAAACTTGGCAGGTTTTCGAGGGTTTCGATATTGCTCAGTTTTTTAATGAAAACTTGCCAAGTTGGGTCTGTAAATTTATCAATTCACACAATATTTTTCTGTGCTTTTCAAAACACTGCTAATAACGTGTAGGCAAGGCACTTGGTATAATTTTTACATTTCAGTCATTTTTTTTTCAGATACCAAAACACACAGCCCTAACGCGAACTTGTCCTGCTTTTTACATGTATATTTTTGGTCGGATTTAATTCCTTTTTGTTCAGATATCGAATGATATTTATTTATCAGTGTATGTGTATACACATGAACGGTATTTTCTCCAAGCAAAAAATTTTATTAATGGCTTTTTGTCGATAAGGCTGCATGTATTCCTGGTTTTCCTGTTTGTTGCGATTATTATAAAATAAAGATATTTGGAACTAAATCAGAAAATAAAAAAAAAATTCTGTTTCCGACCGGGATCAAACCGGGGACCTTCCGGTGTTAGGAGGATGTGATAACCACTACACTACGTACACACCTACCTCTCTAAAGCAGAAGTCGCTACCTATTTCGTGTCAGAATCCGCCATGTTGGATTTTCCGCCATGTTGGATTTTTATTGATTTTTGATAATTATCACCTCAAACACTATTTATGTTCCAAATTTCAAAGCTCTGGCTTGATTGGAAGTACCCTAGATTTATAATAATGATCTAGCAATCAGTCAGTGAGTGCCCGAAATTGTGATTTTGGAACAGTCGTATCTTGGAAACTATTTCACCAAGATGTATGAAATTTGGAATACTGCTTCTTTTTGGCAACCTAACCCCCCTGAAAATTCAGTCAGTCCTGTAACCCAAGCAACCAACCTCGAAGATAGAGGGGGGTCGAAAAGTGCTCGAAATGGTTCGTGTAAATATTGCACAGTGCGCGCGCGGTCGGTTTTGCGATAACTTGGCCTGGCGCACTCTGTGCGCTTTAATATAAATTTGCAGTAGATTCAGCAGCTTTTTACAATTCAACTCCAAGAATTATTACTTTATTACATAATGTTGAACCCCAAATAAGCTTCATTCAAAATGTCTAAGGTGGTAGAGGAATTCTTCCTCGACCGAGGTGGTACCACCCCACACATTCTCTTAAAGGGCTGGTGAAATCCCAACGGATGTTTCCAGCTCTGGATGTGCGAGTCGGACTTCCCCAGTACACCCACGGTACATAGTATTTAGACTTCGGTCTTCGTGGGTTGTCAGAAAAAAAAAAGCATCGCAAACCCATTCATATCAGTAACTTTGTTTTCTGTATTTACAAATTTTTCGTATGAAGCTTCCTCTGGCCGGTTATTTTCAATTATTTTTATAAATTGTTCTCGAATCAGCTAAAGCTTCTTTAAATAAGAATTACTTTAATTTCCATTCGCTGTACTCGAAAACCGCACAATTCTAAACGCTCCAGTTCAACTTGTCTCTGCAGCGAATTCTGGGAAATCAGTAAATTGAATACCGCTTTTGTTGAATTTAACTTAATAGGATTAAACAGTGCTTTGACGCTTTCCTTGCGGTAAGTTCGGTAAGTCCCCGACGTGTGGGCGTTTAGTCTTCAATTTAGTAATTGATAAGGAGTGTGCAATCTAGAAGAGATCTGAGTAGACCTTTGAGGAGTTAGACCTGTCTTGTGGGTGTCGGTCCCTCGAATATTCTTATTATTACAGATCGGTTGAGGTTTTTGTGTTTCAAAATAATTAATAAATTGTTACACGTTGCAAGACATCACTAGGAATATATAGTAAAATCCTAAACTTTATCATTAATGCAGATATCTCTTTTTTACAAGCTTTTATTTAACTTCATCTGTCAGTTTGTTACTATGTTTAGGTCAAATATTGCAATCAAAATTTCGACTAGTTCTAATTAAGCTAGAGCTTTGAAATTTTGCACTCCGGTGACAATGCAATATAGCATATCTAATATTCTTCTAAATTCAATATGGCGGATGCACCAAGATGGCGGATTACATTTTTCTTCACAATTCCCTTGATATGAGTATCAAATGAAAGGGTTTGACGAGTAGAATACGATAAGCTATGCGACGTCATTCTAAACCCACTAAGGCAGACGTCACAAGATGGCGGATTACCATATTTTTCACAACCCCCTTTACATGGGGATCAAATGAAAGGGCTTGACGAGTAAAATACGTGTCGTCATTGTAAACTCAATGTGGCGGGCGCCACAAGATGGCGGATTACCTTTTTCTTTACACTTCCCTTAATATGGGTATCAAATGAAAAGGTTTGACGAGTAGAGTACGATAAGCTATGTGACGTCATTCTAAATCCAATATGGTGGACGCCACAAGATAGCGGATTACAGTTTCCTTCACAATCCCTTTGATATGGGTATCAAATGAAAGGGTTTGACGAGTAAAATACGTATCGTCATTGTAAACTCAATGTGGCGGGCGGCTCAAGATGGCGGATTACCTTTTTCTTCACAATCTCCTTGATGTGGGTATCAAATGAAAATGTTTGACGAGTAAAGTACGGTAACAGGTAAAATGCCTTGTAATGATGCATTATCAGAAATGCATAGGTTATGACGTAGCCAAAAATTTAATAATAAAATCTTATGTAAAAATACTTTTTAAAAAATAGGCTTTTTTATTTAAATGTACTAAAACGAGAAAAATAAGTATAGTTTTTTCATTGTGGCAATGGTGAATGCAATTTATAAGTGGACGTAGTTCGCGTGGGTGGATGCTAATAAAAGTAGAATCAAAGTTATCGCTGAAGCATATATTATGTTTAATGTATTGTCTTAAAAGCTTGTCGCGTGAATAGAAAAGGAAAAAATACATACTTAGGTACTTACAATTTCTGCCAAACAAAATTAATGCCTCTATGAACTTTTGGCGCGATGTATAACTTAACAGAAAACTGTTAACTTGTACAGCTATGAAAGGAAAACAATTACTTCTAACTTTTTAGTGCGCTACTCATAAAAGTGTGTTTTTTAAACTATAGTTTATTAAGACTTGTAAGAGTTTATACCATTGCAGAAAGGGTAGAATTCATTTACCTTTTTTTCGGAAACAATGGACAAAACAGCCCAGGTTTGTCCAAAACATGCTTTCGCTGGACTTGCCTGTCTTCGTTTTCTTGACTAAACAGCAAATCGTTGAATACGAAATGTTATCGTTTATTATTATGTATGGAAAAGTTGTAAATTTCTATGTAATGATCAGTAAAATCTAAATAAGGATATAGTAATTCCAATTTTCAAGAATCTATATCACAATATTGAAAACAGAACTGGTCACTAAAACACGAACATAGAGAAGTCAACAAAACGTTTTCAGAAGGATACACACTTTCGTTCGGAATAACTATTTCTTTTTCCTTTATCCAGTTTTCCGTTTTGTTGATCCAGGCAATAAAACCACTTCAATTTTATTTTTAACCCTCGTTCTGCCCTTTATCTATATTACTACATTTATCGACCATGAAACGGCATTCGGTTAAAAATATAGTTATTAATAGTTATTCAAATAAAATTACTACCTACTATTTTTTTCCTATAAATGGTTGGTAGAATATTTTATTAATCTTTAACAAAATAATTTAATTTTTATTGAATAACTATTGATAAAATAAGATGGTTCGGTGATCCTGTTGGTATTCCCCTTTCCTAAACAAAAAACAGTAAAGAGGAGGGCTGAGATGGGATAAAACAAAGCGGCTGTCAATTGTTTTCAAAAATGTTTACTAATATGTCATTCTTCGGGATACTGAGGTCAGAAAATCTAATTCTGTTTATCAAATCTTAAAAATCTTTAAGGGGAAGGGGTGGGGGGAAATTAAATACATTTTTTTAATGCTGTATCGTAGATTGTTTTCTAGATAGTTTGGGTCAAAGAACCCTATTTCACATAACAGACGGTAATAAAAATGAAGTAGGGGGGGGGGGGGGATCAGTTACACGGGGTATTTCGTTTCGGAGCTATTAAAGGTTACTGTCGAAATTGCCGCGATTTCCGCGGACCCGAGACTACAAAACACTATTGTTTTTGGTGAGGATCGGAAAACGGGAAGTAATTCTTTTGAATTTTTTTTCAGGCGACAAATGCCATTTGCAGATCTATTTGTGGTATGTATATGTCTGCCCAAAATGTCTGCAACCGGTAAAAGAATTGAAAGAATGCAAGGGAAGGTTTAAACAATGCTGCCAATTGTTTGTAAACCAGTTTTGAAAAACTGTTTATTTCTCGGTTAATAAGATTTCAACTTTTCTTACCACATCTGGTTTACAAATAAATTTGCAAAGTTATTTGGGCCTTCCCTTGCATTCTTTTGCCGGTTTCAGATATCTTGGGCAGACTTAACAATTCGAAAACGAAACATCGGATCGGAAAACGGTTTCATACCTACGTAAAACTTTAACATCTCCGAAGCTTTCTTTTTGTTAATACATTTACCCATGCCTTAAACCACTGGAAAATGGAAGAATTTGGGAAAACTGGAAATTTCAATTTTAGCCCCAAATTTTTTACGGTTTTAAATTTTTTTTGGATTTAAAACGGATCCAAATCAAAATTCCATATGCATCATAGGAAAGAGCTCGTCAAAATAAGTGATATCCACATTTCTTAAATTCCCCGTTCTTTATAGAAAGGGAGCAATCGATGATTAAATTTTGTTTTTTGATTCTTTTGCCCACTACAGCGGTACGTTTTCTATCAAAGTTTTTCCAACGTTTCCAACGCTACCTGATAAAGGAATAATCGATCTTTAAAATGAATACCAATCGGACATTCAAGAGTGTATTTAGGGGGTAAAAACTGAATTTTCTTGAATTTTTTCATCAAAATCGGTTCGAAGGAATGTGATATCTTTATAATCACCGGGTTTAGAAAGATGAAATTTTCAGAGCATGATAATAATGACAGCGCCGACCTTAGAGACCCCTCGGGCCTTGGGCTGTCTGAACCCTGGTTTCATACAGATCTTTTTCGAGTTTATTTTTTGAAAAAAAAAATCAACAATATCTAGTCCAAACCAATTTATTCTTTTAGTTTTCCTAATTATCTTATCTTTAGCATCTTATTTGAGACCAAAGGCCTTGATCGTAAGAAATTTCGTAGTATAATTATACGCCCTTAAATAAATCAGAATTGTTTTACAGCCACCCTGTATCTTCCCTACTTTGCAAATGATAAATGTATTCCTTTTCCAATTTTCAATAAAATCTGTAGGCCTAAATACGCCGTTTTTTTTCCAATAAACTTTCGATGAAAACATAAAAGAAGAACGTCTATTATTACATCAAGACTCCCTAAGGACAATGGCGTGGTATGTGCGGATCCTGCGGAGCGTGTCTGCGGGAGGAGACCCGACTGCAGCAGGAAGCGACAGAGGGATGATATTGCCTGCGGCGGCCGGTTTCATTCTCCTGCTACGATGTTTGGCCTCCGGTCTATTGTGACTCGGAATAGGGGTGCGTTTAGTGCGTACGATAACCCGAAATTTATTCTCTTTCGGCCTTTAATAGAGGGAGAGGTATACGGCCTTGCTATATGGTCTGTACATCCTATTTTTGAAGGGATTGTTAGAGACAAGGATCCCGGATGAAGTGAATTGTTTAGAGAACGAATAATCTGAAACCCAATTGTGGAAAAACGCTCGTTGTCAAAGGGTTGCCATTTCGTTTCTCGACTGACAGTTTTATTTGGTAAAATTCGACGGTGTCAATGATCGTTGAGATCAATCCTTATCTATATGATAAATGTAAAAATCTGCTTATTACTCTCTCAAGTCTCAACGGAGCAACGGATTGTGGTGAAATTTTGCATAGAGGAACCTTATGTCATAGAGAAACACATATGCTACTTGTTATCTCTAAGGGATCTAAAAATTATTAAACCTATATGAATGTTTTTCGCAAAAAGAAAGCTCATAGACCAATTTTTTATAACAAGTCTTTCTTTTGCATAATCGGTTTATTCATGTCAGTAGAAAAAATTATGTTTATTGATTGATCAAATTGCAAATAGCTGAAACTCTAAACTAAAATCCTTACCTCTTACTAAGAAGTACCGATGAAACCTAGCAAAATATAAAATTTACGTTTCACGGAAAAACCTAAAGCCAAAACTACCATCTAAATTTTAAATATTCTCCCATGCAATAAGCAAAACAATAAACCCCGAAAATTTAAAAACCTTTTCTATTCTTAAAGGAACTGAGCTACCTCCCCTATAAGTTAGCAGGAAAATGCTTTTGTTTTTCTGCCACCTTATGCAAAATGCAGACGCAGGATGCAGTAAATACAAAATAGCAGTAAGTATAAACGGAAATAAGATATGTACATACTCAAAATAAGTTCTTTTTAGATACTTGTACGTTTGTTATGTTTTTAATCGCACCCTTTGCGTAATCAGTAATCAGTAGCGTAGAAAAATATTACGACTTATAGGAACAAAAATATGACTAGGGTCTGGTCCTTTAGGCGCAGTGACTGCTTTTTAACTGACTTCACAAGAGAAGGTTATCAATTCGACCCGTATGCCATTTTTTTATGTATGTACATATGTTCCCGCATAATTCTTGAACGAGCGATTTCGATAAATATTTTTTTGTTTTGTAGAGGAGTTCTCCCGAATTCCCCCCATTTTAAGGGCTTTTGCTAGAGTGAGTGGAAACCCAAAAAATAAAAAAAAAACGATTTTTGATTGTGTACTTTGGACTGACGGCACCGATTTCAATAATTTTTCTTCGCTGTATTGAGCATGATTCTGTCGGTATTTGACTTTAACAAAATAATAAATGGGAAGGGGTGAGAAGGGTAAAATCGGAGCGGCTGAGCACCAAATAAAGGAAAATATATGCAAGAGAAATATCTTTAAAGTTTCAAAGATATATGCTTATTTTTAACTTGGAAAGTATTAAAGTAATACAAAAATACAAGACCTGACTTAAACAAAATTGTTCAGTTGGTAGTACCTGTACGCCTCTGCTTTTAAGCTACAACTACAATACAATATCTAATGCCTATTTTCCGTAAATTTACATACCTTTATCTTTGTTCAAAGTCGAGATGCTTTTAATAAAAATATGCTTCGTGCAAAAACTATAAAGCTTCCAGAACTTTCGTGTATAAAAACATATAGAATGGAATTGGACCAAGGGGGATATTTCAACCCATGCTATGAGGCACAATATCTTATTCTAATGAATTTTAGATTGGATGAGACATATAGCGGTACGTTTTCTTGTATTGAATTTATTCCAGTCCTGAAAGCTGGAAAAAATATACGTATTTTGTTTTTGTTTTAAAGGAATGTACCTAGCTCAAGGCTACAATATATTTTTTAAATATTTGACGAAGAAAGGCTGGAACGTTAAAAGTAAGTTCAAGGTTGTTTTTTTCTTTACGAAGACTCAAAGCGAAAAAGTAGCTAAAGTCCTTAAATGGAAAACTGACGGGCTTAATTTTTGTCGCTATTTATTTATGTGGAAGTCGAGAGGCCTTGAACGTCCCATTTGTTGCACCAATAACAATATTTTTATATGGATGGTGCGTTTCTTTAAATCGATAACCAATGTACTAATATGACGATATAATAAATTAAAATAATGAATATCAAGGGTTGTATTTTAAATGCTCTATTAGGAGAAAATAAATGGTTACAGGTATGGGTTTCCCCCTTTACAGATATACAGGGTGAGGACTTTAACTGGAACAAATTCGCCAGAAGTTTAGGAAACAATATTTGTGAAAAATGCAAAAACACGTCGATTGAGATGATTTGTGGGCTTCATACTCATAACAAAAATTTGTTTTTTCAAATACCTTAAAAGGGTGAAACATAACCCAACCTAATTTTTTTTAATGGGAAAATACCACTTGTGGTATCTTGTTGAAAAGCCCTTTTAAAGAGAAAATTGTGCCATTGTTTTTTATTCCGAATTAACTTTCGGTTAAGTATGGCATTTCAAACGTGGTACGAAACTTTAATTTTAAACTTTTGCAAATCAGAATTTAAAAGTCCTGCCAATTAAACATCTGTCACTGTCACCTTCATAACAATACTAAGGAACATAATGTGAATAATCCAACGAAGCCTCATAGGCTGTTTAAATAAAAACATGTTATTTGTAACAATGGAACGAAATGATGCTAATGCAAAAAAAATGATGCTAATGCAAAAAAAATATTGGACATAGCACCAGTTCATTGCTGTATTGGGCCCTGTGCGGATCTTCTGGACCCTGTGAGGATTTAGGAGGTCGAAAATTTATGTCATATTTTGTTTTTAAAGCATAAAATTAAGAACTGATCTGAAGGTCTTCCGATTTTTTTTCTAATTTAAGGCCTCCAACACTAATTAAAACTAACCCGTTAAATTGAAATAAAAAACAATAGCACATTTAATTTTCTCTTTAAAAGAGCTTTCCAACAAGGTACCATAAGTGGTATCTTCCAATTAAAAAAAATTAAGTTGGATTATGCCTTACCCCTTTAAGGGGTTTTAAAAAAACAAATTTTTTCTATGAGTATGAAGCCCACAAAACACCTCAATGACGTCATTTTTCACAAATATTTTTTTCTAAACTTCTAGCGAATTTATTCTAGTTAAAGTTCCCACCCTGTATGTCTTTATATTATATCGAAGACAAAATTTACTTAATGAACAAGTATTAGCATGGCAAAAGTCCCAGAAGCACGCAACAATCAAAATGTTTGCATCGCCAAAACACAAGAGTTGCTATTCTAGCAGTTGAAGTGCCGTCAAATGTTTCTTTTTCTCGATATTTCTGCATAACTTCATTATTAATTCTTATAGTATTCCTTTCTTCTCGGGCGAACGGTGCGTTTTGAATAGAAATTTATCAAATTTACGTGAATAAAATTTACTTATCCTCTGTTTTATTTTACTAAACACAAAACACAGAAACTTATAGGAATAACATTTGAATAAATTTAGGATTAAAGGCGGAGAAAAATGTTTAATTCGACATGAAAATGAAAAAGAAACCTAGTGGTTTTACAGCGTTAATAGTATCACTATTATTTTAGAACTAGTAATAATGTGTTACTAATTCTAAAATAATAATAGTGGGGTGTCAGAATCGATTTCGTCACCAAAAATTTACCCTTGTCACATGTAACTGGAACAAGTCTCTGGAATTTCTTAGCGAATCCGAGATTGTAGCCTTTGACATTTTCAAGTCTTTTGACCAAATATGGCATGCTGCACTCCTCAACAAACTACCTTCTTACTGTCTTCCTCCCAAACTCTGTACCTGAATCGGTATCTGTCTTTTGAATCGACGACGCATATATGTCATGTTGGGCAGTAAGTTTGTCCAGTTATATCGACAAAAAGTCTTTATTAAAAATTTTTGCTTGTAAAAAATACCGTTCATGTGTATACACAAACTATACTAATAATCAAATCAATCAAATCAAAATATGCTTTATTGTCAAAACACATAACATCTTTACAGACAAAGCTAAAAATATAAAAAATATATCATTCGGTATCTGAACAGAAAGTTATGAAATCCCACCAAAAACATACACGTAAAAAATCAGGTCAATTTCTCGTCAGGACTGTGTGTTCTGTTATCTGAAAAAAATATCTGAAATGTAAACATTATGGCCTACAGTTCCTTGCCTACATGTGTGCCTACAGTGTTTTGATCAGCACAGAAAAATGTTGTGTGCACACTGATAAATTTACAGACCAAACTTGGCAACTTTTCATTAAAGAACTGAGCAATATTGGGACCCTTGAAAACTTGCCAAGTTTGGTCTGTAAATTTATCAATTCACACAATATTTTTCTGTGCTTATCAAAATACTGCTAATAACGTGTAGGCAAGGAACTTGGTATAATTATTACTTTTCAGTTATTTTTTCCCGATAGCAAAATACACAGTTCTGACGAGAACTTGGCCTGTTTTTTTACATGTATGTTTTTGACGAGATTTAATATACTATACCGTAACTCGACCCATTAGCTTTTAACGGTATGGATTTGTTTAATATTATTTGCAAAAATGCATAATTTCGAGTGAAAAAGTCGCCTATGATATAAAGTAAAACTGATTATCAAACTTAATTATTTGTGCATTTTCCGATTTAATAACTTGGCTTTTGATAAAATCGATAAGCAATAAATGTATAGAGCGAACCTGTGCCAGTGTAATTCAAATGTTATTAGATTTTGCGGGCAATAATTTCATCGCCCCCATGTCAACCAACAAATGCGTACTAAACCTCCCATCAACTCAAATCTCATTAACTGTCACTTTCCCTTAATTTTCGCACGAAAGTCACGTGCCTCGATCTTAATTTAATCAATAATACATGCGACTGGAATTCGTCCCAAAGAAAATTCGATTTTCGATTACCATTTACGTTTTCGAGGAGCCCCATAAGCAATTATGTCATTGCGCCCCGTTTTTTGACACCTCCACCCCTACAGTCGCGTGCTATTGATGGATGGTCCTTTGGAGAATTGTCCTTTGTGATCCTTTATGGCTCTCGCTCCCTGGGTGTCGGAAACTGCGACTGTTATTCACATACGAAAAAGAGGATTTTAGTTTGTAAGTAAGAAAGGCTTGTTGTGCAAATATAAAATTTTGTGTAACTATACCCTTTTTATGGCAAAATATTTGCAAGTTCTTAGCAAAAATCCTTTAGCTTTACATAATTTAACCTTTTCAGACACAATTTCGCCCTGGTATTTGACACCTCGACCCCCGCAGCAATCTGCTATTGATAGGAAGCCCTTTGGAGAATAGTCCTCTGTGATCCTGTAGATCCCTTATTGGCTTATAGATGTAATCTTCTTATTAAAGTGTTAAAGCCATAATTCGGTTTATGCCGAGATGGTACAATAAATATAATATACAGTGTGAATTTTTTAACTGGAATAAACTGGGTAACAAAGAATCCATCCATTCCTTGAAAAAATCCAAAAACACGGGTACATTTTTTTTGATGCAACAGTTTTTTTTCATTTCCGTGAATTTTACCCTTCATCCAGGGATGGAAACTGATCCAATTTTTTTTTCAAATTCAAATGCGTGTATCATCGTAAGATTTTTTTTTATCTTCAGACAACCCACGAAGACCGAAGTCTCAGTAATATGTACCGTGGGTGTACTGATGGGGAATCGACTCACACATCCAAAGCTGGAAACATCCGTAGGGATTTCACCAGCCCTTTAAGAGGATGTGTGTGGGGTGGTACCACCTCGATCGAGGAAGAATTCCTCTACCACCTTCCAACAACAATCACAAAATATCCATGGTCGAAGCGGGATTCGAACCCGCGCCGGTTGCAAAGCTGGCGCCTTACTAACTCGGCCACCGGAGACCCAGATGTTGACAGGCATGGCTTTAAACGGCCAAACTAAAGAGCCAGGGATACAGTACGACCGCTCAACAACAGAGCGCCAAGATCGCCACCTGAGATTGTTAGCTTTAAGAGATCGCTTCTCCACCAGCAGGACAATTGCAAATCAATAGTTTGCAGAATATGGAAAGCCCATGGGAATGCGAAGTGTTTATCGTCGGAGATGCAGTTTTGGGCTTGATGATTTTGGCTTGTACCGTCCGCATTGGGTTTGCTTGGGTACCTCTAACTCGAGGGCATCGAGCGAATCAATTTGAGTGGTGTAAAGAAAGGTTAATGTGGGACCAGGAAAGGAACAGACTACTCTTTAGCGACGAATATCGATTTTGTTTAGCCATGCATGATGGCCGGGCAAGGGTGAAAAGGTGATCCACAATTTTTGTGGAGAGGCTTGTTCATCGCACTGTTGGACTTATGGTGTGGGGTGCTTATTGCTCTAGGTCACATCTAGTCTTCATCAGAGATAACATGATTGCACAGCGTTACCTTCAAGAAATTGTGCAAACTCACCGCATACGATATCTTAGGACACTTCCAAACCCAACTTTTCAACAAGATAATGCCCGGCCACATGTGGCAAGAGTAACATTGGGCTACTTTGGGCATGCATGTGTTCGGATTTCTGTTTTCTTGCAAGATTTTGTTGAATTGCCAGCAGCAAGAGCAGGTAAGGTGGCTAATCCCCTCTAATAGAAAGTTTTAAGAATATCGCTACGACAAAGAAGCAGATATCCGATTTATTCCAATGCCAATGTCACGCATTCGACTGTTTGACATAACCTTACAAATAATATGAATTGTGCTTTTTTACTGATTTATTATTTTCGTTTCATGAATCAAAATTTTGAAATTTTCCTCAAAACCATCCAAAAACTTATCAAAGGGTCATTTATTGCTTCGATCTGTCATTTATCAACCTATAACCGCCAGTAACTCTGGTCCGAAATGCGGTTCCCGCCTTATAACTGAAAAGGCAGTAAAAAGTGTCAAACCTGAACAGATTTTGATATAAGTTTTAACTTAACGTAATACATAATATTAATTCGTTATACAAATTTAATTATCAAAAAATCCGAATCCATTAGTATAAATAATCAACAAAACGTTGCATCCTCCAACATGTTCCGTTTGCCATTATGTAATAATTTTAAAAGCCTTTTTATCCCATAAAATAACACATTATATCTAGTGGCTTTATTTTTTTTAATTTAGAAATTGGCTGCATCGGAAATGAACGGCGTTATAAAACGGATATTTAAAATGTTTATAAATGCATATTTTATTGCTAAGCTTTATAAATACTGTATTTATTTAATTTTACGTCTCTATTGTCTGTAAAACTGACAACGAAAAATTATTTTGATAAATTTGCTTCTATAAAAGTATGGGCTTAACCAGGAATTTTTTGTTATTCCGTAGTAAAAAAGTACTCCATTCTAAAAGCTTACCCCCAAAAAAATTACAATATTTTCTGATCAAATCTATCCTCAAAAGAGCGATCAAATATCGCTCGTTATAAAACGGCGAGATGGCTTCTGCCCTAGTCCCACGATGGACGACCCAAATTTAAGAAATAAGTTGGCACCACTGCTGCAAAAATTCTGCGGGTTGGTCATCGAGGTTATTTATCAAACTAAATTATAAAAAAAAAGTAGTGTTATTCGATATTTATACTGACCTATTATTCTTTTTCTTCTTATGGTGCCCTATCGGTTACGGAGGTTGACGATTACCATGGCTATTTGGATTTTATTAGGCACTCATAAAAAGTTGTATTGAAGAGAGTTCGTACCATTGACGCAGATTACGCAACCATAAGTGTCTTCGTCTACCAGGACCTCTCTTACTATCTGTTCGGAGGTGGCGATGGCGGTGCTATGGTGTGAAGTAGAGTATTTTACGAAGGCCGAACGGAGTTGCATGTTTGTGAACGTACAATGACAGGTGAAATATATGTCCGAGACATCCTTAGCAACATAGTAAATGATTACCGTTGGAATTTGGAGCCCGATTTCAGATTCGTAGATGATAACGCTCGCCCACATAGAGACAGGGTAATTTTAGAACGGCTAGCATTGAATGAAATTAAACATTTGCCGTTACCTCCACTCTCTCCAGATCTAAACTGTATTGATCATGTCTGGAACATGCCTGGAAGAGCAGTAATTGGTCGTCAACCGCCTCTTCATGACGTAAGGCCACTAAGGCAAGTTCTTCCGGATTTACGGGATGTCTTGGTCCAAGATGAGTTAAATCACTTAATTCTAACTATGCCTCGAGGAGTCCAAGCGGTTATAGACAACAGAGGTGGAATTACTTGCTATTAAATATTTTCAAAGATATTTTCTGTTTTGTTACATATTAGAAAAACATGTTAAATTCTAAAACTAAACATTTTTAAGTTGAATAAATGTGTTTTATTTCTAGAAAATGATGTGGGAACATGGGCGTATGTCAGCTTTTTTCCTGAACTTTTTTTTCTCAGAGAAACCACAATATCCTTAACTTATTTCGATCAGTTTATTTTTGTTATCATCCGTCCAACCGACGTAATTTTTGTGTGCGCGTTTCGATTGACTGATTGTGCAATAATACTAACATATTTATTGAAAACGCGAAATGGCGGAACAAGCCCATTAACATATAAAAAATTGTCATTTTTGTCTATGTCAGTGAATTTTCATTTACGCTTGTAAACAACATACCTTTAAATAAATGCGTGTAAATCGGATCGGCAATTCTCAAGTTATAAGCGTACTAACAGAGAGACAGAGTTTTCTAATATGCAGAAACGATATTGGCTAAATTATTTTAAGGGGATATTTTAGTAAAAATCCATAGAATACTAATAGGTATGGTACTAGAAAAAAATCGAATATTTCTTTGAATTCCTAAATAAGTAACAATACTAATAATATGCATAGTTTTGTAAAATGATTATTGTTATCCCCCTTGTCTTCCCTTCTGCCCCCGGGGTTGAAATGCTAAATACCAAAAATAACAGTCGCACGGCCGACCGGAGAGAAGAGGGTGAATAAACATCCGAACTCTGTCAAATTTTCGATTAACGTGGAAGGCGATTTTTGCAGGACGCTAAATGTCATTGTTGGGGTGCAGGAACAAAAAGGGTTGCTTGAAATGAGATACCCGACATCAATTGGGGAGAGAAATTAATATTGATGCATTGCGTAATTTCACTATTGTTTATTAAAGGGGGGTGGGTGCCTTGTTTTTTTTTTTTTTTGATCCAACATCAAACAAAATACATATTTTATTTTTCCATTAGTAGCTTCAGGGTCGTGACTATATTTTAATTAAATGTGAAAAATCTGTTTGTGTGTTTGTTACTACATCACTTCTTAATGGAGCAACAGATCGCGACTATCCTTTGTACAGATCAAACTTTTTATCTCAATAAATATATATACAGGGTGTGTCACGAAACTGGGCCTTGGATTATTACTTGTTAATCGGACAATACACATGGCCTTTTTAGAACAGCTTCTAGGTTATCATAGTTTTGTGTAAATTATGTGAAATGGCAAATCTGCGTTCAGTATTTTCTACTTCTGTTGGCTTTATATTTGCTACTTGACGACAAACATGAGCAACTTCATTTTTTAAATTAGTTTCTTTAGCAAAAAGAAAACGCACTAGCCTGCAATGACGAGTAGAACTTGTTCTTGGATTTTGCCACACAATTTTTTTCCCATCGCTTCCGTGGTTAAGTTGTAGTGGTACTATAGCAGTCTGTGTTATATCAGAATCAATGTTTTTTAGATCATCGAACTTCTGCTTGTATAGAGCATGTCCCAAACTTCCATCTGTCCCCCATTTGTAAATCATAGCAAGGTAATTGGTCCTTTGGTTACGGATCAATAAACGGAAACGGAAAATTCTTAGGTTAGAATGAATTCAGATCGAGTCAACTTTTTCTTAACAGTATTTTATATACAAGGTGTGCCACGATGAAGGGTATTAGCCATAAATTCATGGGACGGAGGCGCAGAAATCTCTGTTTTGTCAAGTATGTTCGCTGAGTGAAACTACTAACCGTTTTCATTATTTTCATGTATTAGGCATGTACAGGATGAGTCAAGGCTATATGTTGTACGATGGATTTTATAAATTATTAGAATTTGAATTTTTTTTTACAAAAGCAAGCTTATAGGCGAATTTTTCATGATGACATATACACGGTACGCCACAAATGTCAGTCGTCAATATAATGTTAACTAACTCAGTTTTAATTTAATTAGATCTGTAAACTCTTTGTATTCTATTTAATAAGAATTTGACTTATTATATTCAATTTTAATTTTAACGTAGAAATAAATAAAACCAAATTAGAAATTCATTTTGACAAGAAGTTTGAAAACCTATTTCAGGAAGATTTTGTATTTTTAATTTATATTTTAATATTGAAAACAATTATTCATATTATTATGTTATTATATGTTAATAAATGAAGTTTTTTTTTAAATCTCTAATATACTACAGTGGACGACACTACTTATTCATCAGTTCTAGTAGGAAATAAATATTTTTCGGTCCACACGGAGAACCTTTTTAAATCACAAATTCCACCGAAGATATTTTATCTACCTGTACACTTGAGCAATCTAACGAATTCCCCCGCAAAATTTTAAATCATGTTGCTACCTATGTCATCTTTCTAATTTTAAAAAAAACTCTAGAAAGCTTGTATACTTGTATACATATATATTTTATATACCCTCTAAGTAGTATATCAATAATTGTATGTGCTTATTTTAAATCGAAAGCTCAATGTAATAATTATAAGTAACACTAAATAACAAAAATCCCCATTTTAATTTTATTGCCTAATCCCTTGCTTATGAAGGAGTTCGTGACAACCTTTTGGTAGGAAGGTCGCGGCGGAATTCGATAAACCCCTTATATTTTTCTAAAAGGACATACGTTCGTGTTCACTAAGGGATTCTAAGAAGTATCTTTTACCGTCATATAAGTTATTCAAGAAATCATCATATTTGTGAGGCAATCTCATATTCGTATTAGCACAAGTTTTAAATTTGTTTTTTTTCGATTGTCGATTTGAAGTGTAAATTTGGCTCCCTAACTTTTTTCTTCTTCTTGGGGTAAAGGTAATATGGATAGATGATAAAATATACACGGAGTCCCATTCGTGTACACTAACAGCTACCGTTAGAATCAAACCAAATTTTGTATATTCGTAAATAGGCTGTGGATTGCTCATACTGTCTTAAACTTTGTACGTGTGTTTTCCACCTTCTTCTAACTGACATTTCCTCCCAATTTAAAAATCTCTTCCACATTTCGTTTATAAGTTTACAACCCTTTTGTTGGTTGAAGCTATAAAAACACAGCTCCATCTCATTTTTAACCCTTTATCTCTCCCCCTGTTTGAACAACGGCATTTTAGCGTTGTGGAGTTCAGCAGAAATTGCCGGTTCAAAATTAGAAGGTGGAATAACAATCCTTTAAAATTTAAATTAGGGACAATCTGTATTTAAGATGAAGAAAATAACAGCACGGTCTATTTGGTTTTCCTTGCCCTGTCTTTGTCTAATTATCTAACAGATTTATGGTGACAATCTGTGTCGGTGAAAAATGTTTTATTTTAAAAGCTGTATCCTTACAAAGTATAAAACATACGTTCGTCCCTTAACTAGGTAAATTCTCTATCAAAACAAAAGCTAGTAAAGTCCATTTCGCCACTTAAAAGGTGTAAGTCATACTTCTTAAAATTGTGCTGAAAATTAGCTTTTTAAACAGTGTGAGTCATATTTCCTAAAATGGTGCTGAGGGTTTATTTTTTTTAAGTGCACACAGACGACGACAGATCGAAACTAAATACCGCTTTGTAGATTATTCTGCATTATGATAGTTGTGTTTAGTGGTCACTGGAAAATGTGACAAGAACCATATTATATTAACTATATTAAGAAGTGTCAATCGTACTTTCTAAGATTGTACTTAAAACCTATCTCTTAGTACGACGTAGAACTAATCTAGCTTAAATCAAAACTCAGTAAAAATATCACTCACTTTTAGATAAATTCTACTAATAATTTATTTAGTAATTTAAATATTGTAGATATTTTTCATTGAAAAGCAAGATCTAATAAATAAAATAAAACAACAGCAAAAAATCCATTTCTATAATATACAGCAACATGAAAACGCGTGTTTCAGCAAAAACTGAAAGTGATGACTGGCTTTTCGAACTGATTCATTGTAAGCGCAGTTTACACCCCTTGAACCGTTAAAAATTGCTCCTAATCCGCCATAAATTCAGTTCGCCCCTATTATATACCACCAGGCATCCCCCTAAACAAAATAAATCCTCTTAAAAACCACTGCTTTGCCAAAAAGAAACTTTAGAGAGATTAAACGGTTAAGGCTGTAGAAACGATAGGAAATATACATATAAGGTAAACTCATATCGTCACTGGAAAGGTAAAAGGTCTAAAGCGACAAAAGATTAATATTGAGAAAAACGTTTTAAACGTATAATTTTGACGAGAAATGTAAATATCATATTCTCTAATAAATTTAAATTAGGTTTGAAAAGAGTATTAGGTTTGTAGATTTTTTTAGAAAATTGTGGTAGACAAGGAATTTTTCAAAACAGAATAGTTCTTTAGATAATTGGCGCTTAAGGCAAAATGCATTTTTAATTTCTGAACCCACTGAAAAGTAAAATGACTAGTAGACACGGAACACTTTTGACAGGATAAAGTAAAGTCGCTTAAATGGTCCTGCAATTAAAATATAAGTAATGTAAAATATTTTCTAATATTCTATTTTTTTTATAGTTTGCAGTGTAAAATAATTAAAGAAACAAATGAAAAATTAAATAAGCGAAGTTTAACAACTTATATTATTATGTATATTAATTATTATAAAAAAAAATAACTAATACCCGGTTTTAAAAAACTTCTCTGGAAAGGGTCTCCTAACAAAAGTAAACTAAATACCTATTTATCATGATAATGTTTTTATTTTTTATAAATCAAGAACTAACCGTCCAAAAATGCGCTGTAAACATTACAACATAATAATTATAAGAACCAAATTAGCATTACTAACAACTATTAATTCAAAATAATAGATTGAAAAAAAGGACAAAACTTATTCTGAATCCTATTTCCAAAGACACTGAATGTAAAGGAATACAAATGATAACTTTTTCTAATAAAAACCTCAGCTTATTCAAGTTATACACAAGCTGAATTAAATTTAGTTATAGACTAAAAAAACCTTTTATTATGTTGTCAAACTAGTCCGAAAATAAAGAATATTTTTAACCTATCAATCTAAAATAATAATAAGTGCCAGTTTATTATTATTTTAGATTGATAGGTTAAAAATATTCTTTATTTTCGGAAACTGATTCATTGTAAGCGCAGTTTACACCCCTTGAACCGTTAAAAATTGCTCCTAATCCGCCATAAATTCAGTTCGCCCCTATTATATACCACCAGGCATCCCCCTAAACAAAATAAATCCTCTTAAAAACCACTGCTTTGCCAAAAAGAAACTTTAGAGAGATTAAACGGTTAAGGCTGTAGAAACGATAGGAAATATACATATAAGGTAAACTCATATCGTCACTGGAAAGGTAAAAGGTCTAAAGCGACAAAAGATTAATATTGAGAAAAACGTTTTAAACGTATAATTTTGACGAGAAATGTAAATATCATATTCTCTAATAAATTTAAATTAGGTTTGAAAAGAGTATTAGGTTTGTAGATTTTTTTAGAAAATTGTGGTAGACAAGGAATTTTTCAAAACAGAATAGTTCTTTAGATAATTGGCGCTTAAGGCAAAATGCATTTTTAATTTCTGAACCCACTGAAAAGTAAAATGACTAGTAGACACGGAACACTTTTGACAGGATAAAGTAAAGTCGCTTAAATGATCCTGCAATTAAAATATAAGTAATGTAAAATATTTTCTAATATTCTATTTTTTTTATAGTTTGCAGTGTAAAATAATTAAAGAAACAAATGAAAAATTAAATAAGCGAAGTTTAACAACTTATATTATTATGTATATTAATTATTATAAAAAAAAATAACTAATACCCGGTTTTAAAAAACTTCTCTGGAAAGGGTCTCCTAACAAAAGTAAACTAAATACCTATTTATCATGATAATGTTTTTATTTTTTATAAATCAAGAACTAACCGTCCAAAAATGCGCTGTAAACATTACAACATAATAATTATAAGAACCAAATTAGCATTACTAACAACTATTAATTCAAAATAATAGATTGAAAAAAAGGACAAAACTTATTCTGAATCCTATTTCCAAAGACACTGAATGTAAAGGAATACAAATGATAACTTTTTCTAATAAAAACCTCAGCTTATTCAAGTTATACACAAGCTGAATTAAATTTAGTTATAGACTAAAAAAACCTTTTATTATGTTGTCAAACTAGTCCGAAAATAAAGAATATTTTTAACCTATCAATCTAAAATAATAATAAACTGGCACCTAAAGGACAGAAGCAAGTAGGTTCTGTAATATCGTGGGAGAGGGGGAAAAATGTTACCGTGGTTTGTGCTGTGAGTGCTTTAGGGCAGTTTATCTCCCCCATGTTTATATTTCCAAGAGCACGAATGAATACTCAACTAATGAGAGATGGACCAGTTGGGGCCATATACAGATGTTCGAAGACCGGCTGGATAAACAAGGAATTATTCTTTGACTGGATCAAACACCTTCAGCAGCATGTTAAAGCTAGTCTAGATGATCCAGTACTTCTAATATTAGATAATCATTCAAGTCATATTTCTCTGGATATTTATACGTACTGCAGGTCACATGGAATTGTTATGGTATCACTCCCTCCACATACCTCCCATAGATTACAACCACTTGATCTAACGTTCTTTGGTCCTCTGAAGAATGCATTGAATCTAGAGTGCGATTTGTACCTAAGAAAAGAACTAAAGTGTACGAAAAAATTACGCATTATGAGCTTGCTTCCATATTTAATAAAGCGTATGGAAAGGTTGCTACAATGGACAAAGGAATATCCGGATTTAGAGCTGCTGGAATATGGCCCATAGATCCTAATAAATTTTCTGAAGATGACTTCTGCAAAACAGATAACACAAATTCCATAGTTATTCAAATTCCAATAAACCGACCTTAACGATGAACAGAATATTTCAGAACAGTCATATACAGCAGCTGATGTCGGAAGAGAAACTTCTACGAGTGAAACCAATAAAGAACCAATCCAAGAAATGGAACCACAACCAGGAACTTCAAGAAATATTAAAATGGATCCTAGATCAGGTTACAACGTTTTGCCATCGTCAGAAGTCGCTATTGAAACGCTAGCACCAATTCCAAGCCAAAAAAAGATACTTCTAAATCACGACCTAAGCAACACGCAGAAATTTTTACATCAACGCCACTTAAAGCTCACCTAGAAGTCAAACAAGAAAAAAAGAATCGTAAAAAATATGAAGAAGAATTGAAAAATGAAGAGTCAAGAGAAAGAAAGTCTAAAAAAACACAAAAACCGCCTGTAAAAAAACCTCCTGCAAGTAAGAAGGCTGGAGTAAGAAACATACGGTTTGATGATGAGTCTGATGAGTCTGATGAAAGTTTTGATGAGAGTCAGTTATGTGACGATAATGAACTCGAATACGTAGATCCAGCTCATGATTTTGATGTATGCTTGGTTTGTGGTGAATTTGACCGCGATAATGAAGTGTGGTACCGCTGTGTAATATGTTCTCATTGGTCCCATGCAGAGTGTCGTGGTTGGGAATCCGCCGAGGGGTACACGTGCGATATGTGTATTAAGACAGATAAGAAGAAACGTAATAAATAATCAAAAACTTACTTACGAACAGCTAATAAATATTAAAGCCATTTATAATAAACTTTACCTTATCAGCACTTTTTCATCAATGCGCGCTATTACCCCATATCCTGCGCGGCTTTACCCAGTAGGCGGGGCAATACCGCGCAATGACAATATCTTGGAATTTGCATTCTTATTTTTATTCCCTTTGACTTGGATTTGGTTTTGGTAGTGGATAAGTTGTCTTATATAGGTGATAACCTGCTGTGAAATTTTGAAAGTGTTTGTTTATAAACTAACATTTTCATGAACAACTGTCCTTAGGTGCGTGGTATTCTCCCGCTTTCGCTTTCCCCTATACTGATTTTGCTTAAGTAACATTATCGGCTAAAAATATTTACAATGTTTTGACTATGAACTAAAGGCATCAATATTTACTGTCCACAAAACTAGGTTAACCGCCAGGAGCCCATAAATCTTGCCAAGCTATTTTGACTAATACGCCATTGGTCTTATATTCTCACAAATGTAAAATAGGTTATGTTAATAATACCTATTATTATAAGACGTCACAAATTGACTAACTGAGCAAAAAAAGTAATCTATAGCATATCAAATAGATTCAACCGACCCAAAAGTAAAAAATAAAGCAAACTTAAGTAGCTTATGGGATTTTTTTTTCTAATCGAGTAGACTTATTTGACCTTATGTTACAAGAGGTAGATTTTAATGACCCTTTAGCAATTAATCAAAAATATAGGTACCAATTTTGTGGTGACTAAAGCGCCAGTAAAGTGCTCAGATTGCTAAAAAACTCAGACAAACCGATGCAGAAAAAAAGGGGCTTTTCAGTCATGTAAATAACTCATTTTCGCCCATATTGGCGCTTTAGACCTTTTACCTTTCCAGTGACGATATTTGCCTGCACATCTCAGCTGACACAAGCACATTGCATCAATAGCTACATCAGCCGTTAAAAATCTTGTTTTTTTCCGAGCTTTCTATGTGTCCCAAATAAGACCTAACCTAGAATACTATTTCCGCATATGAGGAGCAGCATCACCATCGACACTTAACATCCTTCTATCTATCTATCCAAAAGAGAGCCATTAGACTGATTAATGACCCAGTCCTTACAAGAAAACTCCCTTCTCTCGCTCATCGCCTCGCTGTTTGAGATCTATCACGTTTTTAAGGATATTTTCGTGGATTTTGTTTAGAAGAATAACCGCCATCGTTCCCCGCTTAACGTTACTGCTCAGCTACAAAATCCTAGAACGTCCCACTTCTCTGGCCCATTCATAACTGGCGCCTCTAGATTATGGAGCAGATTGACTGCAGATGTCCTTCATTCCCCTCCCAACCTTCAGTTCTTTAAATCCTGTGTCAATGGATCACATCTCCCTTCTCTTTAGACGCCCACGGTACGTTGGTACTTAGGCTTGAAGTCTATCTGGGCTGTCACAGATAAAAAAATTCTAAATTCTCAAGAAGTCAAGTTTACTCATGCAAATACCCAGCAAACCACATTTTAGATTCTCCCACAATTTTATTGTCAGTCTCGGGAGCACCAGTGCCCCCGTCAAAATCGAGCCACACCAACGGACAGCCAAGTCAATTCCAAAGAGGAGGGGGGGATTGTTACTTAAGTAGTACGGTAATTGCAAATTTCGTTTCCCCATTATGTAAATGCACATGTATAGTTTACCAATAAAAAATCTAAGCATAATTATAAGAGTAGTATAAGAAATAGGAAGTGACTCCGCAGCCGGCGCCGGTTCCCAAAATGTTGATGCATGGATACCGGCGCCGGCACCCGGGGACAATTTCTCGGATGCCGGCGCCGGTTCAGAAATTGGCCAAAACGGAATGCCGGCAGTTCTAACCTAAAATAATTATAGTTACGTATTTTAAATGATATATAAACATTGTGTTGTTTTAATTTTGCGTAAAAACTATAAAATTGAATGTGTGATAAATTTTCTTCATATGAAAATTTTAATTGTGTTTTGGTGGAATACAAGAAAGCCACAAACAATGAGTTTTGGTTGCGTGATAGCAGAAATACTATTATCTGCGGTTAGCCTGTGTTAAAGGTGGAAGACCATTCAAGACAAAAAATAAAAGGTGAACAAGGACGTGTTCCACGTGTAAGAAAGGCTGCCAGGCTAGCATTTTCTTGAACGTAAGTGAGTGTAAACAATTTCTATGAATCCTGGGGATTGAACGAAATCACAATCATACTTCATCCAAAGCTTATTTCAACTTTCTAGCAAAACAGACACAGAGTTACAGATCCATATGCTCTGCTAGTTATTTCTACCTCAAAAAATGGCAATATGTCCATAGAAGACAAGAATTCCAATCAAATTGATGATATCAGACAAATTGAACACTCTTATTGAAGGTATATTATATGGGTTTATTTTTCTTATTTCTACCCTTAAATTCGCAAAATAATAACAATTGTTATATCTTTGTAGGAAGATTTAAGTTTCGTTAAAGTTTACACTCTAATAAATTATTATTTTTTGATTGATTAAGGTATTTTGATTCTCATCTTATTTTGACACTAATTTTCTAATGCTGCCGGCATCCATGATGGGTGCCGGCGCCGGCAGCGGAGCCATTTCCCCGGCAACCAGCTCGGCTGCCGGCGCCGGTATCCATGATGGCAGCCGGCGCCGGCATCCATGACGGCTGCCGGCGCCGGCAGCGGAGTCACTTCTTAAGAAATATCCATGCATTACACATTCGGAATCCAAGTACTACCACATAAGAGAAATAAAAGTCACACAAAGCAGTCCTGTAGAACGGAACTAATTTCTCAAAACTGGTCGGCCGTAAAAGTAGAGAGTAATGTTTTTGTTGGGACTGTTAATTTACTTTATCACTGGGTTATCTGTGACAAAAAGCTGTATTTATATACAAAAATGGCGATTTAAATTGAAAACTGCTAGATGGAATAAAACTGGACAGATTAAATATTTTTACACGCATATCTGGGTGATAAAATTAACTGAAATGTACTGAAATAAACTTGTTTGTCGGAATATATTAGCTGAATGTTAATAAAACTTTTTAATACCAATAGTTTTTGCTTAATAAATCTATATAATACATTGGTATAAACTGTCATCTGACGGAAATAATAATAGTCACCAGAGGCTTAATTGATTAAATCAAATATACGTGTGCTTATCGCGGGTTGTAAACGATACCACTTTATTATTTTTGACTAAATAACTGTTTCCCCTAGTATTTTAGTTATATTATAATATTTGTCGAAGTAAGAGCCTGGGACATTTAACATTGCAGGAATCTTTTACCTAGCAACAAACTGTCTAATATTGCAAGCTTATTTTAAATACTTACTAAACCTGACCAAACGTGAGCAAAAAGAGAATCTTAAATTAAGCTCTAAAATTTTCTGAAAAATTTGCATTAAGTATAACATGATATCCATATAACGTTACTTTTAGACTTCCAACTTTTTAAGCACCGAGTCTATCTGGAATCCCTCGTTGTGCGTCCGTCCGTCTGTCACAGGCGATTTTCTCAGAAACTATTCGACGGAAAAATTTGAAATTTAGCACAGAGGTAGAGTGTGGTTACCCAATTACAGACGTGAAGTATAAAAGTTGAATTGTGATTCTGTGGGTTAATTTCAGGGGGTAAAGAAAATAGAAAAAAATTATTTCAAGGTCATCGTGTTGGATGTCCAATGGAAGGTTATTGAAGCACGAATTCAGCAATATACATGATGTATTTTTATATTCATTTTTTTTAAATATTTTTTGGGAAAAACGCTTAAAAAGTGCTGTCCCCCACCTTTATCACCAAAAGGATCGCCAAGAAAAATCTGAATAAAAAATCATGAACATTGAGAATTAGGTGCAGATTGAACCAAAATTATCAAGATTAAAAAATTCTAGCGTGATAAATTGTTATAAACAATTTAATTGTTTATTTTCTTATACAGGGTTCCCACTTTCCTGGAAAGTCAGGGAATGTCAGGGAAAACTAGTTGATAACCTGCAAAATTTGCCTTTTACAGATTTAAATAAAAATAATTTCATTCCATAACAAAATTAAAAATAAGGTAATAAAAGAAAAAAAACTAAAAAAAAGCAATTAACTTGCTCGGCAAGCTTCTTTTTAGTTATGGAAATTCTGTTTAAGGAGACCTTTGGAAAGTCAGGGAATTCGATTTAAGAATTTTGGTTTGAGCCTTGTTATAACTGCCGAACCATTGGTTTTAGAGAAAAAGTTTTTCGACAAGAAATATTTCTCACGATGCAAGGAACAATTTTTCTCCTTACACGTTTTTGAAAATTTGGCTTTAATTTTAAAAAGTATCTTAGCTTAAATGTATACTTTATATCTGAATGGCCACCTGCATGCCCTTCTGACACTAGAAAAAGACAAAATAAAAGTGATTTTTTATTACCTTTGGCAGACGCATGGCGTAATTTAGGAATAAAGAGAACTTTGCGATGAACAATCTTTGCTCTTTAAACTAACAATGAAGTTATACACGGTCTTTTCATTTTTATTGAAAAAACCTTGAAAAACATCATCGGTGTACAACACCAAATACCGGGACCATTGTATCACAAATATTGTTTAAATTGTTTAAGCAGTGTAATTTTTAAACTAAGCACACACTTTGTTATAATAAAAAAATAAATTTATTGTACGTAATAAATTATTCAAGGAAGTTGTCAGAATAAGATGCTGTTGTTTCTTAAGATTTATTTTAAGAGCAGCATTTTTTTATCATATTTCTAATTTATTTCCAATATTACCTTATAGAAGAACCAAAAGTAAATTCCAATAATTACATCATTTTTAGGATTAATAAAATCATCCCTTAGTATATTAATATCCACAAATATTACTTAGGAATAAAATGCTAGAATTCAAGGGAATCTCGCCCCTTTGACGTTTACCGCCGCGGTGTGATAGGTCCTATTGCTATTTTATTATTTGTCTGCCTAACCTTGTTTAAGTTAAGAGTTTTCCTTTTTGCTCGCAGCTGTTCCTAACACCAAGCGCTCCCCGTTCCTTCGCCCTTAACTGCTCAAAGATTAAACATTAAGTCCCCCATCGCGGAGTAAATCTTAATTCAAGGAGTAAAAAGCGCTCATCTGTTGGAGGAAACAATGCTAAATAATGCAGATGGCCTCGCTAATCTCCATATTAACAGCCATATTGCCGATATCGGGGAGGCAGCCACAGCCTGCTACGTTCCGACGCTGCCGGCGAGATAAGATCGCCGTATAAATAGTGTATTAGCGACCCCATTACCATATTGGTCCGATCCAGTAGGCCGGGAAAACAGATTGACTTGTCGTGTTCATGGGGGAGATGATCATTGACAAACACGCGGAACGTCTAAATCTGTATTAATTATTCTGGTTTATCTATATGGTTCGCATGGGGATTTTGTAATTAATCTAATGCATAACTTAAGCAAAATAACCAATTTATTTAAAAAAAAAACGAAAAACCCGACTGCGAAAGATAAAAGCTGGAATAAAAAGAAATAAACAAGATTGCTATGCTTATTTAGGTAACATACCAAGGCGATTTAACGTTCTGCGAATGGAGTCATAGACCCATTAACTGCTGTTATGCTGTTGGGTGTAGAGTCATGTGGGGTAACTGTACTAGATTTTCGGAAAATAGCATGTAAAAACAAAGCATTGTAAAGTTTAAACTCAAACATCGTTTATTATCATTCTCTAACTTGGAAGGAAACATAACAAAAAACAAGAACACATATTTTTTTATAAATCTCATACAGAAATATATTTTTAAAAAACAAGTATAATGCGGACACTTACCCCGTGCAAGGGGCAAGTATCCGCACGTCAAAGGTTAAGTGTACGCACTGCAGACACATAATTACCTACTTATATGCATTGGTCACAGGTAAATATTCCATTTGCATAGTCAGTGCAGTCTTCATGCCACCAGGACTTGCACAAGTTACACTGTATCCACTCCTCTGTAGGTGGATCTTCATACTTTTCATTGCACAATGGACAGAAAAAATCTGTTAAAGATTTTTTTATGTTAGAGTCACTGCGCTTATTCTCTTTGTTTATTTTTTTGTCTTTCAGCAGATTAAGTCTCTTTTGTTTTACTTTCATGCTCTTCATCTTAGGTATTCGAACAGTGCTTGCCTTTCTCTTTTTTTCTTTCGGTTTTTCTTCTAATTGATCTTTGTATGGACTGGCTGTAATTATTTCCGATTTATTAGAATTTTGGCGTCTGTTTTGAATATGTTTTGCTTTTGGCAATGGACTAACAACTGTCAATGGGATGTGAGAAAGGGTAGTAGGAATTTCAGTAATAGTAGTTGATGTCTGATATTCTTGTGACTGGGTGGCTTCTGTTGGTATTATGCCATTTTCTTCCATCTCTTGCGTAGTGACAAAAACAGATGTGCTGCTCTCTACTTCGATAGTATCAAAGTCACCAGGTGCTTGCGTCATAACTATAGAAGGAGTTGGTTTGCCTAATTGCTTCTGTACTTCAGTTAAAACTTTTTTAGTTACTGACTCTTGCTTTAAGGGTGCAGTTAAAAAGTCTACATCGTGTAGGCGAGATTCGGAAATTTCTTGGGTCAAAGGAGTACGTCTGCTTGGTTGCTCGTGTATTTCAACAATGGTTAAAACTTGTTCAGTTCTTGGATTTTGTATGGGTGTCGAATCTGTTATCATGGAGTCTAGAAGATCTTGTGGGCGAGATCTGACAGTTTGCATTGATATCGCAGTTGAGTTAAGTTTTAAACGTTTTCGCAAAGTACTTTCGTGTATTCCAACAAATTCCGCTGCAGCTCGTTTACTTTTACCCTCTTTTATTAGATTGCTAGCTGCTTCAATCTGCTCTTTAGTGCAAACTTGTCGATCAGGACACTTCCTTTTATAATTCCGTGGCATCTTCGTTCTAAAAAAATGTCTCCTTAGGTATTGGGGTAAGTATACGCATAAGTACATCTGCTGGGGTAAGTATACGTATGCGTACACTTTCCCCCGTACACTTACCCCACCATGCTTAAGAAAACAAATTTAAGTAAAACGACAAAATGGCTGACTTCTATCAAATTATCGTAAGTTGGTTAAAAACACAATCATTGTACCTAAACAAATTATATATACTAAGTGGCTACAAATGTACAGAGTAACGATGACACACTAACACAATCTACCAAAATAAATAAATAAATACGAAAAATACATAACATACCTGTAACTTCTTTTATTATCCGCGCAGCCAACAGGTCAGACTATCTACTTCAACAGACCGTGTTAGGTAACTAATTTCACTATTAGGACGCCGACCAGATGCAGCGACATCTATACAAACCTCACTGCGTATACTCACCCACCGCGTACGGTTACCCCACATGACTCTATGTGGGCATATTTAAATGGGCCCCTTAGTCCACTCATTGAACGTCAATCATTATGTTACCTAAATAACGTTTTTGTTCCAATGAGTTTCCACATTTTAGAAAATCTCGTTAATTTATTTTTAGTTCAACTTTTGTCTTTCGCAGTCAGGTTTTCTGTTTTTTTTTTTTTAGGGCCGCATCCTTTTAAAGTTTTTAGTTTTTATCTAGATATTTTATATGTGTGTACGATAGTGTTTTCTCTCCTACGACGCTGCAGTAAGAATGTCAAAACTAGTATATTAGAACGCGCCCTTTGAAGATGTGTAACTAAGTTGGTTCGTGTTTCCAGCAAATGCTTCCGTTTCCTTTGTTTTAAACTGGAACAGGCGCTGCTTTGCCAGAAACTAATTTTTTTGCATCCAATGATTCTTTCTGTCCTAAAAAAGTATACCGGTAAAAGTGAAAATCGATGCTGTTAAATATTCAAATTAAACTGTTGAATTACGGCAACTACACTCAATAAGGAATATGCATATTTTTTTATTGCAGAAATCGTTTAAGGAAGTCACAAAAAAATATTTCGAAGAAAATTACTAGAATAATTTAGCTGCAAAAAATGTTTACTTTTCGGTATAATTTATTACAATTTAAAAAGCAGCCATTTCTCCTTAGCAAATAATGACGTCGGGAGATCAGCAAAAATAAGTGTCAATCTACATGTTAATGTAAAGCTTAACCCAAAGTCGAATAGGGTTATTTTTCTCGGAAACAGTCAGAGGGGGAGCAATCGAATTTTTTGGTTTGAAGGGGAATCACCCAACCCAACCTGTGCAACTAGCTTCGGTAAAAAATTCAATCATACAGGATGTTTCGTTTCGGATCTATAGCCGTAAAAGTCGAAATTTCCGCGATTTCTGTCGAACAGTGAATTAAATCGATGTAAATTTTCGGGGGTTGTAGAGGACCCGGAGCTTCTATTGAAACTGATGAGGATTGGAAAATGGCAAGTAGTTCTTTTGAATTTTTTTAGGTCGAAATATGCCATGTGTAGGCCTCTCTTTGGTACGTAATAACTCGAAAACAAAACGTCGCGTCGGATCGAAAAACGAATTCATAAGTGAAACTTTAAAATCTCAAATACTTCATTTTTGCAATACATTTATCTAAACCTAAAATCACTCGAAAATGGATGTATTTGGGAAAAACTGGAAATTTCAATTTTTGACCCAAATATTTCACGGTTTTTAATTTTTTGTGGGGTCAAAATGGTTCAAATTAAAATCCCATACGTCATCGGAAAGAGCGCATCGAAATACGTGTTATCCATATTTTTAGTTTCTTTATTCTTTATAGGAAGGGAGCAATTGCCGATTAAATTTCTATTTTTTGACATCGGTACATTTGAGTCACTTTTTTCCTATCTAATTTATTCCCAATTTTTCAACACTATCTTATAAAGGGATAATCATACAGAATACCGAATGGGTCATCCAGGAGCATATTTAAGGGGTAAAAACCGAATTTTTTTTATTTTTTCCGACAAATCCAATTTTTAATCGACATTATTCCACACTATTTTCCTTTTAAGGATTCGTTTTTGGTTTATTTTTATCCGTTAATTATGTATCTAAGAATACCTCCCTCTAATCTAAATTGCTTGCTTAAATAAATAGGTTTATATGCTGAATTTTCGAAGATTTCCATGAAAACAAAGAATTGCAGTTTATTTACTCCAAATTATTAAGATATGTGTTAAAATTTCGCAAAAATGCCATTTTTTGTTGCAAAATTGAAAGGTTCCTGGACAGATTTCGGTCTAAAATATATATGAATAAGATTTTAGGAACCTTATACTTTAAGTTCAGGGATATTTCATTGGATGAGTTACGCATTAAATGCCATTTTTATTGATTTTTCGATGATCCTACAACACTGGAATTCGCCATATACTCATTATGAGTCATAAAAACACTTTTGACGACACAGTCAATGGGATCACGTTTTACAAGTTTAGAAATTCGCGCGAAAATTGGCAGCAGAAAATTCTTTTTTTTTTGTTAATAAAGACTAGTATAAATGGATAATAGCACCTGCCATAAAAATTTAAATTAAGTAGAGAATATAAAAAATATATTTGATTTATTTGGGTTATTCCTTACAACGAAAAAATTACATAAACTTTTTGTCTAATGCGCATCTTTATCGTATAGTTATGATCCTATATTTCTACAACAGCTTCCGCCAGAACAAAATAAACGAGCTTGAATATTATATTCCGTAATAATTATTTCCAACTACTTCTAAAATAGAAAATAAAAGCATCCATAAAATTTCTCTTATTACCTAAAACGACCGCTGTTAGAAAAATGAAATTTCGCTAATTACTCTTCTCTCTCTGGTACTAAAATTTAAATTATCTTTCGCGAAACACTTTGAGCTTTCATTAAAATTTTTCCAACAAAACAATCATAAAAACTCGTTCAAATTTCAGCAAGCGCACAGGCGGCTACTACGATAGTTATTAGTTTTGCTCTAAGTCAACTGTTTTGCTGTTACAGATATAAATGTTAGTACAACCAAAGAGGCACAAAAACTCTGAAAATTGTCCTTTGAATACTGCTGTTAATGTCTAACCAACATTGATGTTTTGTCAATAAAAAAGTACATCTAAACTCCTAAACAAACACAAGAACAAGGCGAGGTCGACAAATTACGCACCCTATTGTATTTTGAGGCTATAATATTGGCAATTTTGGATTTTTAAGATCAGTCAAAACATCAGAGTAATCGTTATTTATCCCTTTATTATCATCATTATCATAATTTGGAATAATATAATTTTTGAATTTAAAACACAATTGTGTTTCTGGTAGCGTCCTTTGTCCTCACATGAAGTATAATTTAATTACAAAAACTTTTCCGCTCTCGTACTAATTTTTGTATTTCATTATTTTGTGCAACAACAACGTGGTCAAAGAGTTTACCCATAATTTTCCGTGCGAGAGCGACAGAAAAAAAAATACTTTTTTGTTGCGACGAGAAAATAAGAATGCAAACTAGGAAAGGCCTGTGAAAAATACACACGATAGCGTGTGTCTGTATTAGAATTTAGCTAAATAAATGTATTACTTATTGATGAAAAAAATATTCGCGGAAATTCGCTTTGGATTAGAAGATACAATTCATTAAAGACAAACTATTTGGAAATAGGGTCATAAAAATCAAAATTTTTAACTTTAATTCAGTTTATATTGTCGCGCTAGGGGTCGTCAGGGTTGATAAAATAGGCTGCGGTTTACCAAAACACTTATATTGCTATCAGGTACAAGCACAATAATACACTTACGTAACTAAGTTGGGTAGCGTAGGGGGCAGCTTCTAGCCGAGTACTTTGTCAGCCTAAAGGGCTGGCGCTATTCGTACTATGCGTACTATTCGTGCGGCACCACAGTGACGCCTCCCCCGTCGGGACACGACGCCCTCGCCAGTCAGGTCTTTGGACTTTACTAGACCATTAACACTTTGTGTAGAATCTGCCTCAGCTGTAGTTGTTGGAGACTTGACGTTATCTTCGTCCTTACTTCCACCTTTCAGTCCTAACTTTCTATATCTATAACCTTTTGGTGGGAATCTACAACCTCCTTTGAGACTTAGTTTGAAATAAGGGCCCCCGCCCATTAACCCACTAGCAGCAGCTTCTGCATTTTCTGAATTTTCAGATACTATAATAGGAGAGTTTGAAGGACTGTCATCCGGTATTATTACTGATTCCACAGGCGTCATATCGACGTCCTTGTCCTCCATTTGCTTCTCTGGTTCAGGGTCGATAAGACCAGCTTCAGCTGCTAAAGCAGCAAGAGCTGCGTCTGTTGTGGCCGGGCCTTCAAAAGACGATGAAGCTAATGTTGCAGTAGGTTGTGCTACAGCTTGTTTTGGTCTCTGTACGACCATTAACTTTGGCTGCTCGGCATTATTACCCATATTAGATGCAGCAGGAAGGCGCACGATTTTACCTACTCCACTAATCTGTGACGGCTGAACAACTGTCAAAGTTTTGTTCGCACCTGATGCCATTTGCACTGTTAGCTGCTTGCCTCCAATCATTACTTGTTTTGTGTTCTTTGCAAGAGTCACAGTTTTCGGTGATCCAACAACTTGCATTGGCATGGATATGGTAATTGGTTTAGAAAGTTTAACTCCTTGAATTCCCTGAAGTGAGGAGGCTGTCACAACAGGGTTGGTGTTAACTGTATTGGTCTTAACAAGGGACATATTTACTGCTTGAGCATTTGTTACTGTTTTCATATTTTTTAGGCCACCTGCTGAACTAACTACCAAAACTTGCTGATTGCTTAATGTTGGAATTTGCCCAGCGCCCTTTGATAAAACTAATTTTCCTGTCGTTTTATTCATTTGAATCATATTTGATGGGATGGTTTTGAGTGTCGTCAGAACTTTGTTAGCAGAATTGCCAGGTACAATTTTCACTATAGTATTTTTGGATTGTTGTGAGATGACTTGCCCTTTACTCTGTACGATGTTGCCGCCTTTGGGAAGGGTGGCCAAGGTCATACCTGTACTAGTTTTTACAAGTGTCACCACTTGCTGTTGTACGCCGCCAGGTTTTTGGATGATATTTGTGCCTTGTTTGACCAACACCTGTTTGCCTACTTGCTGAGGCGAAGCTGTTTTAATTATAGTCGCTCCTTGAGCCCCTTGCATTCTTAAAGGATTGGCTAATTTTATTTGTGCAGGTTGGGTCGCCAAAGTAATTTTTTGAGTCGCGGCAGCCGCTGCGGCTAAAGCTTGAATACCCGACATTTGTCCAGTAGCAGC
The DNA here is from genome assembly GCA_963971165.1 of Philopedon plagiatum. Taxonomy (NCBI): domain Eukaryota; kingdom Metazoa; phylum Arthropoda; class Insecta; order Coleoptera; family Curculionidae; genus Philopedon; species Philopedon plagiatum. The sequence goes on along the minus strand of OZ020190.1, from coordinate 588,942 downwards.
TTGATTCTGTTGCACCACTTTGACTGCACCTTCTGTAGAGACTATTGTGGGAGCTATGGCGTTGATTGTTTGTTGTGTAGGTTGTAAGTTGGGACTTTGTGGTGTACTAACCACTATTGGTTTAACTAAATTGCGCGGTTTAACTTGTACTTTAGTAGGATTCATAATGGGAGTAACGGGAGTTTTTGCTTGTTGTACAGGGATGCTGGTTGGGCTTCCAGGTACTGACTGAGCTGGTTTGGGAGAATTCATTATTTGAGGGACGCTAGCTTGAGTAGTCGCAGCTTTAGGGGCTTGAGCCACTGCAGGCGGTAGGTCATACTTCTGGATCTGTAAAACGTACGTCTGCACTGAAGGTGACCCAGTCCAATTAACCTCTAGTGAATGGGTTCCAGCCTTCACCAGAGACACTCTACTGGGCGCGGGAGGTCTATCTACTTCTAAAAACCACAAATCTTTACAGCAAACCTGATTCTTCCAGGCTTTTCGATAACCATCCCTGCCAGACCAAATATACAGCCGGGTGCTAATACCTACAGCACAGTGGCCAGCCCTAGCGCAGGGAACGTTATTCTCGTGCTCATTGTAAATATTTAAGTCTTCCCAATTCATACTTTCTAAATTTAAACACGCCATAGTGTTCGTGCATTTCCATTCTTTCTCGTTAATCGCTAATTTACCCTCGTCGGCTACTACCGGAACCCAGCCGCCAAAAACAAACATTCGTTGACCAATCAGAGTAGATGTATGAAGAGATCTTGGCAAAGGAGTGATTCCAGAAACAATTGGTTTACTCCACGTCATAATATCAGTGTCTAAAAACCACAGGTCACCTAACCGGCACCCACTCATCCCACCATATATAACCAGAAAAGACTTAAACCGTTTTTTGTCGACATAGGCCACGCCTGTGTGAGATTCTCTTGGAGGAGGTGATGGGCCATGAGTCACTGGAATATCCCACTGCATGGGATTACTTCTTATATCTAATGTATATAGATCATTTAAATACCTTGGTACATTGTTTTTAGGATCCTCACTGTCATTTGCTAGACCCCCAAATAAGTATACTTTGCTATTGACAATAGTAAAACTGTGTCCTAATCTTGGGCACGGAGGGGGTCCAGCTTTTGGGTTTTTTGGAGTTATTTTCTTCCATTCCCATTTTGATGCTTGTAATTCAAACAATTCATTACTGTATTTGCCATATTCAACCATTCCACCAAAGACTAGAAGTCTGGTACCTTCAACAACAAAACCGTAAGCAGCACATCCAGGTGGTACATCACCTTTTGTCACTGGTACAAACCATTGATTGGTAGCTGTATTGTAAACATGAAGTTCATCGACGATTCCTTCGTTTCCGCCACCAAAAACCACCATTAAATCTTTAATGGCAACTGCTCGGTGTCCGTGGCGTGGCCTAGGTTGGGGCCCAGTGGGATTAGCCACCAATTTCCACTGTAACGCCTTACCCGCCATTACGTATCACATTGCACTCCACTCGAACATATAAGAAGCCAATGGGATTTCACTTCTAAAATTTTAAAATTTATTTAAATTGTCACAAATTCATTGTCGATTAATCCGTCGTAAACACTCTTTTTCGTTAGAAAACATTGATTTAAGCTTACTAAGAAACTTCAGAGTTCAATAAAAATACTTTCTTTGCCGACATAGGTAAGCGGCAAAACGTTACGTCACTGTGGTGCCGCACGAATAGTACGCATAGTACGAATAGCGCCAGCCCTTTAGGCTGACAAAGTACTCGGCTAGAAGCTGCCCCCTACGCTACCCAACTTAGTTACGTAAGTGTATTATTGTGCTTGTACCTGATAGCAATATAAGTGTTTTGGTAAACCGCAGCCTATTTTATCAACCCTGACGACCCCTAGCGCGACAATATGATTCTTTGGATAGAATCTTTAACGAAACTTTAAAAAGTTATATATTTGAGATAGCCAGAAAATCTGCTGTCGGATAGAGCTGCGCTTTTCGCAATACTGAGCTACTTTTTCATGAAACGTATGATGCTATAAACAGAATTTTCACAGTCCCTTCGTTTCTGAGATACAGGGCGATTTCGAGGCGATTTTGAAAATGTGTCAGTTTTAAGCACCCCTCGTATGAAGATAAAAACCAAAGTTGTATTTTTTTTTAAATGGGACACCCTGTATTTTTTGGTTTTCATTCGATTGCTTTGTTCATAAACTTTTCAAAAATATATAATTGTTGGTATATATCTTTTGGAATACCTTCCGAATTTTACAATTAAAGATAAAGAGTTTAATATTTCATAGTAGGCCGTGATATAATGATTTCAAACAACTAAATAGAGATATTTAACTAACACTGAGGTTTATTTTTAAAATTTTAAATCCCAATAACATAACTGAATCAAACCTTGTATAAAAAAATTCACTGTGCCGAAAAAATTTAGATAAAACAGGAAACAGATGTTTTTTAGTAAATTTAAAATGTAAATGTAAAAAATCTTTGTTTATATTTTATAAATCACAAAAGTTGCTCAAAATTGTTACCGTTTTCTCTAACACAAAACTCGCACATTTTACTTATTCGTCGTGGGGCATTTTGAAATTCGAGTGTAGTGGCTTCACGCAGTTCTTCTATAGATGTGACGCGAAGTCGAGACTTCTAAACTTTATTTTGTAAGTGACCCCACAAAAAAAAAGTCAAGGACGGAAAGATCGGGTGATTGTGGTGGCCATCTTACAGGTCCGTAGGCCCCTATCCATTTTCAGGAAATTTATTTTCTAAAAAAAAAAAGTATTTTTCCGTCATTTTGTTGGAAATATATATTGTTTAAATAAGCCAACGGAACACCATCTACCAATTCAGATACAACATCTTGCAATATACACAGGTAACGACTTGCTGAAAGGCTGTCCCCATAAATTCTATAAGTTAGTTGCCTTCCCAAAATAAAACAAGCAACGCTGAAAGCGAATCATTCCTGCTGCTCCCGCTCAAAGTAAAGATGATGGTTTTCTTGATACCAATGTCTGGCATTGTGTCTACTGAAAATACCAGAGCTTGTGAAATACGCCTCATTGGACCATATCACAAATCTTCCAAGACTCACATGGGCTTGAGTGAGTGAGAAAACTGGACACCCTGACATTACACATTGTATAAAAGTAACTTTGAATTTTATTGAATGAACAAGAAATGAAAATAAGGTTTAAAAACGATAATTAATCACTTATCCTCGACAATATACGTGTATTAATAGGTTCATCATTGAAATCGGAATAGTTTGCTGACCAAACAAACGAAAAGAGTTTAGTAATTTTTGAAAACGGGAAATAAAATAAACACCAGCCTGTGTACTTTTAATTTAAAATACCTGCGAATATGTTTTCAATGGATTGCTGCGAATATTGGCACTGTAAATATACTCTCGAGTTCATAACGGGTTTTCAAAAATATCATTTCCCGAATTTCATAGTAGGAAAGTGGTCAAAAATGCGATAAGTGTTGTTGTCATTTAATTGAATTTTCCCCTGGCTTTCGCACACAAAATATGTAACTTTACTTCTTCGCAGTGGTAAAGCAAAATAGTGTCTAGACTATCATAATATATTTTTTATTGAAATAGCATTTAAAAAAGAAGGTCGAACAATATAAGCACAGTACCGTTTTTAAAGGATTTTTCACGCTGTGTCCATAGGTCCCTTTAGGTTTCAACGCAAGTTTATGCGAATGTGAAGTGAATAATCCCTCATTTTATGTAGGCTGTAAAATTCTTTTACAATTTCGCTTTAGTGAATTTAGTGACACTGCATCGACCCCTAAATTTTCTTTGCCTTTTACAATATATGGTAAACTTAACCACTAGTTAGGAGCCGCTAATTATATCTGATCTGAGTCTACTGATTCGCGTAAGTCCAATTTTACAAACTGTAATGACCGAAGGGTTCCGGTTAGTTATCATGAAGAAAGTTTAAAATTAATCAGTTAAATAATTGAAACCACAGCGATAGGTTGAGAAATTGTGCCTTCACATGGAAGATCCCATCAGGTCCGTATCGATAGAAAATCCTGATGATGTTGCTATGCTTGATCAAAACGTCGAAAAACATAATTAAGTGATACACAGTTGTAAATGTTATGAAGTATTCTTTCAAAAAATGCAACAAAAAGTCCAGGTCCGTATTTGAAAAAAACAAGTAAGTATCAGTAACTCAGAAAAAACAAGTAGTATAAACAAAACAATAACGTCACTTTAGAGAAGGTAAAAAATCGTGTGACTTTAGTTAAAACAACTTTTTTCTAACTATACCTAATAGTTTTCGAGATATTTAAGAATAAATTTTTGACGATTTTTAAAAAGTTCCCTGCTGATAAGAAACTATAGAGAATTTGTCAACTTCGTAAACGGAATATGAATAGGCCCTAAAAATGGCACATTTTCTCTAATTTAACCGACCTCGTATCTTTTACCGTTTCGGAGATTGCAATAGGGGTATCACCTACTTTAGACACCCTGTATATATGTAAAAATTTAGCATCTGATACAATTCACAAAATATGACTGCTGCAGTTGTAAAAAAAGTATAGTATACACCACGTTTCAAAATACCTTTTCCTTGTTCGTCTCGCTGTGTGTGTGAACAGAGTAATTTTCAAAGCTTGTATACAATATTTTATTTTCACGTATAAATTTTGAAAAAATGACTGATCAGGTTTGCCCAACAGAAAAACATCTAATTGTTCACAAATACCGAATACTGAAAATTACCATATCGATGAGATGTTCAGAATTTTATGTATAATTCGATTTTCGCAGAGTTGGGGCGATGGGTTTCGCGGTTTTCCCGGAAAATACTTTTATCCGGCCTCATGCCGAACTCCCGAAAATTGGAATTTTTTTTCTCTCAAATAACATGACGGGATTTGTCAACTTTATTATCTCAAATAACATGACGGGATTTTTCAGCTTTATTATAGGTCTTACGAAAACACAAAAAATGCTGATGTGATTCAAAATAGGTCGACTTATTATAGCATCACTGGTTCTATATTCAACGGCGATAACCGCTTTTCTCTAATTTATATGTACCCATATATACAGAGCGGCTCAAAAATGCCATCCTCCCTTTTATTTTTTGAACCGGTAATCATAAAATTTGGTACATTTCGATAACAATATAAATCCTAGTTTGTTTAATATTTAAGATGGCGGCTGGGCACCATTTCGAAAACAAATTAAATAAAAAGGGGAATTGTGTAATACATTTAAAAGGTTTTGTCGAGTAGATTATTTTGTAAAAATTTTAGAGCATTATTAGAATTCACAAAGAAATGGCGGGGTGTCGAAGTTTTAGCAGTGAGATATTCGTAAAAAATTTCAGAAGAAACTAAACTTACCTTTTCACTGCAAAAGGTGTTGAAAATGTTCTCCATTTTCTTGCACAGTAAAATAACCTATTTGAGAACTCCTTGCGAATATTTTCAAATATACCCATGTCAATATTACAGCCAGCAGTTATTTTTTTTTTCAAAAGAGAGTTCGACTGTGTTATATACACTTTTTGTTTTAAATAGTTTTAGAAATATATTCCCATGTAAACCTATATACACAATATCCAGAAAAGATAAATGTATGGGCTGGAATATTGGGGAACCACATTGTTGGGCCTCTTTTTTTACATGAAAATTTGACAGAAGACCTGTATTTAAACATATTGGAAACTACAGTGGAGCCTCTAAGTCTTGAAATACTTTAAGAGAATCCTGATAAATTTGACGTGGATCCAGTTTTCAAACAGGATAGTGTGCCCCCCAATTTTAGAAGAAACGTAAGACAATATTTGAACACTGTTTACTCCGATCGTTGGAATGGACTTTTCTTATGGGGCTATCTAAAACAAATTGTGTAATGTAACACACCCGAACTTTCTTTTGGAATTACAACAAAGAATAACTGCTGTCTGTAGCAATATTGTTATGGGTGTATCTAAAAACGCTCGTGAGGAGTTCTCAAAAGTTATTTTACTGTTTGAAAGTAAACGGATAACACTTGCAACACCTTTACAGTAAAAAGTTTAGTTTCCTCTTACAATTTTTACGAATATCCAAATGCTACAACTTTGACACGCCGCCATTTTCTTGTTAATGTTATAAACGCTCTAAAATTTTTACACAACAATCTACTCGACAAGACCTTTCAAATGATGTATTGCACACATAACCTTCCTTTCGATTTGTTTTTAAAATGGCACCGAGTCGTCATCTTGAATATAAAGTGTGAAATTTATATCAAAAAGTAGTATTTATATCTATGTTAAAGTGAGCCAAATTTAAATGTTTACCGGTTCAAAAAATAAAAGGGTGGTGGGACATTTTTGAGCCGCACTGTATAACTATACGCAATATATACTTAAAAAATCGGTCAAGTGCTAGCTATACTTGAACAATTAGTGTTCCATGCCATCAGCTCCCCACTTAAATTATTATTAGTAATGCCCTCGCGTTTGGACTGAGCCAAATTAAAAATTTTGAACAACTTGTAATAACAAATCGTGAGAAATATTTTTGTCGAAAAATTTGTTCTCTAAAACCAATGGTTTAGTAGTTATAAGGAAATAAACAATTAAATGGTTTATAACAATTGATCGCGCTAGAATTGTTCAATCCTGATAATTTTGGCTCAATCTATACCTAGTTCTCAATGTTTGTGATTTTTTTCAGATTTTTCTGAGCGATCCTGTTCGTGTTAAGGGTGGGAGACAGTAATTTTAAGCGTTTTTCCCAAAAAATGTTAAAACAAAGGCATACAAAATACATCATATATCTTGTTGAATTCGTGCTTCAATAAGCTTTCATTGGACACTCTACAAGATGCCCTTGAAATATTTTTTCCATTTTCCAATTTACCCCCTGAAATTAACCCCCAGAATTAAGATTTACCTTTTTGATAATTTTCGCTCAATCTACACCTAATTCTCAATCTTCGTGATTTTTTTCTGATTTTTCTGAGCGATCCTTTTGGTGATAAGGGTGGAGGGCAGCAATTTTTAAGCGTTCTTCCCTACAAAAAGAAACAATAAAAAAATACATCATATATACCGTTAAATTCGTGCTTCAATAACCTTTCATTTGACACCCTACTCAATGCCCTTAAAAATATTTTTCCCAATTTACCCCCTGAAATTAACCTCCAGAATCAAAATTCCACTCTTTATACTTCACGTCTATAATTGGGCCACCACACATCTCTGTACTAAATTTCAAATTTTTACGTTGAATTATTTCAGAGAAAATTGCCTGTGATAGACACCCGGACAGACACCGAAGTGATTCCATAAGTATTAAGTTTCACGGAACACTAAAAATGCCTTGGTATCTTTACCCGTACAACAGAAAATAACTTTTTTAGTAAAAAAAAAACAAATTAAAATTTATAATTCAAAAAGGTCACATTCTTCCCACAAGAGTATCCTAACAGTAAGAAAAGTGCTCAACCTACTCATATACTCGTACTTAAAAATAAAGAAAGTATTTAAATGCGAGAGGTTAAATCTTTAGAAAATAATTCTAAACTATATTGTTTACTCCTACGCACTGTCGACAAAATCCCCGATCATCATCCCAAGATTCAAGCGCTTTAAATGGTTTTCCATGTAAATGAAAAAGGGCAAGGATCCCTTAATAAATATTCAATGTAATTAAGGGGCACCTAAACTTTCAAAAAAAAAACGGCCACCGTCACATGACCCGTCAGGAGGGCTAATCTAAAAAAGTAATACCAATCAGTGTCTGAACTAATTTATAAATTTATAATGGTAACATTTCAGTTTTATTTTTTTGGAAGTAAAAACGTGATTCGTGTAAGATAAAATGTAACGCATTTTCGGAGAAATTCTCGGCCGCTCCTTGTTAATATATTTTTAGCTTAATGTTAAACAAAATTCGATTTTTTTGACCTCGATAACATCGAAAATGATACATTAATTAACATGTTTGTAGAAATTCCCAGCCGCTCCTTTTATTCTCTCTATCTCCACTCCTCCCGCCCGTAACTTTTGTTTTAACATACGTTATAAAAGATTTGATGTTCTGACCTCGCTAGTCCCAAAATTGACATGTTTAGTTCATCTAGTCTCTGAAATTTATAAAGTCCAAAAGTAAAATGTTTAAAACACACACTATACAAAAAAAACACCCACAGAAACACCAATATCACAAACGCAAAACACCAAAATCAAACGAAAATAAAACGATTCGACCAGTCGTGTCAGCTTGATACGCCCCCTATCAACCCACTACTAATCTAGGAACTTTTCGAAGAAACCAATATCCAGCGTTGATGTCATCTGTGATTGTCAAATGTCGAGTTTTATCATAAATTGAATTCTATCTTATAGTATATAAAAATTTGTAATACTACTATGAATATAAATCCCATCTACAGATAGGTACGCAACTCGATTCCAATCTTCCAGTTGTTATTTCGCGTAGTCCGGTTTCATTTCTTATTTTTTAATTCAAGCTGTCTGTTGGAGTGCAGGTATTAAATTTATTATTAAATACAACTCTGGATCCTTTATCTCGTTTTTTGAAAGCCCATTTAGTTCTGAATACAACAATGTAGCCTTGCCTATTATGTCGTCGAAATTCGTAAGGGTAAGACAACAATCAAACTTGTCTACATATTTTCCATCAAATAAAATTAACAGTTAAACCACTTTTTTATCTACCCGCGCAGACTTCAATAATAAGTACTAACGAACCGTGGGCGTCTGAAGAGAAGGGAGATCCAATCTATTTACACGGGATTTAAAGGATTGGACGTTGGGAGGGGAAGGGAAAACATCTGCAGGCAATTGGTTCTATAATCTAGGCTTTTGTAGCTGGACAGTAAAGGGATACATATATCGGTAGAAAAGGGACATATCCTCAACAGCGCGGCGATGAGCGAGAAGAAGGAGTTTTCTTTTGAGGACTGGGTTAGTGATGAATCGAATGGCTCTCTTTTGGATAGAATCAAGGATGTTAAGTGTCGAAGATGATGCTGCTCCCCAGATGTGTAGATGGGAACAGTATTATAGGTTAGGTCTTATTTGAGAGACGTAGAGAGTATGTAAGTTCGAAGGGTTTTCTGGTTCGGAAAAGAAAACCAAGCTTTTTAGCTGCTGACGTGGCTATTGAAGTAATATGTTTGTACCATGAGTGTTTCTTTGTTCTGCAGGGCCTGGTCATTCATGTGGGAATGGATGGAATAAGTGTTACTAGATTTATTGCGTGGCAGGGTGTAAGAATGGGTTTTGGAGAAGTTGATCTGAACAAGGTTGTGACACCCCAGTCTAAGATTTTGGAGATCTTACAAAAGGGATAGGTGCATAGATCTGCGCATATTATCCAGATCTTGATTCGAGACTTGTTTGGAAAAATGAAAGTTGAAGTCAGAGTACTATTGTCAACATAACTGTGGATGTGATTGCTAGTTGAAGAGAGTAGGTCGTTAATGTGAACAAATAGGGTTTGTGTTAGGACTGAACCTTGGGATACGCCGGCTTTAATAGAATGGAAGCTAGATGAGTGCCCCTCCATGACGACAGAGATATCTACGTGGATTACACAGAAAGCTACCGATCCAGGTACCTAGTTTGAGAGGAAGATCTTAAGAGGGCAGTTTGTTGAGGAGTGCAGCATGTCTTACTTTACCAAAGGCCTTGGAAAAGTCAAGAGAGACTTGTTTCAACTGTGTGTGAGAAAGGTAAGGAGGTCAGTTGTGGATCTTTTGTGACGAAATCCATCTATATGTTAATTTTCAGACGTGTATTCAGAGAAGATTTAATGTTTAGTTCTCCGTTGTTTTTGATATGTGATTTGCTAAAGAATAACATTATAGATTCATACACACCAATCAAACCCAATCAAACAAATAGTGGAATTGAAACTAGAGCTCGTTCCTTCACTAATTTTTACCTTGAAAGTTCCTAAAAAGTCCGGTCAATCCGGTTGTATATCTTTTCAATTATGATTAAGGATCGACTCGGCCCGCACGTGACCAAAGTCGAAAATCGCTCGAGTCTCGTTAAGAACATTTATTGTTTCCACAGACCAGGTAAGAAATACTAATAAGTCCGATACTTTTTAAGTAAATAACCACAAACAAAGTTAAAAGGGTTTTCTGACCGGAAAGATTGTTTGACCAAATATTTGGGGATGCGGGGTAATGGTTTCGGTTTAGAAAACCTAACATGTTAGTGTTAATTGGGTTATGGAATATAGAGGTAAATTTGTTTTGATCCTCGGTATTATCTGAGCAATTTTAAATACTTTTACGCCAAATTGTAGATAAGAATATCAGAAGTGAGATGTATTCAAAAATTTTATGTCGAGAATATACAATTTTGCACCTTGCATATAGGAATTTTGTGAATGTGTAAGCTACCACAATAATCATTGATACAAAATATTTTTTACCCGGAAAAAAATATTGTGCCTTCTAGTCGTATGTCCAATGAATTTATCCTACAATTTTTTTTATTGCATAACTCAAAAGTACTCCATTCAAAAAGATATTTTTTTTCTGATCAAACTCACCCTCAAAAAATATATACTTGCACAATTAGTGTTTCGTGCCATCAGCCCCCCCCCCCCCACTTAACCTGAGCAAACCTCGGCCGCCCGATCTGCCGCACATCTGCCGCGCTACCCGCTGCCGATGGTTCCAACGCCGTATCACATCTTACAAATTTTTTCATTTTTTTTTGCATTGTGTATACATTTAAAAAAACTATCACTTAATTTTACTAAACACTATTAAAGTATTCTAATGCTCGACAAACCTATACTTTTCCATTTCCTAAATCATCCTACTTTACCAATTCCCCTCGTACCTTCAATTGACACCCGAATCGTACCGCGATGCTCGCGCCATTCACGCAAAAAAGGACTATGGAAAAAGGGTCAAGTGGACGAGTACTACAGGCACTATGAGTACCGATACAACGTGCTAACGGCCCGCTGTCGAAGTGTTTTTACCAATCCACCCAGCTGGATATTCCACAATTTTACCTACTTATCTCCTTTTCCCGTATTAGATTGTATCGAGATTTTGCTATTCTTTGACCTTATTTTCTTTATCTTGCATAAGCTGTTTATGGGTTTCACAATAATTATACAGGGCACAATTATACACGAAATAGCGTCCCTAATAAAATACAGTCCACTAATGCTTAGAACCACCATTCAATAAACGCACCATATATTGTTGAATTTGTGCTTCAACATGCTCTCATTGGACACCCTTCACGACTCCCCGCCCTTGATTTTTTTTTCCATTTCCCAATTTACCCCCAAGCAAACCCAACCTGAAATTAACCCCAAGAATGAAAGACCAACATTTTATACTTCACGTCTACAGGGTGTTACAAAATGATGTTAAGAAATTTTAAGGGCAGAGTCTACATCCAAAAATATGAAAATAAGTTTTACATACATGATTAAGATTTTAGGAACCCTCTACTTTAAATGCAGGGATATTTCATTGGATGAGTTACGCATTAAATGTCTTTTTATTGATTTTTCGATGACCCTACAACACTGGAATTCGCCATGTACTGATTATAAGTCCTAAATTCACTTTTGACCACACAGCCAATGGGATCACGTTTTATAAGGTTCGAAATTCGAACAAAAATTTGCAGCAGACAACCATTTTTTTTTGTTATTAAAGGCCAAAATAAATGGATAATATGGATAATAAATAATCAACCGCCATAAACATTTAATTTATGTAGAGAATATAAAAAAAATATTTCAGATTTATTTGGGTTATATGCATATTAGCTCACCACACTCTATCTGTGCTAAATTTCAAATTTTTACGTCAAATTGTTTCAGAGAAAATGGCCAGTGACAGACGGACGGAGGGCACCGAACTGATTCCATAAGTGTTCTGTTTTGCTCAGGTTTGCCCACTGAATTTTTTTAAATTTGGTCGAATTGTTATTGAAGTGTGCCAAATTTTAAAATTATGTTTACCGGTTCAAAAAATAAAGGGGGGCATTTCTGAGCTGCCCTGTATAACTGCTAGTATATTATACATTGATAAATAAATTTACAATTATGGCTCTGTTTGACATTAAATAAAGCAAAACTTGTTGATATACAAATAGCTTTTGGGCCAATCTAATTACCCGGTCCTTTTAATATCATTAATGACTTCAGTTATTTGTAGTGATTTGTGCACAAAATATGCAAATGCCTAAAATTAAACCATAATTAATCAATTATGTTGTTTCGATACCCCATAACAGCATTTATAATACATAAATTTACTAGATCGCTGGACTGCATCGAACTAATTTTACATAATATATGTATGTTCAAATATTTTATTCATGTAGTTATGCTATATTTATATATTGGAATATGTAAAATGGCAAGCTTAGTTCGGGAAAAATGCCAAATATCTTAAAGAATCATTACCTGTTTGGCGAGGTTAATGTCATAATTTTTATAAGGAATCATGTAACCCAAATAAATATGAAATCTATTTTTTTTATATACAGGGTGTCTGGAAAAGGTCTGTACAAAACGCTACCATGTATTCGTGAAACTAAAATAAGACGATTTAACCCAACTTACCTATATCCAAAAGTGTTTCGTTAGGGCGCTAACAACGAAGCACTCACAGTCAATAAAAATCTTACCTGCCTTGAGTTCTGATTGAATTTATCGGAACAAAAAATTGTTTTGAAGTGATAAGTTCATTTGTCAATCATCCTCGGAATTTTCTCGACAAGACGGCAAAACCTTTAAATCATGGTTGCACTGTTTACTTAAGGCGCATAAAATCAAATTTTTTTTTCTGCCTAAACCATGACAGATAGCGAAATCGAACAGGAGACAGAAAATGTTTCAAATAAGCATGTGTAATCTGTTAAAAGAGTTTTAAAGGTGTTGGCCAAACAGGTAAAAAAATATTACCTTTTTTGCATGTCAATGATTAACTTTTGACGACTTACGTAACACTCACGAGGAAAAAAATCTTTCAAAAATACACTATTTCAAGTAAAGACTCACATTCCAAATTTCATCGAAATTGCTAAAAGCAATATTTTTTTATTAAAAATAATAATTTTTAAAATAAAATCTTTGATGCGCCTTAACGAAACACTTTTGGATATAGGTAAGTTGGGTTAAATCGTCTTATTTTAGTCTAAGGAATACCTGGTAGCTTTTTGTACAGACCTTTTACAGACACCCTGTATATTCTCTACATAAATTAAATGTTTATGGAATTTAATGCGTAACGCACCCAATGAAATATCCGTGCACTTAAAATAGAAGGTTCCTAAAATCTTATTCATGTATATTTCAAGCCGAAATCGGCTCAGAATCCTTGTAATTTTCATATCTTAACTATTTCGAGTAAATAAACTGCAATTCTTTGTTTTCATGGCAATCTTCGAAAATTCAAAATTTTTCAAATTTTGCATGTCCCCGATGCATAGAAACCTATTTATTCATAAGTTTAACGAAAAATCAATCGATTTAAATAAGTGGGAGGTATTCTTAGATAATTTCCGGGTAAAAATAAACCCAATCAAAACTAACGAATAATGTCGTTTAAAAATAGGATTTGTCAGAAAAAATCAAGAAAATTCGGTTTTTACCCTTTAAATGCGCTCCTGGATAACCCATTTGATATTCATTTTAAAGTACGATTATCCCTTTATAAGATAGTGTTAAAAAAATACGAAAGAATTAGATAGGAAAAAATACAGAGTGATTCAAATGTACCGATGTAGAGGGCAAAAATGTCAAAAAATCCAAATTTAATCGGCGGTTGCTCCCTTCCTATAAAGAATGAAGAAACCAAAAATAATTATATTATGTATTTCGATGAGCTCTTTCTGATGACGTAGATGGGATTTTAATTTGAACCATTTTGATCTCACAAAAAATTAAAAACCCTGAAATATTTGGGTCAACAATAGAAATTTCCAGTTTTTCCCAAATATATCAATTTTCCAGTGATTTTAGGTTTAGGTAAATGTATTGCAACAAGAAAGTATTTGAGATTTTAAAGTTTCACTTATGAATCCGTTTTTCGATCCGACGTTTTGTCTTCGAGTTATTATGTATCAAAGAGGACGGCAAATGGCATTTTTCGACCTAACAAAATTCAAAAGAATTACTTGCCATTTTCCCATCCTCACCAGTTTTAATAGAGTTCTGAAGCTCCGGGTCCTCTACAACCTCCGAAAATTTACATAGATTTAGTTCACTTTTGCTACTGGAACCCGATTTCAACGGAAACCGCGGAAATTTCGACTCTGACGTTTAATAAATCCGAAACGAAATATCCTGTATAACTGAATTTTTTACCGAAGCTAGTTGCACTATTCGATTGCTCCTCCTGGGGCGGCGCAACATCTTGATACCAAATATCAGCAGCGGGTAAGTCGCTGTCCTCTGCATTTGGAAATAAAAGTGCCAAAGCGGGAACAAGTTCATTTTGAAGAAAATCCATAGCGTTGACCAGTCAAGGTTTCCTAAAAAAAAATGGACCTATTACTCGATCTCCCACGGTACCGGCCCGGTATTGTGTGTGGGCTTCAGTCATCCAATGGGGATTTTCAGTTGACCAGTATCGACAGTTTTGTCTATTGACTACCCATTAAGGTAAAAAGTAGATTCATCGGAAAAATTATTTTGCAGATGAAATATCCGTCATGACAAATATTCATCATAGTCTCGCAAAATTGTATTCTTCGACCCCGATCGTCTTTATTTAATTCATGTAATAGCTTTATTGTGTAGGGATGATATTTATTAGTACTTAAAATGTTTCTGGCAGAACTTGCTGCAACGTGGTTATCGAGAGCTAACAATTTGGTAATTTATGAGGATTTTCTTCTACTGAAAGAAGAATATTTAATTTTATGTGTTCCGAAGGTACGGGTCTGCCGGACCTTGGAACTTCCAAGTTGGAAGGTCTCTTACATGTCCAAAGTCTTTGAATTTCTGTTCTATTCTACTAGCTGTAGATTGAATTATCTGCTGATCTGGGTTTTTATGATTAAAAAGCTGGCAAACCTTCGATTGTGTCCGCTTTCGGTCTCGATATCCTAGCATTGTTAAAATTTCAATTATTTGCATTTCAGTCAATTGAACCATGTTTAGAGACAATCACAAAGCCCTTTTTACAAACTAGATAATCACACTTACTCTAATACAGACCGTCGTTTTAATTACTTTAATACTTAATTGACAAAAATAAAATACCTGATTTATTTGAAACGTTATGATACTAAATGCAGTATGAATTAAGCAATCACTTTTAATGCAAAAAAACCTTAAACGTTAATATCTGGGAAACAGCCGAAAATCGGTATAGGATGTGTTACATAAAATATCTTTAAAAACCTTGTAAAAAATGAGGCGTTCCATTAAAAAAAATTATTAATGACGCCATAACTGCTTTATGAGGCATCCTATATATTATTTTATTATATCAAAAAATGAGCAATTAAAAATATAGATTGACGCGGCTCATCATTTTTTTCGAATTTTTTCCTTCAATTAATATCGAATTTATGCGGGACTTTATGCAGTCATTGTATATGACTGTGCTCGCGTTGGTTCAAGACCTAATACGTTGTTTAAAAATAAGGAACTTTGGCAATAATTATTATTCAAAGTGAAGTACAAAGTACGCAATGATAGGGCTATTGTCTCATTTACGACGCGACGACGCGACGCCTACGCTGCTGAAGTGTCAAACTTCTGTAAAGCTGGAAAGTTTCTTTAAATAATTAAATTTTAAAGTTTTGACGTGAAACTTTAAGCTAGGATGGTTTATTGTCTTTTTACCCTTGGCAAAGAAAGTCAGTGATTAACGTTTTATTTCTTTGCGCTTCTATCGAATATCGTTTACAGGCAGTGACAGTAATTTTATTGTAGCATGGTTCGAAGGCGTCAAGAAATTTACCTCCTCTCTCTATTTGGAGGGGTGGGGGGTAACTTCAGAATTTTAAATCGGTTGATGTATTTTGTTAGTATAAGAAGTAACTATCATCCATGTATGTCCTATGTTCATTTATTTGCGGTGTATTGTTAATAGTACTTATTTGTTGGTTATTAAATTAATGTTTCATACTAATTATAAAATGCATTTCAATATTTTAATGGGATTAAAAAATGTATGAACCTAAAATTTGTCAATAATGGGAAAAAAGGCTCTAAACCTAATTAAACCATATTGTGTGGTAGGTATACACTGGTCTTGGAATATTTTTTAACAGTAATTATTTGATTATTTTTATTATTTACAATCCATAATCAAAATAAGAAATTAAAAAGTTTGAGTATGCTTCAGTATTGTCTTCATTAAATTCCAAAATCTGGAACAATGTATGAAATGTTCTAGGATACAGGTCCGTATCACAGAAATTTCTTAAGAATGGTGAAAAGACTCAAAACGTAAGTTAACCATAATGTGTAGTACACTGTTGAATTCAGAATAAAAAGGGATTCTAAAATTTGACATAAAAAAATCAGGAACGTATTTGAAAAAATGAAGATGATGATCGCTGTCCAAAGACGAAACGTCGAATAAAAAAACTGATAACAAGATCTTTAAGTTCATTAAAAGTTGCTATAAATAAGTCTTATTAGTTTTGCCCTACCTTTCATATTTAACGCCAGAAAAAAATTAGAAAATTCAGTTTTTTCAAAATAATTCGAAAATGAAGTCGTCTAAAAAATTTCGAAACATCATTTTATTAGGTCTTTAATTACGTAACATTTTTACCCATTTAACCAATTTTGTACTTCTAAAACTATAAACGAGATCCCCATACTGGCCCTACTGATCTTGGACACAGCGTATATTGTTGAATTCGTGCTTAAATAAGCTTTCATTTGACACCCTTCACGATGCCCTTATAAGTTTTTTCCATTTCCTAATTTACTTCCTGAAATTAACCAAAATTCAACTTTATATACTTCACGTCTATAATTGGACCACCACACCCTACCTCTGTGCTAAATTTAAAATTTTTATGCCGAATAATTTCAGAGAAAATCGCCTGTGTCAGACGGATGGACGAACATCGAAGTGATATATGTGTTCCGTTTGACGGAACACTAAAAATGCAGGTATAGGTACCAAACTATACGGATTTATAAATATGCTTATCGACTAGAAATTTGGGTTAGAAGACTTCTAACAAGTCTAGTATTATTCCATAATAATCTATTCAACTTAAAATTCAGCAAGACTATAATTATCTCTTCATTTGTACACAGCTCATTAGGAAAGTTCCGTCGCCGTGTTGTCACCCTAAAACTTCTCAAACACACTCCCTAAACTTAATAAATATAATATTAGTCCTAATTAGACCGGTGCCTAATTACCCTCGAAAAATATGGGTCAACAACTGAAACCTCTTAGCCTGCGGAAATCATAAGCATTATAATTAATAATTCTGCATTTCTCGAAAGAAAACTAATAACAATTTTAAGAGAGACAGAATAATAAATTATTCAGCAAAATATATAGTTTGACTGAAAATTTTATGATTTGATATTTCTACGCTTTGTAGTCGCACAAAAGAAATTTAATCTCCCAATTCACTAAACTTGAAACTGTTTTAAATGTAATACTTATGTTCGACCAATTAAATGTTAACAACTTTTGGTTGTAAAAATAGTTTATACAGGGTGGCCCACCGAAAATTTTCCACCCAGGTTTATTTTCGTTTAAGTAAATAAACCAAGAAACGCTCGGACCAGTATACTTCGGTTTTCAGAGGGTCATATTTTTTCGTATTTTCGTCCACCTTGCCTAAACCCCTCACCCTCAAAATCTTAAATAAGATGGGGATCGAGTGATACCTTATTTTAAAGGAAATTGAATTGCTTTTCCAACGGGACCTTGCTCGTTGAAATCGGGTGAATAGTTTCTGAGAAATAAGACCTTAAAAAAAATAAAATTTAGAAGTAACGAAATCTCTTACCAGTGATTTCAATCAAATAAATGCTTAAAATGTCCATCCCCAACCTCTATGCAATTATAAAGCCAATGTTCGAAATGTTCGCGAACATTATGAAGCATTTCGGGAGTTATTTGTCGGCACTCGTACACTATTCGTTGTCGAATATCAAGTCTTCTAAAGAATTGGGCTGGATTGCATAAATTTTGTTTTTTAAATGTCCCAACAAGAAAAAATTCATTGGAGATAGATCAGGAGATCTTGCAGGCCATTCAATAGGACCTCTTCTGCCAATCCATCTTCCTGGAAAATTTTCATCCAGATACTACATTACAGGAAATGCATGGGGTGTCCCATCTTGCTGAAAAATTTCCAACTTCTACAGCTTCATTTCTTACAGGATTTTCAATTTTTCTTTTTTTGTTTAGCACTGATCCTGTTTCTCGAAACTTTGCCATTAATTTTCGCACGTAAGTACGAGTCAGGTGCCCATTTGGGTGTTTTAATTATAAGATAACGCGGCAGCTTAAGCACAATCGTTATTTCTAAAGAAAAGTGAAATAATCTCAACTCTTTCTTCAAGAGTATACGTCATTTATGCGTAATTGAACGAAACGAAATTTATAACAAAATTATTAGTTTTACTATTAATTTAACCTATGTATATCAGCAACAAACTAATGATAAG
Source organism: Philopedon plagiatum (assembly GCA_963971165.1). Classification (NCBI taxonomy): domain Eukaryota; kingdom Metazoa; phylum Arthropoda; class Insecta; order Coleoptera; family Curculionidae; genus Philopedon; species Philopedon plagiatum. Next base: position 570,273 of record OZ020190.1, on the reverse strand, counting down.
CCCTTTTTTCGACAAAGTGGAATTAAAAATACCTATTGTTACAACGTTGCCATGTTTATGCGTATTTAGCATTTTGTTTACATTTAAACCCAAATTTCTTTAACATTTAATTTCTCGAAAACTACCTACCCGATTTCAACGAGCAAGGTCCCGTTGGAAAGGCAATTCCCTTTAAAATAAGGTAATATTCGACCCCCCTTACCGTTTAAGATTTTAAGGGTAAAAGCCTTAGAGGATCAAGCATGGGGGGTGAAAATACCAAAAAAATACGTCCCCCTGAAAACTAAAGTGTACGGGTTCAAGCGTTTTTTGATTTATTTATTTAAAAGAAAATTAACCTAGGTGGAAAGTTTTCAGTAGGCCACACTGTATATGCCATTCAACACTATTCTTTTATTCATTTTTTTTATCTGAGGTAGCCCACGTAATCCAAGACCTATTAATCCAGTCTAGGGTTAATAGATTTTGCGAAAGGGATAGGTGCATAGGTTTGGGGCTATTATCCAGCTCTTGATTCGAGACTCGGTTGGAAAAATTTCAAATGCATTGTTAATGCATGTGAAAACCCAAGCAAATTGTTTCCTAAATTTGTTTTATCTAAAGTTGAAAGGAATTTCCAAAATAACTGCATTTCCACAAAATATTATCACAGGAATTGTGAAACATTGTGTTTATTTTATTTTAATACATTACAATGGTGTTTACTCCCGATTCCGTAAATATAAGTAATAACTAATTTAATTGAAATGGCACAGGCTAATAACATTGTCTTATTAGATAACTTGATACAGTTCTTACATTAATGTTTTTAACATCCTGTTTACAAATTTTTTAAATTTTAAATTAACGAGATCAAATCCCATGGAATTTTTAAGGGCATACGTATAATATAAAATCTTGTTCCTAATGGATTTTATTTGCATCGCAAACTCCAATCTACCATTCTATTAAAAGCACTCATAAATACTAAATTGCCTAACATAAAAACGTTATTTAATTAGGCAAAAAAGCCAAAATTAAAAGCCTTTTAATCTTAAAGCTGAAAAACAGACTCCACAGAACACTTTAACACAAGATAAGGCCGACTCTTGAAATATAATTTCTCTTGAGAGCATGTAAAAGTGATTTCGACCTAAAATACGATTAAAAAAGTGTTACGGGGTTTTAGGCCAAGTAGAAATCTAGAAAGGTTCCATATAGTGAACAATTGTGGATGCTTTTAAGTTTCATATTTTTTAATAGTATGGAAAAATTTGCTGTCGGATAAAAGAATATTTGACTAAAATATATAGTTGATTAAATGAAAACTTTAACCAACATTTCTGGACAAAATATTTAATGAAACTTCAGAGCGCGGCAGGCACCCTTTTTATTTTTCGAACCGGTAAACATAGAAATTTAAAATTTGGCACGCTTCAATAACAATATAAATAGGTACTACTTTTTGATATAAATGTCACACGTTTAATTTTCAAGATATAGAAAATTAATAGAAAGTGGGGTTGTGTAACACATCATTTGACAGGTCTTGTCGAGTAGATTATTGTGTATTGTGAGAGCATTAATAGTATTAACAAAGAAATGGCGACGTGTCAAAGTTTTAGCATTTGGATAATCGTAAAAAAATATGAAGAACCTTAATTTACCATTTTACTTCAAAAGGGTGTTTAAAGTGTTCTCCGTTTTCTTCCCAACAGTAAAGTAACCTATTTGGGAACTCTGCAGGAACATTTTCAAATAAACCTATATCAATATTGCGACTGGCAATTATTGGGCAGTTATTCTTTGTTATAACTCCTAAACAGAATTCGGCTGTGTTACATACACGTTTTGGTTTAAATAGCCCATAAGGAAAGTCCAAGGGTGTTAAATTGGGCGACCTGGCAGGCCATTCGGTCGGACCTTGATGTCAATCCAACGATCGAGGTAAACAGTGTCTAGATATTTGTTTTCTGCTAAAAGGGGGACACACCATCCTGTGGGAAAACTGGTTCAAAGTCAATATTTGGACACTGGGACACATTGGGATATGAAAAAAAAATTTCAAGGGCATCGTGCATGATGTATTTTTTGATGCATTTTTTAAACACTTTTCGGGAAAAACGCTTAGAAACTGCTGCCCCCCCCCCTCATCACCAAAAGGATCGTTCAGAAAAATCTGAAAAAATCATGAACATTGAGAATTTGATATAGATTGAGACAAAATTATCAGGATTTAAAAATTCCAGCACGGTCAATTGTTATAAACAATTTAATTGTTTATTTCCTTATAACTGCTGAACCATTGGTTTTAGAGAAAAACTTTTTCGACAAAAAATATTTCTCACGAAGGAACAACTTATGTCCTCACGCGTTTTTCAAAATTTTTAATTTGGCTCAGTCGAAACGGTCCCCACTCAGCTCCGCGCATACGCGATTTGATACGCCATTGGTGCCGAGGGCGGCGGGTAGCGCGGCATATGGGCGGAGATGGGGAGCCGAGGTTTGCTCAGGTTCAGTGGAGGGCTGATGGCACGGAACACTAATTGTGCAAGTATAGCTTGCGCGACCGAAATTTTTTAGAAGATACTTACATTTTTGGCATCACCTTTTATCTTAAAAATCTATCTTGTACTAAACATATCAAAAACGATCAAGAAATGTTCGCCTTTTTTATATCTTGCGTTGATATATAGAAATTTGAAATTGTGATTTGTGCCTCCCCCAAAATGTTAGGTCACAAGCCACCACTGATTACAGGGTCAAATAATTGTGACGTTTAGGGTCGTTCTTGATAGAAAATCGCAACCCCTCCTTTCCAGTTCCATGTTCACCGACTTTCCTTTCAGGGGTAATAAAAAAAGCAAAATTAGTGCCATCACGAAGGCCCACTCACAATAAACACGAGACCAAAAAGTAATTCGTCTAATTAAAAATAAAATAATAAACCGTACCGTGGTGCCTTTCCTTAGATTCGCATAAAACTCCGCACCAGATGGCCTCTCTCAGAAGTTGTTTTGGGCAGTTTAATTTATTTTTATTGGAGATTCAAGGGGATAAACCAGCTACAATATGGGTAGTTTTGTTTTAGGTTGTGTGTAATTCATTAGGAGCAGGGGTCGCTATTAAAAGAAAGGTATGTTTCCTAAGTAAGGGAGGTTAAGGGATTTATTAAATTGTAGTAGGAAAAGTCTTAACTCTGTTGGAAATCTTCGGCATATCTAGATATCGTTCCAGTCCAGGCGTAAGCACCACCATCGCCAAAATGAGTTTTTGGTATCGTTAGAAATCGCCTAAAAATTATTTAATAGTAAAAATCTTAAAAAAAAAACATTCTGCATCTGCGATTCTGTATTGTATTAATACACTGTACCGGGTGAGTAAACGATTGCGCGGAGTAATTTTATGAGTTGAAGATAAGATTTGTCGATAATATTGTTTTGTGTTAGGATATGGTTGGATATTCTGCACATTTTGAAAATATTTTGAATTATACAGGATGCGTTCAAAAAGTAGGGTGTCACAAAGTTAGATTTTTTAAACGGGACACCCTGTATTTGAATGGATTTTTGAATTCTACGTGTCGTTTCATAACTTTTTCACTATTAGTTTAATATACGAAAATGTCATAGTTTTTAAGATAATTCGACTTGTAATGAATATTTAGCATTTGCAAGCATCTCTTTGTTGTGAAAATTTTACAATTTTGCCTCCAAGCGATACATAATTTGTATCCTGAGTAAATTAAGTCAAAAAACATATCCACTATGAAATATTATACTTCTCATTTACAGGGTTCCAGGTTCTAGGTCCAAAGTCAGAAAACTTCTAATTAAAAAATGTCACTTTTATCAAATAGAACACCCTATATATTTTTCTGCCATCTTATAGCTCGTCAAAAACTCTTCATATTTTGTAAAGAATGACGGTTTTAAAGTCAATCGTTTTTACCGTAAAGTTTATTGTCCAGTTATTTATACTCAAAATGAATTTTTCCAAAAATGAATTAATCAATTTGATTTATGTTTTGGGCGAGAGTTATTAAAATTGTCTCTTTGCCGAAAGACTAAACAGGTTGAAATATCCTGAGCGGCGAACACCCAGTCCTCGGAGTTTTCAAAATTTAATGGATTTGATTCAACCCCGGCAGTGGAGAATATTCAAAAGGTGAAGTCAATGAATAGCTACAAATGGTGAGAAAGAACTCGAAATTTAATACTGTTACAAGTTCAGGAGAATCCCCAAATTAGTAGTCGTAAATTAGCTTCACTGTGTAATACGTCACAGTCAACGGCAAACCGAACAACGAGCAAGTATAAATACCACCTGTACCATATTGAGTTACATCAGGAAGTTCACGATGAACATTTCAAAGGGGCATAACTTACTGCCAAGGGTTACGTGCCCAAATTGAAGTAAACCAAAATTTTTTAAAATTTATATTGTATCCAGATGATGCTACATATAGAAATAATGGTGCTGTCAATAAACCACAATATTGCTTTATCCAATAGAAAATTTTCTGGATATTCCAAAAATCTAATTTATTAGGGGTTCTTTAAAGATTTTGTCCACAGACGAATAAAAACTGAATTAGGGTAGAATTAAGGTGCAATTCTTGCGAATATTGATGTTTCCAAATTTTTTGAATATTCCAGAAATATATAATTTGTTAAGGAAATTCAAGTGCGCCTAAATTAGTTATTAACGTTTAAGCATGCACCGGATTTAGATTTTAGTCCAGTTTCTTGGATTATATAACTCTACACGCGAAAATAGTCGAATAAACTAGTTTAGAAGTAAAAAATGACCTTCTAAAATTTTTCCGTGATTCTTTTTCGATTGCGATTTAACAGATTTAGTTAGTTACAGAAACCGTATTGTATCCGCAAGTTATAAAAAGGATAAATCAGATGGTGTTTTCGGCTGAGATCGTTTATATCCTGTCGGGACAAACGAATCGAGGGACTTGTTGAGTGAAAAACAATGCCAGATCGGGATCTAATGGCCAGTTTTCGCGCGAATAGGATCAATCCAGAAGCTGGGATAGTTGTCGTTACGAAAAATTAGTCAATTTATAATCTTAAATCTCTTTGATTGGGAACTTTATTACTTTAAGCAGCGCTACGATAGCGTTTATGTCTTTCTTAGCAGGATTTGTGTTTTTGGTTGATTTTAGTATAGGTACCTAGTTTTTCCGATTGATTTTCGGGTGTGGCTGGTTAGAAATAAGGAAACAATGTGTTTTGTCGTTTTTCAAGATTAAACTTTTCAAGGGAATGAAAAGGAGTGTATTTCTTGACAAAATGCTTATTTCTCACAAATTTCTGAAATATAAGGTAACAACTTAAGAGATAATGTCCTGCTGGGATTTTGTTGCCAACCCGGAGATTGTGGTGGAGGATAAGTTTGGGTTGTTGGTTCACTCGATTATATGTGCAGCAGAAGCTTCTTTTCAATTACAATCAAGGGTCATCAAGGCCTTCTGGGAGGCCTAGCACTGTTTCTGTCAACTCGCTTGATGCCAAATTTACGGGAATGAGGGAGATACTGCATATGATATCTCTCATTAATAAACAAAACCCTGTTCTTATGCCGTCAATTATGGTAAAAAATTATGAAAACCAATACAGACGTGAATTATCTAAAGCTAAAGCTAAAAAAATTGCTCATGACCGGTACATACAAACTGCAAATCGACCCCAGTCTGCCATGTGGAACATTATAAACAGCAACTCAGGGACACATAACAAAAAATCTGAACTACTTAATGCTCAAACTTTTAATAACTTTTTTGTAAATATTGCTTATTGCTGAAGAAATCACTAATAAATTTCCAACCACAGATAAATACTTCACTGAATATTTAACTGAAACTTTTAATAGCGAATGCTTTTCTTTTAAACCTACGACATATAATATTGTTAGCCGAAAATTAGGTCAGTTAAAGAACAGTAAGAGTAAAGATTGCTTTGTTATCAGCACTAAAATTTTAAAAAGTCTCAAAAATCTTTTAATACCTCTCCTTATCATCTAATTAATCAATGTATGGCTAGCAATGTCTTTCCTGCATGTCTCAAAATTCCCAAAGTAGTTCCTAAATTTAAGAATAAGGGATCGGTTGATGATGTAAATAACTATAGGCCGATTTGCCTTCTTCCTGTTTTCTCCAAAATTTTTGAGTCTGTACCAGAGGATCAAATCAATAACTATTTTGAAACTAATAACATGTTTTCTCAGAGCCAATATGGTTCTCGTAACAAAAAATCAACTTTTCTTGCCATAAATTCCCTTACTGAGTGCATAGCTGAGCATATGGGGCAGATCCTGGATACCTATGCCTCTTTCATCGACCTGACAAAAGCATTTGACTATGTCTCGTTATATAGGTACTACTAAAAAAGCTGTCATCATTTCAGCGAGTGGAAATTTTTCCGAAAATGTTGTCATTTTCGGGGTGATTAAGGTCAAAAAATATAATTTTGTGTAATAGATGTTACGAAAATGAACGGGGGGAGAGGGGGGGGGGGAGGAGCGGGTGAGAATTTCTTCAAAAATGTTAACTAATCAAACATTTTTGGGGCTATTGAGGTCAGAAAATCTAATATAACACGGCCATTACATATTTAAGAAGGGCTAGATAAGATGAAGGGTGGGGGGGGGGGGGAGATAGGTGCACTAAAAAGAAAAAACATTTTCATAAAAATGAACAAAATTAAGTTGACCATTAACCGCAGTAATAAATAGGTACTTAACAATATTATTTCATCCTTTTCAGTGCTTTTCCTTTTGTGAAATTGGTTCATTGAAATATTTTTAGGAGCAATAATCCATAAATACAACCTGACAAAATCTAATATTAATTTCATTTCATTTACCTACCTTTTCTATTAGTTACCTGAGTCCGACCCCGATTTTTTCGTCATGTAATATTGAAATCCGGTGTATAGATATAACTAACCTAACCTAACTCATGTTTCATGTATTCATAATCATGACATCAAAACTACACTATTATCACCTATACCACGCGGACGAAGTCGCGGGAGAAAGCTGGTATACAATAAATTTGTAATAGGATCTTTTTAACAGGGATCACTATATTATTATGTTATGTTACATTAATTTTAACTTGTAAAAGCACTTGTGTACTAAGTACCAATAAAAGCTTACTTACTTACTTACATCTTTGCCAATAGTAGTATTATTGCTCTATGGATAATGTTAGATCGTTTTAGACAAGGCAGCACAAATACTATTTCATCAAAAGAAGATTGTCAAATATTATCGGACTAAGCGCGAAGACTTCAAATAAAGGACTTAACTCCGTCGTTGAAGACGAAATATCGATGGCCCTTTTTGTCTCTTTTTTACGAAGGCATTTTGTCGGCGTCGCGCAACTTTTCCGAGGTATTTTTTATAGGCGTCCCAAACATGGAGAGAAAGACGCTCTTTTATAGCCTAGTAAATTTACCTAAATAATGTGTAAGACAAAATGGGTCTTGGGAGAATTAGCCCATTTGAATGAGAAACGGGCTGTTTTCTGAATTACAACTTGAATTTTTTTAAGTTGGAAAAATGATAGGGATAGTACTTTGTCAAATTGTTCTTACTAATACTTAAACAAATACAGTGACTAAATAAAAGCTCTTTGACAATTACCATGGATATTATTCACTGGATGCAAGTTAAATGGTCCTATTTTGTTTGAGGTTTGGATATTTTCTGAATAAAATTGCAGAAAATATTTGCCAAACTGACAATACTTATTATTTTTTAAATTGGAAATTTCAGGAAATGTTACCTGGCCAAAACCCAGTACTGTACGTGTTCTTGTTTTTCCAAATATGTGTCGCCGTCGACATTTCCCGGATTTAATTTTCATTATCGGGCATATGAAACTGTACGTGATGGGTTTTGCGTAATTTCGACGAGTACAGACCGACCGACAGGACGACCGGTGAGCAGTCGGATGCGTTGGAATTACAAAGGGAATATTTGATTCGGATAATGAATGAGGATTAATAGGGGCTTTTTGTCACTCACGTCCATCATTATTATTTATTTCGGGATTTTTGTTTCTAATTGGTGTTGTTTCTGGTTATTCGTGTTTTTTTTTTTGGTGCTCGCGGATAAATATATTTTTTGTTATATAACCGACTTCAATTCGACTAGCATGTATGTTTTTTTATATATGTTCGCGCATAGTTCTTTCATTTAATTTAATTCATCGATTTCGACGAATTTTGTGTTGTTTTGTAGATGAGTTCTTCTGGATGGTCCCGCGGTAAAAGTATTTTAGTTACATGACATGTAAATATGTATCTATATTATTGTATATGCAATGAATAATGAGATTTTAAACTAAAGAAAATAAAGTAAATTTTATGATAATCGCAACAAACAGAAATACCAGGAATGCCTGCAACCTTATCGACAAAAAGCCATTATTAAAAATTTTTGCTGGGAAAAAATACCGTTTATGTGTATACACATACTATACTAATAAATAAATATCATTTGGTATCTGAACAAAAAGTTATGAAAACCCACCAAAAACATACATGTAAAAAAACAGGTCAGGTTCTCGTCAGGACTGTGTGTTTTGTTATCTCAAAAAAATAACTGAAATGTAAAAATTATACCAAGTGCCTTGCCTACACGTTATTAGCAGTATTTTGATAAGCATAGAAAAATATTGTGTGAACTAATAAATTTGCACACTAGACTTGGCGAATTTTCATTAAAGAACTGAGCAATATTGAGACCCTTGAAAACTTGCCAAGTTTGATCTGTACAAATTTATCAATTCACACAATATTTTTCTGTGCTTATCAAAACACTGCTATTAACGGGTTGGCATAATTTTTACATTTCAGTTATTTTTTTCAGATAACAAAACACACAGTCCTGACGAGAACTTGGCCTGTTTTTTACATGTATGTTTTTGGTGGGATTCGGTTTTACGTTAAAAGTGTATACATAAATTTTTGATCTAGAAATTAAAAAAGATTATAGTCTCGGCCTATGACGTCGCTCCAAACTGAAACTATTCCTTTGCTTTACAAAATAATTCTTTAGACTGAACGCGTAATTTGATTATTTTACATATTTTTTTTAAAACACTGCTTACTGAGGATTTAATTTCCCAAAATCAATGTTTTTCATCTGAATGAGACGGCCCGCGCCCGCGCCCGTAGATTTTTGTGCGGATAACGCGACCAATTTTAATTTTAATCTCGCCGTGTGCCAACAGCACCACGTCTGTGTTTGGAAAATAAATGTTTGGATTGTGGAACAGGTTTTAGCGACAACTTAAAACTGTTTAATTCAGAAACACGTACGAACGACGACATCGGTAATGTTGCCGCTGCGTTCAACAGGCCTTTTTCAAAAGTGAAAATTTTATGCCTCTTTCGGTGGTTTTACTTTATATTCTCTTCAGAAAAATTAGAAATTTTTAACCCCTGATCTAAATGGAAGTATATTGCTTACTTAAAATATATAAATTGTTTTCTATAAATTATTTAATAGAGCTAAGGCTTACCCCCCGGCAGGGCCGGTTCTAGGGCGGTTCTGAGCGCCAAATAGAAGGGAGCGTCAATAAGCTCCCTCAATTTAAACCCTTTCCTCAACGTACTGGATATGTGTGAAGTACGCACCGCGACAAAAGTTACCAACCGATCACAAAAATTTTTATAAATAAAAAAATAATAAAAATATAACACGCTGAAAAATGTCTTTCTACAACAGTTCCTTCCAATTATCTAAATCAAAAAATCGGTCAAGTGCAAGCCATACTTGCACAATTAGTCTTCCGTGCCATCAGCCCCCTTACTTATTAATAGTAATGCGATCGCGTTTCGACTGAGCCATATTCTTTTCAAATTCAAATTTCAAATTTTTCTGAGCGATTCTTTTGGTGAAGGGCCAGCAATAATAGTAATGCACAAGCGTTTCGACTGGGCCAAATTAAAAATTTTGAAACACTTGTAAGGACAATTCCTTACATCGCGAGAAATATTTTTTGTCGAAAAACTTTTTCCCTAAAACCAATGGTTCAGCAATTATAAGGAAATAAACAATTAAATTGATTATAACAATCGGTCGCACTAGAATTTTTCAATTCTGATAATTTTGGCTCAATCTAGACCTAATTCTCAATGTTCATGATTTTTTAATATTTTTTTTCTGAACGAACCGTTTGGTGATAAGGGTGGGGGCAGCAATTTTTAAACGTTTTTCCCAAAAATGTTAAAAAAACGCATAAAAAACACATCATATATATTGGTCAATTCGTGCTTCAATAAGCTTTCATTTGACACCCTACACGATGCTCTCGAAAAAACTTTTTTTTAGTTTTCCAATTTACCCCCTGAAATTAACCCGCAAAATTAAAGTTCAACTTTTTATACTTCACGTCTATAATAGGGCCACTATACTCTATCTCTGAGCTAAATTTCAAATTTTTACGTCAAATAGTTTCAGAGAAAATCGCCTGTGACAGACCCATGAACGGACACCGAAGTGATATTCCATTAGTATTCCGTTTCACGGAACACTAAAAATATCGGTTTAAAAAAACACTGCAATAAATTCATCCCATCACGGTCCTGACTATTTTTAAAGAAATACAAAAATATTTAAGCGCACGTACTACTTGAGCAGTCACAACTGGAGGTAGAATCGAAAGTCCCACGGATATGCGAACGATATTGTACTTAACTTATCATCACCAGTAAACACACTAAACAAAAAATATTTTAATACTTTAGATATGCGAAAATAACGCAGTAGTTCAGAACGTTGAGATGTGCACGTGCATTTCGGCTTTATTGTGTAAAAATGAATTTATTTTACTGTCAATAACTATTTAAAACAATAGGACGCAGGACCATCGTCGAAAGATATTCTAAATATTCTAGTCACTTCTTTAAAGTCCGCGAAATTTTTGCAGTCGGTCATAAATCATTAAAGCGCCGGTCTCAGCCAGGAATCGAGCGCTACCATTCGACGATGACGTGACGGGCTTAGACGAGAGGCGAGCAACAGCAGAGGGGGATAACGGAACACTTATGGAATCACTTCGGTGTCTGTTCGTCCGTCCATCCGTCCATCCGCCCATCCGTCTGTCACAGGCGATTTTCTCCAAAACTATTCGACGTAAGAATCTGAAAATTGGCACAGAGATAGAGTATGGTGGCCCAATTATAGATATGAAATATAAAATGTTGAATTTTGATTCTGGGGGTTAATTTCAGGGGGTAAATTGGGAAATGGGAAAAACAGTTTTCAAGGGAATCGTGTAGGGTGTCAAATGAAAGCTTATTGAAGCACGAAAAATCTGAAAAAAATCATAAGTATTGAGAATTAGCTGTAGATTGAACCAAACTTATTAGGATTGAAAAATCCTAGCGCGATCAATTGGCATAAACAATTTAATTGTTTATTTTCTTATAACAGCTGAACCATTGGTTTTAGAGAAAAAGTTTTTCAACAAAAAATATTTCTCGCGATGTAAGGAACAACTTTTGCTCTTACACGTTGTTCAATGCTCCATGCATGCGCGATATGATACAGCTTTAGTGCCGTCGACGGCGGGTAGCGCAGCAAATGGGCGGAGATCCGGCAGGTTTGCTCAGGTTAAGTGGGGGGCTAATGGCACGTAATACTGATTGTGCAAGTATAGCTTGCACTTGACCTCATTTTTTTTATAGCTGGTCGAACTTTTTTAAGTTTACTGGAATTAAACTGTCGACCTTTTTGAAAATTTTCCCAAAACTCAACTGACATTTCTTTGGTACGAGGTTCTAATAGCCAACTCGTAATCTAAAATTAGCCAATTCGAGAATCCATGGAGGGGTCGCTCCACCACCCCCCCCCCCCCCCCCCATAAGCACGCCCCTGAATGCGAAGTTCCTAAGGGGATGAAGCTTCCCAATGCTAAGCCTCGCCCCAAAAGGATATCGTCAAGCTAATCCACGCCCCAAGAGGGTGCAGTATACGTTAATCTCCTCCCTAATTGGGTGAAAGCAACGTTAAGCTGGAGAATAGCGTATAAATCGACCAGCTTAGGTATTGACAAAATAATGTTTAACTTAATACTACTATAATTACTATACCATATATCCATATGCCCCATCCATTTATATCTATTAAATTTTCATTTTTATGCGAAATCAAAGGGGCACTTAGAAGGGCAATTTGTGAGAGAGCGTTATTAGCCGGCAACCGATATACCTAGATACTCTTCCAGTTAAACCGACGGCGGCAGTGGAGTTATTATTGACCCTTATAATGGCCACTTAACTGCTTCATGTCTATCGCTTCGTTGCTTATTACCCATCCGAACATGTTCATTAAGGTTCGGTTGAGCCTGCTCTATAAATAGGGAATAGGACGGTTAAAATATTTTTACAGCTACTTTTTATATTTAATCACTTAAAAAGACTTTCCAAAAACTCAATATGGATTTTTTCATAGTTTTTAAGATAAGTCAGGGTCGTCAAAATCTGCACTCAATCCTAAATTCGTGCCCCTTAATATTTCAAAAAGTAATTTGCGATGTCTAGCGATTAGTAGTGGAACTAAAGTACCCTGAAGACAATGTGAGTACTAAAGCGCCGCGTCATTGCTTTGAAATATACAGGGTGGCCAATCGAAAGCGAAACAGCTTTATTTTTTAAAAGACGACAGAAAGAAGATACAAATTTATTGATAATAATAAGGAATCAAATTCAGTGTTTGGGTAGTGATAGTAAGTCCCCCTTAGTATCGTATTTTATTATCTTCCATTGCGTTTTTCAAAATAATAATGGTTTCCTTCATGGCAGATAGAGTAGAAATTATTATACTTTTCTTTGTAAACAATAAATGTGCTAATAAAACAAGCCAGTTGTTTAATGAACAACACCGAGACTAATATGTCAATCGGAAGTATGTGTTGGAGTTGGTACAAAAATTCCGAGAGACAGGGTGTCTGTAGCGAACAAAAAGCGTGTTATTGAAAATCCAGTAATACCGAAATGAAGCTACAGGGGTGACGGTTTTAGGGCACGTTGCTCTAGATCCGACGCTAAGTACGAGGAATATGGCTACTGCATCTGGTGTTAATCGCAGTAGCATCCAGACGATTAAAAAAATACACACACAAGTGGCATCCGTATAAAATACAACTGGTACATGAACTGAATGAGGACGATTTTGATAGACGTTTGCAGTTTTTTTAAACCATGAGTGAATTAGCAATATATTTTCTATACAACATCTGCTTTTCTGACAAATGCTCTTTTTTTATAAACGGTATCTGCATAATTGCCGCTATTGGTCCGATTCAAATTTTAGAATTTTCCATGAGGTGCATACACAACATCCCCAAAAATTCAATGTTTAGGCTGGCATTTTCGGTGACCATCTGGCAGGTCCCTTTCTTTACCCGGCAATTTGACTGGGGAACTGTATTTACAACTATTAGACGAGGCCATTGATCCAGCGTTGAGATTATGGAAAATGATGAGCAACCGATACATTGTAGAAAATGTAATAGTCGAACAGGACGAAGCTCCTCCGCATTATGCACTACCCGTTCGACAGTAATTGGATGATAAGATTCCTAGGACGATGGGTTGGAAGAAGAGGCACCACGATCGCCAGATTTATCTCCGTTAGATTTTTTTTATTTACGCAACCCAACCAACCTCACTGGAGGATCTACGACAACGAATTATTAACGAGTGTCATCAAATTACTCCACAAATTCTTCAAAATGTGCGAGAACACTTTCAACAGAACCTTTATTACTGTACGAGAAAGAAAAATCTATATACATAAAAGTTAGTTGTTAAAAAGTTTCTGATGGTGAGACTATTACTGTTTCCACCATATTTATCATTTTTAATATGAAAACTTGTCCCATTTCGGGAAAAAGTGAATGAAAGAAACAGAACGCAGTTAATAAAAACGCTGTCAAGAATCACTTACTTGTGTCGTCTGCGCTGGGAAATGGCTTTTTTCGTCGAAACGGAGATTTATTACATTTATTCCGCTTATTATCCTTTCGCGTTTTTATATTTTTCTATCTGTTCCATTTTTCTTTTGTTTGATATTTCGGAAAATTTCGTCTTCTTTCGTGTCAGTGGCATGACAAATGGTCGACGCATCCGACTAAGATGTTACAAAGTGTTTTTGCTCATTTTCAAGATTGATAGTTTTCATGGCGATATGATGCCCAGCTGGAACAAGCCAATTGCGCCAAATATATTTATTCGGTTTAGTTCGCTAAATTTCCTTTTCTTTTATTCAATTTTCGATCAAAATAACATTTTTTCTATACAGGGTAGCGAAACGAAAATTAGCCACCCCAAATATATCAGTTTATTTTTATAGGAAACGCATCAGTACATAATTTCCATTGAAATACGTATGTTTTACCGTTTTACACCCACAGAAATCTCCTAATTTTAAAAAATCTTGTAAAAATTACTTTTTAAAAACAAGCGTTTATTATTTAGATGTACTAAACTAAAACGAAAAAAATAAGTACAGTTTTTTCATTACGGCCCTGCTAAATGCTATTTATGTATAATTGGACGTAGTTCGGGTGGGTGGATCCTAATAAAAGTAGTATCAAAGATATTACTGAAACAGATATAATATATTATGTTAAATGTATTGTCTTAAAAGCTCGTCGCGCGCGAAATGTTCATACAGGCATTAATTTTGTTTGATAGAAATTGAAAGTACCTATAAGTATGCATTTTTTTCTTTTCTATTCACACGACAAGCTTTTAAGGCAATAAATTTAACATAATATATCTGTTTCAGTGATAACTTTAATACTACTTTTATTATGATCCACCCACGCGAGCTACGCCCACTTATAAATAGCATTCAGCATTGCCACAATGAAAAAACTGCGCGACGAACACAGAAGCGTTCATGGGTCCGTCCACACGAAACGCTGGTCGGTTCGCAACGGGGTTCGCGACGTGGTAATGTTACAAGTCTGCACGAAGCTTAACAGAACAACAAGAGGCGCGTTACGTATGCATCCCTGTACCGCCCAGCTAAATAAACCTATAAGATCCCATTTCTCTCGTTCATTCATAACTAGGGTCTCCACATTATGGAACAAATTATCTGCAGATGTTTTCCCATCCCAGCCTCCAATCCTTTAAATTCCGTGCCAGTAGATTATATCTCCCTTCTCTTCAGACGCCCACGGTACGTTAGAACTTTTTTCCATTGCAGGGCTCCATATTTAATAACCCTAAATATTTCTATATCGAAAAATTATTAATAAACGTTATTGAATATTCTACCCCTTTTAAAGCTCGCGCATCACCCGACTATTTATAATTTCTCAATATGGACAGGGCATATTAAATATTCCCGCACATTCATAGGGAATTATTATCCCGTTTGAAAAGCTGAATTTAATTAAAATACTTTTCAATATCGGGCTGAGTGATTTCATGATCAGTGCGTTCTGTACGGGGGCGCAGTAGAATCAAAAGGACACGCTGCACGTGTCAGTGTGATAAATTAATTTGAAAGCATAACAGAGAAAATCATAAATACGCCGTTCTTTCTCGAGGGATGAAAAAGTTTGTTTTGAACAGACGCTTATTGCCAGGTAAGAGATGAGAATAAATAACACTGTATACAGGGACACTGCAGGTGAAGCAGATTTTCCTCCTGCTATTTGTAAGCAGTCGAGTAGGTAACAATTTGCGAACAGCTTCAACAAAGTATCGTGAATTGCGATATATCATATCACCACTACCGGATTGTGTAATTCTATTAATATTGAGTCCTTAAGTGTGCAAATTTCAAATATGATTTAAGCGTTATTCGACGGAGGACGGAGTCTTCGAATAAAGATTTCCAGAATATTTATGAACAAAAAATACATTCTTTTAACACAAACGTAGAAATATAACTCATAAAAATAAAATAATACATATAGATCTATATACATTTTGATGTAAAAAAAAATATTGCATGTTGCGTAATTTTCATCTAAGGGCTCTAAGAAGTTCCATAATTCACTTGTCTTTTTCTTGTAAGTCGGCGGCATTGTAATATCTTATTATCTAAACGCTCTCTAAACAATGTAGCAACAGAAATATTATTTTCTGTACCCTGTTCTTTTCTCACTAGATCACGTTTAACGGTTAAAACACTTTTAACTTCTAAGAACTATGAAAAAGGAACGATCCAATAGCCTGACGCGAAATAACCGCATAATATCATAAGGCGCGATATCCTCTGCACTCCGTGTAAATATTACGGTGTTATAGGATTTTCGACTTTACGCAACAGTCGAAATAGCCGGAATAACATAAGGCACGATATCGTCTACATCCCGTGTAAATATTATGATGTTATACGTTGGGATATTCGACTTTACGGTTAGCGGCATGCATGCGGTGGTCTACAGCACATGCTGTCTTGTTTCTTATTAAGGTTATATGATTTTGCGCCGCTTTACTTGACCGTGATCACGTCACGCTTTTTTACTGTATGTAGTAGCAGTCGTTATCCGTGATTTTGAAATATCAGTTATTAAATCACAGTTCGTGAAATATCGCTCATGATAAAACTATACTTATTTCTTTCGTTTTATAGTACATCTAAATAATAAAAGTTTTAAGAAGTATTTTTATACAATATTTTATTTATAGTATAAATGTTATAAGGTAACTTTATATCAATGAACTTTACAGCTACCGCATAATCCGCAATGTAAATTTCTGATTCAATAATTACTTATAAATTTGCATCCTATTTGTGTTTAACTTACGATTACAATGCTTTATTATTGCATCTAGTAGGCAATAATTCTGGATCCAGAGGACGGCCTATCGGCGGACTAAATAGCTTTATTTCCTACGAACGTCGGCTTCATTGAAAATGCACGAACACTGACACATATTGTGCTCTTTAATTGCTGAACACTTGTTTTTTGTCCCATTGAGCTATTCAAGTGCTCTTAAGAACTGTTAGGCTTAAAGAGACAAAGAACTGAGTGTCGCATAAGAAGGTATTGTGCACAAAAGTAATTTAAATTTAGTGCAGCTTTTTCATTAACCAAATTTTGTGCATGTATGAGCCAGATTTTTAAATTGTTCTTCCACCCTTCTTAGGCAGCTTTAAGATTTAGTTCAGTGACGGGTCTTTAGAAAAAATTCAACTCGATTTGGTGATCTACAAGATGCATCGTAAACAACCTAATATCTGTAACTCATAAAAGTCGTAACTGATGTTTTGATGTGTTTAACCAGCTCTGTAACTAAATGTAAGTCTCTGTCCCATAACTAACGGTTTCTATCGTGACACGCCTTGTATAGTCAACTCTTTTGAAAAAAAGTAGGATTGAAGTGCATCATGCCATTTAGGTGTGCGAATTTTTAAGGACATCTTTTTAACATAGCCTATATACTATAGTTATAAGCATAGAAAGTTAGTGTACAGGGTGTATACTTTTCGACACTTTTGCAGGGTATCTCGGTTATCGATAGAGAGCTGAGTTTTTCGCAATACTATACTAATTTTTCTTGAAAAGTGTGATGCTACAAACAACTTGATACTACAACAATT
The DNA here is from genome assembly GCA_963971165.1 of Philopedon plagiatum. NCBI lineage: Eukaryota > Metazoa > Arthropoda > Insecta > Coleoptera > Curculionidae > Philopedon > Philopedon plagiatum. Next base: position 552,693 of record OZ020190.1, on the reverse strand, counting down.
TTGAAAATGTGTCATTTTCAAGCACCCCTCGTATCTCAGTTGCCTTTAAACTTATCGGTAAGGTAAAAACTGATTATTATATAGCTTTGCGTGTAAAATCCAGTGGCGTAGTAAATTTTTTCTAGAAGAAACGAATTTGAAGATAAAAACCAAAGTTGCATTTTTTAAAATATGCGACACCCTGATGTGAATTTTATTTTCGTTCGATTGTTTTTTTCATAAGCTTTTCAAAAATATGTAATTGTTGGTATAATATATCTTTTGGAATAACTTCCGAATTTTACAGTTAAAAAGAAGGGTATAATATTTCATAGTAGACCGTGATATAATGATTTGAAACAAATGAATAGACATTCAACTAACATTGAGGTTTATTTTTAAAATTTCAAATCCCAATAACATAGCTGAATCAAATTTTGAATACAAAAATTCACTATTCCAAACAAATCTAGATAAAACAGGAAATAGAAGATTTTTAGTAAATTTAAAATGTAAATGTAAAAAATATTTGTTAATATTTTATAAATCACAAAAGTTCCTCAAAATTGTTACCATTTTCTCTAACACAAAAGTCGCACATTTTACTTATTCGTCGTATGGCATTTAAAAGTATGATAGATCGTCCCTGCAAATTTTACAATTCGAGTGTAGTGTCCTCACGCAGTTCTTCTATAGTGCGATGTCGAGATTTGTAAACTTTATTTTGTAAGTAACCCCACAAAAAAAGTCAAGGACGGAAAGATCGGGTGATCGTGGTGGCCATCTTACAGGTCCGTTGGTACCTATATCCATTTTTCAGGAGAATTACTTTCTAAGAAAGGGCGTATTATTCCGGCATTATGGGCATCCAAGCACCCAAGCAAGATTAGAAGAATACAAGCTCTGCATCAAGAAGAAACAAACATCGTCAGTCCTTATCCGTCACCAGCTTGAAACAGGACTCAAAATCAACTTCGACAGCTGCAAACAAATAGCCAACATAAACCATTACAAAACCAGACTTATCCGCGAAGAATCGAAATAGAAAAAGCGGCAATCTAATGAAACGAGACGATGCCTTGAATCTTCCAGCAACATGGAAATCTATTGTTAAGCCGATACGTCGATTTTCCTTATTATACGATTTTGTTCTTGGCTGAATAAACGCACCATAATTAACTAATTTTTTTTTAATTCTAGAAAATATATCGGGAAAAAGTTGCCTTCTGTCTGTATATCTAGAATGAATACATATAGAAAAAGAAACCAAAGATAAATGTATAATGCATATAAAATCGTACTACCTGTTAAAATATAGTTCGGCGGAATCATGCGAATTTTCATTCGATTCAGTATAGCAAACTAACGTATCATACTTTTCAAAGTTCTGATAAACTTATTTTAGCCATTTACTTAAACGAAAAACACAGTTATAGTTAACAAGTAGGGTTTTGAGAATAACTTTATTAAATGATCTCTTACAAATTTTGACAAGCGGTCTGGCTAGCAGCCATGAAAGGATACTATTATATTCATTTGTTTCAAATCGTTATATCAAGACCTACTATATGAAATATTCTATCCTTTTAGAGTGTAACATAATAACTTCTTTATCAAAAGAAAATGACGATGAAGATACCATGTTAAATCGTCCAAAATCTGTTTAACTGTCGGAGAAAAATGATGTTCGGTGAGTTGCGGCCACTGGTGTGGAATTATTTGTGCGCAGCACAAGCCTGCGTTTTTGTACGTGTTGCTGTGTGCAGTGCGTCGAACACTTGGCTTACGTCCATTTCGAAATACTAAGAAACCACACTGAGCAAAAAATACACAAAATTTTACATTTAATATACGTAAATGGTAAACATTTTCTTCTTTGCAATCGAGTTTTCTTATCTTTTAAAAAAACAATTATTTCACATGAATTGTGCCACTCGTAACTGAACAGAACGTTACTACTACTAGCTGCCTCCATCATAGCCTCCTGAGTCATCAATAACTTACAAATTTCCATTGTGCTTGAGTATAGTTTATGATTACGGTGCTTTATTATTGCATCTAGTAGGCTATTATTTTAATATGCACAACGGCTTGGTTAGCCTATCGGTGTACATAGCTTTATTTCCTAGAAACGACGGCGGTAATTGAATATGCACGAACGCTGAAATGTGTCGCGCTGCTTTATTAGAGATTAATGAAAATGAACACAGAGTCATTATCCTAGAAAACTGTTGATATGAGCAGTACAGGCAAAGATTTGAATGGACAAAGAAGTGGATATCATATATTAAACGGTTATGGACCGTTGAATTCTGACACCAATTTTGTATACAGGGTGTTACAAAAATATGTTAAGAACTTTTAAGGGCAAATTCTACATCTAAAAATAAGAAAATAAGTTTATATAAACATGGGTTCTAAAAAGCTTCTTTTTCGAGATAGAGGGAAGATGGATTAGGAGAAGAGGTTCTATTGAATGGCCTGCAAGATCTCCTAATCTATCGCCACTGGACTTTTTCTTGTTGGGACATTTAAAAACAAAAATTTATGCAACCCAGCCCAATTCTTTAGAAGACTTGCGACAACGAACAGTGTACGAATGCCGACAAATAAGTCCCGAAATGCGTCATTATGTTCGCGAACATTTCAAACAGTGTATTTATAATTGCATGGAGGTTGAGTGTGGACATTTTCAGCATTTACTTGATTGAAACAACTGGTAAGAAATTCCGTTACTTTTAAATTTTAGTTTTTTAAGGTCTCATTTCTCAGAAACTACTCACCCGATTTCACCGAGCAATGTTCCATTGGAAAGGCAATTCAATTCCCTTTAAAATAAAGCATCACTTGATCCCCCTTCCCATTTAAGATTCTAAGGGTGTAAGCACGGTTGGTGGAAATACCAAAAACATATGCCCCCTGAAAACTAAAGTATACTAAATATATTAAAATATTATTTATTTAAACGAAAATAAACCTGGGTGGAAAGTTTTCGGTGGGTCACCCTGTATAAAATTCAATCTTAAAAGTTCACGTAAAGTTCATATTTTATAGTTCACTTTGTCATTACAATAGCCTAAAATTGTTACATCCAGAATCCAATAATTCTCGACATGGATGCGAAAGCCGATCGGCTTCTGCTGCTTTATTTCCCTCGAATGAGTTAATCGAATATGCATGAATGCTAAAATGTATTACCGTAACTGTGCACTTTTATTTAGGATTAATAAACACTTTGTTGCAATTTTACGACGCGTTTTGGAACACTATAAATAAATCCTGTAAAATGTTTATAGGCAGTAATGTAGCACTCTTTCTTTACTTAGGATGACTTAAAATTTATTTTAAATAAATTATAGTTTAAAAAACACACACGCTTTTATGAGTAGCGCACTAAAAAGTTAAAAATAATTGTTTTCTTTTACAGTGTGTTCCTTGTACAAGTTAACAGAAAATCTGGGTGTGCAGTACGCGCATCTTGCGGAAATTAAAACAGCTTACCAACTGCGCCTCCTTTTACTCCGCACACATGCATACCCCAGTTTTCTGTTAACTTGTGCGGCTATAAAACATTTGGCCTTTAAATAGATAATTAAATTTAAAAGCGGGAGGCGCAGTTATATAGCGGTCTAGGCATAATAAACAAAATGCCTAGACCGCTATATATGTATGTAAGTGCACCCAACACTTTTAAATTTAATTACCTATTTAAAGACCAAATATTTTATAGCTGTACAACTTAACAGAACCGGGGTATGTATATGTGCGAAGTACAGTGGCAGATTTAGGGGGAGCCCCCCCCCCCCCTAGAGCCATGTACAAAAAGGATTTCAATAGCGAATTTTATAAAAATAAATATTGTAGCATAAACTTTAACCATTTCTACATATTCTACAAAATATTATAAACAAAAATATACATTTTGCCGTCTATGTAAGGTCTTTGAAATGAATTATACCAAAAAAATAGAATAATAGATCAATAAGCCTTTTTTGCAGTGGCGGCTGGTGAAATTTCGAAGTTGTATATCTCTGTTCCTACTTACAAGCCCCGAACCAAATTTACGGGTTTTAATAGTGAGCCCACTGGGAATGTTTTGTTAAAGAAAAAAAACATTTTGTAATTTGCGAAAAAAAGTTAAATTTTTGGTGTGCCCCTCCCAGGAAAAAAATGAAAGCGTCTAGGTATTTTATTTATTCTTTTTTCTAAACAAATTTCTCATTCTGTCGACAGCTTTTAAATTTTGAGAGAAAAAAAGGTGTTAGTAGAAAGTTATAGTCATTTGAATTTTTTCTTAAATTTTATTTTAGGCTTAAAAAAATTCAAATGACTATAACTTTCTACTAACACCTTTTTTCTCTCAAAATTTAAAAACTGTCGACAGAATGATGTAAAATTTGTTTAGAAAAAAGAATAAATAAAATACCTAGACGTTTTCATTTTTTTCCTAGGAGAGGCACACCAAAAATTTAACTTTTTTTCGCAAATTACAAAATGATTTTTTTCTTTACCAAAACATTCCCAGTGGGCTCACTATTAAAACCCTTAAATTTGGTTCGGGTCCTGTAAGTAGGAACAGAGATATACAACTTCGAAATTTTACCGGCCGCCACTGCTTTTTTGGCATTTTTGATTTACATGCTCTTAGATTGTTTCTGAAAACATTTCTTACACATCTCACTGCGATCTTATCAAAATCTGAGACATATAATTTTGGCTTCTAAACGAAACAAATAACCCAATATTTTTTTTCAAAAAACATCTCTCCGAATATTTCCCTCATATGTTAAAGTTCCTATAAGAGAAATGCAATTTTCGCAAAATTACAGCGAAAACAGCACTGCCAGAAATCGAAAATTGCATCGCAAGTTTATATTGTTGACGAAACGTCAAAGCGGGATTTTATTGTTAACAAACGTCAAAAAATGTAATATTCTGACAATTAACGTCATCTTATTGAGTGACAGCAGACAAAAAAGTCAATGTCAACGAATGTTTTCCTTTCATTTTGTCAAGAATTGTTAATAACTATCTCTTTGCATTGGGATAACCTGTTAAATAAAATATTTAAATTTACTTGATTCGAGTTCTTAATTAATTTGGGAAATATTCAAATAAATTACACTCGTGCATCAAAATAACCAGATAATTTTTTTATTCAATGTGTTTTTTTTACAAATTGCAATCGTTTGTTTTCATATTTTACGAAAATGCCCTCCTCCTGCGGAGTCGGGCTTTTTCGCGAAAATATGAAAACAAACTCTTGCAATTATAAAAAAACACATTTCATTCAAAAATTATCGGCAATTTTGATGCACTTGTGCACTTACCCCCGAAAAGTAATTTTTTTCGAAAAACAGCTTTTTCGAAAATGGATTAACGAGATTTTTCAATCATATTCTCTCGGAAACATAATTTCGAACCAACATTTTTTCAAAAATGTCCTGACTGCTTTTCAAAGAAGCTTTTTAGGAAACGGATTTATGAAATATTTTCTCCAAAAACCTGTATTTCGAAAGTACATTTTTTGTCTCCAAACAAATAATTTTAAAACAGGTACATTTTACGAAAATATATATTTTTTCAAAAACAATATTTAGAAAATTAAATTATGAACTCTAGTAGCTGGGAAAATGTTAATGAAAAAAGACGAAAAAAGACGCTGAACAAACCCAAATGAACCTTTTTTGGGTTTGATCAGGTTTCCTTAGGTTTGGTACGTTACTTTCTCGTAAATTACTTTTTCAAAAAGTCCTTGCTTGAAAAAATTAATACTATCCGAGAAAATTTAATTTCGAAACCCAACCGGATCAAAAAGCTCAGTCACAATTTAAATGGAAATTTTTTAGCCACCCTGTATGCCCTAGATAAAATTTTTGAATAACCATGCTTTTTTCACAATTTAGAACTTTTTATGAAAATATACTTTTTTGTAGAGGCGATATTAAAAAATTGATTTTATTTTCGGGACCTTCTGTATGTTCCAAACCTAATTCACTAACATAAAAAAATTAACTCTAGTACATTTACAGTGGCAGTTTACCTTTAAATAACGATTTTATGTCTTTTTAGCTGCACGCGGATTAGGCCTTTTACATTTTTGAGCGTAGATCAAATTTATGAATGGCAATGCTATTTTCTCACGATGCATGAACTTTTTATAGACACTTTTTTTCGTAAAATCAATAATAAACATTTTTCCATTTCGAATATTTTTTAAATAAAAAAACATATTATTGTATTGTCACCGGCACTGTATAAGTTTGCAAAGTTTCAAATCAATACGAGCGACAGTTAGAAGTGGGTGAAAAGCGAGTTGTACGATTTCATTACACTCTTAAGAAGTACAGGTCAAGTTAATAAAAGCGTTTTAATAAAAACCTACAAATAACCAATTTCCTTTAGGGCCAATGTATTCCAGATTCCAGGTCAATTTTATTTAATTCCTTAAGCAAAGTATCGGTTGAGTTAGGTAGTCTGTTGTCTTTTGCCATCATGACCAAGCAGGATCTATGGGAAAAAGGTCAGAAAGCTGGGAGGTTGCAAAATAAGCTCGACATAAAACAACTAAGCAAACAAATTCAAAGAAAACATCAGAAACGCCGAGGAGTAACTTCGTAGTTCGAGTAAAACTTTAGAATCTTAATATTTATCTTTGGGTTGCAAAGTATCAGCTTTAATTTTTTTACTCTAAAGCATTTATTCTGGCACTCGGGTTTCTAAGCTGTAACAATTATTAAATATGCGTAAAAAATCCCCATCATGGGGTGACAAATGGGAGCAATAAAAATAATCAACGGACTTGAAACGGGAGATAAAAAGCTTTCTGTAATTAAAACACGAAAAAGCCATATTTCAGCGCTCGGATTTGGATTTTGGGCAAGAGGAGGCCGACGCGGCGCGAGTCCCCACTTATCTCTTCGCCGCGTTTAATTTATGTGTGGTCGAGGTTAGAAGTTAGGACGTTTGTGTGTGATTTTAACTGTATATTTATTTATTTTCTACTAGAAATAAATACAAAGGTTGTTCAAGTTACACTTGACGAACAAACTTTATTGTCTCAAAATAAACTGATCGAAATAAGGATATTGTGGTTTCTCTGAGAAATAAAAGTTCAGGAAAAAAGTTGACATACGTCCATGTTCCCTTATCATTTCTAGAAATAAAATACATTTATTCAAAGTAAAAATGTTTACTATCAGAATTTAACAATAAGTTTTTCTAATATGTAACAAAACAGCAAATATTTTTGAAAATCGAAAATAATTTAATAGCGAGTAATTCCACCTCTGTTGTCTATAACAGCTTGGACTTGTCGAGGCATCAGAATTAAGCGATTTAACTCATTTTAGTCCAAGGCATCCCATAAATCCGGTAGAACTTGCCTTAGTGTCCTTACGTCACGAAGAGGCGGTTGACGACCAGTTACTGCTTTTCCAAGCATGTCCCAGACATATTTAATACAATTTAGATATGGATAGAGTGGAGGTAACGGCAAATGGTCAATTTCATCCAATGCTAGCTGTTCTAGAACTACGCTGGCTCTATCTGGCCGAGCGTTATCATCTAGGAATCTGAAATTGACTCGAAATTCCAACGGTAATCATTTACTATGTTGCTAACGATGTTTCGTGCATAAATTACACCTGTCATTGTACGTTCACAAACTTGCACCGCCGTTCGGCCTCCGTAAAAAATTACACCCCATATCATAGCACCGCCACCTCTGAATGGATGTAATACTTCTTGGGCAACTCGTGAACTGGGCGGTCTTCAGACACGAACTGTACGGCTGTCATCACGTAGACAAAAGCGGCTCTCATCTGTAAACATTACCATCTTACACTTATCACGCCAGTTTACCCGTTCACTGCACCAAAGCAAACATTGAGCTCTGTGATCTGCAGTCAAAAAATATCGGCTTATAGGCCTAAAGCAATGTAGACCTGCCTCATGTAAACGATTTAAGATAGTTCGCGGGGTTCTACGACCTCTGCTGGCAGCAAAAAGGTCCTAACTCAAAAACATGCTGTTTCTTGAAGGCTCCATCTTAGCTCCTCTGACTATTATTCTGTCTTCTCTGGTATTCGTGGACCTTGGCCTGCCTTTTCTTGGCCTTTCCCTGACAATTCCAGTCTCATTAAATCGGTTGCTCAGACGGGAAATCGCACTCTGAGAAACATTATATCGATTAGCTACATCAGACTGTAGCGCACATCCAAGTAGCAACCCAATGGCTTGGTTTGCTTCATAATCACAATTATTACAGTAATCACTAAGCAACGGTGAAACAGAAATGGATTCCATAGAAACGAGATTCCACATTATTTACCGATATCGATAAGTTTTCTTTGGTACAATTTTAAATGTGTACTTAACCATTATAGTTTTTCCGAAAAGAAGATCAGGGAACATAAGAAAGCCATTTTTTTCTTTTGGGATATTTTTTTCTCAGAGAAATCACAATATCCTTAACTTATTTCGATCAGTTTAACTCAAAATATCAATTTTATTTTCTTCACACATCAGCTGCTTCTGTGATTGCGTATATTTGTGACCTCTAAAAAATGGCAAAAACAAGCAATTTAAATTTAGCAACTGTCATACGAAAAAAAAATGAAACATCCTTGAATAAGTCTAAAAATAACCTTATCAATGGAAATTTGTAGGTAGAAATCGATTCTTACTGTCACTATTAAAATTAAAGAAAGAACATTTGATTTTTCGCGATCAAACTTTTAAAACCTTTCTAGACTGCTAAAGTCGATGATGATTTTTTATTTGGGACAGCGCATGTAAACTTCAAGCCGAAGTATTAACAAACCATGGCGTTTCACGGAAGGGGCATGATTGACACGGGATTTAAAGGATTGGAGGTTGGGAAGGGAAGCGAAAACATCTGCAAGCAATTTGTTCCATAATCTGGAGAACCACGGTATCAATGAGTGAGAGAAGTGGGATGTTCTAGGTTTTGTGGCTAAACGGTAAAATGATGCATATGTAACGCACTGCTGAAACTGATTTTTCCGGATTTTTTAGTGGAAATAAATTAACCAACGTTGTAAATAGTAAACTGTACATATAAAACGTTCTCATAAGATAGCCCTAAAAGACCACCTCGGATAGGGCTGAAAGCATCATGTAAACACTACAATTCTTACCACGTGCCACCACAAGCTTCAGCCATGGCCTGGCAGCATTTCTCGAGTGGATATGTATTTTATTGTATATATTGTACTGGAAATTCTTTGTATATTTAATTTGTAACATAAGGAACTATTGTCAATAATTAAGATATGAACAATAAAGATGTTTAAAAGTACTATTCTGCTAGGAACAGCCAAGGGTTAATTTTTTTGAGCAAAATTCGTGGAAATATCGGTACAAAAGGAACAGATGGCCAACAGCGCGGAGCGCCGATGAGAGAGAGAAAAGAGTTTTCTTGATAAGTCGAATGTCTCTCTTTTGAATAGAATCAGTTATTTTAAGGGTCGAAGGTGATGCTGCTCCCCAGATGTGGCAACAGTATTCTAAGTTAAACATAAAGAATATGCAAGTTGGAAGGGGAAAAGTATTTTCTGGCTGTGAAGAGAAAACCAAGCTTTTTAGCTGCTGATGTGACTATTGAAGTAATGTGTTGTGCCAGCTGAGATCATGTTCGAAACCGATGCCAAGAAGATATATCTTTTCTTTGGTCCATAGGGCGTAAGCATTGCGGGGTATTTTGCGTGACAGGGAATAAGATTGGGTTTTGCATACGTTGAACTGAACAAGATTTTTGGCACCCCAGTCTAAGATTAAGAGAAGATCTTAGAAAAAGGATAGGTGCATAGATCTGCATATATTATCCAGGTCTTGATTCGAGACTTGTTTGGAAACGTAAATGTTGGAGTGAAAAGTACTGTCGTCAGCGTAAGTGTATATGGGATTGGTAGTAGAAGAGGGCAGGCCATTAATGTATAAAAAATAGGGTTGGTACCATATGTAGATATGGTATGTGTATAGAGTTCTTTTGATGGTCATTACACAGGGTGTTACAAAAACATGTTAAAAATTTTAAGGGCAGATTCTACATCTAAAAATATGAAAATAATATAAATATAGGTTCGCAAACGCTTCTTTTTCGAGATACTTACGAGTACAGGGTGTTTAATATGTTCTTTTTTAAATGTTTCTTTTTAATTTCTCGAAAATGCATTAAGACATTGACATTAATTTTGGTACACGCCAGTATGTAATCAAAGGGTACGTGTAAAAATGTATTGTCGAAAGTGCTTGCATCAGTGGCGTGCGTGCGGGTAAGTCTTTATTTTAGCGAAAAAAATGATACGCCACCGTTTTTTGCAAAATTGATATTGTTTTCTTGAAGCCCAGTTAATTCTGCGTTAAAACTGTCTCTTAAGCTTTTTTGTTCTGACGCACCGTTTGCGAGATAAAAATTCATTTATTACTTACAATAAAAACAAATAATAAAAATGATTTTTCAAAAATATTTTTTGTTTTTTGATTTAAGTTTATAGTAAATGCTGGAAATGGCTTCCTCGTGCTTCAATACATGATCTAAATTGTCTTCGCATATTTCTCCTTTTCGGAATACTTGAAGTGTGAAAATATTAAACACCCTGTATCTCGAAAAAGAAGCGTTTAAGGATCCATGTCTATATAAACTTATTTTCATATTTTTAGATGTAGAATCTGCCCTTAAAATTTCTTAACATCTTTTTGTAACTACCTGTATAACTTTCCTATTTTTCCATGAAATATGTATGTATATTTTACCGCAAAATACATCCTTTCAAATATTGCTGTGCGTTTATTTGATCTTGACTGAGACATACTTATCTAGAACAAATTAATTTTCAACTTTAAATCTTTGATTCAAAGTAAAACAAGCTTTTCGAAATTTCCGGGAAAGTATGTTTACCACGTCTGAAACCATTTATTCTGCTATTAAGTTTCAAATTTATAATTACGATTACGCTTTGTTTACTTGTATGGTTCGTAATGAATCTATTTCATAGCATTTCAACCACAGTATATTGATTTTATTGACAGTGTGCCAATTTATGAGTATATATTAAGGATATTAAAGTGGAGCAGCGCAAATAAAAGCTGGTAAATAGAAAATGCTAAAAAACAACTGAGAAAAAAAAGATAATTTAAAAAATAGAAAAAATATAAACCTGAGCAAACCAGAGCGAGACAGTACGCTGTTATGTTGAAACACAAATATTTTTTTGGATGTATTTAGATTGAAGAAAACGCTAGATTAATCACAATGTATCCCTTTATTAGCAATTTACACCAAAGGTGTACCCCACCTTCCCCCCCCCCCCCTCCCCTCCTTGAAATATGCATATACTCATAACAACAAAAATTCGGTTAAGTGCAAGCTCTACTTGAACAATTAGTGTTCCTTGCCATTATGACGTCCATCATTGCTTTCAAAAATCTCGCTCTCTGTTGTATGCGGACGATCTAAAGTTGTACTCGGCTGTCTCACCTAATGAGATGTGTTTGCAAGCTGACCTTGATAGTTTTGTGGAGTGGTGTAATGGTAACTACCTGAAGCTTAACGTGAAAAAGTGTAAGGTTTTAAAATTTTTCAAGTGTAACAATCCACAAAATCAGACTTATTCCATTAATAATGTTATCCTGGAAGAGGTGTCCTATTTTAACGATCTTGGTGTGATTTTCGACAGTAGCCTTTCATTCACCCTGCATATAGACAGTATAATACCACAGAAAACATGTAATACTTAAAGGTTTTAGGATGTTGGGTTTTATAAAACGACATACAAAACATATCTATGATACCAAGGCGCTGACTGCTCTTTACAACTGCTTGGTCCGCAGTATATTGGAGTATTGTTCTATAATATGGAACCCCTACTACCAGTATCATATCACTAGACTAGAAAGAGTTCAAAATAAATTTACGAAATATCTGCTGTTCAAATATAATTTTCCACACAATAATATTCCTTATGAAACTAGAATTCTTTTATGCTGTCTTCAATCCTTACAATACCGAAGACAAAGAGCCCTTATGATTTTTCTTCATAAGCTGCTTAACGGTTCAGTGGACTGCAGGGGCTTACTTGAAGCTGTTTTGTTTCGCGTACCATTGCGGAGAACCAGGCAGGTGCAGTTATTTCATAATCAAACACATAGAACTAACTACGGTCGCAGTGCTTTCATCGACAGGCTGTTATACAACTATAATAGACATTTTTTAAATTGTGACATTTTTGCCATAAGTCTTTCGGTATTAAAGAGAGGTTTACTTTTATATTTTAATTCTTAATATTTATAATGTGTTGTACCATTTAGACGTGTTCTGTAGTGTACTGTTTGAATAAATAAATAAATAAATAAATAAATAAATAAATTAGTCCCTCACTTAACCTGGGCAAACCTCGGCTGCCCGATCTCCGCCCACATGCCGCGCTAGCCGCCGCCGATGGCACAAACGCCGTATCACATCACGTATGCGCGGAGCTGAGTGAGCAGCGTTTCGACAGAACCAAATTAAAAATTTTGAAAAACGTACAAGGATAAAAGTTATTCCTTATATCGCGGCATCGTGAGAAATATTTTTTGTCGAAAAACTTTTTCTCTAAAACCAACGGTTCAACAGTGCTAAATTTCAAATTTTTACGTAGAATAGTTTCAGAGAAAATTGCCTGTGACAGACACACGGACGGACGGAGACCGAAGTGGTTCCATAAGTGTTCCGTTTCACGGATAACACTAATAATTTTCCATTTGCCAGTTATTAATTGAGTAATACTGGCTTCGTCCAATAATGTAAAACATTTACAAGGGTGTATGTACATATAAGGGATTTACTGACGAACCTTTCCAAAAATATTGAGTTATGTTACGTTCGGTTAGATATATCTAGAGACCGGATTTGAATAAGTATTATATGACGCAAAAATCGGGGCCGGACTCAGGTAACTGATAGGAGAGGTAAATGAAATGAAATTAATATTAGATTTTCTCAGGTGGTATTCATGAATTATTCCTACTAAAAAATATTTTTTTCTCAAAACAATAATGAACAAACTTTACAAAAGGAAAGGCACTGGGAACGTATGTAATAATATTGTTACGTATTTATTACTGCGGTTAATGGTCAACTTAATTTTGTTCATTTTAATGAGAATTTTTTTCCTTTTCAGTGCACCTATCCCCCCCCCCCCCCCCTTCATCTTAACTCTCTCTCTCTATACTTGTAATGTCCATGTTATATTAGATTTTCTGACCTCAATAACCCCAAAAATGACACATTTTTAAAAAAGATTCTCACCCGCGTCTCCCCCCCCCCCCACCGCCATTAATTTGCGTATAACATCGGTTACACAAAATTAACATTTCCGACCTCACTAATCCCGAAATTGTTACATTAGTTAACATTGTTGGAGAATTTGCCAATCGCCCCCCCCCCCCCTTATTTTTCGTAACATCTATAACACAAAAGCATATTTTTCGATCTTAATCGCCCCGAAAATGACATTCTTCGAAAAATTGCCAATCGCTCCTCCTCCCCTTAATTTTTTACCATTTGTTAATCTGTTGGACAAAATTGGATTATCTGATCTCAATAACCCCGAAAATGACACTATAATATTTTCGGAAAAATTCCCACCCGCTCCTCTTTATCACCCCCCCCCCCCCCCAGGATATTTTTTAACACATGTTGGACAAAATAAGATTTTCTGACCTTAATAACCCCTAAACAGACATATTCGTTATCATGTTTGGAGAAATTGTCAATCGCTCCCTTTTTATCTCCCCCTCCCCGTTAAATTTTTTCACCATTTGTTAGACAAAATAAGATTTTCGGACTTAAATATCCCCAAAAATGACCCATCTATCATTTTTGGAGAAATTCCAAGCCCCCCCCCCCCCCCCCTCCCTCTTTGGTTATATTTTGACTATTAGACAAAATTAGATTATCTGAGCTCAATAACCCGTAAATGACATATTAGTTACCATCTTGGCAAAATTCCCAGGCGCTTCTTTTATACCCTCCCCCTCACGTTAATTTTCTTTACATTTATACACAAAATTAGATTGTCTTACCTTAATAACCGCGAAACTGGCATAGTAGTTTACATTTTTGAAATAAATTGCCAACCTTTTTATCCCCCCGCCCCCTCACCAGTTAATTTTTTTAGCATCTGTTAAGACGAAATTAGATTTTCGGACCTCAGTATTCCCATAGTCTGCTCAAAAATATTTTTCATATTTTCTGTGTCCATTGTCTTTTCTCCTAGAACGTAATATTTGAATCCGGTCTCTAGATTACAAACTCTGAACCCCCATTTCATCCCCTTAGGGGTTGATGACTAAAAAGATATTTAAAACATATGTTTATTATTTAGAGTATTTTTACGTAGTTTCAAGGTAATATAACCATGTAATTTCACTCCATTGCAAGCTTTGAACCCCCATTTCACCCCCTTAGGGGTTGATTTATTAAAAACTGTAAAACGTGTGTTTAAACATTTATTTTTTAGAGTATTTGTATGAAGTTTCGTGTTAATAGGACCATTTAATATTTTTCCCCATACAAAGTTTGAAGCCCTGTTTCACCCCCTTAGGGGTTAAATTTTGAAAAACCCTTTCTTAGTGCACGCCTACGTTATATAAGGAATCTCCGTGCAAAATTTAAAGTTTCTAGACCCAGCGGTGTGGGCTGTGCGTTGATCTGTCAGTCAGTTTCTTCTTTTAAGTATCGAGAATTATATATAATTATTCCAAAACCAATAAAAACAAATAATAATATTTTAGATTTTTAAATCTCCAATAATACAACTTTCTTGTCTGCACCTTCTTGCAGACAGACTACATAGAAATTCCAAATTATAAAATAATTAAGTCTGAACTGAAGGGAAAAGTAAATAGAAAAGAACTGCATTAAAAAGTTAATAAAACTAAAACAAAGCGAGACGCTGCTAAAAGAGGGGGAGGGGTAAAGTAAAACTTAACCATTCGTTAAGATTTCGCAGTCCAAATCATCTGTGCCAGACTTTCCAGTAAATTCTCGAAAAGTTTAAATTATATGCTCCTACGGAATAAGAAATTTGTTGGAGATTTTCTTCTTTATATCAATTTGCTGCAGTATTCGCGTGCTTAATAGAAATATGATTTGAAGTTGTAAATTCACCAATTTAAATCGGGTGACGTTAGAGAAGTTTTGGTTTATTAAATATAATTTATATCAAGGGAACATCGGATCGCGATGAAACTTCGCATAGCGAGAGCTTACGTCAGGGAGAAAGGCACAGATGACATTAAAATACTCTTTTCTGTGAATGAAATCATATTATGATAACTTTTCTTATACTTCAATTAAATGATCCGAAAAAAGGGGCTTATTAAACATTTTGGGTAGGCAGCAATTTTTTTTTCGGGATGTGTAAAGGGGCCATTGGTGAGTGTAAATCTCAATTTTCGGGAATGTAACCCTCCCCATTTGGCCGCCATATTGAAAAGGGTGCAATCAGTTTTTTGCCGATATCTCTGTAACCGTAAGTCGCACGAATTATTTAACGAATTTCTGTAGAACATTGAATTGTCTACAACTTTTGTTAAAAATTTTACATAGCATTGTTAATAAAAGTTTTATGAGCTAAAAAGTACGAAAAATTAAGGTAAAAAAATCTTTGAGGCGATATAACTTTTTTAGTCTTTATTTTTAATATTTTTATGCAAAAATACATTAGTGCTTTTTTGTAGAGGATTCTTTGACAATTAATTTGACCTGCTCGGTTTTTAATTATCAATATTTTTAAGGGTTTTACGGTATACAAGCGTATACATATCACAACAATGCCAGTATATTCATGTTTTCATCAATATTATTATTCTTTTGAAACTATACCGTTTATTTTTATTTTAACATATCACAATTTATACTATAATTTAAGAACTCCTTCCAGCCCTTAGGTAAAGTTGTTATGTACCTATATATTTGTGTGGTGTTTTCCACAGTAGGCCTAATCAACGACTATTGGTTTAATAATATCAGCGTCCCTATAAATTTCTGTCGCTTTGAGGGGTTAGGTTGCAAGTCACTATCAAATTAAGGATTTTCGGTGATGTGTTGAGGAATGGCATCAGTCCCAAAAGGCGTTAGTGTAGGATAATCGGTGTTGATATCCCGTTCGTCCAGAAATTTTGTTACTTCCACCACTTTTTACACCTTTCTCCGCAGCAATTTTGGCAAACAGCTGAGCATTTTAATCCTGCCTTGCAAGCATCCACAGACTGCACCACAATTGCCTTTACATCTACAGAAAATTAATTTAAGGAGCTCGAGAGGGGCGGGTGCCTTGGTACCTTGTACTGGAATAAATATTCGTAATGTTTTTTTTCCAGCCCCAAAATTCCGGATCATTATATCTTCCTAGCCAAGTTTGCAATTGATGATAAACTCTAAAAGTGTGCATGCTAGCAGCATTTTTTGTAGGCGGGAGCGATGAGAGATTAACTTTGCTCTTGATAAGTGATTTGGCGAATCGTTTGTACCGAAGACCATCATCAATCGATTCTTCAAGCTTGTCAGCACCGTATAAGGCAATAAAAAAACGTTCTCCAGTGACACAAGTACGGTAGGGTCGACTTTTTCATGCTGAAATAATTTCAATACGGAAGATAATTCAGGGGTTTTCTCAAGGGTTGAGATAAACTTCTTTTCCCCCCTGTTGTACGGTGCAGATGTTGTATCGCATCCGATCAAACCCAAAATGTTTAATGAAACTACCATTTCATTGTGCTATTAATAGTATGTTATCTCAATGCTGTACCAAACCAAGACTATTATTTTTGTATATTGGTAATATACAGGGTGTTTAATGACTATATATGGTAATTTGAAAATAATTATTTACACGCCACGAACTTCATTTTATTTCTGATATCGTAAAGCGGTGGAACTGTCAGGCTGTTGTCCGTCCTTTTTCCTCTATCGGTGGCTTTATCACGCTTACTTTTGGTTCTACAAAAACCCTTTAAAACATAATAATATGAGCAATAACTTGCCTTTAAATTGAAATGGTTTCCTTTATCCTTGCAAGGAATGGCGCGTGCCCTTCATCTTTTCACAAAGGATTAAAGATAGTGGGTGGAAAGGGAATAAGAAGGGAATATATCACTGCAGGCGCGTGCCGAGGTTGGATTAGGCCAAGATTAAACTGAGTTTGTATAGGGACCGCTGCATCACAGTGCTCCTTTCATGTATGTAACTTTTAGGCAGAATATTAAAGTTGTATAATAAAGGGTATGCCTACAGTGTGTCCCAAAAATGACCAAACAGATGGGAAAGTTTCTTTTATTATCGATTTCTCAAAAAACATTTATTTCTGGTGAATTTGGTGTTTATTGTCAAACTAAACTTACTATCTACCATCATCTTAAATATTCTTATTCCTTTTTAACTGACTTTAAATGAGGAGGTTCATAATTCGATCCATATGTATTTTTAACCCATTTCAAGAGGAGGTTATCAATTCACCCGTATATGCTACAGAATATAAAACTTCTCTGTTCTATTATTGCCCCTTTAATATTATTGTACTCACTTTCATATACACCTAATAACAGTTCGTTGTTAATTTTTTATAAAAAAAATCCTAAATAATCTTAGTTAAATATTAGATCCTTAGCCTGTTGGAATATATTTTTATGCCTTAAAATCCAACAATAAAGTTTTAAAACTCAATAAAAATTTTATAAGGGTTTATACGACCAATAGGATTTTATGAGAAAAATAATAACCCATGGTCAGCACATGTCATACAGTTTTTAACGGGCTTTCTAAGCACGAAGTGGGGTGGTTAATATTTAACGGTCCACTTTTCACAAAGAGCGGTAGGATTTCTATGACGTGAAAAGTGTCTTAAGTAAAATAATACCACAATATGCAAACTTCTTTATTTTCAAGCCATACTACGTAGGATGAAAACAAATAAATTATAAAAATAATAAACTAAAAAACACGCTTTTATGAGTAGCGCACGAAAAAGATAAAAATAATTATTTTCCTTTTATAGGAAAGTAAAGCAACTAACAAACTGCGCCTCCCTTTATTCCGCACACATGCATATCTCGGTTTTCTGTTAACTTGTACAGCTATAAAACATTTGGTCTTTAAATAGGCAACTAAATTTGAAAGCGTGGGGCGCAATTACATATACAGTGTGGTCCATTAAGTGTGCAACAAATGGGAAATTTTGATATTAGTTGCACAACCGAAATATAAATACCGCCAAATGTTGGTGCATGTCCGATAACTATACCAAGTGCCCTTAGATTGGCTTCAAGTCAAGCAGCATACAGGGGAGGACAAATAATATAAAAATCGTTCAAGAATAAAGTACCGTTATTTCGAAAAATACAGAAAAACGTTATTAAAAAAAGTTGTTTGGGATTAAAAGATATGTCCAAATTCAAAGTCATAGCCTTATTAAAAAATATTAATTTTTTTAACATTTTAAATTACCCCCGTATCTCAAAACAATTATCGCATATTTTCTTAAATGGGCATATTTAATCAGCAAATAAAAATAATTTTGATTTAAATATTTTTTATATAATATGGATATACATATATTTCAAGAAATTTTACGGTGTTGCCAAATTTACACAAAATGTGACGAAATAAGTCAACTTTTAATTTTTTAGTATTTTATTTGCAATAATACCAAAGAACAAAATTATTGATATTACTGTTCGGCCACAACAAATTTTACACTACAAAACATAAATTAATATTGAGTATTACCCTCTCTAGCCCTTATAACTGCCCTGCAACGTCTCCCCATGCTTAAAATTAAATTTTGACTAATCGTTCGGAAATTCCATTCCATTCCTCTATAAGACCTTCAGACAATTGTCTCAAAGTTTCCGGTGGATTTAATCTACCTCTAACGGCTCTTCCAAGTGCATCCCTTCTTCTTCTTGCAGTGCATCTCCTATCGGAGGTTTGCTATCATCACAGCAATCCGGACCTTGTTGACTGCAGCTCGGAACAGTTGAACATTGCTACAACTAAACCAGTCCCTTAGGTTTTTAAGCCAGGACACACGGCGTCCGCCAATGTTCCTCCTTCCACTAATCTTTCCCTGAACTATCAGTTGGAGAAGTGTGTATTTCTGTCCTCTCATTATATGACCCAGGTATTGAAGCTTTCTCTTTTGACAATGATTTCGCATTCCTTTTGCATCCGGTTTAGGACTTCGGCATTAGTGACCATATCGGTCCAGGGGATACACCACATTCTACGGTAACACCACATTTCGAAGACTTGCAGTTTGTCCATATGACTTTTCTTAAGAGTCCATGCTTCAACTCCATACAAAAGCGTGGAAAAAACGTAACAACGCAGCATCCTCATCCTAAGTTCCATATTAATATCCCGACTAGTAAATAATTTTTTCATCTTTATAAATGTTGATCTGGCTATCTCTATTCTCGTTCTTATCTCTCTTGTTTGATCACCTGATTGTTCTATCCAAGATCCTAAATATTTATACGTCGGCACATTCTCTATTATGGTGTTCGCTACTGTCACGTTCACATGGTTCAGATTTTGTGGAAACTTTGTAATTACCATCAACTTGGTTTTCTTAAAATTAATTTTTAGACCTTATTCATTACATCGATCATTTAATTTTTCTAAAAGGTGTTGTGTGTCTTCAGGATTGCTCGTTAACAAGACGGTGTCATCAGCATACCTCATATTATTAATCATTTCTCCATTTATAACTATTCCCACTGATTCATCTTCTAAGTTTCGCTAAAAATAGCTTCGCTGTAAAGGTTAAATAGGAGCGGCGATAGGATACATCTTTGTCTCACACCACGGCGAATCTCCATTTCCTCTGTTCGTTGGTTTTCTACCTTTGTACTAGCTCTTTGACCCCAATATAGAATACTAATTATTCTCACGTCGTCCGAGTCAATGTTTTTGCTGACGAGTAGTTGGAGTATGGAGGTCGGTGCGTCCCCGAAAGTTTATTCCTCCCCAAGCCGTAATTCCTCCTCCACCGTATACATCCAACTGGTGAATGTGACCCTGTACAAATCGGATTCCAGGTCTTCTCTATACCCTTACGCGCCAATTATTTATTGAGAGAGTAAATCTGGACTCGTCGGTGAACAAGACCGTGCTCCTCCAGTTCAGGTGTTCTCTGGTGAAGGCTAGTCTGTTTACCCGATGTTGCCTGGTGAGTCATGATCCCGCTGCTGCTCTTCTTGGCCTTAATTTATGTTCTCTCAATCTGTTTCTAGCCGATTGATCACTGATGCTAACCTGGTAAGTTCTTCTAAGCGCATTTTGTAAGTTCCTAGTTGTAGTTGTACGATTTGTTAAAGTTCGCAACCCCAAAAATCGATCGTGTGCTGCAGTTGTGGCCCTACGGCGGCCTTGGCCAGAACATCTTGAGAAGGCCTCAGTCTCCCCATAACGCCTTTACACACATACTTACTGTTGATTGGGTAACATTTAAAATCTGCTCAATTTCGACTTGATTGTATCTCTCAGTAGACAGAGTAACAGCCATTTGTGCCTCAGCAGTTTTTAAATGTCTAGCAAGATGTCTGTTGTCATTGTTTATGTCTTTAATTTCATTAAATTAATAATTTCTTGCAAGTGTAGTGGACCACACTGTATAGCGGTATAGGCATAATAAACAAAATGTAATGTAGTTATCTACCTATACATCGCCGTGCACGGCGTGCACTAGCAAATTTTATCTTAGAAGTTAGAAATAATGCAATTTTGCGATAAAATTATCTTTTTCGAGGAAGCTCATTTCCACCTCCGAGGTTATGTGAACAAGCAAAAACACTATAAATTAAAAGTTAATTTTCAGTATTCTCACCTAAAGTGCAAAATAAATTTGTTTATCAAAAATTAAAACTTTTAGCACCGAAGCAAACCTCAAAATTAAATGATCGCCATTCCCGTAAATTATAATGGCCGACTGTGTAAACTAATCAATTTAAATACTTTTTAATTAACATTTAACATAATTAAATACATTTGTCGTACGTACCAGCCTGCGCAATTATTCAAATGAAATTAATGCCACTGCATTTGATAAAATATTTCCTACGGTACGTTTTATATTCACTTGTGTTGCAATAAACCTATAGTCGTATATTACACTCGTAAATCTTACAGTATTTTTCCCCATTAACCCAATGTCTTATTTTTTGATTTAATAAAATACGAATAACAATGTGTATTAAAATATGTAAAGTTCTTCCGAAAATTTTAGAAAATATTTTTAAAAAATATACCATCGTTCTGATTATTATTTCTATTTAGTTAAAAAACAAATCTTTCGTCCTTAAACAAAAGTATATTAAAAGTATGATTACCCGCGGCATCGCTCACGTATACTGATACCGTTATTAACACTGACTTTTGCGACTTTTCATGAAAAATTAACCTACGATTACTCCTGAAGTTATAAGCTTTCTTTTAAATTTATTTCGGTTTAATGATTTTTAAGACAGCTACTACATATGACACACCCTGTACATGATTAATTTAGGAACAGTAAAAACCGTTATACACTGCTCACCAAAATTAACGCATAATTCTATAAATTTCATTTGATCTCTATCAATAAGTTTTTGAAGCAAATTTTTCTTTTTAAGGTTACTTTTTAAACATCTAAAGTAATAAAAAAATTTCTCTACTTGCACAATTCGTGTTCCGTGCCATTTGTCCCCCAATTAACCTGAGCAAACCTCGGCCGCCCGATCGCCGCCTATCTGCCGCTGAGTGGGGAGCGTTTCGACTGAGCCAAACTAAAAAATTTCAAAAAGGTGTAAGGAGAAAAGTTTTTCCTTACATCGTGAGAAATATTTTTTGTTCAAAAACTTTTTCTCTAAAACCAATGGTTCAGCAGTTATAAGGAAATCAACAATTAAATTGTTAACAATTGACCGCGCTAGAATTTTTCAATCCTGATAATGCTTGCCCAATCTACACCTAATTCTCGATGTTCATGATTTTTTCAGATTTTCCAGATCGATCTTTCTGATGATAAGGGCGGGGGCAGCAATTTTTAAACGTTTTTCCCGGAAAATGTTTTAAAAAATGCAATAAAAATATAAATTATATATATATATATATATATATATATATATATATATATATATATCGTTGAATTCGTACTTCAATAAGCATTCATTTGATACCCTACACGATGCCCTTGAATTTTTTTTCCATTGCCCAATTTACCTCCCGAAATTAACAACCAGTACTTCACGTCTATAATTGGGCCACCACACTCTATCTCTGTGCCAAATTTCAAATTTTTACATCGAATAGTTTTAGATAAAATCACCTGTGACTGACGGACGGACGGACACCGAAGTAATTCCATAAGTGTTCCGTTTCACGGAACACTAAAAATGGTAGTTTTCATAGAAATTATATTGAGAAGTAAAAAAAAATAATTTGAAAGAACAGTACAAAGTAAAAAATTCTAATGTCATCAAAAACAAAATTTAGAAGTGGGTATGTCCTCCTCTGGCGTTTATTGGGTACAGCTCGACAACGACCCCTCACTGACAATACATTACCGTTCTTATTTGATCCCAGATTTCGACCAGTCTCAAAAAGAGGTCATCTAATTATGTTTTAGGGGTTTGGAAGTCGTCTTAGCTGCCTCCCTAGTAAGTCTCACATGTGCTGAATTGGGTTGAGGTTAGGGCTTCGCGGAGGCCAAATTATGACACGAATTTCAATCTTTTGAAGAAACGTTGCACAATTCTTGCCACGTGTGGCCGGGCATTATCATGCACAAGCATGAAATTGTCCCCAACATATGGTGCAAATGGCATTCCTATAAATTTTCTCGCTGTTTCTCGAGGGTATTATGCAGAAAAATACTCAATAAAATTTAAAAATATCCAAGATGATTTAGCAAAACGTATTAAAGTCAAGTTGAATTACAATTGAAATAAACAACTTCGTTCTGGAACTCTTGACAAAAAAAGAAAACAAAAAAGCGTTTTTAGTATTCCCTAGATAAATAACGACAAAAGACCAGGCTAATAATATATTATTACAAGGCTTGAAAAATTAAAATTATTAAATTTATAAGTTTTAAAATTATGCGTTAATTGTGGCGAGCAGTATATATTCACACAGTGAGCAAACCCTAACAAAGCAAAAATACATATTTACGCCATTCTCACATATTTGTATGCCTAATAGTCTTTATTGTGACGCATGCTGTATATAAAAAAGTGTTAAGAAAAAGTTGGCACAATCTGAAGAAGAATTTTTATCCCACCTAGTCTAGTCCCAGAGTTAATTCAAGGCCAACTTTTGTAACATTTGGCGGATGCGCCGGGCACAGACAGCTTGTTCATCCCTAATTGTATATTCGGGATAAAATACCATCTAGTGGGGATAAAAAGTAGCATATATTCTTTTCAGTGGCATAAGCTTCCTCTGTGCTAAAGTCCATCGTGGTCCGTTGCTCCGTTGAGTAACAAACAGCAAATAGATTTTTTTATATTATAATATAGCTCAGGATAAATATTTAAAAATTTACGCTTCTAAGAGATAAAACAGCATTTTAGTGACAATTTGTTGTTTAAGGTTACTCAGGTTTCTGTGCTTCTTCAATTTTGTTGTTGGTCTGTCGGTCTGTTCGTCTTATTCACACTTGAACAGTTTTTCTTGCATAATAAATAATAAATATGCCATTCTTAAACGTTTTATAATAGTAATTCACATTAAAAGTCCATGCCTTTACAAATTCTCGATTCACGGAAAAATTAATGGAAATAAGTGACTTGACCCTAATTCTTTAAATCCACTATTAATTAAAGTTTTAAGACTTAAATTTATTCTCAAAATGTCAGCGATAAATTAGATTCTTTTCAGGCTTTACAAAATACCTAAATGTTATTTAGGACATACTTTTTAAATTACTAAAAAAAATTGATTTTTATAATACATACAAGGTGTTGTAAAATTCTACCGACAAATTTTTACTCACGATTTTTTGGCCAAACATGAAAGAGAAGTCATTATTAATGTAGGAGGTAGAGAGTGATAAAATTTTTAAACATTTTGGCCTTTCTTATTTGTTTATTGTGGTTTTAAGGAAAATTTATATTTCGTAATTACCATAATTTTTGACTCACCTACTATTTTAAATAATATACAGAGTGGTTTTGGGGTTAACGATTCTTTTGACTTTCCATAATAAATGAATGTACCTATATGAAAATAGATAAAATATCTATGAAAAATTTTATTAAATTAAAATATTTTCCTGTATGTTACACAAACCGCGGCAGAGCATCTAGGGCATTTCTCATATTAAACGTGTTCAAGACCTGTGGCAGCCGTGGCAGTAATATTTATTGCTTGGCTTTCATTTGACATAATCCGGCCATATTTAAAATAACTCAACCCGACGCCAGTCCTTTATGCCCGGATTGTACCCCGGAAAAACTTTCAGCTTCCGGAAAAATTGGAGTTTTATCTTTGGGAAATTTAATACGCGAAATATTTAAAACAGAAACAAATTTGAGCTCTTGGAACGGGCATGTGTAGGTTTTAAAAATCATTACGATGCACTACGCAGATCAAAAGGACTCGTTTAATTCTCACTTTTGGAAAACTTAATCCTCACTTTTAATCCCCTAAGTATTAAAAATAGCTTTTGGGGTTAAAAGTAGTAAATTTTTTGTTTCTAATTCCTGTGCTATTCACATATCTACAAAGCGAAAAAAAAATTGTTTTGATATACAACAAGGCTAAAACATCTTTAACTATTTCCTTACATATGAAAAAGTGGTGAAAAATAGTCAGACGAATGTTTGCAAACATTTCCCTGCAGGTGGCCATCTTATTTGCAGATATTTCGATTTTTTGCTTGTCATAGTGTCATTTTTTTAGCTTGTCAAAAATTTTTTGGTTGCTAAGAGTAATAATACAATACAAACAAAACAAAGTTTGGCGTCATTTTTGCCGTCAATTTTAAATTTATCAAAAACGGATAAGTGCTATATTAAATCGAATGGAAACTCGCATGATGCCGCCGAACTATATTTTAACAGGGAGTACAATTTTATGTCCATAATGAATTTATTTTTAGCTTTTTCCTATATTCATTCTAGATATCCAGACCCAGACAGAATGAAGGCAACCTTTTCCCAAAATATTTTCTAGAATTAAACCAAAAATTAGGTAATTATGGTGTGTTTATGCAGCCAAGACCAAAATCCTATAATAGAGAAATCGAGAAATCGACGAGGTTAACGTTTTAGGTTGTGTAGAATTCTACTTCGTGTAGGGCCATTGAGAAAGAAGTTGGAGTGAACAAGGCTCCAGCACAAACTATATTACACAAATATAAATGTAGACCATATAAAGTCAAAATCGTTCAGCATTTATATCCTGGGGATGCTGAACGTCGTCTCATTTTTGCAACCGGTTTTTTCAGCAAAGTCAAGCCCATGTAAATTTTGGAATATTTGTGATATGGTCCAATGAGGCGTATTTCACAAGCTCTGTTATTTGCAATAACAATACCAGACATTGGTATCAAGAAAACTGTCATCTTCACTTTGAGCGGGAGCTGCAGGGAAGATTCGGTTTCAGCGTTTCAACGAACATATAAAATTTATGAGAGAAGCCTTTCAGAAAATCGTTACCTGGGTATATTGCAAGATGTTGTACCTCAATTACTTGATGGTGTTCCCTTGGCTTACTTAAACAATATATATTTCCAACAGGACGATGCGCCTGCCCATAATGCCGGAATAATACGCCCTTTTTTAGAAAATAATTTTTCTAAAAAATGGATAGGAATCAGAAGATGGCCAGCACGATCACCCGATCTTTCCGTCCTTGACTTTTTTGTGGGGTTACTTACAAAATAAAGTTTACAAGTCTCGACATCGCACTGTAGAAAAACTGCGTGCAGCCACTACCCTACACCAAATTTGCAGGGATGATCGATCAGACTTTTAAATGCCATAATAATATGACAAATAAGAAAAATATGCGTGTTTTGTGTTAGAGAAAACGTTAACAATTTTGAGCAATTTTTGTGATTTATAAAATATAAAGAAAGATTTTTTACATTTACATTTTAAATTTACTAAAAAAACTCTGTTTCCTGTTTTATCTAAATTTGTTTGCAACAGTGAATTTTTTTATTCAATGTTTGATTCAGTTATATGTTATGTTATTGGGATTTAAAATTTTTAAAATAATCCTCAATGTTAAATGTCTTTAGGAGGTACCACCCCACACACCCTCCTAAAGAGCTAGTGAAATTCTTAGGAATGTTTCCAGCTCTGGGTGTGTGGAGTTCGATCAACACAACCCATGGTACCTTTTAGTGCCTAGGTTTGCTGCCTTCGTAGGTTGTATAAAGATAAAAAAATTAAAAATGCAACTTTGGTTTCATTTTCAAATTCGTTCCTTCTAGAAAAACCTACGCCACTTGATTCTACGCAAAACACCATATAATAAATTATCAGTTTTTACCTTACCGTTAAAAAAGTTAAAAGGCAACTGAGATACGAGGTGTGCTTGAAAATGGCACATTTTGCCCTGTATCTCAGAAACGAAGGGTGCTATGAAAATTCTGTTTGTAACATCATACGTTTCACAAAAAAGTAGCACAGTAACCGAGATACCCTGCAAAAGTGTCGAAAATTGGATACCCTGCACTTCGTTTTGTGTTAACCTGTCTTCGTTCGTTTTATTTGCCTAGATATCTAATACCCCGACTGCACGATAATGAAAATGCACCGATTATGGCGCACCCTACTTACATCTAAACTATTTAACCTTTTTTGAATAACCACAGTAATTACAATCTTGTTTTTATTTATATAAAAAATCCATGTAAAAGCACTTGTTCTTTAAAAATCATGCACTAGCGCAACGGTTTCTGTGTTTTCCAAACCGTAACGGGCGGTCGGCGTTTAGGGTCGGTCTTGACGCTCAACCACCTGTTAAGTTGCCGTTGTCACCGGAACCGGAAATAAGTCGTAGTTGGTCGCGAAACAGCACCGGAACTCGGTCTGCGACCTCGAATGTACAAGATACTCAAAGGTTGTGTCGAAACAAGATGGATACTTTTTCTAATGGAAAAATCTGGTGTTATTAAAAGATTTACAAGGTTTTTTTTATATAATAGATCGGGATAATTTTAAAACCCTTAGAAGGTTTAAAAAAGAATTATTTTTGTTTGTTTAAAGGAAACCATTATTGCTCTAAAAGCTATTACGATAAAAATGGTAAAAGACAATAATCAATTATAGGACTGTATAGACAATCGACAATTAAATAAAAATGCTGCTATAAAAGTCAAATAATATGAACCATTGTTAAAAATATATCTCCGAGGCAAATCCTGCATGATTAATGCCCTCTGCCTGCGAGCGTGTTTATTTTTACACGATTTTTCATTGAAATTTACCGCAATACATTTTAAACTGGGCTTTGCCGATATATTAAAATTTTATTTCAGTCATTTTCAAAGGTTAAAAGCTTTTCGACTATGAAACAGTAAATAAACGTGCTGTTTTGTGATATGGCCTGGGGATACATGCGTGTGACGGAATTACACTATCAAAAAATTCCTAGTCTGGTTTGCTCTTCTATAAATAGAATCCGATTTCCTGAGGTTGGGATAACGTACTCTATCAACGTTCTTTCTAGGCTAAATAATTCACCCCGGCTATTTTTGTGGCTTCTGCTGTTACTACATCTTTCTTTTTCCAGCAGGATAGCAAGATACGCGTCACATGTGCATCCCTGTGTTCTCCAGCTGCAGAATCCCTCATCATCAACTTGCAAATCCTAAAATATGTAGAAACACACAAATTGCATGACAGACAGTACGGACTTCGTCACTAAAGATCTACAGCTGATCTCCTTACCTTTGTCACACATAACTGGAACAAGTCTCTCGAATTTCCTGCCGAATCTCAGATTTATTGCTCTTGATATTTTCAAGGCCTTTCACCAAGTATGCATGGCATGCCGCACTCCTCAACAAACTACCTTCTTACGGTCTTCCTACCACTTCCTTCCTCTCTAATCAGCGCATATCTGTCGCGGTTGACGGTCACTCATCTAACTTCCATTATCCTATCAATGCTAGCGTCCCCCAAGGTTTAATCCTGTCACAAACCCTATTTATTCTTCACATTAATGACCTGCTCTCTTCAACTGCCAATCCCATCCACAGTTATGCAACATTCATTTTTCCCAAGCAAACCCAACCGAATTAAGAGCTGGATAATACACGCAGATCTATGTCTCTATTCCTTTGCCAAGATCTTCAATTAATCTAAGACTGGGGTGCCATGCAAGAACCTTGTTCAGTTCAACGCCTCCAAAACCCAGTCTTGCTCCATGTCACGCAAAAAATGTGGCAATGCTTACCCCATCCACATGAATGGCCAAGCCCTACAAAACAATGAAACGTTCGATCTTGTTGGCATTGCTTTCGAACATCATCTCAGCCGGCACAAACACATTACTTTAGTAGTCACATCGGCAGTTAAAAAGCCTGGTTTTCTCTTTCGAGCCAGAAAATACTTCTCCCCTTCCAACTTATACACTATTTATGTTTCCCAAATAAGACCCAATCTAGAGTTCTGCTCCCACATCTGAGGAGTGGCATCACCTTCGACATTTACCATCCTTGATTCTATCCAAAAGAGAGCCATTCGACTCAATAATGACCCAGTCCTCACAAGAACACTCCCTTCTCGCGCTCATCGCCGCTCTGTTGGAGAGTTATCCCTTTTCTACCGGAACTTCCAGTATTGTTTCTCCCTTGAGGGTTCCTAACAAAACAACAAGAGGCGTGTTACGTATGCATCCCTTTACTGTCCAGCTACAAAAGCCTAGAACAGACCACTTCTCTCGCTCATTCATACCTAGGGTCTCCAGATTATGGAACAAATTGCCTGCAGATGTTTTCCCTTCCCGTCTCAACCTCCAATCCATTAAATCCTGTGTACATTTCCCTTCTCTTCAGACGCCTAAGGTATGTTAATACTTACTTAGGCTTGAAGACGAGGGAGGTCTTAGATAAAAAAATAAAAAAATAACTCTAAATAAGATTTTTCTTCTCTTTCATACCCAGAGAATTCAGATTATTGAATTTCTTAGCTGTTTTCTTTTCCTCTTTTTTTAAATCCCGTATTAACATTGGTTTTCAAGTTTTTCTTATACTATATACCTAATAATTTAACTTTTAGTCATATTATTATGTAGGTAGTAATTTTGAATACCGCCATTTATATCAATTTAATTTAATATTTACAATATAATTTAATATTTTAATAAAGAATCTGCCAAATTTCCATAGGACACAATGAGTAAGAGAGAGGTGGATATGGTATAACGATTTTAGAATGTGAAATGGAATGTGAATGGTTTTTTTCGTCAAGTGTGATACACAATTGAATAATTTGAAATAAAAAATATTAATTTATTAATTGTAACTCTCTCAAGTAGCAAGTTTCATAATTTTTACATTGTCCCTACTAACATTTGCCGAGTTCTTAGGATTACAAACCGGCATTGCTAAAATTGGCCCCCGGGAGTAACAATTAATTTCCTTTCATTTGCTTTTCTATTTTTCATTTTTGGACCTCACTAATTAGCTCGGTTGTAATTTTCTTTTGTTCCGTTAAAAATTAAGAACTAAATTTTCTTTTATTCTTCCTGTTTCATTTAGAATCTTGGGACAGGCCGCACTGATTTAATTGTCCCACGGCCCCCCAAGGCCTGTCACTTACATAAAGTGCACGGAGGGTGTCTCCTGTTGGAAGATGCCATAATTAGCAGTAATAATTTTTACGTGGATTATTTTGTTGTAAGAGATATTTCAGGCGGCGTCTTGTGGGAATTTTAATTTAAACCGACCACAAGACACCAAAAAAGCCATTATTTAAAAATTTTGCTGTATATAGCTTTCTAATCCTGCGGAGCATAAAAGCTGGTTTGGTCAAATTTATATGGAAAATTTAAAGGTAGATTTTTGTGTGACGCACAGTGGAGCCAAATACCCTTAAATCTGGCATCAATTCAGGAGGTGGGTTTACTGCAGATAATTATTTTTAGTCAAGTTAAAATGTAGAACTCCACTAAACATAATATGTGTTTATTTTTTTTATAATTTATATGGATTTTATTTGGTCACCATATAAAAAAGTTATTATGTACATGTATAGTAATGACAATTTCATACTTATTTACATAATATTTCAACTAGGGCTTGCAAGCCCGAAATCCCGACATCCAGAGATCCCGTTAAAAATTCATTCGCGAAAAATCCCGGGATTGGGCACTTAAATCCCGGAAAAAAAACCTAAGTAAATTAACGCTTCAAGCATCATCGCGGTATTTTTCCTAAAAACAACGTTTAACGCGTCATAGACTCATTGGAAGATTCTTTAAGTACCTACTTATGTAAACGAAGTCACATTATTTTTACTTCTTATACTATTATGTGTCCTCTGCATAAACTTTGTTTTGTTTTATTTTGAAATTACAATATTATAACATAAATAAAAATAATTTACGTTACAATTTTTCGGGATTTTTGTTCGATCCCAAAAGTCCCAAGATATAAAATATATACGTCCGGAGTTGCAAGCCTTAATTTGAACATAAAAGATTAAAAAGTAACTAAGAATTAATTTATCTACCAAACTGCTTGCGGAATGAAGTGGAAATTCCAAATGTTTTTGTTTTACAAGTTAAAGAATCGAGAACTAATTTTTTTAAATTCAAATATTTATTGCTTGATTTTTTACGTAAAAATTTTGGGAAAAAATTTTGGTAAAATGTTTGGGAATAAGTTAAAAACGGCAATTTATTTTGCGCGCAGTGTTTGCATAGAAGTTATGAAGAATCTGCAGAAGAATCATCTCCACATTCTCCACTCTCCATGCTTGAATCTGCTACTGAAATATTATCATCTGAAACGCTTCAGTAGGATAATGTTTTAATAAAGAAACGCACTGTACAATAGAGTCATTAAACTAAAAGGAGCAAACATGAGCAATGGTTTGTTTTGCTGTTTAAAAGTTATTAATTTATCAAAAGGTCAGTGTGGAAGAGCGTGGAAGTAAACTACCAAAATAGTATAATTGATGAATTCTGAAACCTATTTGTAAGAATCTATTTACTTACACAAAGTATGGAAAACCATAGCACAAAACTAATATAAGTTCAAATATTTAGTACATCCCGAAGGTATTGAATCCATAATTAAGCAAAGTTTGTAATGCGTATAAAATACTAAAACAGTTATTGAGTTCGCCAAATCGTACCGATAATAAATAATAATGTTTAACACGGATCACTTGATCTCTATTTGATCGCACGCTAGTGGCCGCCTCAGTGGCGTAGCCAGCATTTTGGGGCCGGGAAGGGGCAACAACAGGGTGTTATAAAAAATAGCTGCTCGTTATGTATATGCGCGGGGGCGCTGATTAAAAGGGCGGGGGCAGCCCCCCTGACCCCCACTTGGCTACGTCACTGCCGCCTGAGATATTCTCGCTTGAGAAAACTCGTGCATAGTACTAGGGTGGGGGAAATATCGCAGTGGTATGTGTAGTTAAGAAATATAAGCAAAGGCAATTTTAATGTTCAATTTCATATTTTGAATAAATGCCAAGCTTCTGGGTTCCGGGTCTCACTGTGATGGCGGTGGCAGTAAATCGGCTCCACGCATAGCACACAGAGCGCTCCAAAAATATTCCCCTTGTTGCTCGCAGTTTAACAGGTCATAAAAAATCCGGGTTTACACAAAGACGTTCGACTCGTTCCATGAAGATATATAAAAGAGGAAATGTTATTTTAAAACAAGACATTCACAACATAAATGTCTTTCGCCGTCCTAATTTATGTTTTTGTTCGATCTACGGCACTGATTCGCGTGCTGCATCTCATATTTTCCCATTTATTGCTTCAATAAATCCCTATTTTATTTAGAAAAATAAGCTCCGTTCCTTTTTTCTAAATACGCCGTGCATCGTAAATCTGGTAGCTGCTATTTGTGCCCTAAAAATTGATACAGCGATTGAGAAAATAGATAGTTTGCGCCCAGAACGATCGACAACGATAACGTAACGATTACAGTAAGTTTTTAAGTATTAGTAAATAGCACAGAGGACGTCCTTTGGCACTAATGAATCGGTTTGCTTTCTTTGTGTTACACGTACCATCCTATATAGGCGGGTCTTTATTGCGATAAAGATCTGATCGCTGTGGGTATATGTTGCAGGTCTTAAAAACAAATCATTATGAATATAATCACACAAAAAGATGAAACCATAATTTCCACCACCTAAGTAAATTATTGCCAGCGCTAGCCCGGTCCCGCTGTCTAAAAACGTGAGCAATTTTTTAGAAGCATTTTGACTGTTTTAGGTTGTAGGGGGGGGGCATGTTTGAGGATATCTGCTATCCTAGTAACAGCTGAAATTGCTGCTATGATTCTTAATTATTTTTTTAATACGCTAAAACTAGTTTTTCTTCCGTAGCTCTTTTCTTTTGCACTGTGACTAAAAGTGGTCAACAGGAAACTTGTAAGTATTCAATCCTTTCATTTGAGTTCATGATCGTCCAAATCCGTTCAATAGTTAACGAAATAATCGCAAAAAGAAACATTGAAATTGGCCATGTTTTTAAAACAATAATTAACTTTTGCAAAAAAGAGTTTTGGGTTCCTCAAAGTACGTCAGGAGATGACTTTTTATATTCTTAGTGTGCCCTATTCGTTTCAGCCCGATCGCATTTTTAGTTCAAAAGTTATTCATATCTAGGGATTTATCCCGAATCTAGGGATTTTTAAACCTTTTGTAACGTAAGGGATTTTTTTTTACGAGATTTAGTTTAATCTAGGGATTTTTGTCAATTATAAAAGCAATTATTTTAAACATTATTACGTGAAAATAATATAATAGGTACCGTTTACACTTACTATAGGTACAATTTAAATAAAGCAAATTTTTGAAAACAGGTTATCACCTGAAACATCAGAAGGAATTATGCACAAAGAACAATTATTAAAAAATAAAACAAGTTATAATTTTCTAGTTGATAATGAGCTTTATAAGATTTTTTTAAATGAACCGACTTCACAAAAGAAAAAGCACTAAAAAGTATGAGATAATATTTATAATTGTGGTTAATGGAAACTTAATTTTGTTCAAAGTTAGCTAACTTGTACACCGAAGTTCTAAACTTTAAAGTCGGCGCAATTTCACAGTATAAGGGTCCGTAATAATAATTCAGAAACAATTAGTAAGAAGTTGCGCTTACTTTAAAGTTCAGAACTTTTGAGTAGAAATCACTAAAAGCTATACTTTAATGTTGCGCCGACATCAAAGTTCAGTACTTCGGTGTACAAGTTATCTAACTTTGAACAAAATTAAGTTTACCATTAACCACAATTATAAATATTATCTCATACTTTTTAGTGCTTTTTTCTGTGAAGTCGGTTAATATTTAAAAAAAAAATCTTATAAAGTCTCCACCAACTGGAAAATTATAACTTGTTTTATTTTTTAATAATTGTTCTGTGTGCATAATTCCTTTTGATGTTGGAACAGCCACTCTACTATACGTGGTTTGTGTTTGTGTCAAGCGACATGAACACCTAATGAAAATAATTATTCACTTAAAATAACCCGAAAACATTTTATTTTAAAGAAAAATGCACAGGAAAAGATTTGCAACAAGGAGGTTTATTTTACCGTTTATATAAGATGACAGGCCCCGTGAGATTTTTCTCACCATTAAATATCTTCATATTATCATATTATTAAAATATGTAAATTAACTTTACTTAATACGTGGCTTATTTTGGCGATAAATAACTATTGGCCACTTCAAAAATTGTTTTTCAATAGAACAAGAACTAAATTATAACTATTAGAGATAAGTTATTCCATTCGTGTTGTGTTATTCGATAAAATCTGATTGATTTACATGGTTCTAATATATAATTTATGAACTATTTTAGCTAACCCGTGGCTATTAGAGATTTTAATTTTAATAAAATCACAATTTATCACTGATAAGCTGTATTTTCAGAAGCCATTAAGTTAAGAATATAGCGCGGAAGCGTCGTGTGGAAATTGTTTCGAAATAAATGTTTCTTTTACTTTATTTTTACGTTTTTGTTTCTATGTTTATTATTGCTTATGATTAAACTTAAAAATCCGAAATTTTAACGAGTGTAAAAATATTATGGGGAAAACGGTCCGTCCTCTAGGATATGAAATTTTTATCACCGTATCTATGTTACATCCACATACTTTATTTTCAAATAATCAAATCTTGCGACATAGGATAATAGCGTTAGCAACATATGGCGTTATTCAATTTTTCCTATATCGGCCGCGTATTATCCGGCGGTTAAATGTTCGAGCAATCTAAACAATGGACTATGTACCAATACAGATTTTAGCGACAGCAAGAATAACAAGACAGATATTTCCGCACTGTTTGATCGCAATATTATCCTGAAATATTCTAGGCATATTATGTAAATCGAATTATATAGGGTGAGGATTTTAGAGTGTTACAGTGCGATATCTCAAAAACGGTTGGAATATTTTTGTTTAAATTTGCAAAGTAAAAGAAGGTAAGGAGATTTATTTTAATATACAAGGTTGCCAATCGAAAACGAAACAGCTTTATTTTAGCACTATTAGAGATGTGCCATGAAAATGTTCTCAAGCGAATATTTCTGGAGGACGGTAAACTACCGAGAATATTTTCCAGCATAAAGTCTGGAGAATTTATGATTTTAGAAAAAATATAAATTACTGTAAAATTATCGAGAATATTTCCGAGAACGAGAAAGTTCTCTCGAGGAAATTCTCCTGGAGAATATTCTCGTAGAATTTATGAGAATTTACGGAAATTTACTTTAATTCCGCTATTGTGTCATAGATGGAGCTTGGATCATCTGTATTTCTTCTCTAGGTTTTTTTTAAACAATTTGTTTAATATTATTGTAAAAACTACTTTTGGTAAAAAAAATTGTTTTTCAATTTATGCAGTCAAAACATAAAATTCGCATGTAGTAGTAATGGGTCAAATTGAGAAATTTTGGAATTGTTGTAAAGAGAAATAAAAGAGCTTTAACATGATATGCTACTTAACCCCCATTCCATTTAAGATTTTAAATGTAACCCCTACAGGGGAGTTGAAGTGACGCAATTGAAAATAGCGAATTAATGTGCCCCCCTTAAAAATAAAATTAACGGGTCCGAGCGATCTTCAATATAATGACATTAAGTGTGCTAAAATAAAGCTGTTTCGTTTTCGATTGGCCGTATGCTTAAAATTTACCCTCTTCCATATTTTGAAGAGCCGGTTTGCAACGTCGCGCTTTAAGAAGTGTTTTTTCGTAAAATGTTTTCATCCTGTTAGAGGTGAAAAGTTTTAAGGTAGAAAATAGTATATTGTTTTATTAGGAGTAAAAGCGATACTTTTATGACGAGTCTGTAGGTTTGCCGCACGAAAGAAGTGAGTCCGGCAAGTACAGACGAGTCATACGAAGTTGCTTTTACAACGAATAAAACAGACTATTTTTCTTCAAACGTCGTTTAAATATAGAAAAATAAAGATATAAAGCGTACCTTACACGATCAATAATATTGATATCAATTAATACTGAAAATATTTCAACAATCAACTTCAATCTCTGTATAAATATTCTTGAACCTTACACGATAAGTATTATTGTCAATATTTCCATCGGTACATAACCTACTATTATCCGTGCCTGTTGAAAATGGATCCTCGACAGAGAGCATGTATCACGATAATTTTAAGTTTAGGCATAAAACGTACAGTAAAGCGTAAGCACTGAATAAGAGATTGGCTAAAAAAGCATGCTTGCTGCTTCCATTGTTGACAGCAGCTGACGTTACACTAGAAATTGATCCAATATTGACAGCGCACCCTAGACGATCAATAATACTGGTAGTATCCCCCTACTCGCTGGTATTGATGCCCAATATTCGGAAATTCGAATTCGCGTCAGTTCAATCCATCAAACCATCAATATATCCACCTTACACGGTCAATATTTTTGTCAGTATAATAACGTATTGTCAGTATTATTGACTGTGTAAGGTACGCTTAAAAGTTTTTAATTTTTGCATTTAAAAATGTTGTTTCGAGTGGGCCTAGTATTGCTA
Source organism: Philopedon plagiatum (assembly GCA_963971165.1). Lineage (NCBI taxonomy): Eukaryota > Metazoa > Arthropoda > Insecta > Coleoptera > Curculionidae > Philopedon > Philopedon plagiatum. The sequence continues at coordinate 516,456 of OZ020190.1, read as the reverse complement.
TGGATTTATTATTGTATTGTTTTTGATACCGATGCGTCGTTCGATTTGCGAGCAACTTTCTTTAAATGTTACTCGGTTAAAAATACACTTAATCCAAATTAAAATGTTAAACTCAGAATTTATTTTTATTTTTTTATAAGTTTCTTGTATTATTCAACATATATTTATTCATGAGCACACAGTCATACTTTTACCTCCGCTTTCAGCGGCAGAAAAGGTACTTTTACTTCCACTGCCAATAGCAACCGCCTACTGACAAAAACTTTAACGTCAAAAATTAGTAGAAAAATGTCAGGTTTATTGACGTTTGAAGAAAAAATAATTTATTTAAGCTGATTTAATTTTTTCCTTATTGTTTTAGGATAAACACTACATTTTTTATTGACTATTTTAAATTTAAGCATACAGAAACCACCCCAATAATTTGCCTATTTTACCCGGCATCCCCTAAAGACATGTAGAAACATAAAACGTACAAACGTTAAGTGGGAAGAAAGATTCCCCATACTCGAGGTGATGTGATGGTTTGTCAAAATGACAGGCCGTGTCACGGATTAATTTAACTGATTAAAACCAAACTGGCATCTTGGGGAAGTTCCCTTTCACATACGTGGTGTGACACTTAACTGTGCACGAACTCACCCTCTTTATAATTATTTAGATTTAAAATTTGATTCGAGTTGTGCACATTTTCCGCAGTGACACGTATTTAACTTTAAAGCGAAAGCCAGAATTTAGATTTTAATTAATTTGGGAATACTGGGGTTGCAATATTATATGTATACATACTTAGGTATAAAGGATCTGATTTGCGATTGTTCCTGAGAATTAAAACAATTTCCGACAAATATTTGAACTTTTTGGGTCAGATTTACTATTATTGAGGCTGGTTGGTCTAATTTGACAATGAAAGTTTTAATTGACAAGTGTAAGAATAAAACATATTTGTACCATGAATTTATTTATGAGTTTTTTCGCAAATTTATGAAGAAAATGGCAATTTAAGTACGTGTTTTACATAGCAATAAACCTACATAAATCTATTTAATGTATTTTTTTCACATTTGCAAAAAAAAACTAAATTCATAGTACAAAAATTAGTTCTGTTGTTCTTATACTTGTCAGATTAAAACCATAATTGTCAAATTAGACCGGTGTTAGCAATAGTGATTCCCGGGGTTAATGGTCACGAAATTTGGAGTTTTTTAAAATATCTCTTTTAATGTCGAAAAACTAAGCACAGACATGCGAATATCACAGAACCAATAGCCAAGAGTAAATAAGTAAGTATATTTGGTATAATCAAAGGACGAAGTACAGTCTCTGCGGAATGACTAGTCAAATCTAGGATTCACCAACAACAGCTTTGGTCAAAGGTCTAAATAAACTAGTCAAAACGAATTAGGGATCACGTTTATCTGTATTTATTACATTCCTTGACCGATCTCCGTATATTTACAGCAGTATATTTAGGAACAATTCTGCTTCTTCGTTGTCACAAAAAATTAAAAGTAAATAATGTACAAATTCGAGAAAATCAAAATTTAATTTTGTGTGATTTTGATAATTTTAAAGTCAAGAGTACTGTTAAATGTGGAAAATGCTGATATGTTGGGAGGACCAAATCAAAGTTTACAGAATACGTATATTCTTTAAACTGTGACCAAATGGTGGTAGAAGGCGTCGAAACATTAAAGAAGTCATCAGAGCAACAACGTTATTGCAGGAGGTTCGGTCGCAATGAAACGTGGCGCAGCTTAGTGATGTAAGGATACGTATCCAAAAATCCGTTGGATCCGAATATTAAAAGAATCCGGATTATCCGGAACCGGCCGAGAACTTGAATACGGATTCGGAATCAAAATAAATTCGCATCGGGTGGTTACTAATGCCAAGTGCAAAGAGAAAACGGAATCGGAATCGAGTGTAAGCGAACAACACGGTCTGCGATTTGGCATATTTGATATTGTGCTTTCTCTTTCTAATGACATTTCCTAAAAAAAGATGGCATAGTTATCGGGGTAACGGGTATCATATGAGATGAGACCCATTGGTTAAACTAGTCCCGCCTCACCCGAACCGAATTCAAACGAGAACGGCGCGACGCGGTGCCTTCTTATCCCTAAACTTCGACTTCGAATTCGAATGGTATGATACCGATACCGCATCGACCTACCTAGCCGTGTATCCGGATAGAAAATGTTTTAGTCTGTTGCATGCATACGTATACATGATCTGTAACCGCTTTCGCGCGGGTCAAGAAATGGATTCGAATTCGGATAATGGATACGGATATTAGCTGATTCCGATTCCGTATGATTCGGATATCTAATGAATACGGATATTTACAACACTAGCGCAGCTCTTTAATCGGTGACTTCCAGATTATGAAACCTACACAGAGAATATGGTTTTGTAGTTCGCAGACCATATCCTTAACGTGCCAGGCGGACAACACGGCGGGAAGATAGATATCTTGTTCAAAGCGCTATTCGCGAAAGAACAGCTACGGCCCGAAACTTACAAAATCTTCTTCATATCGCCACAGAATCTCGAATTTCAACTTAGACTGTAAGAAATAGACTGCATGAAGGTAATTTTCATTCAAGAAGAGCAGCAGAGCATTTAACTGTTGGTCATCGCAGGGCACGAAGGATATTTGCCCAAGAACATCTTCAGTAGGGCGTTGATCAGTGGAGGCACGTCCTCTTTACGGATGAGTCCCGTTTTCAACTTAGTCATAATGATGCCAGGCGTCGAGTCTACAGAAGACAAGGTGAACGGTATTTGGACTAAACAGTTAGAGAAACGACGTATTTCGGAGGAGGTTCGGTAATGGTGTGGAGAGATATAAATTTGAACAGACGGACCGACTTGCACTTGTTCCTAAACGGCACTGTTAATGCTGAACGATACAAAGATGACATTCTGGAAACATATGTTGTTCCATTTGCTGCTCAGCATGGTCCAAAATTTATCTTACAGCAGGATAATGCTGCGAGACTCAATACCTTTACGATAACACTATCACAGTTATGGATTGGCCTGCTAATAGCCCCGATCTCAATCCGATAGAACATTTTTGGGACTTATTAAAGAGAAGACTACAAAGCTGTCCACAAGCAACAGATCTTCAAACTTTGACAGAAAATCTTCGAGAAGAGTAAAACGCCGTTCCTCAAGAGATCATCCAGGGTCTTGTGCCCTCCATACCAAATCGGTGTACGGAACCGCGGAGGACAAACACAATAGTAAAGAAAATTTTGTTTTTGTTGGTAGTTTATCAAGAAAAACTTTCTAAACCTGATTTCGCTACATATGGTCATCATTGATAGTCATAATTTTTTTTAAATTTGATCAGTTTTTTCTTTATAAATATGAATATTCATACACTACATTGAAGGAAATAATATATTTATATTTAAAAACAGCGATCCCTAATTCGTTTTGACTAGTTTATATTTTAGTTTCGGCCATTTACTAGTGTATTTCAGTCAATCCTAAATGTGGCCATGTACGATGTTTAAATCTGGAAGAAATTGTAAAGGAGATAGATACGTTTTACATTTTACGTTTACATTTCCTAAAATAAAATATTTAATTGAAAAATAGAGAGATATAATCAGAAAATTATTTTTTATTAATCAAAGAACGAATGTAAGCATACCTACGATTGACTAGTCAAAGGTCGACTTGATGTTTTGAGTTTCTACCTTTGACCTCCAGACGGCCAAAGGCCGAGATACAAAAATATTTCTAGCTGTGAGTTGAGAGGCTTAGTAAATCCTCGGATTTGACCAGTCTAACCTAACGGTGCATCGGGCTGTGATTATAACATAATATCTATTTTAGATGAGATAGATATTTACTGCAGTGACACTCCAGTCAACAATTCGCCCATTTGCGTGCAGTAACGTTTACCCATCATCAGCTATCAGTCGATAAAAGATAATAGTTTAAAAGGGGCTAATCCCGTCTGCTTTTAGTGGGTGACTGTGGCAGCGACGCACAGTGGTTCCCTGAGCCAATCTGAGAGATCGAAATTATTTAGATTAAAATATTTAAATTTAACACAGAAAAACAACCTTAAAGTGTCTATAAAATAAGTAAAATTAATGAAACAAAATTAAGGATTATAAAATTTGTAAAAAAATAAATTAAAAAGAACACTGAAAGTCTTCTTCATAGTCTTTAAAATCACTGTTTTCTGGGATAAACTTTAAAAACATCTTCAAGTCTAACGGATCTTGTTTGGCCTTTCCACACTCTATATAGGTCGGGGCGTAGAATTCCGTCATACAAAACTGAAACAATTTTTTTTAAGTAGTAGCGCTAAGTAGCAGACAATACGGATATTAGTGGCAAGCCAAAATGCCAACAGTCATGTTTGTTTAGCAACTTTAACGGATAAAGCGTGATCAAGTTTTTTCGGGTCTAACAAACTTTCGTAATTTTAGTATGTCATAAATATGTGTCTTAAGTAAATATATAGCCCACTATACTTAGCTTAAGTTAGTTTTCTCAAAGATGCTTACCTATTAGGTGTATCCATAGGAAGATCTTATAGAGTTAATTGCACAAACACTTCTAATAACAATTATTACTATAGGTAACGACTGGCGGCTTACGCCACGAACTTCGAATAAACGTGAGTTTTTACCTGCCCTCGGTCGGTCGACTAAGCGTACTTCAACTGAACCTTTATTGTTATGTATTACATGATTAATAAGGTCGCTTTTAATGTTCCTTAAAGACGAATAGATCACTTAAGGTTTTTCACATTTCGATCTCCCAGAATGGCTCTGGGAACCACTGTGCGACGGTAGCGGCCTATCTCTCTCCCGACTCATTTGTAATTCTGATTTGACAATTTAATAGCAGAAGGTAGATTTCATTAATGGCATTTCTGGATACATATATTTGCGGAAGGGTAGATCTGCCATCACGCCGGAACTGATTCGCTAGAGGGCTCTTCAAGTATCCATATAACAAGGTAATATTCGATCTGCCTTCTATGAGCTTTTATAAAAAATAAGTTATAATAAATTAAAATCGGACTGTGCAGTAAATGGGATTCATAGTTGTATTACAAACTTTAATATACTACCAAATGTCTATCAAACCTGTTCACAAAAAAGATGTTTTACAGAACAGGCATTGTTGCATTTCCTTATTAATCAAATAGGTACTTATCCAATAGGAGGCGCAGTCAGTGAGTTTTTTACCCTAAAAGCCCGAAGCAAGCTTGACTCGATTTTTTATTTAGGAGTTTTCGCATGGAACTTGCACTTTTTGGGTTTTCAAAATAAATTAATACTTACTAGATGGATCATTGTAACTAAATTTAGGTGGGTCATTGACCAAATGACCTTATGTAGGGCCTATTTTCCCAATAGGCCCGAGCCTGGGGCCCCACTTTCAGAGGGGCCCCGCTCTCGACCTGAGCTACAGCATACTTATTCAAATAGTACAAACATAGTTTAACGGGTCTAGAGCCCCCTATAACAAAAAATAGGTCGCCACGCCTCTAATACCATCATTAGATGAACCGGCAGGTATACGGAACGTTGCTAAAAATTGGTCCATCCGTTGTGAAGTTACGCGAATACAAATGGACAAACAAACGATCCAACAAACTAACTAAACACAATGTTCTCCTTGCGTAGTCGGGTAACAGTGGAGCATCCACCTATAAAAAGCAAACCCTTTCAAAGCGACATATAACCACTTTTCATGAAAAAACGATTTTTAAGTTTCCCTTTTCAGCAAATCCACAGATTAATTTCACTAAAACAGTAAACATACAAAAAGATCAACAGAATTATGTAAATATATTTGTGCTCGTTTAAAATGAAACTTTTTTGATTGCAAAATTCGTTGTTTTTGAAAATATTTGCCTTTAAAATTAAAAAATACTTTAAGCGTTTAAAAGTTTGTTAATTTTATTATAATAATATTGACTTATGCGGAGTGTTTGGAGTTAAATAATATCAGCTCCCTTGGAACAAAATACGACCCTTTAGGCTCCACTGTTCTAGACAGGGTGTTGCTAAAAGATGCAAGAAAATTGTAGGGACAGCTTTTACAACTGTAGCCTACTTTTCCCTTAGGATCATCTCGTTACATCTTTTACCAGGTAATCTAAATTCTAGATGATCTGACCTGGGCACGGCCTAATTGTCGCTCTTAGCACAATTGGTCTTTGCATGTTAGCCCTTGCTCAATACTCTCCACAAAGGGTTAGTAGTATCGAAGGAAATCTAAGAACCTTGATCCTTTAAAAGATGTTAGTTGGATGCCAGACTGTGGCAAATTTGATCAAGTGGATCAAAGTCCCTAGATTGGCTCACAGTCAAGCTGTTTCCTTCTTACTTTCTCACATTGGAAATCTAACTACCTGCTCACCCACATATATACAAATTAAAAATCAGGCACGGCCCGTAAGTTTTTTGCAGGTGGGTCAAAATTTTGTGGGCAACTAGTGATATTAACGCAACAAGCAAAATACACTTGTTTTGCCAAGAAATTATTTACCTACAAATAAACACATAGTATATTTAACATTGCTACTCTAGATGTTTATGACTTTTAGTATTACTTTTCTATGTGTTTAAGTCTAAGATTAGCGGCTTCCCGTTTTGATACATCTGCGTCTCCTCAATAGAGGTCGCGCCTTGTACTAAAAGTATGATGCCAGCTGTAGGAACAAGTGCTAAACTTGTTGCCAATACACCTTTTAGAGTCGGTCTAATTTTTAAAATAACAAATTTTTTATTAAAAAAGTCTACCCGAGCACAGCCTCGAACCCACGATCTCTTGGTTCACTAGCTGAGACTCTACCTCTGGACCACGTTGCTAATGTGAGAAAACCCGTGGCGATGCCGTTATATCTGATGACTAGTATTGGCGTGGCTGAGAGATCGTATTTCTATATTTAGCCGCTAATTAATAATACATTAATACAATGCACATACAATGCGCATATTAGCTACCTAATTAGTTTTTCTTTGTCCGACCCAAATTTTTTGAGAGTATATTTCACGGGGCAGTTCGAGTGTATTTCTATAGTGGGAGTGGCGCGATATTATTAGTGGGACGTCGACATTTTGTCTCTTTTTAACTTCCTAAAGTGCAGCGTATGTCTGTTTCTCTCTTAGCTTTAATGAATTTATATCGTCCATATAAAGTCTATGAGGCCAATTTAAAATATGACCCAGCCCGGAGCAAGCTTGGATATCTTTCGACGATAGCTTGGCTTAATTCTTTCTTGGGGAATTTTCGCATGGAACTTGCACTTTTTTGAAAGAAAAGTTTGGTTTTAAAAAATAAATTATTTGGTGGATCAATAAATTTAGATGGGTATTGACCAAATGACCTTATGGACGCGCCGCGCCCGTTAAAAATATAAAAAAACAATAACAAAATTTACAAATGCTTACCGTTAGAAGGCGCACAATAAGTCCCACCGTCTCACAGGGGCCGAACCCACCAGCTAGCTTCTGTTTCTCTATTCACTTTTCCAACTAATAGGTGTCACACATGGGCGCCCATAGGGGGGGGGGGGGTCAGTTGCCCCTGCTACTATTGGTCCGCAGATATAAGGGGCGTTGATAAACAAGCGGAAGGTGGAATTCACGACATTCCTCAAAATTCAATGTAACGGGGAATTTAACCGTTACACAACCAAAAATATGAAAAAAGTTCGCATTTACGTATGTCCAGAAACGACTTGTTTCAGAGATAAAGGTTATTAAATTTTCTGGGTCATGTAGGCTTTGACCAACCTAATCTTTTTTTCTGACGCCACTGACATAACTTAGTAGAAAGATTAATGTTGTATCATCTATAAGCGAGCAAAGTCACAGGTAAAAACTAGCAAATAATGATAAAGATACAGGGTAATTCTAATTATATGCTAACGTACCAGCAAGTATCAGCTTATTCGATTTAAATCTAGACCCAAAACGTCTTGATAATTTTAATATAATTACAATTACCTTAAAAAAATCAAATATTTTTAATCAAATTAAATTTAAATTTTGCTCGCTGTATTTCCTGTCTTTTTGTTCGCGAGATTTAAATACTTTGCAAAAAGCTCTAAACCCTGCAAAAGAACAATGAAGTTTAGCAGATTAAAGGATTAAAATTTCAAAACAAAAATATCCGCTTTGATGCGCTTTCCTTTATTTCCACTTTTTAACAGTCTTTGTGAAATTGAATTGTATTTTTAGACCAGATATTATTTGTTTTTCGTATACTTAGTACCTATTTTTAAAAATAATTTCTATGTCAGACGTCACTTGGAATAATAATATTTTATAATTTTAATTGATCAGGTGCAAAGAATGAATATCCTAAGAAATGGTAAAATGCAGCCAAGTCCAACAACATTGTTGCTTACTGGGTTTGAGACTTTTTATTTTAATAATAAAGGCAATATTGCTTATTCGTAAATAGATATCAAATCAAAAATCACAATGGGCCAAAATTTTCCTCAAAATTCTAATTATTTTTAAATGTCTGCTGATATTGTTAAAAATATTATTTCGCAATATTACCGTATTTAAACACATATTTTACATGCTTACAATTTTATGGACTTCTTTTTCAGTTCATACTTTCCTCAATATAAAATTGAACAGGCTTTCTAAAAAAGGCTCCGTGAAATGGCCAATCTTGGTCGTGCTTAGCAAGACCACTAAAAACTGTACACACTATTTGCTGACGATGGGGTATTTTTCTCGTAAAATTTTTATTGGCCTTATAACGGTCTTACTGCTTTGTAAAACTTTACGACTGGGCTTCTTTTAAGAAAAGAAATTCGATTTTATTGCAATTTAGACGCTGCGAAAATATATATAAAATTTAGGGAAAAAATATAACAAAAGACTGATAATGATTTTATTTCAGTATAGGGCGTAATCTTAACAAAGAATTAAATATTTTTTTTCTTCAAAAATGAACCAACTTCAAACAAATACTAAAAGGTATGAAATAATATTTTTACTTATTTATTACTAAGCCCTAATGGAACGCTTAACTGTGTTCAACTTTAATTAATTATTACACCAAAGTTCTAAACTGTGGTCGGCGTATAGGTCCTCAACATTTTTGAAAAACATTTTCCGCCGCGTCGTTTAGTCGCTCCCACTCCCCCTTTTATTTTTTATTAGCGTTTGTTATGTAAAATTTGACCCAAATTTTCCGGAGAGCAATGTACTGTACAACATTAAAAAAAATAATTTCATTCCCTCTCTTCCCCCCCCCCCCCCCCCAACTTCTGTAAAACAAAAATAGATCCTCTGACCTCAGTAACCCAAAAATGACTTGGTAGTTAAGATCTTGGAAAAAATTCCCACATGCTCCTTTTCCCCCTTACCTTTATTATTTTTTAAAGTTAAATACCAACAGGCCCATCGGACTATCATTCTAAATACAAAAGAGAAGGAATTATTAAAATCGGTGCTGCCATTCCACGAAAAACTTGTCCATCTTCATACTTTTTTTTAGTTTCCATTCACTTTAGCTAAGCCCCCTTAAAATAAGACCATCTGAGAAAACACGGCTAGAAAACAAAAAAAAACATATGCAACAAAGAACCTAAAAATTATAAATTTAAACTAAATGAGAGACGTGGCCACCTTCTACTTCTTAACATGTTCTCATTCGTCTTTTTACAGCATTAAAAACATTGGTGAGCACTTGAGGGGAGTTGTTAATCTCCTGAAATTTATTTGTAAATCTAGCCCGTAGATGTTCTAAATTTTCACAAGGGGTTTTGAAAACCGAGTTTCTAATGTGTGGCTATAAAAAAAGCCGCACAGCGTGAGATCGCAGGACCATGGTGGCCAGCTAACTGGCATATTACATAATTCTTCCAAAAAATTTAAATTATCAAGAGTTACGTGAATTGGTGCGCCCCGTCCTGCTGGAAGTAGCCTTGTCGCATCTCTTCATCGTCTAATGCGTTTATAAAATTTTAAATTCCATTGCGGTATCGCGCCGAATTAAGAGTCCCTTCAAAAAAATCGGAACTCTACATTGCCATTTGTTGAGAATTTACATATCCAGAGAGGTAAAACCATGACTCGTCAGTAAAAAAGGCTTTTTCAAATACGTTTTCATTATTATGCAAATTACCCATAAATCACTCTGAAAATTGCATTTGCTGCAGCTTGTCGTTTGGTAACAATTGTTGGATCTGAGCTTAAATGATAAGCGTGCATATGTCTGTCGGTCTGTGGAAACTGAAAAACTACTTCATAAAAAATTATATGATGCATAAAGTTGACTTGTAACGTTGACTTCTTATATGCAGAGTGGAAACAGATTGAAGGCTTTCCATTGTGCAATAAAAATAAACAAAAAAATTTGTACCTATATAAAATTGCATTTTTACTATAAATCTAAAGAGATTTTCAACAGTTGTTAAAGCCTAGTCGACCAAAAAACAATGAATGCAAACAAATAAAATTAAAATAATTAGATTCGGTAAATTACGAGTACATGAAAATATTTTGTTACGCCATTAATTTCATTTAAATAACAGACCAAAATAGTAAGTACCAGAAATGAATTTAATTATGCGCTATGTTAATTAAAAAATTATTAATCTGCTTAGTTTATACAGCTCCCCATTAACATTTATATGAAAGCTATAATTTGTTTTTGTAATGCTGACAACATTAAATAAATTAAGTTTAAATTAAAAAAGTGGCAACAATTGTGAATTATATTGCTTTTACAGAGTATGATTGGCCCATATACAGTGCAGCTCTTTAAGGGCCCCCCTCTCTTAATTTTTAAACCGTTACATTTAGGAAATTGGAAGTTAGCATAGGGTAATTAGTATAAAAGTACTATGTTTTGGTGCACAAGTGACTGAAAATCATGATGGCCGCTGGGCGCCACCTTGGAAAAAAAATTAACGTAAATAGGGGTCTTGCGATACATCATTTTAAAGGTGTCATTGAGTACTTCATGATCCTAGAATATTGTGTCATTATTCGCCCTGAGAATAAAATGGCGGCTTGTTAAAGAAATATTTTTAAAATAAAATGTAATGAATATTGATGAAGTATTTTAATTGGCGGTTTGAAAATACGCTTCTAATGATAGCAAGATGTTAAAAAATATTATTAAGCCCTCCCTCACCCCCACTGATTAAAATAAAATTAAAATTGTGTTGCAAATTAGATCTGAAATTATTGAAATGACATTGAGAAAATACTTATAAATAATAATAATATAATAATAATAATAATATATAATATTTTTATACAGGGTGTTATGGAATTCACTGCATTTATTGGAATGGGTGACTCCTGGGGTAGTCTACAGACATGCCCAATACTTTTTTTTCTTAAATCGAACATTTTAGAAATTTTCAAAAACACCCTAAAACCCGTTCGCCGCGCCTGACTAACAATGTGTTCGCTTGACGGGAAATTGGGCGCGAAAAAACTAAAAACAATTGAACTTGTTGTAACGTTGCGAGACATATAAATCTTTAAGAATATTTTTTTTTCTGTTATTAACCATAACTTACGACAAAGGTAAAATAAATGTAAGCTTTTTCCTAAGAAAAAAACAAAAAAAATAGTAAAAAGGCCACTACGAAATCACTCCTTTTTGTCAGCAGCCTAGTTTTAATCAATAGTTGCCTAACATAATTTAAATATTGTCACATCCTATTTTTAAGGATGTGGCTAGGGGCGTAGAGGTAACGGAAAACTAGATCGAAATCCAACGTAAGTCAAAAACAAACTTAAATAATTTATTTACAATAAATAGGAGCATTTAATTTTGACATAAACAGAAGACACATTATTAGTTTATCACAATCGCATCAGACCGGGGATCGTGCACTAGTGTCTTTTATAACTCTCGTCTTTCCGATCGTCCTATCACCCAGTCAGCAGTTTCCCCTCCTTTTGGCGAGCGCAATAACTTATGAATAAGTGAAATAGGATTATAGTTTATTTATGTAACTTCCGAATATTGATCTATGAAATATTATTGGTTTTTCCAGTTGTGACAATATCAATAAGTAAAAGTAATAATAAGTTGCAACTAATGATACTTATCTAATAGGTAATATGCTGAAAATGTCCTCCATTTGCTCCCAAACAAGCAAGCACTCTTCGTAGCATACTGTCCCGAACCCTTTTAAAGATATTCTCCATAATATTCATTATTTCTTGGGCTGCCATTTCAACACGATTTCGCAGTTAATTCACTTTTTCAATTGGCACACTATACACTATTTCCTTCATCGTACCCCACAAGAAGAAGTCGCGTGGTCCCTTAGCTGCTGTACCACTAACAGAAAATAAATGTTCTTTTACTGGGAGGTTCGCAGTTAGAAAATCTTTCAATGTACAAAAGTCGCACTTGTCAAGCGTTTTCGTTAGCTGCTCCGTAGCACAAAACGATACCGTAAGATAAGCATTTCGGCATCTTGGATTAAGAAACAGTTAAAAATCTCTATAATAAGAACTGGCGGCAAAAAACACTGTATTTTTTTAGGGACAAAAATCCTAGTGAATAGTGTCACCTCAGCAAACTTGCGCAATTGCCAAATTATAGAAGCAGTGCAGAAGAAATACAGCACTGACTGTGCCGCATGAATATTGATGTAAAGAAATACATTCGTACTTTTTATTACATTAACAATGAGAAGAAGCTCTCGTTTTATAATATTTTTTTTTTAAATCATGCAATTAACGCTAAATCGATATGCGCCGAATCGGAAACATGAGAGAGACACGACAGGACGAGAGACCTTTCAGAATTAACCTCGTTCTTATTGGTTACAGGTTATAGCGGTGGCGTTTTTTAAATTCTACGGCTAATTTATAATTTAGATAGCGTTTTTTAAATAAAAAGTTGTAAAAACTCTTGCGGGAGAGTTAAAATATAAAATACATACAAGACGTAGCAGTTAAAAAATTTTAGTACCAAATTTAATTATTTATTCATAATATCAAGTCAAGACGCTATCATTGCTCGCACAATTTTAAAAACGCCGCCGCTACATGACCGCCGCTAACCTGGCCAATCAGAACGAGATTGACAACGGCATGTAGCTTGTATTTTTTATCACCAGATGGCCCACGCGGCTTCCGCCCGGCGACAGAAGCAGACAAAAGACCAGAAGAGGTCAGTGACTTTTATCATGTCGAGTACGGCGAATTTTTTTTGGGTTTCCATAACGTTTTATCTATGTTTTTTTTATTATTTAGTAAAAAAGGTTACAGCTCTTTAATAGTGCCATTAGTATTAAAAAATATCGTAAGCGCTTAGTGTTGAGCATTTACAAGAAAACAAAACACTTCGTGGTGTTAGGCTGTCGTTTTACCCAAACAGCTGTTATAGTATACATATTAACTTTATTACTTAGTGAAAAAAAAATAGTTTCCAGTGCTATTCAATAAAATATCGTACGCGCTGAGTGTTGTGCAATATTAAGTTAGTAAAACACAACATTCCTATGTGTTTAGTTAAACATTATTATTTTCCTCTTGGTTTGAACAGCTGTTGTCTGGATAGTGGATTGTTTTATTTCTGTTATAGTATTGTAACTTTTTGAAATTGAGTGTTTTGAAAGAGTTAGTAGGATTTATTGCTTTAAAGGTAACAAAAATATTTTTTTTTTTCAAACTTGTTACATAGGAAGATGGTAGACAGACTTGGCAACGCCACAGCGAGTACAGACTTCAAAACAAACCTTTTTTTCTGTGACTGACGTTGCTCGCTGTTTTTTATATGGCCACGTATTTATCATCAGTGGTGCGCAGTGGCTAAAAAAATGGTTTGAAGGACGATATCTACCTTTTTTTTATCGTGGAAGGCCATTTATGAATATTTTTATTCAATCTAAAATCAAATCAGGATTTATCGGTTTCAATATATGCAGCGAATTTCATAACACCCTGATGTTAGTATTAATAAGGATATGAATTATTCGCTGGCGTGGAAAAGCTGGTTTTATTATAGATGTATTTTAAAACAACGTATGTATATACAAACGTACTTTGTTACTGATGCAGGCTCTATTCAGATTAGATGTACACATAACATAAACTATTATGTTAAGGTAATTTTGACCTATCTTCATCCATATTTAGCATCCATTTTGAATGCAAAGTATAAATCAATATTTATTTAGTGAATATATTTGATATAACAATGTAATACGTGCAAATTAATCTCATACAAAATAAATGGTACCTAATAATTTAAGTGCTCTGAAAATAAGGATAAACGTAATTCAGGTAATTCTGACACTTGCAAATTTATTATTAATTTGGGATATAATTTTGGTAATTTTAGTGCTTCGTGCTAAAATTAGCAAAATGGAATACTTATGTGTGGAACACCTCGGTGTCCGTCTGTCACAGGCAATTTTTTCTGAAACTATTCGACGTAAGAATTTGAAATTTTGCACAGAGACAGAGTGTGGTGGCCCAATTATAGACGTGAAGTATAAAAAGTAGAATTTTGATTCTGGGGGTTAATTTCAGAAGAAAATTGGAAAATGAAAAAAAAATGTTCACGGGCATCATGTAAAATGTCAATAAATGAAAGTTTATTAAAGCACAAGTTCAACAATATATATGATGTATTTTTTTCAGTATATTTTTAAACATTTTTCGGGAAAAACGCTTAAAATTTGCTGTCCCCCCACCCTTATCACCGAAAGGATCGCTTAGAAAAATCTGAAAAAATCATGAACATGGAGAGTTCGGCATAAATTGAGCCAAAATTAGCAGGATTGAAAAATTCTAGCGCGATCAATTAACAATATAATTGTTTATTTCCTTATAACTGCTGAACCACTGGATTTAGAGAAAAAGTGATTCAACAAAAAATATTTCTCACGATGTAAGGAACAACTTTCGTTCTTACAATTTTTTTCAAAATCTTTAATTTGGCTCAGTCGAAACGCTCCCCACTCAGCTCCGCGCATACGCGATGGGATACGGCGTTGGTACCGTCGCACAGAGGTCCCATATGCAACTCTAGCTGGACATAATTCATATTTGCTAGGTTTATCTACTGTCCTAAATTATAGTCTGGTCAACACCTAAATGACAGGTGATAACAAATCTAAGTTTGTTTTGTTCCAACTAATAGGCCCTGTAACGCGGAGCGAACGGGAACACACTTGAATCGAAAGCATGCTATGTTAGTTCTCTTTACCGAGCCGAAGAGGTGTTTGTTTTAAAGAGTGTAGTGTTTTATATATACCATTTAGACATTTTTTTTTGTTGCAACATAAAGACACTAGTAAGTAGAAACTACTTTTATATAGTAAGTCAAAAAAGTATGTTGGTCGGTATACCAGGATGTTACTGTTTAACCTATATGTTAAAATTTTTGCATTATTATTGATATTTACAAAACATTAACCCAGCAATGAATATATTCGAACTTATTCGCTTTATTCTATTTTAAAATATGTACGTACACTCTTATTCTCTTTACTAGTCTCACTTTTGTGTGCAGTCTCCTGCAGCCTACTGTTTTATTTGTAGAAATGGAAAGCAGTTGCGTATTTCAAGAAGTAAGTTACCAAGATCTTTTTGAAGTCTGGTGTAACAAGGCGAATAGTGGCAACAAAACCAATAGTGTATACTTATATCTAGTACAGAATCTTAATTTACAGACATGTAATGAAAGTGATATGGCAAGTGTAAAAAAAACGTGCTGATAATTATTGTTCAAAACTTAACTTTAAATGGGTGCAAAGTTATCGGTGCAAGAAGACATTTTCGCAAAACCATCAGGCTTGTCTTAACAATAATTTTAGCTTAAACGAAGGTATAGAAACTAAAATAGACCCTTCAACATCTGGTACATTGGAACATCTGATTGCCGGAGGGCCAAAGAAACACTTCGAAGAAAGTAGTACTAAAACTAAAAAAGACGAATTGAAAATATCGTTAAGCAGCATACTCCTGAAGAGTTGTCATTTCCAGCTAGTACAACCTTACGCTTAAGTGGAAAAAGAGATGCGGCAGCCATGGTTGCAGAGGTAATTTCCACCCCTACCAAGGCTACCAAAATTAAAAAGGCCTTAAAACAAAAGGAAAATAAACCAAAAAAAAATATGTCCTGAGCGTGCTTTATCATTATTTGTCGATAATGCAATGACAAAAAGGCAATATATGTCTATCCGTTTGCTAAACATTGAGCATAATACTAATATTTACCCAATATATAAAGACATTTTAAAAGCAAAAAAAGGATGCTATCCTACTGAGATTATAATAGATGTCCAATGTGCTGAAATACCTCTGCAGTCTCTTCTTAATCACACCATATCACGTTTAGTATCTGTACAATACGAAGTTTTAAAATAATATTCTGAGGCGATATCAGCACTAACTGTAATATTTAAGTGGGGTTGTGACTGCTCATCCGGACGCAGCCAATACAAACAAAAATCTTTGGAAACATTTGACGATTCATATTATGTTTTTGCAGTATCAATGGTACCTTTACGAATGATTGCTATAAACAATGATGGCACCAAAAGTATTGTATAGCCAAATCCCAGAACTTCCTCCACATGGTACTGACGACCAATTAAAATAATGTATGAAAAAGAGACCGCAGATCTGACCAAGAGAGAAGTGGCCAAAATAAAATCAGAAATATCTTCACATTTTAGTTAGACTTTCATATAATGTAGACACGTACTTAAACGGTAACTTAGCAAAGTTTTCTACAAATTTACGGTGAAATTCATTATTAATACTTAACATAATTCATTATAATTCGGAAAAGAAAAGTTTAGAGTACTCCAGTAATTTTGTCCAGCTAGATTTGCATATGGGACTTCTGTGCGTCGGCGACGGGTAGCGCGGCAATTGAGCGGAGATCGGGCGGCCGAGGTTTGCTCAGGTTAAGTGGGGGACTGATGGCACGAAAAACTAATTGTGCAAGTATTTGACCGAATTTTTTCTTTATAGAATAAAGCTTCAAAAACCTCCTTGCTTCCCATTACAATTGAATTCTTCAGAGATAAATTTAAAAACTGAATTAATAATCGGGCACACAACGAAACACAAAAGTATAAACGTGAAAAATATCGGATTTCATCCAGGGGAACTTTTTTGCCCCGACCTTAATTTGATATTTGAATGCCAAGGTTAGAAACGACGACGGACACAGAAATAACAGGCGGGACACGAAATTGAGCGAAATATTTTTGACGATTTACTTAATTTAAAGCAGACGAACAGGAGCGAAGTTTTTTCTGTGCCAGAGGGAATTTTAGAAGAATATTTATTTTTGTTATTGGAAGCTCATTCCCTTTATATACTGACAGTTTTTTTTGTTCTGAATTAGGTTGTCCGGAGTTCCGTCAAAATGTAAACCATAATGCCACTTTTATTCGTCCGTCTATCTGTCTCGAGCATTGACCTTCGGCGGGAGGACAACATTCATTCATTACTGGGCTTTCTCCCGCGACTTCGTCCGCGTGGTATAGGTAATAATAGTGTAGTTTTGATGTCATGATTATGAATACATGAAACATGAGTTAGGTTAGGTTAGTTATATCTAGACCCCGGATTTCAATATTACATGACGAAAAAACCGGGGTCGGACTCAGGTAACTAACAGAAAAGGTAAGTAAATGAAATGAAATTAATATTAGATTTTGCCAGGTTGTATTTATAAATTATTAATTCTAAAGAATATTTCTTTTTTGTTTTTCAAAAAACGAACCAACTTCACGACAGGAAAAGCACTGAAAAGTATGAAATAATAATGTTTATTAAGGTATTTATTACTGCGGTTAACGACCAAATTAATTTTATTCATTTTCTTTTCATTTTAGTGAACCTATTATCCCTCCCTCCCTTCATCTTATAACTCCCTCTTTAAATTTGTAATAGATACGTTGTGTTAAATTTTCTGACCTCAATAACCCCTACGAATCACATTTTGGTTCACATTTTTGAAGAAATTCCAACCCCCCTCCCACGCAGATAATTTTTATAACATCCCTTACACAAAATTAGCTTTTTCTGACCTCAATTACCAAATGTCAAATTAGTTAGCATTGTTGGACAAATTGCCAATCGCCCCCCCCCCCCCTTAAGTTTTTTACCATCTGTAAATCTGTTGGATAAAATTAGATTTTTCGATCTCAATAACTCCGAAAATGACAGATTCGTTATCATTTTTGGAGAAATTTTCAGCAGTCCCCCCCCCTATAAATTTTGTAACATAATATATTTTAGACAAAATTTTCTGACCTCAATAACACTGAAAATGACATATTAGTTTTTGATGAAATTTCCAATCGCTTCTCCAGTCAAACCCGTTAATTTTCTTAACACCTATTAGGCAAAATTAGATTTTTTGACCTAATAACCCCGAAAATTGCATACTGGTTTACATTTTTTTAAGAAATTGTCAATCGCTCTCTTCCCCCCCCCCCCCCCACCGTCAATTTTTTTACCATCTGTGAGATAAAATTAGATTTCGGACCTTAATAACCCTAAAAATGATACGTCTAACATTTTTGGACAAATTCCCAGCCGTGCCTTTTACCGTGACTGTTAGACAAAATTAGATTTTCTAAGCTCAATAATCTCGAAAATAACATAGTTAACATCTTGGAAAAATTTCCAGCCGCTTCTTTTTATACCCCTCCCCCACGTTAATTTTCTTAACATTTATTACATAAAATTAGATTTTCTAAAATGTTATAAAACATGTGTTTATTTTTTAGAGTACTTTTACGTAGATTCAGGATAATAGAACCGTATAACAATTTTACTTCATTACGAACTTGGAACCCCCATTTGACCCCCCTAGGGTGGATTTATTAAAAACTGTGAAACACGAGTTTAAACATTTGTTTTTTAGAGTACTTCTAACTTCTATGAAGTTTCGAGCTCCTGTTTCTCTAAACAAAGTCACAGATCTAGTCAAAACTTGGCGAAACTGGTCGAAATCCATGACTATATGTGAAAATTCTGTTTGAAAATCCTGAATGGTGTCCAGTGTTGAATAAACCCACTGGTCCCTCTAGTACCCTCTACCATTTCTAGTTACTTTCGATCATAAGCTTTTTGTTCTGCCGTGATTACCACATTTAATTTTCTTAAAAATCTTCTCAAAAATGTATTCGGATTATAATTTTTCAGTGTTTCTGTTGATCCACGCGTCTGCAATATAACCAGGATTCCACGACTTTGGCGTTCGCGCGTCCGTCGAAATCCACAGTTAATCCTGCAGCCAATTTGCAGCCTTTTTCGGGGTTTATTTCGCGATGGCGCCTCTGCTTGTTTAATAATTAAACGGGCGACGAATTTAAGCCCTGCTGAAATTTAATTTTCTGTTTATCTCGGGCTCGCGGACGGCTGACGTTGCCGGCCTCTTTTTGCCCTCAAATTAGTTAAAAGCTGCTCCATTCGGTCAGTTATCATAATTTCGAACTAACAGACCAACATTGGATTATGCTGTCTGGTGTCTCTGTAGTCTAAACGGCGACTGCCTACGTCATGGAGTAAAAGACAATAAACGACTATTTCTTGAAATAAGGAAAAATTTACTTAAATAAATAAGAAATATTTGCTTTTCCGACTCTCCCCGTGTCCAATTGTGCAATGAATAATCATTTTTGTCACAGTTCTTTTTAATAAAACGGTATAAAGTGCAAAGATATTTTTTTGCTAAATAGGGCTTAATTAATGCTATATAAAAAAAATGGTTTTTACACATTGTTGTCCCAACCCCTGGCAAGCCACATTAAAAATTATCATTTGATCAAGTACAAAGAGAAACCAACAAAAAAAGAAATGCGGTAACTATGCGGATCAAATTACCTACGTCAGGGATGAAGGATATAAAAGTAAAATAATCAGAACGATCAAATATCAATGAAAGAAATGAAAAATGCAATGTTGCCAGTTACCGTAGTTTTAATTATCGCAAAAACGATTATTTCTTTCAAAATTGAAGATTCGGCAAACCAACGATTTCGTGATTACCAAATGTCTGTGTTTCCTAAGAAATCGTTTTTCGGCGCGGCTTACTACATTCTGATTTCTTGGCATGATACAAGAATAATAGTACCGAGTGGCCTCTTTACTAAATATTATACTTAACTTAATACCAGCCCAAGACACGCCCCATTTAATACGTCATAATGTTGCCGCCATAACTATACTCGGCAACAGCACAGTGTACTAAATATACTGCAAATTAGCACAACCCGAGACAAGCGTCTTGAGCAGTACATATTATGAGATTACCATTAATATAAAAAACTTAGCATCCTATGAAGTGCTAACCCGTTTCCAATACACGCTTTAGATAAAAAAAATTAAAAGTCCGCCCCAGCACGGTCTTGAACACACCACCTCTCGGTCCATAAGCGGATACTCTACCTCTGGACCACGTTACTGATGCAAGAAAAACAGTAGTCGCCGAAAGAGTCCAGTTATGACGGCTACAATATGCCGTATTAAATGGGGCGTAGCTTGTGCTGGCGTTATTTAGTAAAGACGCTACCGGGTGAGTCAACGATTGCGCGGAGTAATTTTATGCGTTGAAGATAAGATTTTTCGGCTTTTGTGTTAAGGTATGGTTTATTCTGCACATTTTAAAAATATTTTAAATTAAGCAAGGTGGGTTCAAAAAGTTGGGCGTCACAAAGTTCGATTTTTTAAATGGGACACCCTATATTTGAATGGATTTTTGAATTCTACGTGTAATTTCATAACTTTTTCACTATTGGTTAACTATACGAAATAGTAATAGTTTTCAAGATAATTCGACTGTCAAATATTTCATACTGGATATGTTTTCTTGACTTAATTTACTCATGATACAAATTATGAATCGCTTGGAGTCAAAATTTTAGTAGTATTTTCACAGCAGAGAGATGCCTGCAAATTCTAAATTTTCATTACACGTTCAATTAACTTCAAAATTAAGACTTTTTAGTGAAATATTTATGAAATTACACGTAGAATTTAAAAAGCCATTCAAATATAGGGTGTCCCATTTAAAAAAATCTCACCCTACTTTTTGAACGCACCCTCTATAATTCAAAATATTTTTAAAATGTGCAGAATATCCAACCACACCTTAACACAAAAGCTTATCATCGACAAATCTTATCTTTAAGGCATAAAATTATTCCGCGCTGACTCACCCGGTACATAAAATATCACTGATTTTCACTCCAATTGTGTTGTAGTTAGAGGGTGTTTTAATGTGTTTAAACTTCTTGAGAGTAGATGCGTAGGACATTTAAATAAAAAAATATTGCCCTCTTGTCATCATTGCTTAAATACAGGAGACACAAAAAATTATTTCTTGACTGAGTGGAGTAAAAACATATTTTAAACCCGAACTAAGTCAAGAAACCCATTGATTCTACAAAGCCAATTTTGTAAATTTCTAACCCGAATCCAGACAAGATCGCTAAATGTCTCGGAGCATTTTCCCCGATAATCCTGCATCTTGATTCTTGCTCCCTCAACAGCAGGACGATTTAATCTTGTGCTTTAAATTGGCCTGGTGTCCTTCTAATACTGTTTAACGTATTGCTGCTGCCTCTAAGACGACAGCGACAATTTCGATAGCGCTTATTCAAATTAAGACATTCCTTGTTGATTATTGGATAAATAAAAGAAAAAAAAAACGGTTGAGTGCAAACTATACTTGCACAATTAGTGTTCCGTGTGACATGCCCCCCCCCCCCCCCACTTAAATATATATATATATATATATATATATATATATATATATATATATATATATATATATATATATATATATATATACCGGGTGTCCCAAGGGGGTGGCTCGCCCCTATAACTTTTTTGTTTTTTAAGATAAAAAGATATACTTTGGACTGTGTTTGTAAGAGATAAAATTGTATTTTTATGTTTTGTTTGACTCAGAGTAACATTCTGAATACAACTATGGGCCATTGGTCACTTTTTGTCAATTAAAAAAAATATTTTTCCGAAATTTATTTTTTAGTCTAGAGTGCTATGAGAATGTTAAAGTCGTTTATTTTAATTTTAAAAACAAGGGAAAAATTACGTTTTCCTATTTTTATTCATAATTTCAAATTATGAGTAATTTAATTTTCAAACTTATTTTACCCGTTTTTTTCAAATGGGAACAGGGTGGCTCGTGCAGTTAGAATAAAAGAGCATTTTATTACGAATAATTTGATATCCCACATTATAAGGTTTTAACTCAACTACTCCTAAAAAACTAAAAAAACGTTACCCCTACGTTGAACCAATGCATTGTTCCATAAATGGATTTTTTATGGAGTTTAGTCAAGACAGTAGGTCATGACTGAGAGGACAATAATAGTAATGTTGTGAAACAACCGAACTAAGGTGGCTTTGAAACCAAAAGTCTATTGAATGTGGATTTTTGTTGTCAGTATTGTTTAATACTTTTGGAATTTCTAATCTACAAGATGGAAAATTATTCAAGAAGTGAAAAATTGACATGCTTTTAGTTTTTGGCGAGTGTGGACAAAAGTAAACTGATGCAGCTCGAATTTACACCGAAAGATATCCTGAACGCCGTCACCCAACACGTCATTATTTCTTAAAGCTAGTATTTTACTATTGTTGTTATTATTTCGGTTTCCATTAAAAACATTTTCCTCTGTTGCTAATACCAATATTAACGACTTAAACATATCCGTGGCACTCTAGACTAAAAAGTTAATTTTGAAATAAATTTTTTTTTGCCATAACAAAAAGTGACAAGTGGCAAATAGTTATATTCAAAATGTAACCCAGAGTCAAAAATATAAAAAATGAAAAGGGTGTCCCATTTAAAATTCAAAAGTTGATGTCATTTCCCGGAAAACCGAAAGTTAAAAAAAGTTGAATCACTTGTGAAAAAATGTATTTTAATGCCTTATAAATATCCTTAAAATTGCAAATTTGTATCAACAAAAAAGTTATAGAGGCGAGCCACTTCCCAGGGACACCCGGTATATATATATATATATATATATATATATATATATATATATATATATATATATATATATATATATATATATATATATATATATATATATATATATATATATATATATATATATATATATATATATATATATATATATATATATATATATATATATATATTATTTCAGGGCTCTTGGGTTTTTGGATCCCGGGGAAAAAATTATACAATTTTGTGCATGGGTTGTTATTCACATATATTAACGTTTCGGTCGTATTCTTCGACCTTCATCAGATTTTTTTTTAAAAACTTCCAACAAAACTTCAGTGGTGCACTGGTAGATCATCACAAATGATATGTACATAGTACTAGTGACACAGACATAATCACAGTTAAAAACATTTAATTTATTAATATATCTATTTAAAATAACGCCCCTTCCAGCACCATCTGGGTTCATTGGATTCCAATGAATTTCATTCATCAATATGAAAACATTGAAAACAATACAATAATAGTAAGTTTTGGAAACGTGATGCTAAACTCTTTTCATTGGATTACACTAAACGCCCAATTAAAAGCGATTTATTATATTCTTACCTTAAATAACAATTTCGACCTAAATGTAAGAAGATAAGAGATACAAAGACTTTTCAAAAGGAAGATCTGTGTCCGCATTAGAACTTTCTTAGAAGTTTCTAATTGTAAACAACTTTTCTTTATAAATTTTAAGAAATTAAGGTACTTTGCTCTTATGCCAAATTCATATTTTATTATAGACCTCGTATATGTCAGATAAATTTTGATGTCTGATGATTTCATGAAAGTTTCAGATTATGCAGAACTTTTTATAAGGAGACATTTTTTTCCGAAGAATTGCTAATAAAAAAGTTTTTCCTAGTAGCCAGCTTAAGTAGACACACTGTATATCATGTTTGTAACTGGTGAATGTACGATTCGTCTTACAAATTCGGGACCGGATGTGGGTCCAGAGTCGAGGCGGAACACCAGTCCCGACAAAACTACTAATGACGTAATTTGATGACGTTATTCAGTACTGGACTTGTATCCCGAGTCGGGACTCTAGTAACAGCGAATTTTTAATTTTTTAGTTTCAACATTATGGTGTTAAATTTAATACAGCGTATGTTACTTGCGGAACTGAAACTAAAATGTTGCTGCCCTTTTTTTAAAACTGGTCCATCCGTTGTGGCGTTACGAAGGTACAAACGGACAAACAAACGAACATATACTTAAATACCTTGCCTCTTCCTTTAATCAGGTAAAAAATAGGTTTGAGGAGATAAGCCAGGTAACTTCTTGAAGATTTCAAAACACTCTGTAGAGTACTAATTACATATCCGAGTTGAATCCACCGCCAGCCGCTTTTATTTATGTAAATTTTCAATACAGCCGTTTAAAACATATGTATGTAACTGAAGCTGCAGCCAGATTTCCAGGAAAATTCGCTGAAGTGCATGAGTTCTGTAACTGTTTCCAGCGGCAAGCGAGCTGATGCGGAAAACAGATAATTTCGGAAAACTTCGTAAATATGTTTTGCTTCTGTTAACTTTTGTTGTTAAACAAACATTCAAAATCTACATAAAAAATACAAAAATTAAGTTGTTTTTACAAAGATGAAATCTTCATCAGTTTTCGTTCATGATTACGATGATAAATAAAGATACTAGATATTAGCTAACCAAAACAATGTAAACAATTAAATAAATATAGAAAATAAAAGTGGGACAAAAGAGTCCTCACGATACTCCTACAGTGTTTATCATTTTCAAACTATTTTTTTCAATATCTTATCATGACTTCTTACAAATATATTTTTATCCAGATGGTGTAATCGAAAATTTCGTCAATACATTTCTATTAAGTACATAAATTACAAACTTTAGGAATAGATTTAAAATTTTAACATAAATATTTTCATAAAATTCGCAATTAAAAGGAGCTTTAGTGTCATAAACACGTTTTGGCTTTCGAGTAACTGACCCAAATTTTGAAATTATTAAGTTTTAATACATAAATTTTCAGTAGCCTGAATAATAAACAGCTGGTCAGATTATGTATATATAGACATCACATTTATGACGGACTGTATATACATACAAATTTTCTTTTGATATTTTTGATATTTGCCAGAATTTCATTGAAGCTAAAATATAACAAGTGGAATGTTTTGTAATTAACTATTATCGGTTTTTTAAATCTGACAATGCGTTTATTTTAACTACATATTTTATAGACTAGTTTTAAAATAATTTTAAGTAATAAATGAAATAATACTGATTTGAAGGGGATTTGGGCCCCAACAGCGTGAGTTTTCATTTTTTTATCGGGTACAGCCTATATTGACTTCAAACCTAAGTACTAACGTACCATGGGCGTCTGAAGAGAAGAGAGAAGTAATATACTTACACGAGATTTAAAGGATTGAAGGTTGGGATGAGAAGGGAAAACATCTGCAGGAAATTTGTTCAATGTTCCAGATACCCTGGGTATCAATGAGCGAGTAGGATGTTCCAGGCTTTTGTAGCTGGACAGTAGAGGGATGCATATGTAACGAGTTTCTTGTTGTTCTGTTAGGAACAGTCAAAGGGGCTAGTTCCTCTGAGCAAAATCCGTGGAAATATCGGTAGAAAAGGGACAGAGTCCCAACAGCGCGGCGATGAGCGAGAGAAGGGAGTTTTTATGTGGAGACTGGGTGATGGTGATACTAATATACAAGGTGTACGAAAAGTCCCAGTATAAGCAAATATCTTTGCTATTAGTAAAGATAGACAGCAAATTTTAGGGGTATCCTATTGGTTAGTAAACCTGCTTTTTCATGTAATTTAACTTTTTCAACCATCTTGAGGGGTGACGCTAGGGAGTTGAGGTCAAAAATTTTAAATGCAACCCTATACCGTGTGGTATCTCATTTTAAAGGTCTTCAAAGAAGAAATATTTTACCGCAAACTCGACGTCCGTATCTTAATTAGATTTTAAATGGCAAGCTTTTAAAAATTAAAGACCGTGGAAAAAAGTAAAAATTTAAATACCTTTATGTCTCTTATTACTCTAAAAGTGATTCTAAATGACCACCATGAACTTCTTGGAAAGTTGATTTTGGAACTCTTTTCTCACATTTTCGAGACTGACAGGTGTTACTACTATCCCTTACTTTCCTGGCAAAAATGTGCTTTGTGCTACGAAAAATCTTATGGATGACGTTTTTGACCTTGTAATAAAAAAAATGTGATACCGAAATACTTAAATAAAATATTAAAGTTAAGTATTTCTTCTTTGAAATAAAAATCCTATTATATATTATTTGTTATTTAACCCCTGACCTATCCAACAAAAGGCAAACGACAGTGGGGATAAAGAGCGCGTGCCAATACCCCCTCCCTACTGCTTTATTCTCTGTCATCTGCCAGATGTACATTTGCTCTACTTTCAGTTTTTTGTTGAATTGATTACGTTTACCTCGAAAGGTTTGCTTGTTATATTAAGGATTCCTATATCTCATATAATTTATACATCTAATAAAATATTTAACAGAGCTTATTAAGAAAGCTATTGATATATGGCTGTTTCTAACATGTTTCTTTCAAAATTTAAAGAAAAAACATACAAATGAAGCAGGAAACAGTAAAACTCAAATTATTTTTTTCTTTAGTTTTCCCCAAAGGGCATATATTTGTAAAGCTATATTTATTTGAAGTTAGTAGCCGCTGTAATATATTACATCAATAGTATTTACCCTAAGATTCACTATCGCTAAGACAGGTTTAATTTGACAATTAAGGTTTTAAACTGACAAGTCAAAGAATCAGAGCTCCAACACTCCAATGCTATTTTATCTCTTTCTACTACCATTCTTGATTCAATATTTCCTTAAAGTCCGTAAACTGGACCTCTGGGGTACGATGTTTTCATAACAAACAACAAATAAACAGGGTTCACGTTCCATACGCTCGAAGTATACGGAAAAACGAATCCTTTCTTAATTCTTCCAAGGGAAATCACAATAGATCTGAAATGGTCGCAGTAAATAAGGACAGCCGCCATCCAAAAAATTATCTATCAATTTATCTAGTATGAGGAAAATGCCAGAAGTGTCGAGTGTTTCGCTTACAATCATCCAGAGAATTTTTAAAAAGCATACATTGCATCCCTACGAGATAAAACTGGTTCATGAACTTAATGAAGACGATACCGATCGCTGCGGTCTGGAATTTTGGGAGTTAAATGAGTGAAAGAATCATTCGCGATCCACAAATTGTTTGTGACATTTGTTTCTTAGATTTTTTCCTTCGTGTTACTGTCAATAGACATAATTGTAGGTATTGGTCGGTTTCCAATCCTAGAATATTTAGAGAACACCCAGAAAAATTAAATGTATTGGCTGGAATTTTCGGGGACCGTATTATCGGTCCGTATTTCCTCTTGGTAATTTAACTGGTGAAACGTACCTAAAGTTTTTGCAACCACTATTGACCCTGCTTTAACAAATGCTAGTGAAGATGACCGTCATCGGCAAGAAAATCTAATTTTTCAGCAAGATGGGGCACTCCCACACTAAGCATTTGCTGTATCTGGAAGACAGTTTTCCAGGAAGATGTATTGGGAGAAGAGGTTCTACTGAATGACCATCAAGATCTCCTGATCTATTGCCACTGGACTATTTCTTGTGTGGACATTTATAATCAAAAATTTACGCAACCCAGCCCAATTCTTTAGAAGACTTTCGATAACGAATAAGGTACGACTGCCGACAAATAACTCCCGAAATGCTTCATAATGTTCGCGAGCATTTCGAACAGTGGCTTTATAATTGCATGGAGGTTAGGGGGGAGGGGCATTTTCAGCCAATAATTGATTGAATCAACTATCTATTAACAAGTTTGGTTACTTTTAAATTTTAATTTTTTTAAGGTCTCATTTCTCAGAAACTACTCTTCTAATTTCAACGAGCAAGGTCCCGTTGGACTAAAGTCGAGCGCCTTTTGATTTATTTATTTAAACGAAAATAAACCTGGGTAGAAAGTATGCTATTGGAGGGACATGTGTCGCTAACTTTAGTGATTAGTACGGTGATATTATTAAAAAAGATGACGGAACAAACCTACCCCATATCTGCGCGCTTAAAAAATCCACCCCAGCGAACGGATTTTATTAGTCCGGCCTTTTACATGAAGCGATTTTTGGGGTGAATGTCGACTTTATAGTTATGACCTAATATCGGAACCGTACAAGGGCAATTCTTTTATGGAGGGTCGAAATTTTATTTTTTACAACTGGATGGTTATTTCGTGTTTTCGGGTAAATTTACAGTTATGTTTTAAGGTAAAAAAGTCCGAAGTTAGGGCGAAAGTGGAAAAATAGACAGTTCTTTTTTATTAACATCGAGAAATGATTTTTCACTGTTTTAAATCCACTGTTTACTGATAAATTGAATAATATGCTCATAAACCTCTACACGGTACTATTCTCGTCAAGTTTTGCACAAGAAGTACTACAGTGTCAGGAGACTAAAAAACTCTGTGTTGGCAAATATTCTTGAGTTTTCCTGGGTTTATCGGTCGATTGGTTTAGAATTAAAAAACTATTCTGTTTACGGTTCGGTTTACTTTAATTTTTAAACCAACTTCAGAACTGTAAAATGTTTTTATACATATTATAGTTAATTAATTGTCAGTCTAATAGTAAAGAGTAAAAACATACCATATTGTTTAAAAATTAAAATAAACCGAAACGTAAACAGCATACATAGTTTCTTAATTCTAAACTAATTGACTGATAAACCCAGGAAAACTCAAGAATATTTACCTTATTACCTTCGTTCATTCTTTTCTTGAAGATTTTTTTATTTTACTTTCAGCAAACAGACCTAAAACACCAGAAACTTCGGGAGTTACACCCTCAAATACAAGGTTTGGATAAAAGCTTTCCCACATATTGGGTATTTTCAAGTACTCGTAATACAACCTTATTACCTTCGTTCATTCTTTTCTTGAAGATTTTTTTATTTTACTTTCAGCAAACAGACCTAAAACACCAGAAACTTCGGGAGTTACACCCTCAAATACAAGGTTTGGATAAAAACTTTCCCACATATTGGGTATTTTCAAGTACTCGTAATACACTCCGAATAGCTTCCAAGAAAACTTGTGACAAAAGCTTTACACCCACAAAAAGAAATTTATTATTTTTTGAACACGCTCGAACTTAATATGGCAGAAAATGGCTTTGAAACACCCCTATTCCGAGCTTATAGAAATACCTGTTTTGTAATAATTTTTCTGAAAGAGCGCAGGTAAAGGTAAAATATTTAGAGGACTATTTTAAAAATTTAACAATTTGTTACATTCCTTGCTTTTTATGTGGTAGGTTGACTTCTCAATACTTGTACGAAGGTCGTTTCATTGTGAAATATTGCTTCCTTTAAAATATCTACATATATGATTTTGAGTAAAGCAAGGAATTGGAATTTTCTTATATAGGTTTTTTTTTTATTTCTGTCTGTTTTACAAGTACGAATAGTATATAATGATCCGTTTATCCTTTTAGAGGTATATGTCCCACCAAAAATATACATGTACAAAAACAGACCAAGTTTTCTCAGGACTGTGTGTTTTGTTATCTGAAAAAAATAACTAAAATGTAAAAAGTATGCCAAATTTCTTGCCTATACGTTGTTAGCAGTGTTTTGATAAGCACAGAAAAATATTTTGTGAATTGATAAATTTACAGACCAAACTTGGCAAGTTTTCAAGAGTCTCAATATTGTTCAGTTCTTATGAAAACTTGCCAAGTTTGGTCTGTAAATTTATCAATTCACACAATATTTTTCTGTGCTTATCAAGACACTGCTAATAACGGTATATGTATATGTGTATACACCGACTCGACTGCCCGTATTCGAAAGTAAATCACAAATTAAAAAAAAAATTATGTGACCTTCGGCGTGCTAGGCGGATATACTTTACTTTTAAAGCATTTATTGACATAATAAATTACACTTTATTGGCAATGTCCTGTTAAGTGCGCACAGACGTGCACTTATGTACAAAAATATATGCTACTATACAGCAACTTTAACTATAACAACAATATACTATCGATAACATAATAAAAATTAATGAGTTCCCTACGGTAAAAAGTACAACTTCCATCACCTAGGGAAAAAGCCAGTAGAACTGGGGGCTGGTGTTAACCCTGGGAGGCCCTTGAGAACTCAAGTTCCGATCATTGTGTGACCCAATGGAAGTGACCTTACATCAGTTATTACATGATGTCTGCTGGAAGCTCAGAAATAGTCAATTGGAATAATTAATAATTTGTCATAACATATTTTGTTAGTCTTAGGTGGAAAAATTTCCGGCAAAAAAAACACTTTGATTTTGAAAGTTAGGCGGATATGATAACTACTACTACACTACGTATAACTTTCCAAAGCAGAAGTCGCTACCTATTTCGTGTCAGAATCCGTCATATTGATTTTTCTCGTAATCATGACCTTAAACACTATTTATGTTCTAAATTTCAAAGCTCTAGCTCGACTGGAAGATTGATGATGATCTATCAGTCAGTGAGTGCCCGAAATTGTGACCTTGGAAGCTCGTATCATGGAAACTATTCCACCTAGACGTATGAAATTTGGAATACAGCTTCTTTTTGGTAACCTTAACACCCCTAATTCAGTCCTGTAACGCAACTAGCCTCGAAGATAGAGGGGGGTCGAAAAGTGCTCGAAATGGTTCGTGTCTATATTGCACAGTGCGCGCGGTCGGTTTTGCGAGAACTTGGCCTGGCGCACTCTATGCGCTTTGATTTAATTACATATCACTACAAATTAAATATAAATGAATTGTCTAAATCAAAAACTATTGCATATAAATTTATCAGACCTAAAATAAAATAAATGTATACGGATTTAAAAGCGTTTGAACCACAGTAGAGTACGTACGATTAATAAAAGTCCGATCCTATTTGAACTGATTTTAATTATAATATTCTGACCCGGTCGAGCTTTACTGTTAAATTAAATTAATTCATAATTAAATCACCACAAAAATACGGACTAATGGCGCCACCGACTAATGGAAACTAATTTAGCGTAACCGGACTTACTCAAAATTTAATTTCTATTATTTTATCTCCCAATAAAAGTCCAAATTAGACATCGCATCGGTCGTTTTTAATTGACTTTAAAAAAGACAAATGCCACCGACCCCCATATTTGTTCGCAATTATCTCGGAAGACACACAGAAAAAACACTATCGTATATTGAATTAGACACCCACTTAATGGCATACTCTATTCCGTATTGCACAATTCAAATTCGGTTTATTTCAATGATTAGTTTATCACTGTTAACCATTAGGTCATAAGATTTCTTGAAATATAAGGGTTCATTAGTTTTTAATGGATACCCTGTTCTAAATTCAATGCAAACTACCAATGATTTCACTAGAAGTTTATTTGTAAGAATATGCACCTCATTTGACGCAAAATAGCTATTATTGTTTCAGTTACAACAGTAATTAATTTAATGTAACTTCCAATAGAAAGAAAACATTTTTGTTTAAATTCAATCATATTCGTGTTTTGAAGAATAATTACTCTTATTTAATATAATGAAGAATTTCTGTTACATCAAACAAATTAAACACGCTTTATTATTTTAAAATAATTTTTATTTAGTATTATTAAACATACATTGTTTAGACATTCTGTAAACATGTAAATATAAAAAACACATTTTGCTACACCACACTGACGCGAACACCGTAAACTTTTTATATTTATTTTACTCCAAATATAGGATCCGCTTCTTTGTAAAACTGTCTCCTTTGGCTTGTATGGGTACCGGATGATAGCATGGAACAAATTTGACACTGCATTCGAATCTCCTAAATTTACAGCTAGATTTGGTGGAAACCATGTTTAAAAAATACAAATTCAACAATAAACTTGCGATCATATTTAATGCTAATGGTTTTTTAACAATACCTGTCGGCTGAGTAAAGAGTCATATAAAATATACTAACCAAGAGGGATTTACAAATAAAAAAATACACTTATTACTGCAAAGTTTTTTAGATTTGTTTTACTTACCATAAAACACTGAAATAAGTTCCTCCAGTCTCCAGTCTTGCAAAATATCTATTATTTTTAGCGTACGATTATTCAACGAAATATTCTAACCTCTCCAAGGGCGTCCGCGAGCAACAGAAATAATATTTCAGTCAACAATAGGACCCATTGAATTAATACGGTCTACGGACATAATGTGTGAAACTTTGTTTTTTTCCCAGCGTTCTGGTAGAAAGATGGAGATTTTCCTCTAAACTGAGTAAAACATTCAGAATCTTATCACCATATGTTGCACTTTTAGGTCGAACAGAGCGTATATAGCGTTTTTTACGTTTCCAGTTTGACGAAGTTTTTTTAAAACTTTACTTACAGTAGATTTAGTTAATGCATTCCTGTCAGGATATTTATCATTAAAAATATTACAAACTTCTTGTTGCGTTTGCATTCTGTCCCCATAACCCACTATTGTTAACATTTAAATTCCTTGGGTTTCTGTTAAATGATCCATCTTTTGTAAATAAACGAAACTCACATGTCAGACATTTCAGGTAAACTTTCGTGTCCAGGTATTTTGAGGTAAAATACAATAAAATATCGACTTTTGAACACCATTTTCTTAAAAACTGTTAACTTTAGAATAAAATGTTCCCACAAAGAAGAATTCAGAATTTTAAGCTAAATTCGAAAATCGAATAAAATAAAGAGCGTGCCATTTAAAAAAAAAGTTCCTATCGATTTCAGGAAACCGGCAAACTTGACAACAATGCGGAATTCACCATTGGATCGAGTGTAATTTCGTACCTACATAAGTGACAAAATTTCATACAGTTTGAAAGATATTTCGAGGTTTCCATATTTTTGTTACATATTGTATATAGTTTCACACTTACCAAAGTCAGTTGCATCTTTTATGATATATAGGGTAAACTAATGACCAATACTATTAATTTGCAAATACTAATCTGCAATTAGTTTAGTCCTTTTTCTATTTTATATTAGCTATGTACCCCTTAACATATAAGTGAGACATCATCTATGCGAAAGCTTTTAATATTCTTTTTTTAGTTTGCATGCATTGACTAAAAGCCTTTCTTCACAAAAACCATCTTTATCCTCTTTTCGGACATGTTCTACAGCGTATTGGTTCTAATCAGTGTGGACATAGTCAAAAAGAAAGCTTCCAAGAATATTCTAGCCAAATCTACCCCCGAGTTATATTATATATATATATATATATATATATATATATATATATATATATATATATATATATATATATATATATATATATATATATATATATATATATATGTAAGGGTGTTAATATACATGTTTAATAAATTCAGAGGGCGGTGGGGGTGGTTGTAAGGACTTATCGAAACGACATAATTCTGTGCATACTGCCATGAATATCTCGACAATTACCGGAGATAAGAGTTAGGCTTATCGACGATCGGTAATGCGACGGCCCTCCTATTCAGTATGCAGCTGAATACAAATTATGTATTTGCCTCCACGACTAATAGTTGCAGCTACACGGTGCGGAATGGACAAAGGTTATAATATGGGTCATGGCATAAAGCAGATTTTAATGTCAATGTAACTCACTAAAGCTTTCTTTCCGATTCCATATTCATACCATAAAGTCTTTCAGAATCGGTCCAAATCATTATGCAGAATATTTCTCTCATGTCCATCAAGCCCAAGCAAATCCCATAAGAGGTCTTTCGCAAAATTACAGCGATAATTCCCCTTAAGAATTACAGCGATAATTCCAGTTACTATCAACTATAATCAAATTTTGTACTACTACTGTGTACAAGCAAACATAGAAATCCATCGTTTTTGACTACGTATGTATGTATAAGTATATTAAGATATACCTATATGCAATTTCTTTTTATTTAATACTTAAACGAAATACTATTATTCATAAAAATATTTAAAAAATATATACTTTCTTTGACAAAATTAGACGTTTCTCTTGCGCACCTATACCTACATGCATATTTTAAGTTTTTATTTTGGACTTTTGCAAAGTGATGCGGTGTCTCCCTAACGAAAAGGATAGATGCTACATATTTTGAGTGGGAGAGTTGCCACACATTGTACTCTTGTGTTTAGATGAAAGTGATAGCTAATAACCAGGTTTTTAGCACATGCAAAATAAAAATAAAAAAGTAATAATGTAGGTTTACAATGCCCATCAGCGAAAGGCCAGTGCCAAACCAAAAGAAAAATGGACAAGGGAATTGGATTTGTTGTGTCACAAGTGCAAAATTGCTACATGAGGTCTGTACTTTATCCCCACCATATGCAATATACATAAACTATTATGCAAACGTAAAGAAATGAAAATAAATATCGCATCTGTCCCTTTTGGAAAATTTTATGAGGCATCTCTCCCTATAACTCTGGACATCTCTCCCACATCCCAGGGGAGAGACGCCTTAAAAGTCAGTTTTTTAAATAATTTGTATATTTATATATGTGTATATAATATTAATGATAATAATTTTAATAGTTTATTTTAATAATTTCTATTTGTTATAGATGCTTTAAATGTCACTTTGTTATTTTTGTAAAAAATATAATACGAAACTAACGATTTTACTATTTTATTTGTAAATGCGTGGCAACTGTCCCACACTTACCTATCTACATATATAAAATAATCTTTCTAACTGTCACAAATAAATAAATGACATTTTGGAATAGCTAACAATTTTAATCTATTTTAGAAGCTCCCAACTAAAACGGCGACTAGTTTGCTAATCGTCCTGCAGCATTTCCCGATAATCCTGAGCGCTTTTCTCTTCGCGACAGGATAATTTTACCTTTGTCCTAAAATTAGCCTGGTTCCTTGTTTGAACTTGCTCAGTGCTTGCTAGTTGATGGTTTAAATGGGAAACGATTAGGAAAATCTGTATCACTTAGATAACATTAATATCTATATTTTTGTGCAGATTGGAAGATTAGTTTTTGTTGCTTTATTTATTCAGTATAATAAAAATAACTGCATGTTTACAAACCTTATAAAAATTTTGACTACGAGAATAATCTGTATGTTTGTTACTTACACGTGTAAACGTAAACGTTGCATAAGGAAGCTTAGACCACTTTATATCCTAATAAGGAGTATACAGGGCGTGTCAGAGAATTGCGCCTCGGATTATTACTCGGAAACTGGACAATCGATAAACGAAGTTCAAAATTCTTTCTTTAGGGGGAATTCAAATAGTGCCAACATTTTCTCAACATTACTTTATATACAGGAACTGAAGATTATACGCTTCTGTCGCATGCATTTATGGCCAAATGTATGCAACAGAACAGACTGTATGAGTACCGGTTATCACTATTTTTGTGTCTTAGTCATATACAGGGTAAGTCACGGCTATATGTACGATGAATCCTAAAAAGCATTGAACCGATTTGATTTTTTTTCGAAAAGAGAGCTTATGATTTTAATAGTCAATAACATAGTAATTTATATGTACATATACAGGTGGGGACTTTACCAAATTCGCTATAAGTTTAGAAAAAACACGTCGATTGCGATGTTTTGTGGCCTTCATACTCATAACAAAAATTTGTTTTTTCAAGCCCCTTAAAGGGGTGAAACATAACCCAACTTAATTTTTTTAAATGGCAAGATACCACTTGTGGTACCCTGTTGGAAAGAGAAAATTTAATGTGCTACTGTTTTTTATTTCGATTTAACCAGTAAGTTTTAATTAGTGTCAATAGAAGAGGGGCTCTCCAACCGGTCTGCCGGTGGAGCTCCATGACGCCATTGCGAAGGCGCCACAGCTGCTTTTGTATCTGTTTAGGAGCTGTTTTTAGAATCAGTGTCTGTTGTGTATCTGTTGTGTAGCTGTTTGGAAGCTGTTTTCAGAAACAGGGTCTGTTTTTGTAGCTGTTTGGGAGTTGTTTTCAGAAACATGGTCTGTTTTTGTAGCTGCTTTGTAGCTGTTGGTGGCTGTTGAGGAGCTGTTTAAGAGTTGTTTTCAGAAGTAGAGTCTGTTTTGTAGCTATTTGGGAGCTGTTTTCAAAGCTCCACCGGTGGACGGCGGTTGGTGAGCCCCTCTTCTACATCTACTGGGGAGGTGCACCATCCTGCTAGAAATAAATTATTTGATCGAGGTTATGGTCTTCAGTTGGAAATGTTTCATGTAACTCTGGTACCGAAGTATTTTGCGAAAACTGGAGATATCTATGACCGGATAAATTTTCATCAAAAAATATCGGGCCAATAATTCGATCTCCAATGATTCCAGCTCACACATTAACTTTTGCTCGGTGTTGAGTATGCTGCTGAACAATCCAACGTAAATTGTTTTCAGCATAATAGCGACACTAATTAAAACTTACCCGTTAAATCGAAATAAAAAACTAAAATAGCTTTCCAACAAGGTACCACAAGTCGTATCTTCCCATTTAAAAAAAAAATTAAGTTGGGTTATGTTTCACTCCTTTAGGGGGTTTGAAAAAACAAATTTTTGTTTGCTTGGCTTTGCTTTGACTTTCCCTCTTATGTTCTTAGATTAAAATGAGAATGACAATAATTGTCTAGATTTGCATTACGTCCATATGTCTAATCCTACCAATCAAATGATTTTGAAATTTCAGTTTTTGTCTTATTTCTATTTTTAATCCCGTGTTTGTTTGCTTGTTCCCGCTTAAACAGTTAAACGAATTGAAATTTTGTAGCTATAACCTATAGAACGATGTATAACATGTTTTTTATCTTGATAATTTATTTTACATAGGGTTTGTCACGCGTATTGGATATTTTAACAAAAACATTATTGTAAAACGGAGCCAAGCTTGAAATGACTACGATGAAATCGTAATACATACGGTTATGATCTATCTATTCTTTATTCTGTATCACGCCCACGTTTGGGATTAAAAGGTAGAAAGTCTGGGTTGTTTGATGTTTCCTCGAACTCGGCGATTATTTATTTATTTTTTTTGTTAAGAGTCGGCTTGTAATTTTTTTATAATTTTGGTTTACAAAATGTTAGATAAAATTATCGCACCCTTATTGCGAACTAATACAAAAATACTTTTCCCTTGCACATTTCCGACGGGGTTTATTGTTATATTATAATACATAAAAAGGGTTTATGAGTAATAAACATACCCTAAAACAAGTAAACATACACAGATATGTGGGAAGAAAATTAGATATTTTCGGAAAACAAATTTTGATTATGAAAGAGTGAGAAGATTCTGTATTTTCAAAGGTCATGGCGCATGTAAGTACTTCATAATACTCTAAAAAATTGACCTTTTAAATAGTTCGGGCTATTTTAAATACTTAACAACTGGAATGGATGCAACAGCATTGTGATAAGCAAAATTTTATAGGACCCAAAAGCTATAAAATGTCTAAAAACTAGAAAGTATCGTTTTCTGTTTTACGTCTGTTTTAACGTTTAAATGTGCCTAAATTTATAATGCGGTCGTCTAGTCTAGACCATGTTTTCCGGTTCTAAAAATGTATATCTACTGCTACATAAATTATTTAGTTCTTAAAATGAGCATCAATAAAGTTGCAAATGTTGATAATATCACTTTAATATTATAATGCCACACGTTTAGGCATTACATTTGCTGTCAAATGTAGATATAATATGCCGTGGAATCAATTACGCTTGTCTTGAATTATTACTCTTTAAAGGTGAGATAGGTAAAAGGTATTGTATAGAGAAACAGGAAGTGTGAATAGAAAGGAAAGCATTGGGAGACCCAAAGTTCGCACTGCACAAAAAGTAGAAGAATTGAGGCAAATTGTTAATGAACACCCACAAACCCCTATTTGGCGTTTAAGCCAGCAAGTAAATGCATCCTAGGGAACCTGAAATACAATCCCGAAATGTGTCCTGCATATGCACGCTTATCGTCTAAGCTCAGTCCAAGAATTGTTACCAAACGACAAGTAGCAGAAAATGCAATTTTCAGAGAGGTTTATGGGTAATTTGCATAATATTGAAAACGTATTTGAAAAACCTTTATTACTGACGAGGCATGGTTTTTCCTCTCTGGATATGTAAATTTTCAACAAATGAGAATGTGGAGTTGTGAAAACCCGGATTTCTTTATAGAGAAGCCTCTGTATAGTCACAGAAAGTTGGCGTGTGGGCGGCCCTATCAAGAAGAAGGTTAATTGGATCGATTATTTTAACGGGACTCTCAATTCGACGCGATGCCGTAATCAACTTTTAGAAAAATTTGTAAACGCATTAGACGATGAAGAGGTGCGACAAGGCCACTTCCAGCAGGACGGCGGACCAATTCACATAACTCTTGATAATTTAATTTTTGTTCAAGAACTTTTCGAAGACCGAATCATTAGTCGTAATAGGTCAGTTAGGTTGCCACCACGGTACTGCGATCTCAGCCCGTGCGACTTTTTTTATGGTCACACATTAAAAACTCGGTTTTCAAAACCCCTTGTGAAAATTTAGAAGTCCTACGGGCAAGAATTACAAATAAATTTCAGGACATTAACAACTTCCCCTTAGTGCTTACCAATGTCTTTGATGCTGTAAAAAGAAGGATAAGAGCATGTTTGGAAATAGAAGGTGGACACGTCTTTCATTTAGTTCAAATTTATAACTTTTATTTTTTTTTAATTCTGTATTGTGCAATGACAATGCCAAT
Source organism: Philopedon plagiatum (assembly GCA_963971165.1). NCBI lineage: Eukaryota > Metazoa > Arthropoda > Insecta > Coleoptera > Curculionidae > Philopedon > Philopedon plagiatum. The sequence goes on along the minus strand of OZ020190.1, from coordinate 477,707 downwards.
AATATAATTTTATTACAAATAAAAGCTTCAGAATTTGGCAATTTCATTCACCTATACCTTTTCCCTATGTTACCTTTCAAGAGTAATAATTCAAGACATGCCTGATTGATTCCACAGCATACTTTGAGGACTTTTTTTTATCTTACGTTATTAAGTATTACCAACAGCATATAGAATTTATAGCTTTCTTATTTTGAATTTCAAGAAAGTAGAGAATTTTTTTATTAAGTTAGGATTGTTTCTTTATATACAATCCAGAAAATATAATAAATACAAAACTTTTGGCATAGTATTCCAAGTTTCAAAGTGAATTATGACAGTGTGTTAAAAAGCAAACGTTCTTAGTTTAAAATTCATTTTCCTAAAGTTACTTAGCTAACAACTAGTTAAAACACAGAATTTAGGGGCACGCTCAGCTAAGAAACTTTCTTGCAAAACAAACATAATTATTCGCTCTTTGTTTCTCAATTTTATTTATTTCATTTCTAAGTCGACTTCGTAACTCGATAGAACCATTGCTTGATGACACATTCTCTAAAGTAAATTAATTTTGGACAACCATACATCAAACTTTGTCCCGTTTTCGTTCATCTGATCTCTTTTGGCTGTTTTCCATGAACTGAGTTCATTCTCAATGAACGAGAAAGATTCAAATCTATAATATGGTTAATCCCCGATTTTTTTTTTGTGACGACTATTCTGTCGTAAAAACATTTGTGTTTTATCCTCTAACTTATTGGTATCTTGGACTGCTTTAATATGTCGGAATCGCCTTTCCAGACCTTATGTTATTAGGAAATGTTTCCTATTTTTGACCAAAGAATCATTTGTAAAATTTCGTGATTAGAGGTTTTCAACACCCTATATAGTGTAAGATTGTTATATACAATTTAGATGGGATGTAAACTTGTTATCGTGAATTGAATCGTTTTAGAAATCGGAATTCACGTTAAGGTTTAAAAATGGAATTCCATTTCGGGGCGTGTGATTATTAAAACAATATGTTCTCAAAGAACGACCCAAATTTAACTATGCCTTAATTTGGTTTCGTAACCAAAAACTATATGGTCTCCTCAATGTTCCTTCCTAGATAAATATAATTTACAAAGGCTTGTTTTCGCCGATATCTCTTTTGTCTTCAGTTACTTAGGCAAGTTTTAACTTTATTTGCCGAAAGTTTATTTGCACACCTTTATAACTCGGAAAGTTTTTGAGAACCTTGAAGTTGAAACTTACTCTGTAAAGAATGCATAAGGGAAAAATGTTTTTGTCTGTTTTTTAACAAAATGTTTATTCTATTGTATCGGGTCGAATTGAATATAAGGTAGGGCGATCAATCAAGTTATCTTGGAGTATGGTCATTGGTCATTCCCAAAGGATGAATTAGCAAAAAGTTAATGTTAATAGCACTTTTTTTTATTACAATCAGGGTCGTAGATATAAATATTTAATAGTAACCTGGATCGAGGCCGTGGGCCCAATAATAATCTTTTTTAGTGTTCCGTGAAACGGAACACTTATGGAATCACTTCGGTGTCCGTCCGTCCGTTTGTCACAGGCGATTTTCTCTGAAATCGCACGACGTAAAAATTTGAAATTTGACACAGAGATAGAGTTACAAAAAGTTAAATTTTGATTCTGGGGGTCAAGTTTGGGGGTAAATTGGGAAATGAAAAAAAAATCAAGGGCGTCGGGTAGGGTATCAAATGAAAGCTTATTAAATGACGAATTCAACGATATATATGATGTATTTTTTAATGCATTTTTTTAAACATCTTACGAGAAAACGCTTAAAAATTGCTGTTCCCCACCCTTGTCACCAAAAGGATTACTCAGAAAAATCTGAAAAAATTCGTGAACAAAACTGCTGAACCCTTGGTCTTAGAGAAAAAGTTTTGCGACAAAAAGTATTTATCGCGATGTAAGAAACAACTTTTGCCCTTGCACGTTTTTCAAAATGTTTAATTTGGCCCTCTCAGCTTCGCGCATACGCGATGCGATATGGCGTTGGTGCCGTCGGAGGCGGGCGGAGATCGGGTAGCCGAGGTTTACTCAGGTTAAGTGCTGATGGCGCGGTACACTAATTGTGCAAGCACACACTCTTGACCGATTTTTTTTATCTAAGACATCCCGCGTATACTTCAAGCCTAAGTACTTGCGTACCGTGGGCGTCTGAAGAAAAGGGAAACAGTCTATTGACACGGGATTTAAAGGATTGGAGGTTGGGACGGGAAGGGAAAACATCTGCAGGCAATTTGTTCCATAATCTGGAGACCCTAGGTATCAATGGGCGAGAGAAGGGGTGTCTGTTCTCGGCTGGACAGTAAAGGGATGCATACGTAACACGTCCCTTGTTATCCTGTTAGGAACAGTCAATTGGGGAATAATACCGGCTAGTTCTTGAAATAAACCAAAACCTAAAAATTGTCATTTAAACTTTAACTAAACTAAAATGTAAAACTATATGAGAAAACATTCTTTTCTCGTAATTTTAAACAAAAATGCTTAAAAATTAGACATGTCATGTGTACAAGACATGCAAGTTTTGCACTTAAATTATTTATTATGTCAGTAAAATCGATATTTTTTTGTGCTTATGAGAATAAAATGAGCTTATTCAGAGTGGTGGCTTGTAAAATATGTCTATATTAAGCTTGTATAAATATCTGCAGTTTTCTCGGAAACTACTGGAACGGTTTGATCGTAAAGAAGATGATTTAGAATATTTTTGAATTGAATTAAGAAACAATTTTCATCGCGAATACAAAATGGCGGATGTAGCATGGCCAATAAAATAGTTTTTGTCCTATATAGGATACTAGCTTTCTCCCGCGACTTAGTCCGCGTGGTATAGGTGATAATAGTGTAGTTTTGATGTCATGATTATGAATACATGAAACATGAGTTATGTTAGGTTAGGTTGGTTATATCTAGACACCGGATTTCAATATTACATGACGAAAAAACCGGGGTCGGTCTTAGGTAACTAATAGAAAATGTAGGTAAATGAAATCAAATTAATATTAGATTTTGTCAGGTTGTATTTACGAATTATTGCTCCTAAAAATATTACAATGAACCAACTTCACAAAAGAAAAAGTACTGAAAAGGATGAAATAATATTGTTACGTATCTATTTATTACTGCGGTTAATGGTCAACTTAATTTTGTTAATTTTTATGAAAATGTTTTTTCTTTTTAGTGCACATGTTCTTCCCCCCTTCTTCCATTTTATCTCCCGCTGTTTGAATTTCTAATGGCCATGTTATATTAGATTTTCTGACCTCAATAACCCCAAAAACGTTTAATTAGTTAACATTTTTGAAGAAATTCTAACCCGCTCCTGCCCCCCCCCCCCCGCCGTTAATTTTTTTAACATCCATTACACAAAATTAGATTTCTGACCTCAATAACCCCGAAAATATCACACTAGTTAACGTTGTTGGAGAAATTGGAAATCCCCCGTCCCCGTTCATTTTCTTAACATCTATTACACAAAATTATATTTTTTGACCTTAATCACCCCGAAAACGACATTTCGGGAAGAATTTCCACTCGCTCCCCCCTCCCCCGGTTAATTTTTTTTACCATCTGTTAGACAAAATTAGATCTTCTGACCTCAATAACCCCGATAACGACACATTTAACATTTTTGGAAAACTTCCCAGCAGCTTCTTTTTATTTCCCTCCCCCACCCGGTTAATTTTTTTAACATATGTTGGACAAAATTAGATTTTCTGGCATCAATAACCCCGAAACTGACATATTCGTTATCGGTTTTAGAAAAATTTTCAGCCGATCCCTTTTATCCCCCCTTCCCGACATCTGTTAGACAAAATTTGATTTTATGATCTGAATAACCCCGACAACGACACATTAGTTAACGTTTTTAACGAATTTGGCAGTCGTTTTTTACCCCTCCTCACCACACGTTAATTTTCTTAACATCTATTAAGTATACAAAATTAGATTTTCTGACCTTAACTACCTCGAAAATTTTGGTACACATTTTTGAAAGAAATTGTGAATCGCTCTCGTTTTATATCAAATGATGTTATCAATGATATCAATTTTGCAAAAAATCAGCGGCGTACCATGTTTTTCGCTAAAAATAAAGTCTTGCCAGCACGCACGCCCCCGATGCTAGTACTTTAGAAAATAAAATTTTGCACCTAAAGGTACCCTTTGATTACATACTGGCGTGTACCAAAATTCGTGTCAATATCTTAACGCATTTTCGAGAAATTCAAAAGAAACTTTTAAAAAAGAAAATATTAAACACTCTGTATCTCGAAAAAGAGACGTTTGAGGATCCATGTTTATAGTATAGACTTATTTCCACCCTGTATATAGGGATAATATGGAAATTCAAATATACACGTGTCCTGTTTTATTCGCATTCAGCGTAGCCTTTTCCATAAAACCTTTCATCAAAACGCCCCCGATCGCGATCAATCATAAAAACAAAATTAATATCGCTGTTCTGGTACGGTGTATACAATTTTAAGTAAATATTAAGGTTTAATATACTTGTCTGTATACCTTTACTCGTGTGTAACTGTAAACATCTTTTTCAAGGGGAAACGAGAACTGTTTGTATATATTTAACTTTGTGCAATTTTGAAATTAGATGAAATTTTCGTACATTTTCAGATACACAAAGGCGTATATAATTAGCCCTGCCATAATGTTACTACCGTACTTTAGTTATTACGTAAATGGCATAAAAGTAGATTATAATCAAATTACGTGATAAGACACATTAAAATCCTTACCTATGGTATAAATATAAAAACCTGTTTGTGTTTGTTCGTTACTACAGTACGTCTCAGCGGAGCAACGGATTGCGAGGACTTTGGATAGATGACGCTTACGTCGCAGAAGACATTACGTAGTTTTTATCCCTATAAAGTTGTATACAGAGTGTATCACGTAACTGAACCTTGGATTAGATATTACTTAGAAGCTGGAAAATCATTAAACGAAATAAAAAAACTCTTTCGTTGGGCAGAATTTAAATAGTGCCAACTTTTTTACAGTTTTTTATATACAAGGTGTGCCACAATTTTCTATAAATGTACAGAGGCTTAAAAATGTTTGCTTTATCAAGGTTTGGAGCCTAAATAATTTTCACAAGAAGAAAATTTCTCATGATAAGTCATATACAGAGTCCGCCGCAAATGTAAGTGTTAAATAATACAAAAGGGATATATCATAAGCGAGCAAAGTCACGAGAAAAAGCTAGTTTGAAGTAAAGATATTAATTAGTTAATTACCTAGCTTTAGATGTATTAGAGCGCCTCAATAGTCACTCGCTTTATTAAAACTTCTTGTTATGAAACTGGATAGATAATTAATCTCGTCCTGTAATATTATACTCTGAATATTAAAGGAATGCTAAAGAAGTACTTGTTTATATAATAAAATCTTAGAAGACATTATTTTTAAAAATATAACTCTACTACCGCATTGTTAAACGCACGAATTTTGAAGTTTACATTTTATTGATCCATAAATCCCAATCGGTTTATTGACTTTATTATGACAGGCACCAGTAAAAATACATAAACTCTTAAAATAAAAAGGCTTGTATAAAATGCTTTTTAAAAACAAGCTTTTATTATTTAGATGTACCTACTAAAACGAAAAAAATAAGTATAGTTTTTTCATTGTGGCAGTGCTAAATGCTATTTATAAGTGGACGTAGTTCGCGTGGGTGGATCCTAATAAAAGTAGTGTCAAAGTTATCACTGAAACAGATATAATATATTATGTTAAATTTATTGTCTTAAAAGCTTGTAGCGCGCGAAAAGTTCATGCAGGTATTAATTTTGTTTGGCAGAAATTGTAAGTAGATACCTAAGTATGTTTTTTTTTTCTTTTCTATTCACACGACAAGCTTTTAAGACAATAAATTTAACATAATATATTATATATGTTTCAGTGATAGCTTTGATACTACTCTTATTAGGATCCACCCATGCGAACTACGTTCACTTCTAAATAGCATTTAGCATTGCCACAATGAAAAAACTATGCTTATTTTTTCCTTTTAGTACATCTAAAGAATAAAAGCTTCTTTTTTAAAAGTATTTTTTGCAAGATTTTATTTTTAAATTATTAGTTTTGTCTTAAACTATGCATTTCTGATAATGCATTACTACTACAAGAAATTTTACCTATCGTATTCTACTCGTCGAATCCTTTTATTTAATGCCCATATCAAGGGGATTGTTAAGAAAACGGTAATCCGCCATCTTGTGACATCACACAGCTTATCGTATTCTACTCGTCTAACCCTTTCATTTGATACAAATGCCAAGGGGGTTGTGAAGAAAAAGGTCATCCGCCATTTTGTGGCGTCCGCCATATTGGGTTTAGAATAACGTCACATAGATTATCGTATTTTACTCGTCAAACCTTTTCATTTGATACCTATGTCAAGGGGGTTGTGAAAAAAAGGTAATCCGCCATCTCATGGCGTCCGCCATATTAGTTTTAGAATGACGTCACATAGCTTGTCGTATTCCACTCGTCAAACCCTTTCATTTGATACTCATATCAAGGGGATTGTAAAGAAAAAGACAATCCGCCATCTTGGGGCGTCCGCCATATTGGATTTAGAACAATATTAAATATACTATATTGCATTGTCACCGGACTTATACACGTTTACAAAATTTCAAAGCTCTAGCTTAATTAGAACTAGTCGAAATTTTGATTGCAATATTTGACCTAAACATACTAACTTACAAACATGCATCCAAACATACATACGTAGTTTAGTAACAGGTAAAGTTAAAGAAAAGCATGCCAAATAGCCGCCAATGATCCTGTACAAAACTAAATAAAGGCCCTAATCAGTTGACAACATAATTTTTAGTTTGAAAAGCAGTAATTTAAGCTCAATGAATATAAAGAAGCCAGCAGAAGGCCACATTTCCTATTTGGCTTTGAAAGTGCAAAAAGTGCACACTAAAGCAAACAAATATTGTGTCAGGCCATGATTGTTCCAGATTATCGCCAAAATAATGACGAGACATACCTATATAATTTCGTTTTGACGAGTCGGCTGTCAGAATTCCAGTGAATATTTTAGAAAATATCAGGTATAAGAATTGTAGTAAACACCTACCTATATGATGTACTAATTGGGTTCTAAATAGAGATTTAGTATGCGCCCGAACCAGCACCACCTAAATAATTATTCAGAGGGTGCTCCTCGAACTCACATGTGTTGTTTCTCACCAATAAGGAATAATATGCACATATTTTTTTACTGTATAAATCGTTTAAGGAAGGCATTACAAATCCAAAAAAAATATTTTAAAGGAAATTACTAGGCCAATTTAGCTACAAAAATGTTTACTTTTCGGTATAATTTATTACAATTTAAAACGCAGCCATTTGTCGTTAGTGAATAATCACGTCAGGAGATCAGCAAAAATAAGTGTCAATCTATCCTACATGTTAACGTAAGGCTTAACCTGAAGTCGAAAAGGTTTGTTTTTCTCGGAAACAGTCAGAGGGGGAGCAATCGAATTTTTTGGGTTGATAGAGGAATAGTGCAACTATCCTCGGTAAAAAATTCAGTTATACAGGATATTTCGTCTCGAAGTTATTAAAAGTCGAAATTTCCGCGATTTCCGTTAAAATCGGGTACAGGTCGCAAAAGTGAATTAAATCGATGTAAATATTCGGAAGTTATAGAGGACCCGGAGCTTCAGAATTTTATTGAAACTGGTGAGGATCGGAAATGGCAAGTAATTCTTTTGATTTTTTTAGGTCGAAAAATGCTTTTTGCGGACCCATCTTTGGTACAATGACTCGAAAACAAATCACCGGATCGAAAAACGGATTCATACGTAAAATTTTAAAATCTCAGATACTTTCTTTTTGCAATACGTTTCTCAAAACCTAAAATCACTGGAAAATGGACATATTTGGTAAAAACTGGAAATTTTGATTTTTGACCCAAATATTTCACGCGCGGTTTTTAATTTTTGTGGGGTCAAAATGGTTCAAATAAATCTTACATAAGTCATCGGAAAGAGCTCGTCAAAAAATGTTGTATCCAATTTTTTTAGTTCCATCATTCCTTATAAAAAGGGAGCAATCGCCGATTAAATTTCGATTTTTTGCCCTCGACATCGCTACATTTGAATCACTCTGTATTTTTTCCTATCTAATTGTTTCCCAATTTCTCAACACTATCTTAAAAAAGGGATAATCACACTTTAAAATAAATACTGAATGGGTCATCCATTAAGGGGTAAAAACCGAAGTTTCTTGATTTTTTCCGACAAATCCCATTTTTCCACACTATTTTCCCTATTTAGGGCTTCCTTTTGACTTTATTTTATCCGTTAATTATCTAAGAATAGCTTTCACTAATTTAAATTGCTTATTTTTTCGTTAAAGTTATAAATAAATAAGTTTATTTGCATCGGGGACATCCAAATTTGAAAATTTTTGAATTTTCGATGTTTGCCATAATAAAAACAAAGAATTGAAATTTATTTACTCGAAATTATTAAGATATGATGTGTCAAAATTTCGCAAAAATGCCAGATTTGGTTGCAAAATTGAAAGGTTCCTGGACCGATTTCTGCTTGAAACATACATGAATAAGATTTTAGGAACCTTCAACTAGTGCAGGGATATTTCATTGGAAGAGTTACGCATTAAATGTCATTTTTAGATAACCCTACAACACTTAAATTCGCCATGTACTCATTATGCGTCATAAAAATACTTTTTTCTCCAAATGACATTAAAAGCGGCCTTTTAATGACACTTGGCAGGCTTAGAAGTTGTACTTTTAATGCCTAGGCAGAAAAAGTCCAATTTTACTGCCTAGGCAGAAAAAGTTCGTTGCTAGGCAACCTTCCAAGTAATAATTTAAATCAAACTGGTTATTAAAGTTGACAATGACATTAAGAAAACTCAAAATGATGCTGATGATAATAAACTGGTTTTATTGCATTAAAACTACAAACTACAACACGAAATTTTTATTTATTAGATATATTTATGGTGATTTGTGAACAATTATTTAATACAATTGAACTCTGTCCACTTCCCTCCTTTCCAGTAAAATTAACAACTTTAGTATCCACACTTGATACTCCGGAAACGCCAGAAAATAATTTAGTTATTTGGATATTGATAATGAAACGCAATTTAAATATGGAAAAGTCGATTTTGCGTGGAATTGGAACAAATTTGAAGACAAAATTATATGTTTCACACATAGACAAGATATATTTAGACCATCACAACGTATTCGCGACACCAGCTGAATCCGTCCAATGTATGGGCGAAAAAGTGCGTTTGTGCGCAGTGGGCGCCAGTCAGATTTTTAAACGACGGTCCTCTCGAGGCATGCGCACTCGGGACGTCTAGCAAAAGTGGTTGTTGCACTCAATGACGCAACGCGGCGAACAGAACCGGGCCGAAAAAATCTCAGTCATTTGTATGTTATGGTATTTTTGGTTGGGGTGGCCAATATAGCGCACCTCTGAAGCTTGTTATTTCGATACAAAAATAGTCTTTACAAAGTGTTACAGACATTTCATATGTTTCGCCAATTATGTATCCAACTTTTAAATATAAGGAATTATTTCGTAGTCTATTTCTTACAAGTAGTGCATAAATAGAAATAGTTTAATTCCAAATTTAAATTATATGAATATGTGAAAGAATAGGAGGTAAAAAATATAATTTATCTTAAAAGCACTCCGGTGTTGAAGTGAATACACACACGGAGAAGTAGAAATATTTGTCAGTGACGTATATTGAGTGTGGTCAAGGTGTCAGAAAGGCACTGATGGGGTGTGTGTGTATTAGGGGCATTGTATAAGGGGTAAGATGGTGTAAGAAGGTCATATATAGTGTCAATGCCTCCTCCCCCTATATTGCATAAGGGTGAGTGTGTCCAAAAGGCATATTTGCGCTTTCGCCAAAGGGGCACTAAAAATACTAGTGGATTAGGGTAGAGGGGAGTATTATAAAACGGATGGCGAAAGAAAAAAGCGCTTTCGCCAAAGGATCGCTAAGATATCAGTGGATTAGAAGGGTGAGTGTCCAAAAGGCATATTTGCGCTTTCCTCAAAGGGGCACTAAAAATACTAGTGGATTAGGGTAGAGGGGAGTATTTTAAAAGGGATGGCGAAAGAAAAAAGCGCTTTCGCCAAAGGATCGCTAAGATATCGGTGGATTAGAAGGGTGAGTGTCCAAAAGGCATATTTGCGCTTTCGTCAAAGGGGCACTAAAAATACTAGTGGATTAGGGTAGAGGTGAGTATTTTAAAAGGGATGGCGAAAGAAAAAAGCGCTTTCGCCAAAGGATCGCTAAGCTATCGGTGGATTAGATTGACATGGGGCCGTAAGTAGTAGCGCTTTCAGCAAAGTATCAAGTGCACACACTGTAAATAGGTGTAAAAATATTTACATCTTACCCTAGAACTTGCTTTGTTCAAGAATTATACAGGATGGGATGCCAATCCAATAAAATATACACATGTAATTTTTTTGATTTACTATTTTACTTCTTAAAACAGTTGCATATTTTATTTCTATTGTTTAGAATACTATGTTTATATTTTATTTCAACTTTCAATTTTGTAAATGTAACGTTTAAAAACATTAAAGAGACGCACTGTATATATATAAACTGAGCTATTTTCGAGGAATTATCGACAGTTTTGTATAGCAAGACAACTCAGATTTAAGCCAACAAACTATACACTTTTTGTTAAAATCTCACTAATGGTTACATTTTTATCATTAATAAAAAGAATAATTACAAGTAATATATTTAGCATTTATTACTCGATAAAAGATTCACGTCATGTAAAATAAATTTTGAAGTACGGTCCTGTCTATCACAAGACAAACGTTCGACAATGCGCAAGCCCGCAGAGGACCGTCTTTGTTTACGGATTCAGCTCGGTAAATTTGCCGCATTCGTAATTGACATTATTTCTCTACTATATATTTTCTCTATGGTTTCACACGGCAGAAAAGCAGATTTAATGCCTTGGCTGGTTTCACACCAGCCGCGGCATTAAATCTTGTGCTTTTATGCCTAGTAAAACAAATAACTATTGACGACACAGTCAATGGGATCACGTTTTACAAGTTTCGAAATTTGCGCGAAAATTTGCAGTATAAAATCCTTTTTTTGTTAATAAATACCAAATAAATGGATAACAGCAACCGCCATGAACATTTAATTTTTGTAGAGAATATAAAAATATATATTTCAGATTTATTTGGGTTATACGCATATTCCCTGTTAACAATAATTAAAATAAAAACTAAAAAGATAGTTTTTTTAAACTTAATTTTTTAATAATTTAATTAATTATATTATATGACCTATTATGTAAATGATATACGTACTATTCGTCGAGTATATTAATTATATTCGTAAAATTTAAACAACTACTCTGTATTTCGATATATTCATAAAATATTTGATATGTAGAGCAATGACTCAAAATTTATTTCACCTAGTATAAACATCAACGGCGAAATGAATAAAATATGGAAAATTAGCATTTTGCATTTCAGAATCCCGTCAATATTTGGAATAATGTAAATATTTTGTCTAAATTAAAAATTAACCCGGCTAAGCTCGTGGTGGGGTTTGAATTTATTTTATATTAGTAATTTTTGTTACACAATATATTTCATTACCACCGTTCGTGTTTTTATGCATCCCATTCAAATTACCCAAATAAGCTCAGAGCACGCACAAAATTCATTTAGAAAGGTGATTAAATTACACCAACTCCCATTAGCAAATTTTTTCTTCGATTTCATGATAAATTTTAACTGAAACTATGGCTGAACACGAAAAAAACATACACAAAATTATTAATTAGATCCACCGAGGGCAAATTTTACCAACCACCAACTTTTAAACCAACATTTTTATCAGTTTATATCTACAGGGTGGGGACTTTAACTGGAACAAATTCGCAAGAAGTTTAGGAAAAAGTATTTGTGAAAAATACAAAAACATGTCGATTGAGATGTTTTGTGGGCCTCATTCATACTCATAACAAAAATTTGTTTTTTTCAAATCCCTTAAGGGATGAAACATAACCCAACTTAATTTTTTTTAATGGGAAAATATCACTTGTGGTACCTTGTTGGAAAGCTCTTTTAAAGAGAAAATTGAATGTGATATTGTTTTTTATTTCGATTTAAGTTTTAAATAGTGTTGGAGGCATTAAATTAGAAAATTAGAAATTACATTATAAAAAATCTTTAAAAGCTTATTTCCTATTTTAACAATTGTTCAAAATGTGCACCATTTACTTCTTGGAAACCCAAATAGCATTTTCAGAGACATTTTGGTAAATGTATCTAAGCCACCGTTTCTGTTTTCGACACACATTGTAAACTGTTGGCAACAAATATGGAAATATTTTCGAAACGTATACATTTTAAATGGCGCATTTGCACGTGTTTCCAAATGGTTAGTACTAGCTGTGACTTTCGCTGTTTCGACACACAATCGAAACTTTTATCGACAATGTTTCCGAAATGTTTCGAAAATGTTTCTAAACGTTACATCATGTGTTTATTCAAGAGTGACAATGACAGTCCAACATCCTATATAGAAGGCGCTATATTGTTGGAATAGGTCTTTTAAAGCTACATAAACCCCTGTTCTAAGTCAAATCAATTATGGGGCTGTGGTTAAACTATAAATATGTAGTTACATTAAATATTCATTTTTCAATGCATGTGCTGGTGCCCAAGCAAGTTATTGGTGTAAAGGTAAATTCAGTATGCTTGGTATTTTTTGCATTTATAACTGGTTTCTTGCAGCGACAAAAACTATTTCTCACGATGGTAAGGAACAACTTTTGTCCTTACACGGTTTTCAAAATTTTGAATTTGGCCTACTCAACTCCGCGCATATGCGATGTGATACGGCGATAGTGCCGTCGGCGGCCGTTAGCGCCGCAGATGGACGGAGATCGGGCGACCGAGGTTTGTGCAGGTTAAGTGGGAGGTTGATGGCACGGAACAGTAATTAAGTATAGCTTGCACTTGACCGATTTGTTATCTTAGGACAGCCCACGAAGGTCTAAACCTAAGTACTATTCAGGGTATTCGGAAATAGCATCAAGAAAATTTAGGGGTGTATCGTCCCCAAAAAAAGAAAAAAATATTATATGAACAAGGGTCCGCAAACGCTTCCTAGGGGAGCAAGAGGCCATTGAAGATGATGTCCAAAAAATGGGTTTTATTTAATAATTAAAGATTCCTTAAGAATAGAGCAATGAACTTTGGGGATTAAGTTATTACTAATAAGTGCCTTTGTTTGTGTAACAAGTAGCCCAAAGTATAATCAGTGTCTTACGAAATTAGGAGAGCTGGTATAGTATTTTACCCCAAATTTTTTTTGCCAGTACATTTTAAAAAAATGTATTCTCCAGATTCTCCAGACGATTTACGTAAAAAAGTTCCAAATAAACAAGTAGGGTAGTGCAAAGAAAATAATATATTAGTATGCTTTGCAAAGCATATTATTTTCTTTGACTACTGTGATAGAGTCAATCACTATCGAATGCTTGTTTGTTGTGTAACTTACATTGCGCGTTTCTATCATTTCCTGTTCTGCAAAAAACCTTTAGTTATAGAATAAAACTCATTTCTTGGACATCATCTTCAAAGGCCTCTAGCTTCCCTAGGAAGTATGTGCGGACCCATGTTCATATGATATTTTTTTCCTATATTGGAACGATACCCCTAAATTTTCTTGATGCTATTTCCGAACACCGTGTATGTACCGTAGGTGTACTAGGAGTGTCCGACTGACAGATCCAGAGTTGGTAACATCTGTATGGATTGCACCAGCCTCATAAGCAGATGTGTGGGGTGGTGCCTCCTCGGACGAGGACGAAATCCTCTAATATAAATTATTAACAATGCATAATTGAAGAATTTTCATTTTAATTGTAGATCTGGACGAATTTTAAAAGAAAAGTATTAAAATGGGTACTTTCTACTCCATAAATACATATGTTGATTTTTAAAGTTTTTCACTGCAACACCAAAGAAAATAGTTCGTTGGTGTCGTGGCAGTAGACTTTCTTTAATTGTTATTGGAAAAATTCAAAATTGCCCTTTATGTTTGTAAGAAAATGGTCCCGCGGTGAAGCAAAGTACATTTGGAGTATCTCCCCTACTTTTGCATGCTGAATTTAGCGCATTTGGTCTTTGTTTAGCTGCCTTAGACTGGAGCATTATTTATTGGTCTGACTGCTGCAAGCGAGTTGGCGAAAAGTGTTTGGTTTGCGAGAAGAGACGATATTCAGCTGAACGCACGTGGAATACGAAATGGAATTTGTAAAAGATCCCATTGTGCGCCTCTCGATTCCAGGGAATTAATTACGGAATGTCGGTAAATGTCTTTCGTTGAACAACATACTATACAGGGTGCTACAAATTCGAGTCTTTTTATGGGGATCTCGGTAACCGTAGGAGATACGAAGTCGATTAAACTGGAGAAAAGTTGCGCAATTTGCTGCTGAGTTATAAGCTGTTTAGAAGTTTGAGAAATTTCGGTTACTTCCGGAGATATTCGAAAAAAATCGAAATTTTGCAAATTTATTTGCTATTTTATTTTTTTCTACGCGTATTTGAAGAACATCTTTATCATTGTAGATTTTTGTCTTACGCAAATTAGTATTTGGTAAATATCAATATTGCATCTTTGTCTAACACATGGGGCACCTATGGAGATTGTCATGAATACTACTTTAAAAGTGAGTGCAATAGGTAAATACATTCAGGAAGTCAAAAGCCTTACAAAAATTAAATAAAAAGTACAGGTCAGTATTTAAAAAACTAAAGTTGATGATGGCCCAGATATCCGAAAAGTCAGATTAAAAATAAATTATTTCATCTTGAAGAGGATAAAAAGTGCCCATGACAAAGGGCAATTTATTTTTAAATATCTCTTCAAATACACGTAGAAAAAAATAAAATAGATTTTGCAAAATTTCGAATATCTCCGGAAGTAACCGGAATTTCTTAAACTTCTAAATAGCTTATGATCGGGCATCAAATTGCGCAACTTTGCCCCAATTTAACCGATTTCGTATCTCTTACGGTTACCGAGATCCCCATACAAAGATTCGAATTTGTAGCACCCTGTATAGCACGGATTGATAATTAAATCCTTCCATTTCAGAGTTCCAAGTTAATCACAGTCAAATTTAACACTTATTAATTTACTCACTGCCTGGTTTTTAAAATTCTAGGATACTCCCCTGGCCCTAGAACACTGATATTAGACATAGAGGTGGGGTTTAGAATCAGAGTTCACTACTTTTTACGGCCGAATAGTCACGAGGACTTGGATCCTTTGACAGTAGGTACCTAATGCTTTTATTGAGATTAATTTTTCTTCATCGAAAATATGTAGGTACGTGACGACCTTATAATAATAATAAGATCCACTGATTCACCATGTATACACGTAAAATCCCTATTTTGCCAAAAATAAACTTGGCCGGTTATTCCATCGGATCGATCAATAACTAAATCGGTTCGTATGTTTTTAGACACGAAGATAATAATTAATTCAGTAGGCAATGTTATTTTTTGTGTCACATCGGATAAAAAAGCATCAGAACTGTCAAACGCATTAACTGTTTCGAAACTGAAACTAAAATTCATGAAATAGAATCGATTTCAGTCCGTCAGTCCGCCGACAGTGAGACGTATTTCAGCAGATGGAATAAAGTGCTGCAGTTACGCGCGACGAGGTCTAATTTTTTAGAGAAGACACGAAAAATCTGGGAACTGGCAACCGATTTACTTAAGGAATGTCAAGCAAGCATGAAAATAAAAAGAATTCCTTTTGAAAGCAATTTAAAAAGAAGCGCCGAAACATGTGACGAAATCTGAAATGGGAACATATTTTGAGACAATTCTGTTTTCAGTCTCTCATCCTCTCATCCCCAGGTTAATGTTGATTTTTGTTTTCTATGATCATGAAATTTTTATTTCCATATTTTTATTGGCACAGTGGTGTATTTATTATAAAAGGAAACAAACTAAATAAAAGGAAATCACTTTAAAACAATGGTTCCTTAAAGAGCTGTACCTCTTTATACTCAAATTCGTTGAAATCAAAATAAAGTGAAGTAGAGACTAAATATCCGTTTTAAACGTTTATTAGAAATGGGGTTTGACTGGTGACATTTTGTTAAAATGTTTTGGGATTTAATCGATCGAAAGTTATTGGCTTTCGGTTCCCGTCTTTTTCTAATTTATTGCTTTACCTAAATAAATACATTTATTTTGGGGTTTCTCTCCATCGACCGACACCCAAAATTATTTGGAACGGGATGAAATTTTTCATTCATTGTGTCTACCAAAATTTAACTTACCTACGACCAACTTATTAACTTTCAATAAAATATATAAAATTCATAGTTACGAATACAGTGAACTACAATAATATTCTTGTAGTTTCTTTTACTGATGGGGATGGATGCCCAAGGAAAGACTTTAAAGTTTTATCAATTGAGATGTTCATCTAGACTAGGTCGAAGAGTCTCAGGCATGTCACGTTTCTATAATGGGTAACGACCAAGTCTCATGACATCTCTTCTGGTTAAAAATACAGTGCAGCCCGTCAGTTTTTTTACAGGTGGGTAAAAGTTTTGTGGGCTACTAGTGATATCAACGCAACAAGCAAAATACACTTTTTTAATTAAGGAAGGTTTTTAAATAATGTACCTAGTTTTGCCAAGAAATGATTTACCTACAAAGGGCGATTCCCAACTCCGCCCGGCGCCAGGTACACGAGGACAGACAGTACCCATCTCCGCCCCGAAATATTTTCGCTCCCTTATCTAACTACCTAACTCCGCTCCTAATCCTTAATGCGAAATAAAACAAACAAATCAATTAGGAACCTTTAATGTATATAAAATTACAAATTTACACTTTGATTGTACTGGTAAGAAACAATCTTAACAAAATCTAACATTGATAATTTCTCAAAGATATTCCTTCCTCACTGTTGTAAACACAATTTATATTATTTTATTACTTTAATACTCTAATCGGATTTTCCCAAACTCGCAAAAATAAAGTAAATACGCTCGGGGCGGAATTGGGGTGCAGGATTAACATACCTGAGAGATCACTATTTTTGGAATAATTATGCGGGCGGAGTTAGGCACTGTCCACCTACAAATAAACACCGCAAAAATCATAAAATAGGTACCTACTGTAGTATATTGAACATTGCTGCGGAGATGTTTATGACTTTTAGTATTACTTTTCTGTGTTGTAGTCTAAGATTGTTAGCGGCTTTCCGTTTTGATACGTCCGCATCTCTTCAACAGAGGTCGCGCCTTGTACTGAGAGTATGATTTTTCGTAAAAAAAAATTAGAAACGCTGGCCGAAACTCCGTTTTCTTTAATAAATGCAATATTACTGGCGGCTAGACATAGTAATACGATCTTTGTCTACGCACACGCAGGCTGCCATCTGTAGTAGATATGAGATTACCAATAATTTTAAAAATATTTTATCGAGGAACAAGTGCTAAACTTGTTGCCAATACACGTTTTAGAGCCGATCTAATTTTTTAAATAACAAAAATTTAAAAAAAGTCTACTCGAGCAAAGCCTCGAATCCACGACCTCTTGGTTCACTAGCCGAGACTCTACATCTGGACCACCTTGCTAATATGAGAAAAACAGTGCCGATGCCGTTATATTTGATGACTAACATAGGCGTGGCTGAGAGATCGTATTTCTATGTTTAGCCGCTAATTAATAATAATAATGCATGCGCATATTAGGTACATAATTAGTTTTCCTTTGTCAAACCCAAATGATTTGGAAGAGTGTATTTCACGGGGCGGTTCGAGTGTATTTCCATAGTGGGAGTGGCGCGATATTATTGGTGGGCCGTCGACAAATTTTGTCTCTTTTTAACTTCCTAAAGCGCGTATGTCTGTTTTTCTCTTAGTTTTAATTAATCTATATCGTGCATATAAACCTGTGAGGTCAATTTAAAAAACGATCCAGCCCGGAGCAAGCTTGCATATTTTTCGAGGATGGCTTGGCTTGATTCTTTCTTGGGGAGTTTTCGCATGAGATTTTTTTGAAGAAGAGTTTGATTTTAAAAAATAAATTATTAAGTGGATCACTGAAAATAAATTTAGATGGGCCACTGACCAAATGACCTTATCAACCCGCGCCTGCTGATTAAACTTTAAATGAGCTTATAAAATAAAAAAAAGTTTCACATGTAGTAAATAAGAGTGGTGTGTCTAAATAGATTTGGATCTCTTACCTTGGACAGTAAAGGAGATTACAAAACTTTCCCCAAAAAATAAATGTGCGCCGTATAATCTTCTCCAGTGCAAAGATATGGGGGAGCCCAAAGGACGCCGCGTTAGTTCTGGTACTGTAGTCCGAACTTGAAATAAAACAAAAACTGTACTAGGTTATAGGTAGGTATAGCTTATGTAATAAATTATTAATTTTCTGTTCTATTTCGGTTCCTAATTCCACCTAAATAAACAGGAAACTAATATGATCATAAATAGAACAAAATCCATAAAATTTCCAAAACCTAAACAATCCAACTTATGCACCACGTCTGCAATTTAAAATACGTTTCACTGCAAATGAATTTTTATGGTTTTCTAAACAATTCGGATTATTTAACATGGAGAAATTTACTGCGCTTAAAACAAAGAGAAAGAATAATTAAATGTCTAAAATTAGAGAACAGTGCGGTAATTACGGCACACAAAGTATGCTGCAAGGATTTATACAGGGTGTTGTCAGAATTCCACCGTTAAAGTTATTTTTTGACCAAAAATAAAAAAGCCCTGAGATGTTTTGCTTCTGAGATTTAGGGTGATAAAATTTATATTATATTTTGATTTTTCTTATATGTTCTACACCTTTTTAAAGACAATTTATTCAAATTCGGTACGTACAATACTTTTTACGGTAGCTATAGAATATTCTCCGTTCGAAATAATCCACACTGTGTTATATTTTAGAGTCACAATTCTTTAAAAGTCCACTTTTGTACGATAACACTTACTGAGTATCCGTTTTAATAAGACGACTTCTCTGTTTCACCCTTTAATTTTTCGGTATGTTGGTTTCTTGTGCCTTGTACTGTTTAGAAAATATTTAGCAAGATATAAGCCCATATAGTCATGCAAAATTTTAATATGGTCTATCGTTTTTTTAATCTCGGCGAATCAAGTTTTATTCTGTTGGATCGTGACCTTCCGAAAACTGCCACTCTGTATATTATTTCGAATGGTAATAAGTGAACATTCTTTTCTTATTCTTGGTCAAAAAAATAACTGGAAAAATTTCGTGGATAGAGCTTTGCACCATCCACCCTGTATTATATAAAATGAAATATTTAGAAAAGAAAAAGATTTATACTTTTTTTTATGGATCTCCCCTTACATTACTATCATAAGATTTATAGATATATTATAAGTAAATAGGTGCATTGCATTTTCACAGGTAGGTAGACTTGTCCACCTTCAAAGGTGACAAATTTCTACCTGGCACATCATCATTGTGTAAACTTTCTTTTCATATTTACCTATTTATGTCCCTTATTGTAAACCTAAGATAGAAACCCACAGTCAGGTAAAAATAAAAGTAAAATTCTCGAGTTGGGCCTGCAAGAAGCCCCTCTTTCTAGAAATAACACCCGTTTTCGGCAGATCTTTTGAAGCAGGCGAAACCCGCAGTCACGCAGGCAGACGGGCAACACACGAACAGGCCGAACACCTGCCGCACGACCGCCAAAAAGGCGTCCGTTCTAAAACAGATTTTTATTTTTTGATGGCCTGATCGACTGGTGTTTGGTTACTGAGTGATAAGCGGTTTTAAATAAAAACTCGTTTTTCAAATATTCATGCAGTGTTTATTGCTTATTTCGTTAACTTTGGTATAAATAAACTTATTAATGCTTTAAAATTAAGTATAAAAGATTTTTTAAAATAAATTTTGTTATAAAGACATAGTACATGCACAGCTTTTCAAAATAATTCATATTTAAATAAATATATTTCTTGTTATATTCAGAACACATTTATTTTTAAACTAGCTTTTATCCGTGACTTTCCTCGCGTATAAGATAAGTTACATCATATATATATATATATATATATATATATATATATATATATATATATATATATATATATATATATATATATATATATATATATATATATATATATATACGTATTCTTTAGTATTCTTATGACGGTGACAGTGACAGAGGTTTAATTGGCAGAACTTTTCAATTCTGATTTGCAAAAGTTTAAAATTGAAGTTTCGTACCACGATAGAAATGCCGTACTTAACCGAAAGTTTAAAAATATAAATTTTAATGAATGGGGTCCGGGGAGCGAATGCGCACCCAAGCCGAAGTTGTCGCTTTATTTCAAGCGCAACATCCGGATTTGCCACCATTAAACCGAGACACTGGGAGCAAAATCGAGGCACATTTTATAATACACGGACGCACGAGAAAGACCGCAGAATCGAGGATACCAAACTGGATATTTTCCTTACGTATCAAGAGAGTTCAATAACTCCAGCCAGAGGAATTGCTTGTGAACATAATTTGTGTCACAAAAAGGTTTTAAAAATTCTAAAATCGGCCGGGAAAAGACCTTTTAAAATGACACCAGTGCAAGAGTTGCTAGAACGTGATCCTGATCGACGAGTGGGGTTTTGTGCGACCATGATGAACCAAATTAATGGCGGTCAAATTCTTTCGCATTGTTTTCTGATGAAGCCACTTTTACTTTACATGGGGCGGTATGAACTGTTTTTCAATTCTTAAATCAAACACCATGTTTCGCAATTTTTTTTAATTTTTAAGATTTTTTTATGTATAATTTCTAATTTTCTAATTTCCGGCCTCCAACACTAATTAAAACTTACCCGTTAAATCGAAATAAAAAAACAATAGCACATTCAATTTTCTCTTTAAAAGAGCTTTCCAACAAGGTACCACAAGTGGTATCTTCCCATTTAAAAAAATTAAGTTGGGTTAGGTTTTACCCCTTTAAGATGTTTGAAAAAACAAGCTTTTGTTATGAGTATGAAGCCCACAAAACATCTCAATCGACGGGTTTTTGCATTTTTCACAAATATGTTTTTCTAAACTTCTAGCGAATTTGTTCCGGTTAAAATCTCCACACTGTACTTCAAAATTATTCCAAAAGTAGGAATTTATTCCCGGGTATTCCACTATTTATAAGCATTTTTAAAAATTTCCCAATTGTTATCGTTGGGGATCAAAAAATTAATAATTTTATTTGCTGTTAGTGTAAAGGTTGGGTTGGTTCTTAAGTACCTTTATTACTTATGTACGGGAAATTTCCCTCAAATCAGTCATGGAGAGAGCCGAACGTCTCCAAATCTAAATTTTTTTTTAGCAGTATTTCACTTGCCCATCCAAGAAGGACACGTCCTGTGGTGTATTTAAAAGAAAATTAGAATGGGGCTACATAGGCAAAAAGTCTTGTTTTGAGAAGTCCTGATCATGGAATATCTTTGACGATTTTTTTACTTATGTAAAAAAGATATCAAATGCTGCGAAAGTTCCCTTCTTTTAGAGGAAACCTTACCTACTTTACTAATATAAAGATCGACAACTTGAACAGAAATCGTAAACAGGCAGCACCTAAATGGCTTAATACGCCACTGCTTATATAACCTCCATTTTATAAAGAAAACAAAAGCTTTTAAATATTAATGCATTAAGTAGGTACTTAACCTATGGAAGTAAATTATATTTATAAATACCGGAATTTCAGTGGAAGATGATATAAATTTAAATTAATAATAGCTTTAGGTAACACTCCTACAACTTCATCTAAAATAATTGTTTAATTTCTTTAAACCAAAAGTTTAACTGTTCTCAATTTATTGAAACATTTATGCACCAAAAATTTTCTGTAAAATGGCTAGTTAAAAATTAAAATTATATTAAAATGAAGATATTTCTAACGGATTTTTTTTAACGAAATTGTGGCGCAACAATGCACTACGTGCCTAAAGACTCTTGGGATACAAAAAATGTAAATCATTATCTTTAAACAGATTTGTGAGAACACTGATTTCTATTCAAGTATTCCTATTTTGCATAAAATAATCAGTTCTTACTTACTGTTAATATCAAAAAACGTTTAGACTTTCACCACATCTCAATATTTCTTGATTATTGTTAATAATACGATTTAATAAAAAACTACAACGTTAATCGTGGTTACTCGGGTGTATAATAGATTTATATAAAAAAATATTACCAGAAAAATTATTTTACATTCCATTATAATAAAATTATGGAAAAATATTATTTACTAGCAGCTTCTTCATAAGTACTTACTTTGAAACATATTTATTGATTTAATAATACGGTCACATGTCACATAACTACTTAATTAATGTGTACATGTCTAACATGTACACATTTACAATATTGAGGATACAGGGTACACCACAAATGTGTGCAATAAGCCGCAAAGCCGCAAGAAGCAACTTACATATACATTCAAATGTGATCAATTGCAAAAAAATTAAAAATGCATCAATAACTCGAGTTAGAAGTACGTTGCTCTAGAAGTGCAATGAAAAACACACGATTAATTATGCGTTTGAAATCTAAATCAGGCAAATTTATGATTTGATAATTAGGACTTTTGTTCTAGTATTGCAAAAACCTTTAAAACCATAATTTATTTATTGTGTGGAAATTTCGGTCGTTTGTTTGTAAACATTTCTGTTCTAAATGCAACAACATGTGTTAATAACGAGCAAATTAGGCGGGTGCAAAAATATGCGATTACTTTTATTCCGCTCTCCATTAAAAAGCTCTCGAAATTACCGATAAAATACATTTTACTACGAGTATATCTGGTATCATCTACTCTTTAACGAGTATTTACGTTTTGGAGGTTAAAAGGAAATAAAAATGGCAAGCACCACGTAACAAGAAAATATTTCAGCGCGAGGGTGTATAATACACATAAATATGTGAGTTGGTATAAATATAATAGTGTATACAGGATGTTGCAGAACTCGAGCGACAAAGTTTTACAGGTATTCTTTGGCCGAAAACAAGAGAAAAAGTTCCTTAACTTATATAGGTTCGGAAATGCTTCGTTTCCGAGACATGGAGTTATACAATTTTAAATTTGCTTATTTGTTTTAGAGGTTTTTAAAGATAATCCACTCAAATTCCCTACATAAAACGCTTTTTGGAGTCACGAAACAAAGGTAATAATTACCTCAAAGAAGTTAGAGTACTTATTTCTGAAAAAAGAATTATTTCTGAAAAAAGCAGACTCATAAGACATCAATCTCGATCCCAGCAGATAAAACTAGAGTAAACAATGCCACACAGCAACTTAAAAGAGAGATTCAGGAAATTAAAGAAAACTCTATTAGTAACTATCTAAGGGAACTGTCAAATGACAGCAAAACGGACTATTCAATTTGGAGAGCCGCCAGAAGACTGAAAAGACCAATCTTGCAGAATCCGCCAATTAAAAATGCAGATGGTACATGGGCAAAAAGCAACGCACAAAAAGCCAACCGAATGAAGGTAAAGATATTCTTGATTGGGAAAATTTTATTGAGGAAGAACGTGATATCAGATCCACTACTCCAAAAGAAATAGCAACAGAAATTAAAGAAAACGTCAATCCGAAGAAAACTCCAGGGTTTGACTTAATTAGTGGGGACGTTCTAAAACAACTTTCTCGTAAAGCAATAGCAAAACTTACCTATCTCATTAATGCACCCTTTAGATTAAAATATTTACCTAAGATATGGAAAGTAGCAGAAGTGACAATGATTCCTAAACCCGGAAAACCACCAAATGGAGTCTAGTCATACAGGCCAATCTCCTTACTCCCTGCAATTTCGAGGCTGTTCGAAAAAATACTTCTTAAATGGTTGAAACCAATTATAGAAGACAAAAACTTAATTCCAGAGCACCAGTTTAGCTTTAGAGAGCCACTCAACTATAGATCCAATCCATAGGGTCATAGACAAGTCACTGGAAGAAAGCAAAGTTTGTTCTATCGTCTTCCTTGATGTAGCGCAGGCCTTTGATAAGGTATGGCACGAGGGACTTAATTATAAACTAAGCAAGCTTTTGCCCAAACAGTTTTCACAATTATTGCAGTCTTATATTTCCTTTAGAATTAAGAAAGAAGATGCTTACTCTGAATTAAAAGAAATTAGGGCAGGAGTACCACAAGGCAGTGTACTAGGGCCAGTCCTCTATCTATTATACACCTGTGATATTCCTGAACTAGAACATGACATGATAACCATCTTTGCTGACGACACCACCATAATGGCTGTAGGCAAAGATTACGAAGAAGTGGCAATAAATCTGCACCTCTGTTAACAAAATTTCCAACTGGACGAAGCAATGGCGAATCAGATTGAACGAGACTAAATCAGTCCATGTCAATTTCACGAACAAAAGATCTCAACACATCCCTGTCAATATAAATAATATTCAAATACCATATGCTAATACAGCAAAATATTTGGGTATGACATTGGACGCTAAGCTATGCTTGACAGCTCATGTCAAAAAGAACGAAAAATCGGTCCAAGTGCAAGCTATACTTGCACAATTAGTGTTCGGTGCCATCAACCTGCAGCGCTTACCCGCCGCCGACGGCACTAACGCCGTATCACATCGCGTATGCGCGGAGCTGAGTGGGCCAAATTAAAAATTTTGAAAAACGTGTAAGGACACAAGTTGTTTCTTACATTGTGAGAAATATTTTTCGTCGAAAAACTTTTTCTCTAGATCCAGTGGTTCATAAGGAGATAAACAATTACATTGTTTATAACAATTGACCGCGCTAGAATTTTTCAATCCTGATAATTTGCGCTCAATCTACACCTAATTCTCAATGTTCATAATTGTTTTTCACATTTTTCTGAGCGATCCTTCTGGTGATAAGGGTGGGTGACAGCAATTTTTAAGCGTTTTTCCCGAAAAATGCATAAAAAATACATCATATATATCGTTGAATTTGTGCTTCAATAAGCTTTCATTTGATACTCTACACTATGCCATTGAAAAAATGTTTTTCCATTGCTCAATTTACCCCCTGAAATTAACCCCCAGAATCAAAATGTACCTTTTTATACTTGACGTCAATAATTGGGCCACCACACTCTATCTCTGTGCTAAATTTCAAATATTTACGTCGAATAGGTTCAGAGAAAATCGCCTGTGACAGACGAACGGACGGACAGACAGTGACGTGATTCCATAAGTGTTCCGTTTCACGGAACACTAAAAACGATCGTTTTCCCCCCGAAGTTCTTTTTTCCGAATACACTGACTTTCTTTTTGCAAAAACAATATTCCTGTTTCATTCTTTGAGTAAGTATCCTGGATTTTTTTTGATATATTGTACTATGTGGATTATATTTGACAAAATATGACTTAAAGCCAGTGCTGTTAATTTAAAAAAATATAATGGAGTGACGTATTTTAACTGTTCTAAAAAACTAACAGACACCATATTAAATTTTAGGCTTTTGTATTGTCGCTATATTAAAAATAAATGGTAACTAGCTTTAACCTAAACTTTATATCGCAAGATTAAAACAAAAAGCATTTCGATAAAAACATATTACTTTAGTTTCATCGTTTACTGTTATCGCACAACCGCCTTAATTTTAGACGTTTCAAACGCTCTGGTAAATAAGCCCAAATATTTACTCAATGCTAAAATCGAGACCGCCCATCAAATAAAATTGATCCTCAAGAAAAAGCAGCGCTTCCAAAAGGAATCCAATTCCATCAGGACTGTTTATTTTTGTGCT
Organism: Philopedon plagiatum; assembly: GCA_963971165.1. Taxonomy (NCBI): domain Eukaryota; kingdom Metazoa; phylum Arthropoda; class Insecta; order Coleoptera; family Curculionidae; genus Philopedon; species Philopedon plagiatum. The sequence continues at coordinate 451,788 of OZ020190.1, read as the reverse complement.
CTTCCTGGATCATATCGGCCACATGTGCACCGCATCGCTACAAACATTACAATACATTACAGTGTCTCCTCTTTTGATGCGCTCCCGTTCCTTGTTATTTTTAATTTTATTTAACTATGCTATTTATTTTGAACCGGTGCGCGGTGTCGGTGTTCTATTCCAACTTTCTATTTACCCCATTCTTTTGCGGACGCGGTACACGTATGTGTCCTTTTAGATTTAATCTTGGTACCTACACAAAGGTTTTCTCTAATTAACTAAACTTGATTAATTTTTATATATACCTTTTTTAAAATCTAAAATTATATGCCCTGAAGGGTAAACTTTGAAATCCAGGAGTATGTATAATAGAGCGAATCCGAATTAAAAAACTCAATAATTTAACACATACAGTTCAGAATTATATCTGAACTGTCTATGAACTATTAAATTGGATAAATGGCATTCACTCCATGACACACCTACATACACTGAAAGAATTATTTCGCGATATTACAGTAAAACTCATTGGTTATAGGCAGGGCCGGCCCTAGCATTTATTTTTAGGGAGGCGAAAAAATATTTTAGCGCCCTTACTACCCATGGGTCAAAGAAAAACCTTTATTATTTTTAAATAACATATATTTTTCTTATTAGTGTTCGCAGAATAATTATCTAAATGTATAATTAAAAAATTCGAGATGGAGATGCCAACAAACATTATTGTGTGACATATCCGATTTGGAGAATTTTTACTAAAATTAACCCTTTTAGTAACGATAACTAACAGACACTAAACTATTCAATCAAGCAGTATTGACCAATGGGGACTTGTTGCAAACCCGATTCTTTAAACGCAAATTCCGTTTTCCGTTGCTCTTGAAACATAATTTCGGGCTCGCTTGAAAGAATAGCGTGATGAATGTGAAGAATATGAATATGAGGAAAAGAGCACAAGAGCTTAAAAAATGGGAAAAGATCACAACATGGCAACCTAGACCAAAGCGACATCAGGATTAAAGAATCCCACAGACCAACGCGAATTCGCTGTCATAGCGGCTGCGATTTTTTTTCTCATTGTCAGAGTCAATGATAAAAAAAATCGCTGCTGTGCGACAGCGATTTCGCGGTGGTTTGTGGGATCCTTAAGCAGATTAAGGTTATGGTTATGATTCTGTGAAATTACTACGAAAAGATTTGCTAAATTTGAAACGTCTTTTAATTTAAACTATGCAATAATATAAGATTTTATCTGCATTGCTACTTACCAGGGGCGGCTTGTCTATAAGGATATTTGGTCAATTACCCACCCGAATTTATTTTCAATGATCTATCTAATAGTTTCTGTTTTAAAATCAAAAAATAATTATATTTTCTTTCAAAAAAGTGCAAGTTCCATGCGAAAACTCCCCAAGAAAGAATCAAGCCAAGCTTGCTCCAGACTCGCCGTATTTTAAATTGACCTCATAGGTGTATATGGACGATATAAAATGCATTAAAGCTAAGACCCAGATATAAAACCAGACCAGATGCGTTAGCTCCAATGTCGCCTGTACCTCATGCGACGGCGCGGCGAGCCAAGGATTGACGAGACGATCGGCCGGCCGTCTGGCATCAAGTACGGGGACCGAGGTTACAAATTTAAATCACAGCCACTGCCGTGTCTTCTTCAAATGTAACGTAACTGTCGTATAGTACAGACGCCTGCACCATCGCAAAGCGATGGTGCAGGCAGCCTAAGTGCCGCGCCTCAAGGTCATTGAGATTGAACACGATATTTGACAGTCTTACGCATCTGGTCTGGTTTTTTCTGGGGCTAAGAGAGAAACAAACATACGCACATTGAGGTTCAAAAGAGACAAAACTTGTCGGCGGCCCACCAATAATATCGCTTTCGGGGCGCGCGTGGCCGTCAATGCCACCGCGCCGGTTGTCGTGTTGTCGCAAATTCAGGCGCACTAATTTAAATCTGACCAATTTATTATTAGAACAATATTCGCGATACATTTATACATTTAATATAAGCTTACCTAATTTTATTTGAAGATATTTAGGTAATTACTAATAATAATAATAATAATAATAATTGTAACTGTGCTTATAAAACATTAAAACCTCCAGTAATTACGACTTTGACAATAACTTAGGTCTTTATGCCAAACCTTGTCGAAGGCTTGCGCAACATCCAAAAATACTGCTGGGTCGATTTTTTCCCTCCAGTGCTTTTTCTATAAGGTTAGTAATTCTATATGTACTTGATCTATAGTTGAATGTTTATTTCGAAATCCAAACTGATGTAAGAGTATTATGCATTTTTCTTCTATTATAGGTTTTAATCATTTTAGCAAAAGCTTTTCATACAGTTTCGATATTACTGGTAGTATTACGGTAGTAATGATATTGGTCTATATCAGGGGTGGCCATGGCCAACTTGGTTAGACCCAAGATCTACTGTTCACTGACGACACCCTGTGCGATCTACCAATTACATACTTCTTGAAATCTTAAATGAAACAGCATAGTTCACTATAAATACGTAGAACAGACTGTTGTGTACTGAACTTAGTTCAGTACACAACTGTCTGTTCTACGTATTTATATTTTTTGCCTTGCCACGATCGACTGGACTAATAGCCGCGATCGACCAGTCGATCGCGATCGAGCGGTTGGCCACCCCTGGTCTATATGATGCTACCTCGTTAACTGGCTTTCCAGGTTTACGGATCATAATTATTTCAGCTACTTTCCAACATCGTGGGACGTATTTTATTCTAATAGATGCATTCATTAAATTGGTCAATTTAATAATGACCTTTCTAGGCCGTTTATTCAGAATTTCCCCAGTTATAAGGTCATACCCTGGTGCCTTTTTTGCATTAATATTTGTCTGAATTTCTGTTTTTGCTTCTATAGGTGTTACAAATTGTATAATACCACCAGGTTGTTCATTTATTCCTGGAAATTCTTCGTCATGTTGAATATTATGTGGCTAAAAGGTGATTTCCAGATGATCAGCAAAAAAGTTAGATTTTCTGAGATGTGGATTTTGAATCACCTGCCTCTTGATTCTTTTCGTAGCTTTCCACAATGAGTAATCAGTATCTTTCTCATATGTTAGCTCTTTTAGGTAATTATTTACTGTTTCACTTTTAATTCTCCTAATTTTTCTACTTCATTTTTGCCTTACTTGATTTAGTCTGGTTTTATCTTCTGGCATTCTGCTTTGCTGCCATTTTCTTCTTAGTTGTCTCTTTTCAGCAAACAATAAATGGACATTTTTCCTTAATTAACTTCCCAAGAAAATAAAAAATATATTTTTATTGAATAAAACTATATTTTTTTAAATAAAATATCTTAAAAATAAATTACTTACTATTATTTTTTATTTTGATATTTTATTTCCTGATGCCATTTTTTATTTTTGGCATTTAGATTTTGATTTTTGGCGCCCCTCTAGCATGGCGCCTGAAGCGGTCGCCTCACCGGGCGATTCCCAACTCCGCCCGGCGCCAGGTACACGAGGACAGACAGTACCCATCTCCGCCCCGAAATATTTTCGCTCCCTTATCTAACTACCTAACTCCGCTCCTAATCCTTAATGCGAAATAAAACAAACAAATCAATTAGGAACCTTTAATGTATATAAAATTACAAATTTACACTTTGATTGTACTGGTAAGAAACAATCTTCCTTCCTCCTTAACAATTAAGTAGAATATGCATATAATAATTTTGTAATCTTCTTTAAATGCAGTAAACACAATTTATATTATTTTATTACTTTAATACTCTAATCGGATTTTCCCAAACTCGCAAAAATAAAGTAAATACGCTCGGGGCGGAATTGGGGTGCAGGATTAACATACCTGAGAGATCACTATTTTTGGAATAATTATGCGGGCGGAGTTAGGCACTGCTCGCCTCACCGATTCATGCTAGCACCGGCCCAGTTATGGGTTACCAGAACAAATTGGGTACAATTTTACTATGTGAATTAAACCGAAGTAAAGGTAGTCATTTTTTTCGGTGTATGTCTCAAGAGTACCTATTTTTTATAATCTGTCGCGACTTCTCGGTTCAGCAAAAAAGATTCAAATCTCTTTGTCACCTGCATGATATATTCGCGCAGCTAGTTGACTTATGGCTTCCGTCAAAGTTTTTATTCGACGAAAGAAAAGTTTTAACGCGATTTCCAAAACCTCATTCCGGTTTGTTGTCTTACGTAACTGAGTTTGCCATACCGAAAGAGTTTACCTTGAAAATTTTCAAGTCAAATTTTTATGAATTCAAATTTAAAATTTTAAGTTTTATTTAGTGTTAAAATTATACCAATATGTAGTACAGAAATCGTTAAATTCATGGACTGAAACCGTAAATAGATAGTCTATGTTTTATAGGATATTTTTCCTATGTTTTTAATATATTGGGATATGAGTTTTGGACATTTTTTGTACGATTCCACTGTATAAAAATACATAGAAATAAATTTTCATTTATTATAAGGTGAATAGTCTTTTATACAGCGCATGTAAAACAACGAAGACAAATTTTCAAAACATGTATCAGGATTTGCTCGACTCTTGTTGAAACTACTGCAATTTTCTTTAGAGGAACATTAACAAAACGCGATGGTTACAGTTACCAACTATTCTCTTTAGGGAACATTTAAACATTCAGGGACATATTATGTTATCGTGACAAATGCATTAATAAAATTTCAGTCTGTTTTTAGTCCTTTAAAGTCAAAGTAAACATTAACAGCCAGATTCTCCAACGCTAGTCCGGCCTAATTTGACAACCAAAAGTTTTAAACTGACAACTGTGAGAATAAGACAACTAAATTTTATACTATGAATTTATTTCGGAGCTTTTTCGCAAATTTATAAAGAAAAGGGCAATTTTAGTACGCACTTTCGACAATAATAGAACTAAATTCACTCTAGCAACCCGTTCCAAGACGAAAATCATTTAGAAACCAAGCAAATCGCTGAAATATTCGAATAATTCATAAGTTTTTAATGACATCTTGTTAACAACGACAGGACAAAAACTTGTCAAAATATAACTGACCAACTAGAAGATCTTAATTTAAACCAGTACTAAATCTTAAACTTTCTTAGTGAATCTGGACGTAAAAATTTTAACCGATAAACACAAAAATTTAAAATTTGGCATCTTTCAATAACAATACTTTTTGGTATAAATTTCACACATTTAATATTCAAGATGGCGGCTGGGTACCATTTCGAAGAAAAAATAAATAGTTGTGTAATACATCATTACAGAGCAGTAGCAGCAATAACAAAGAAATTGAAGCGTGTCAAAGTTTTAGCACATGGATGGATATTCGCAAAAAACCCAAGCAATCCCAAGAAACTAAAACCTTTTGACTGCAAAATATGTTGAAAGTATTTTTCCTTTACTTCTAAACAGTAAAATAACCTATTTGAGAACTTCTCAGGAACATTTTCAAATATACCCATATCAATATTGCGACAGGCAGCAGTTATTCCTTGTTGTAACTCCAAAAGAGAGTTCGGCTGTGTTTCATACACTTTTTGTTTTAGATAGTCCCATGAAAAAAAGTTTGGGAGACCTGGCACTCCTGGCAGGCCATTCGGTATGACCTCGACGACTAATCTAACGATCGCGGTAAACAGCGTCCAAACGTTGCTTTGCGTTTCTGCTAAAATGGGGGGGGGGGGGCATGTTTCATGTTTATCGGTTCAAAAAATAGGGGGGGGGCGACAGTTTTGAGCCGCACTGTATGTATTGAGCATTATGTACCGGCACTGATTTTTATTGTTATTTCTTTTTAATGAATATAAACCTATAGAAACCCAAAAGAAGGTTTGCGAAATGAGCCAGTATATTCCAAACTTACATATTATTTTTCCATTTCAATGGGAAAACTCCTTATGTGTCACATTTCCAATGTGTAATTCAAAAAGTGCATCGGATATCAGCAGGGAACCCAAGTTACAGTATTTTCTATCTTTATGTAAACAAGTTTTGAAAGTTTAATGCAGTCAGTCAGATGGCTCATTTTTCTAGGTGTCAGTCTGAAGGGAAAATATCTGGATTTTCCAGGAGTGACCGGTTGAAAGCCGCGGTGCTTTTATTACAAGCTTTTATTTAACTTCAACTGTTAGTATGTATATATGCTAGTATGTTCAGGTTAAATATTGCAATTAAAATTTCGACTAGTTCTAATTATTAAGCTAGAGCTTTGAAATTTTGTACATGTGTATAAGTCCGGTGACAATGCAATATAGTATATTTAATATTGTTCTAAATCCAATATGGCGGACGTCTCAAGATAGCGGATTACCTTTTTCGTTACAATCCCCTTGATAAGGGTATCAAATGAAAGGGTTTGATGAGTAGAATACGATAAGCTATGTGACGTCATTCTAAACCCAATATGGCGGCAGCCACAAGACGGCGGATTACCTTTTTCTTCACAATCCCCTTGATATGGGCATCAAATGAAAGGGTTTGACGAGTAAAATACGATACTATCTAACGTCATTCTAAACCCAATATGGCGGACTCCACAAGATAGCGGATTCCCTATTTCTTCACAACCACCTTGATATTTGTATCAAATGAAAGGGTTTGACGAGTAGAATACGATAAGCTGGGGCGCATTCAGAATCGACGCTCCGTGGGTAAAAATTAAGTTGTCAATGACGTCACGGCCATAAGAAACAACGGCTGGCCGCCTGATTCTGAACGGTCGGGTGTTTACCCGGGAACACCCGGGCGTCGATTCTGAATGCGCCCCTGGGTGACGTCATTCTAAACCCAATATGACGGATTACCGTTTTCTTAACAATCCCCTTGATATGGGCATTAAATGAAAGGGTTTGCCGAGTATAATTCTATAACATGTAAAATCTCTTGTAATAGTTGATGCATTATCAGAAATGCATAGGTCAAGACGTAACTAAAAATTTAAAAATAAAATCTTGTAAAAAATACTTTTTAAAAATAAGCTTTTATTATTTAGATATACTACAACAAAAAAAATAAGTATCTATATTTTTTTCAATGTGGCAATACTAAATGCTATTTATAAGTGGACGTAGTTCGCGTGGGTGGATCCTAATAAAGGTAGTATCAAAGTTATCACTGAAACAGATATGATATAGTAAATTAAATTTATTGTCTTGAAAGCTTGTCGCGTGAATAGAAAAGAAAAAAATACATATATAGGTATCTAATTACAATTTCTGCCGAACAAAATTAATGCCTATATGAACTTTTCGAGCACTACAAGGTTTTAAGACATTTAACATAATATATTATTCTGTTTCACTGATAACTTTGATACTACTTTTATTAGGATTCACCCACGCGAACTACGTCCACTTATAAATAGCATTTAGCACTGCCACAATGAAAAAACTATACTTATTTTTTTCGTTTTAGTGCATCTAAATAACAAAAGCTTCTTTTTAAAAAGTATTTTTTACAAGATTTTATTATGTTGCGGTAATGGCATTTTATTTCATTTCAAAAATATTTATTCATTACAAAAGAATTGGATTTAAAGTATGGCTTTTTAAGTATAAACAGCGTGAAAGGTTAATATTTTATTATACATACATACTCATTTTCTATTCACAAAAGTTATCTTGTAGCTTAAAAGGATCGGAACCTAAAGTGGAACGCGCACTTGTATACGACGTAAACGTTGCTATTTTTCACATATTTGTATGATATATATTACTTTCCTTGTACTTTTAAAAAAGTTGGTGTGTATGTGTGGGAACAGGTCTGTGATCTCCAAAATCGCGTTTTAAAAAAATATTACACAACTCATGTATGTACATATGTATAGTTATTGAAAAATGTTTTCCTAAAAATATATGTAACTCCTTTATCTTTTTCCACTTATGAAGCACTTTTGTCGACCAGTTTATTTCGAGGCATTATTATTAATTTATCCCTATACGTGCCATTATTCAAAGTCACATTTGACAGTCGCATGTACCTTTTAGCATCGTGCCATGCATCGGAAAAATCTCCAAAGTAGCATCTAAAATGATGAAAACCCTCCATCGATCATCCTTTATAAAACCATTAACACGGCACCCGCATTTCCATGTCGCGTACATCCATTTTCCATCATGGCACCCGCCGATGTGTGCGGTGTTTATGTTACACTATTTTTACTCCGTTTTTATATTAATACACCTCGCCCGGTTAAAGATGGATAGGGCCGTTTGTTTTCCTAAACAAACCTGGCAGAGGCAGTTTGTTGCTCTTTCGGTTGGGTGGTATACAAGTATATATACATGTGTGAAATAGGTAATATATGTTTTGGTATCATAAAAAATTTAACACGTAGAAATAAAGAAAATCAACTACTTGACTAGAATTATATAAACGAAAGAATTATGACGATGGACTTGTGGAAAATATTTAGGGAAACACTGTTAGGGGCGGCAAAAAAGTTTGTGGAATAGTAAGATATGAAAAAAATAAGAAGCACACTCCATGGTGGAACGACGCAATAAACAATGAAAGAAAAGAACAAAAATTAAAGCAATTTATTAGGACAGGAAATGAAGAAGATAACAAAAATATAAAGGAACAAAAGTACAATTGTTGATCAAGAAAACAAAGCAAAACAAATGGGAAGACTTCATATATAAGATGGAAAACCAAGGAAAAGGAAACTCAGAGTTGTATAGAACACTGAAAGCGCTAAGGAAAGGAAGTAAAACTACATCGAAGAATGTAAGGGATAAAAATGGAAAACTGTTGATAATAGACGCAGAAATAAAGAATCGATGGATGGAATACTATAAAGAACTATTTGATATTTCAGCAAGTACAGTGGAAGAGACAGAACAAGAAATGAAGGAAGAAACCAATATTCTTAAAACAGACATTAACCCGAATGAAGTAGTTGGAGCAATAGAGAAATTAAAAACGGGAAAAGCAGCAGGAATAGATAACATCAAATCGGAATTGATCAAATTTATGGGAGAAGATGCTACAAAACTATTGCATAGGATTATAAACATGTCATGGCAGAAAAAGACTGGCGCCTGGCTGCTGTATTACCGATACATAAAAAAGGAGATAACACCCAGTGCAACAACTACAGGGGCATATCTCTCTTAACTACGACAGGAAAAGTGTACGAAAGAATACTGGAAAGAAGGCTGAGAGAGAGGGTACAAAATTCATCACAGGAAAAATAAGCTGGGTTTCGGAAAGGAGGACCAACACAAGATTGGATTTTTTTGTCTAAGACAAATTACGGAAAGAATAATGACTGGAAACAAGAAGCTATATATGCGCAACAGATCTAGAAAAAGCTTTCGACGCTTTCCCAAGAGCCTGAATATGGAAAATATTAGAAGAAAGAGGAGTTGATCCGGATTTACGTAATGCCATAAAAAGCTTCTACACTAAGACAGAAAATGTGACCCAAGAACTGAAATGGGTGACAGAAAAAATATCCAGATTGAAGGGAGTTTAGACAGTATGATGTATTTTTTATGCATTTTCTAAAAGATTTTTTTTTGGGGATAAACGCTTAAAAATTGCTGTCCCCCACCCTTATCACCAGAAGGATCGCTCTGAAAAATCTGTAAAAATTAAAAATTAGGTGTAAATTGAAGGAAAATTATCAGCATTGAAAAATTCTTGCGCGATCAATTGTTATAAACAATTTAAATGTTTATTTTCTTATAACTACTAAACCATTGGTTTTAGAGAAAAAGTTTTTCAACAAAAAATATTTCTAACGATTTAAGAAGCAATTTTTGTCCTTACACATTGCTCAAAAATTTTTAATTTGGCTCCGGTTGGGTTGGATTGGGTTGTACACTTTGGAACTAGGCCCCTCAATCAAACTGCAACAGCCCATGAGGCAATTCCTGCAAGGCCAACCCTGTATTTTCAATCATTTTCTTATGTAAAATAGCAGCATCGTCAATACACGAAGTTAATTTAGGGAAATTCTTTCGCTATATAAAAGTAATGGAACACAGAGCAACAGCAGATACAGGGTGTCAATGTGTGTTAATTTTGTCTCGATTTTTTCCAATAATTTCTCAACAAAACGATATAGCAGCACGAAATTAGGGATTTGGAGGTTTTTTGAGGCGAGGAAATTAAATTCGTCCATACTTTTGATGTCACTACTAGAGGGCACCACCTATGGCATACCGCACTTTTTTTAAATGATATAATGTTTTTTAAGCTTAGTATATCGATCTGACTATTAAAAAATCGATTACTCTACTTCTTTTACGTCAAAAAGGTATACTTTATTGAAGTCGCCAGGAGTAACCGTTGTCGAGATAATCGTATTTGAAATTTTCTATGCAATTAAATACGTGTGCCTCAAAAGTAGTGGGACATAGAGCAACAGTGAATTTCTGACTTCAAATTATTATGATTTAGCTAAATTTACTTAGTTCAGAAGTTGATATTATAGGAGATAGGTATATACTGAATATTTTTTAATAAACTTATTCATGCGGGAATAATAATTTTATTTTAATTAAATTTTCTTCTTTAAAAATGCTTAAAATTATTAGAAGTAAAAATGATAACGTCTTGATAACGATTCCTCAAGACGGTCACCATTGACCTGAATACATTTCGGTGTACGCTTTACAAAAGACTGTCGGATTTTAAACAAAAATCCCTATCATTTCTGAGCAGATCAACAGCATTTATAATTTTTTGATCTAACTCATTATGGTTGTTTATTGAACTGTCATAAACAATGGATTTCAAATGATCCCAGATATATATAAGTCCATAGGATTAAAATCCGAACTTCGCGCAGGCCAAGACAATGTATCTTGTTTATTATCAACTTTGGAATTTGGCAAGTTGGAATAGATCGCATTATTTCGACACAAGGAATCTGCTGTTGCTCTGTGTCCCATTACTGTTGGACCACTCTTTATAATATACATATCCTGGTGCCCTCCTGCAAGAAGGCATCTTTGCATTCTATGATAATTTTAACACCCTGTAACTTTTTAGCAAAACCAAATTTCGCATAAATTTATTATTTAAAAATAAGCTTAGCAATTAAAGATATGGAGTCACCCTGTATATTCTGTTTACTGCTTAAAGACGAAACGCTGAAGCAGCGAGGTCGGCAGAATTGGGTAACCAATAGATTTTTGAGATATTTCATTTAACCTTCTTTACGATATACATATGTACTTCCTCCAAAACAAATAACATTTTTTATTAATTCCGGTCTCCAATTTTTTTTAGATTTTTTCAAACGTTCCAAAACAGTCCTTTCGTAAACGTGAACCTATTTTTTCATTATTTACTCAAATGCCAAAACTGATAAAGCTCACGATTCAATATGCTTCTAATATCTTTCAGACTATTTGTTTTCATCTCCGGGATAAACCAAATAACGAAAAATGCCAATAATAAGGAAAACAAATACCTACGTATATTCCCTAAACCCTTTTTTGTTACGGGACCTCTTGCTAATGAAACTGGGCATTATTAGACCCACTTTGTACAGATACGGACAAAAACGGTATTTTAAAAGTAACATTTATACAGTCGTGGCCAAAACGTTTAATTTTCCATAAATAAAAGCTTTAAAAATTAATATTTATTTTGGTTATGCCTGCATATAGTAACAGATCAATAGAAAACTGTTTTTAGTGTTCCGTAAAACGGAACACTTATGGAATCACTTCGGTGCCCGTCCGTCCGTCCGTCTGTCACAAGCGATTTTCTATGTATTCGACGTTAAATTTCAAATTTAGCACAGAGACAGAGTGTGATGACCCAATTATAGACCTGAAGTTTAAAAAGTAGAATTTTGATTCTGGGTGTTAATTTCCGAGAGTAAATTGGGAATGGAAAAAAATGTAAGGGCATTGTGTAGGGTGTCAAATGAAAACTTATTAAAGGACGCATTCAACAGTATATGATGTATTTTTTTATTCGTTTTTTTAACATTTTTCGGGAAAAACGCTTAAAAACTGCTGTCCCCCACCCTTATCACCAAAAGGATCGTTCAGAAAAATCTGAAAAAAATCACTAACATTGGGAAGTAGGTATAGATTGAACAAAAATTATCAACACTTCTGCTGAACCATTGGTTTTAAAGAAAAAGTCTCGACAAAAAATATTTCTCATGATGTAAGAAACAACTTTTGTCCCTACACGTTTTTCAGATTTTAATTTGGCTCAGTCGAGACGCTACCCACTCAGCTCTGCGCATATGCGATGTGATACGGCGTTGGAGCCGACGGCGCGGCGGCGGGTAGCGCAGCAGATGGGCGGAGATCGGGCGGCCGAGGTTTGCAAGTGTAGCTTGCACTTGACCGATTTTTTTTACGAACCAATAAAACCATGGTACTACTGTATCATGTGGTTTAGGTTTGTTAAGGTGACATTAAACATTGTGTCCAAAATTTTAAAAAAAAACTTAATTAAAGTACAGAATTTTAACTTTTATGACTCTCTTTTTAATAAGCTTTCACTTAATTAACAGCATCTTCTAATGTAAAGCAACTTCCCACGAATATTGCTTTATCCGATAGCAAGTTTTCTGAAGGTAACAAAAACTTATTCTGCCTATTCTCTATTAGGTAGTGTATTAAAAAACTTTTTTTTTCGGAAAGAAACCAAACAAAAAGCCGGTTCTTTTCCGAAAAGAGCAGTTTTTTTAGGAAAAATTCATTTTTTAGATTTACTTGTAGTAAAAGAAAAAGAGCAAAAAATTTTAATTAACAGTTATATGGAACCGGCTTTTTTTACATCGCGTATGCGCAGAGCTGAGTGGGTAGCGTCTCAACAGCCAAATTAAAATTTTAGAAAACGTGTAAGGAATATTTTTTGTCTAGAAACTTTTTCTCTAAAACTAATGGTTCAGCAGCTATAAGAAAATACATAATTAAATTGTTTATAACGATTGATTGCGCTAGAATTTTTAAATCCTGATAATTTTGGCTCAATCAAGACCAAATTCTCAATGTTCATGATTTTTTTTTTCAGATTTTTCTAAGCGATCCTTTTGGTGATAGGGAGGGGGGAGGGGGGGCAGCAATTTTTAAGCGTTTTCCCTAAAAAGAAATGAATAAAAAAATACAATATATATATATTGTTGAATTCATGTCTCAATAAGCTTTCATTTAAGACGCTACACGATGCCCTTGCAAACAATTTATTTTCCATTTCCCAATTTACCCCTGAAATTAATCACCAGAATCAAAATTCAACTTTTTACACTTCCCGTCTACAATTGGGCTCTATCCCTGTGCTGAATTTCAAAGTTTTACGTCAAATAGTTTCAGAGAAAATTATCTATGACAGACACACGGACGGACGGACACCGAAGTAATTCCATTACACACTAAAAAAGATAACTTAGCTGCGAAATCTAACCTTTTGTAGTAGAAAGCAAGATGTTTTGTTTTTATTTATTGGTTTTAGTTTATACATGCTTTATATTTATCTTTTTTGAAGTTTTGTGTCAAGTACATATTCAGATCAAGCAACACTTTCTTGCATTTTCTTTGACGAAGTCAAGCACAAATAAATGTATCTGGTTTTACTTCCACCATAAAAGAAATTCAAAATTTAATTCAAAGCAATTTTCCGTCCATTTTTCCGACTAATGCGGCCTCGCAGCCGTGACGTCACGCCGACATCAAATAAACCGCCGTAATTTGTTTCAGTTTGCGATGTGCGAAACATTGTGAGCTCGTCATGAAAGATATTGTTGGCAATTTGTTAAAACGAAATGGGTTTCGCTGTTCTTTTTACCATAACGTGACGTTTATTGGGCGGTCACAAGTGGGGTACTAACATAAAAAATAAGATAGAAAAGAAAACCAAAATTCGACAATGCAAAATAACAACTGAAAAGTCAGAAACAAGTTGCGTATTTGTACATGGGATTTATATTCACAGTTATATTACAAATTTTATATACCACATCGCCTGCTATTGGCTGACTATACTCGCTATCGAGAAAAGTGATGTCATTTTCTAATTTATTGCCATCAAGAATCGGGACCCTGCCCTGCACGGGATGTAAATGCTACTAATTTGAAATTGAAAGTAGGTAGTGCAAAAATAAATAAGTTTTTTATTACAAGTTTTTATTTATTTATTAGTTTGTTTGTTAGTTGGTTTGTATGTTATTTCTTAGTTAGTATGTTTAGATCAAATATTGCAATCAAAATTTAGACTAGACTAGACTCCGGTGACATTGCAATATAGTATATCTAATATTGTTCTAAATCCAATATGGCTGACGTCCCAAGATGGCGGATTACCTTTTTCTTCACAATCCCCTTGATATGGGATCGAATGAAAGAGTTTGACAAGTAGAATAAGATAAGCTGTGACGTCATTCTAAACAAAATATGGCGGACGCCACAAGATGGCGGATTACTTTTTTTCATAACCCCCTTGACATGGGTATAATGGCAAATATGATATAATGAAAGGGTTTGACGAGTAGAATACGATAAGCTATGTGACGTCATTCTAAACTCAATATGGGGCGCGAGAATTACTTTTTTCTTCACAATCCCCTTGATATGTGTCAAATGAAAGGGTTTGACGTGTAGCATACAAATGTGACGATATTTTAAATCCAAAATGGCGGACGCCACAAGATGGCGAATAACTAGCGGATGGCTAGATGGCTCAAAACTAACAGGTAAAAGGCCTTGTAATAATGATGCATTATCAGAAGTGCATTTAGGACGTAACTAAAAATTTAAAAATAAAATCTTATGTAAAAAATATTTTTTAAAAACAAACCTTTATTATTTAGATGTACTAAAACAAAAAATATAAGTATAGTTTTTTCATTGAGGCAATGATAAATGCTATTTATGAGTAGACCTAGTTATCACTGAAACAGATAAAATATGTTAAATATATTGTCTTAAAAGCTTCTAGCGCACGAAAAGTTGATACAGGCATTAATTTTGTTTGGCAGAAATTGTAAGTACCTAACTAAGTACTTAAGTATGTATTTTTTTCTATTCACGCGACATAACATAATATTATATTACTTATGTCTGTTTCAGTGATAACTTTAATACTACTTTTTTAGGATCCACGCACGCGAACCACGTCCACTAATAAATAGTATTCACCATTTCCCCAAAGAACAATCTTATATTTTTTGTTTTAGTACATCTAAATAACAAAAGCTTGCTTTTAAAAAGTATTTTTTACATAAGAGTTTATTTAACCCTCAATATTAATTAATCTTACCTACAAGTATTCAAACGTTGTCCCACATTTTCCGGGACACCCAAAATGTTAAATAGCCTTACGTTGAAGAATATTAAGAGGCCTTGGCACGTATCTTTCTAATTTAAACCATCGGGTTTCGTGCAACTTAATCCTTATTTTTAAAATAAACGCTCACTACTTTTTTGGGTCTTTTTTGGTTAATAGAGAGTTTACGTTAATACAGATCTTTAAACGCTATTTTATTTTATAGCAGATCATCTTTACCGATATAATAATAATTATGAAAATCTGCTTGTTACAATGGATCCTAGAAATCATTGAACCGATTAATTTTAACTATACAGGGTACGCCACGAACGTCAGCTTTCAATATCATATAAATGATACAACTTAACAGCTAGTTTTTAATATTTTCATTTGGAATACCAACAAGGAATAGGAACATATTTCTTTTATTGCATAAATCGTTTAAGGAAGTCATTACAAACCCGAAAAAATTATTTTGAAGACTGGTATAATTTAGTTACCAAAAATGTTTACTTTTCGGTATAATTTATTACAATTTAAAATGCGGCCATTTGTCTTCAGTGAATAATGATGTCTGGACCTACAGTCGAACAGGTTTGTTTTTCTCGGAAACAGTTAGAGGCGGAGCAATCGAATTTTTTGGGTTGATAGAGGAATAGTGCAACTAACTTCGGTAAAAAATTCAGTTATACTGGATGTTTCGTTTCGGAGCTATTAAACGTCAAAGTCGAAATTTCCGAGATTTCGGTTGAAATCAGGTACAGGTCGCAAAAGTGAATTAAATCGATGTAAATTTTCGGAGGTTGCAGAGGACCCGGCGCGGCGCTTCGAAAATTGAAAGGTTCCTTGGCCGATTTCGGCTTGAAATATACATGAATAAGATTTAAGGAACCGTCTACTTTAAGTGCAGGGATATTTCATTGGATAAGTTACTCATTAAATGCCATTTTTATTGATTTTTCGATGACCCTACAACCCTGGAATTCACCATGTACTCATTATCAGTCATAAAACAGCTTTGAAAACACAGCCAATGGGATCGCGTTTTAAGGGTTTCCAAATTCGCGCGAAAATTTGCAGCAGAAAATCCTTTTTTTTGTTAATAAAGATCAAAATAAATAGAAAACAGCAACCGCCATTAACGTGTAATTTATGTAGAGAATATAAAAAATATATTTCAGAATTATTTGGGTTATTAGCATATTCTCTTTTAGAATGGTTGGTCAAGCAGAGGAGGAATCAACTAATTCTATTTAAAATCTAAAATATAAAATTTTACAAGATTAGGGTATAAATATGCAGGAAGAATAAGAATGTTCTCTTTATTCATGTGTCCCCGATGATCTCTAATCGTCCTAGTGGAAAGAGAGAAGCGGCGCTATTTCAGCGGCATTAATTTTCGGATTCCGTGTCTATCGGGCTCAGAATGGCCCAAATTAGCCTTCATTCTCCCCTTTTACACGCTAATTTTTGTCTAGACAAGCTGAAAGAGATGATGCGCCAACTAAATGGGTTAAGCGAAGCGTAATTTATCATTTTTCAAGTACTTGTTAAATAATGATTGCGTGCCCTTCCAAGTCGATATTAGTTTTAAGATCGATAAAATGACAAACATTAATGTTGCAAAAGATCAACATTAATGTTGTTTATTGATTAATTCAGATTGAATATAAATGTTCATTCCGCTCCACGATAAAAAAAAGGTAGATATCGTCACTCAAAGAATTTGTTTTAGCCACTGATAATAAATACATGACCATATAAAAAACATCGAACAAGGTCAGTCACAGAAAAAAAGGGTTGTTTTGACCTCCGTACTGTGGCGTTGCCAAATTTCTCTACCATATTCACACAAGTTTGAAAATATAATATTTTTGTTACCTTTAAAGAAATATCTCCGACTAACTCTTCCAAAACACTCAATTTTAAAAAAGTTAAAATACTATAACAATCAAGAGATCAGCTGTTAAAATCAAGAGTAAAATAATAATGTTCAACTAAACACACAGGAATGTTGTGTTTTACTAACTCAATATTGCGCAATACTCAGCGCGTACGATATTTTATTGAATAGCACTGGAAACTATTTTTTTTTTCACTATATAATATAGTTAATATATACTATAATAGCAGTTTGGGTAAAACAACCGCGTAACACCATGAAATGTTTTGTTTTCTTATAAATGGTCAAAGCTATAAGCGCGTACGATATTTTTTAATACTAATGGCACTGTTAAAGAGCTGGAAACTTTGCTTTACTAAATAATAAGGAATCATAGATAAAACTTTATTGAATCCCAAAAAAAAAAAAAAATCGGCGTACTCGACATGACAAGAGTCACTGACTTCTTCTGGTTTTCTGTCTACTTCTGTCGCCGACCGGAAACCGCGTGGGCCATCTGGTGATAAAAAATACAAGCTACAGGCCGTGATCAACCTCGTTCTAATTGGTCAGATTTTTGGCGTTTTTGAAATTCTGAGGGTAAGGATAACGTTCTTATTTTATATTATGAATAAATAATTAAATCTGATACTAAAATTTTTTAAGTGTTACCTTTTGTATGTATTTTATACTTTAACTGCCCCATAAGAGTTTTTACAGCTCATTATTAAAAAAGAAACGCGATCTACATTATAAATTACTCGCAGAATTTCAAAGACGCCGCCGCTATAACCAATAACCAATAAGAACGAGGTTAATTCTGAAAGGTCTCTCGTCCTCTAGTGTCTCTCTCATGTTGCCGATTCGGCGCAAATCGATTTAATGTTAATTGCATGATTTAAAAAAATAAATTATACCTCTTCTCATTTTTAATGTAATAAAAAGTACACTGAAAAAATCGTTTGGACTTTTTCTCACACAAAATTGTTGCAAAGTCTTTGTAGAGCAATTTACTCTAATTGGATTATTAGTAACAACAGTTTTTATACATTTTCATACACTTGTAGCAAATTTTGCTACAAATTGGTCTTGGACGTTTTTGAGAACAAATTGTTGGAAAAAGGTACACAATTGTAGTGAAATGTCCCACAATGTATTTTCAGTGTACGTATGCATTTTTTACGTCAATATTCATATGGCACAGTCCATGCTGTATTTCTTCTGCACTGCGTCTATAATTTGGCAACTTAATTTGACGCTATTCACTAGTATTTTTGCCCCTAGAGAATTAAGTGTTTTTTTGCCGTCAGTTCTCACTAGTTTTAGATAGAGATTTTTAAGCGATTTTTAATTTGTTTCTTAATCTAAGATTCCGAGATGCTTAGCTTACGGATATCGTTTTGTGCTACCGAGCAGCTAACGAAAACGCTTAACAAGTGCCACTTTTGTACATTGAACGATTTTTTAACTGAGAACCTCCCAGTGAAAGAACATTTATTTTGTGTTAGGGGTACAGCAGCTAAGGGGCCATGTGACTTCTTCTTGTGGGGTAAGATGAAGGAAATACTGTATAGTGTGCCAATTCAAAAAGTGAATTGACTACGAAATCGAGTTGAAATGGCAGCCCAAGAAATAAGGAATATTATGGAGAATATCTTTCAATGGGTTCAGGACTCAATGCTACGAAGACTGCATGCTTGTTTGGAAGCAATAGACTTTTTCAACACATACTAGATAAGTATCATTTTTTGCAACTTATTATTAGTTTTACTTATTGATATTTAAATTATGTTGGGCAACTATTGATTAAAACTAAGGCTGCTGACAAAAAGGAGTGATTTCGCATTGGCCGTTTTACTAATACTGAAAGGTTTAAATTTGTTTTACCTTTGTCTTAAATTACGGTTAATAACAGAAAATAAATTATTCTTGAAGATTTATATGTCTGGCAACGTTACAACAAATTCAATTGTTTTTAGTTTTTTCGCGTGCAATTTTCCGTCAAGCGAACACACATAGGTCAGCCAGGTGCGGCGAACGTGGACGGGTTTTAGGGTGTTTTTGAAATTTTTTAAAATGTTCGATTTAAGAAAAAATCAGTATAGAGCATGTCTGTAGACTACCCCAGGAGTCACCCATTCCAATATAGGCAGTGAATTTCATAACACCCTGTATATTGATATATTGTAGAAATAGGTCCAATAATTTTAAAACTAAAGTTAGGATAAGTTAATTCGGTTTAAAAAAAAATAATAAATTTTCTAAACGAACTCCGTGAAATGAATAGACCCAATTTACATATTATTAGGGAACGCCTAAGCTTGTTTGGTTTCGGTTAAATTTATTTCTCATCAATATACATATCTTTGTTTTGGTGATCTCGTGTCTCGTGCTAACGACCTTTACAAAAGCTAAGTCTGTTCTATTAACACTGTATCAGAATCACAAATTACAAAGTACCAAATCTACCTGGTCGTGTTGCATCTAATTTATGGCCTCTAACTTCTCTTTTAATTACTTTTTGAACAAGAAAACGAGTTTAGGCGTGGAAAGAGGTTTGACGGCTAGAGAACACTTATTGTTGCTGAATTTAAGATTAGTATGATATTATGCCACAATTTTATTTTAGAGTATTTCAAATTTAATATTTTGTTCCCAGATTCCAATCGCTATCTGCAGTATCATCATTTTAGAATTTTGTTTAACGTGAACACTGCTGCTTTGTTTTAAAATTTCAAAACATTATACTCTTTTAAAAAAGTAACAAAATGTATTAACAAATTTTTTAATGCTAAAATTTTGACACGTTGCCATTTCTTTGTTAATGCTATTAATGCTCTCAAATTTGTACACAATAATCTACTCGATAAAACTTCTCAAATCATGATGTATTACACTACTCTCCTTCCTATTTAGTTTTTTTTTTTCGAAATGGCACCGAGCCGCCATTTTCAATAATAAAAGTGTGAAATTTATATCAAAAAGTAGTATTTATATTGTTATTAAAGTGTGCCAAATTTGAAATTTTTACGTCCACCGGTTTAAAAAAAAAGAGAGAAAAGGGGAGGGGAGCATTTTTGAGTCGCACTGTAGATACAATGCACATATCAAAGCGCACAGAATGCGGCAGGTCAAGTTCTCGCAAAACCGACCGCGCGCGCGCTGTCCTATATTTATACGAACCATTTCGAGCCCTTTCGACCCCCCTCTATCTTCGAGGGTAGTTGCGTTACAGGACTGAATTTTTTCTGTGGTGTTAAGGTTGCCAAAAGGACGCTGTATTCCAAATTTCATCGTCTAAGTGGAGTATTTTCCAAAATACGAGTGTCCAAAAATCACAATTTCGGGCACTCACTGACTGACTGATAGATCATCATAAATCTAGGGTACTTCCAATCGAGCTAGAGCTTTGAAATTTGGAACATAAATAATGTTTATGGTGATAATTATGGGGAAAATCAAAAATCAATAAAAATCATCACTTTATGTTGTGCATAGTATATAGTTGTTATGGTTAGAGCAACGTATATTTTTGTACATAAGTGCACTTCTGCGCACTTAAGAGGACATTGCCAATAAAGTGTAATTTATTATGTCAATAAATATTTTAAAAGTAAACTACATCTTCCTAACACGCGGAAGGTCCCCGGTTCGATCCCGCGCGGAAACAATTTTTTTTTATATTTCTAATTTACTTTCAAATACCTCTATTTTATGATAATCGGAATAAACATAAATACCAGGAATGCTTGCAACCTTAGTGACAAAAATCCATTATTAAAAACTTTTGCTTGGAAAGAATACCGTTCATGTGTATGGGTAGTTCGTAAAAAGTAAGAATTTTTAGCGGCATTTCGTTTTTGATGTATTTCTTTAAATTTACCTAAATGTTTTTTTCTACTAATAATGAAGTATGTAAGACTTGCTATGCAAAGAAATAATAGAATTTGAATTTATATATATATATATATATATATATATATATATATATATATATATATATATATATATATATATATATATATATATATATATACACAATATACGAGTACATGTACTAATAAATAAATATCATTTGGTACCTGAACAATTAGTTACAAAATCTCACCAAAAACAGATGTAAAGAATCAGGCCAAGTTCTCGTCAGGACTGTGTGTTTTGTTACTTCAAAAAAAATAACTGAAATGTAAAAATTATGCCAAGTTCCTTGCCTACACGTTATGAGCAGTGTTTTGATAAGCGCAGAAAAATATTGTTTTAATTAATAAATTTACAGACCAAACTTGGCAAGTTTTCATTAAAGAACTGAGCAATATTCTTGAGACGCTTGAAAACTTGTTAAGTTTGGTCTGTAAATTTATTAGTTCACACATTATTTTTCTGTGCTTATCAAAACACTGCTAATAACGTGTAGGCAAGGAACTTGGCATAATTTTTACATTTCAGTTACTTTTTCAGATAACAAAACACACAGTCCTGACGAGAACTTGGCCTGTTTTTTACATGCATGTTTTTGGTGGGATTATGTAGAACATGACTAACAAGGAAACGCCTTTTGTAGAAATTAGTTAATAAACATGCATACTTGTATCTCTATATGTTATAACTCTTGATTTAGTGAATCTAGTTTAATTAAAAAATATATTACCCACAAAAAAAAGAGTAAAGGAAAATAATTTAAAATAGGAAGTGTAAACCTTGTTTTCCCTTTTAGTTATTATCAGGTATTTTATTATTCCAGCTCCTAATTTAGGTTTACATTACTCTAGCGTCTTTTCAGTATTTAATAAACTGTTATGTTCAAAATTAATTTAAATTTTAATTTAGTTTTGAAAAAAGAAATAATATTTTTAAAATAATCCAGGAATTATCAGAAAAATTCGTTTTTAATATTTTGTAAAATAATGAATTTAATTCTGTAAAAATAGGAGATTTCAAAATAATAGTTATAATTGACTTAATAAAAATATTAATTATAAATTGTGTTCTTCTACACATGATGTTCTTAATCAGAAAAATGCATCATTCTCAGTATAGGCGATTAGTTAGGCGTACGGCCACCCACCACAGGTTTCGAAGTTATTACTGTTATTAGGGAGTTCATAAAAACAAAAAACGGACCATTTTCTTCTAACCACTATGCCCCATTTTCAAGCAGGCATTCCCAATTCAATATTTAACAACGATTTCATTTCAAAACAATGGCTTACTGTTAGTAATACTTTTCTTTGTTTACCTTAATTACCCCTGTTTATGGAATAACAAGTAGGTCTGGCAAAGCTTGTAAAAATATATACAGTTTTTCTTTTGTTAGCTCCTGCGCTCTATAAAAGAATGCTTCTATTAATAAGACTATTGATCGACTACAATAAAAAAAAACTAATAAAACGATAAAGCCCAAATCCTTAATCAGGTTTTACGTAAGATATTTTTCTAAAGCACAAACTTTTAAATAAGTCGAATACATTCACCCATTATAATTACCTTTATTCTTAAAGATTTGTAATTGAATTAATTTTGTTGCGAAATATAAAATATTGTATTTAGAATCCTGCGGCATACTTAAAAAAAAATAGAAATTTGATTCCAAAGCAATTTAATAATAGGTTTTAGAAAAAAGTTATCGAATTTACCTTTAGTGTAAATATTATTGTAGAATGTTAGAGTTTTGACGTATTTTTCAGCTTTCTTTGTTACTAGACCCAAAGATTTCTTACTAAAGTCTGCAAGACCTTGTTGCTTCAACTCTGAACGGAAAGCAGTAATAAATCATATTTGTGCGGTTTTCCTTTTAGAACTGAGTTGTGTTCGTAACTTTTGGAACAGCATTATATCTAAACAACGACAAATCAGATATATAACTGGGTGGGTGACATTTTCCCTTTTATTGACTTAATGCTGAAGAGCCAGAAATAACAAATGTAAAATTAAGAGAACTAGGTAGGTTTCATATTTTGCACAGGTTATTTGAAAATTTGTGTCTAGATTTTTATTACTAAACTTGTCGATCATTACATGTAATTTTAAACTTGAGCAAACCTTTCAAACTATGTTGATGGAGGATTTTCCTTTAAAAAAATCGGTCAAGTACAAGCGTTACTTGCACAATTATTGTTCCGTGCCATCAACTGCCCACTTAACCTGAGCAAACCTCGGCCGCCCGATCTCTGTCCATATGCCGCGCTATCTGCCGCCGACGGCACTAACGCCACATCACATCGCGTATGCGCGGAGCGGAATGGGCCAAATTAAAAAGTTTGATAAACGTATAAGGGCAAAAGTTGTTCCTTACATCGTGAGAAATATTTTTTATCGAAAAACTTTTTCTCTAAAACCAATGGTTCAGCAGTTATAAGGAAATAAACAATTAAATCGTTTATAACAATTGACCGCGCTAGATTTTTTCACTCCTGATAATAATATCAATGTTCGTGATTTTTTTCAGATTTTTCTGAGCGGTTCTTCTCGTAATAAGGGTGGGGGACAGCAATTCTTAAACGTTTTTTCCGAAAAATGTTTAAAAAAATGCAATAAAAAATACATCACATATATCGTTGAATTCGTGCTTCAATAAGCTTTCATTTGACACCATACATTATGCCCTTGGATTTTTTTTTACATTGCCCAATTTACTCCCCCAAATTAACACCCAGAATCAAAATTCAACTTTTTGATCATTTTCCCGCAATTTACACCTAATTCTCAATGTTTTCTTTCTGAGCGATCTTTTTGGTGACTAGGGTGGGGGACAGCAATTTTTAAGCGTTTTCCCTAAAAAAAAAAACTAACAAATACATCATATATATTTTTGAATTTATGCTTCAATATCATTTGACACTCTACCATTGATTTCTAATATGGATCCGCAAACAATAATCGCGAAAGTG
This sequence comes from Philopedon plagiatum, assembly GCA_963971165.1. Taxonomy (NCBI): domain Eukaryota; kingdom Metazoa; phylum Arthropoda; class Insecta; order Coleoptera; family Curculionidae; genus Philopedon; species Philopedon plagiatum. Next base: position 427,776 of record OZ020190.1, on the reverse strand, counting down.
GCAAATTTCTGGCCTCGCGCATGTAAACAAAGCTGATCGGCCATGGGCATGCGCACTGCAAAATTTGTCAGCTGTGATGGTCGATCCCACTCTGATTGTCAAGGAACATAAAAGGGTTTGCTGATTGTTTTCCAGCTGGTTATGCAAACCATGTAGCAGATGACAACAAGCGAGTTGTGCGCATGCCCCTCGCTGATCTGGCTCGAGAAATATGACCGGTGGTCGTGCGTACAAACACAATATTTCACCCTGCTACCTTAACGTTTGTTTGCGCACGCTGTCGGTTGTACGGGTCTATATATAGAAGTCAATGCACTCTACACGATGCCCTTGAAATTTTTTCCATTCCATTTCCCAATTTACCCCCTGTAATTAACCCCCAGAATCAAAATTCAACTTTTTATACTTCACGTCTATAATTGGGAGCACACTCTATCCCTGTGCTAAATTACAAACTTTTACGTCGAATAGATTCAGCGAAAATCGCCTTTGACAGACACACGGGCGGACACCGAAGTGATTCCATATATAAATATTCCTTTTCACGGAACACAAAAAATTATTGAGTGGGAGTGAAAATAACCATCAATTCGAATAGGACTAAATATATCTTTTCGCATGTTTCTATTCTTGTCCTAAAAATAAACCGTTTTTGAGATACTTAAAATGAATGATTTTCGCTGGGACACTTTGTATAATAAGATTAATTCTCAAAGTTCTAGGTTCGACATTTGGTTTTTAAATCACTCAATTAACATTAATTTATTATCGAACTATTTAAAAAATATATCAGTTTTTACACACCTATGATACAATCTATACACTTAATTTTTTTTTAAAGATAATAAAATTTTTGAGACGAGGGCAACATTGTTAATTAAAAAACCATTACCCTTAATCATCGGCCATTTGTATAATTTAGCCGTTATCAAGAAACTCGTTTATTTAATGAAAATAACTTCGTTGAGACATAATTATTAAAATCGCTTTTTTTCCTGTTAATTATATATCTCCTCAAAAGTAAATCGTACTAATAACAGTAAAAAGCGTAATATTGAAAGATTAATTTTTATATTGAATAGGGGAGGAAAAGCGGACCTTTATTGTATGTTCGGTTATTTTCAGAACTGTTCAAGATAATTTAAAATTTGGACAATAGTGCTAGAGCATGCTTGCTCCCATATAGTCCAGCGGACAGTATACATCTAAAAAGTTCTTGCCTACTCCTCCTTATTCCACCACTTGTGAGTACCACGAGATCATTACACAGAGTCTTGCAAAATTGTACAAGTGATTATTTTTAACATTCGTTTTCGGGATACAGGGTGTTGAATTCTAATTTTATATTAGGTTTTCTTATGCATTTTCCACGTTTTCAAAAATAGTTTACTTATTCAAATTTCGTATACACTGCGACTCACACATGACCCCCCCCCCCCCTTTTTATTTTTTGAACCATTTAACATAAAAATTTAAAATTTTACACACTTTAATAACAATAAATACTTTTTTATAGCAATTTCACACTTCTCTGTTAATGTTATTAATACTTTTAACACAATAATCTACTCAACAAGATCTTTCAAAAAATGATGTATTTACACACCTCCTTTCTCTATTTTTTTTTCGAAATGGCGCCCAGCCGCCATCTTGAATATTAAAAGTGTGAAATTTATATCAAAAGTGGTATTTATAGTGTCATTGAAGAGTGAAAAATTTTAAATTTTTGTTACCGGTTCAAAAAATAAGGGGGGGGGGGGGGGGCATTTTTGAGCCGCACTGTATAATCTTACATAAATTCCTACTGATTTAATATTGGTACGGTACTCTTGACATGCAGGTCCAACTTTAATAAATCTTTACTATTTATTAATATACAGATATTTAATGGGCAACAAATGTAACGTATAAAACGGGCTTTTCAAATTATTTTTAAAACATTTTTAATCGGGTATAATGTTATTAAAAACTGAGTCCCGATGCTACGCGATTATCTTCGTATAAAAATAAACGTTTTAAAGTTGATTTATGAATGTATCTTGTCTTGTTTATGTAACCTTCAGCAAGACATAAAAAAAGCATTAAAAAAGTTAAATATACTTATAGTACATCTCAAGTTTAATTTTTAACTGACAATATTTTTTTCCTGGTTAACAAATAAAGTTTATCTAATTTCTTGCATCTTAAAATCTAGGAAATGTTGCTTAGTTGCGACCACTTTGTTTAACTTTAACTTTAAAAAAATGTAATGTATTTAAAAATTTTCAAACCATAGTAGGTTGTCTTTTTACGGAACATAGGGGAATATGATCCATGAGAAATAGCTTGATTCAGACAACGGAACGAAGACATGGTATGTCGTTTTCGTTCCCACTAAAAAAATGACATAATGTGGTTGAAACGAGTTATAAGAAGATATCATATGCACGATACAAATTATGTTATCAGTGCCGTAATGCATACTTGTGCTTTCCTGCATTGAATAAGTTATTTGCATTTATCGACACAGGGGCGGATTTAGAATTTCGTCTACGGGGCGGTGGGGGGGGGGGGGTGGCAACGTCACCTCGAGCTACACAAAAGCATAAAACAAAAAAAGACGGGCAAGTTCGCGTGTGACATTATTTTTTTTTATTTTTAGGGTTCTAAGAGATTAACAATATTTCATAATGGACGAAAAGTCTATTGTTCATGCGAAAAGCATACAAAAGCATTTTTTTATTTATACATTATGTCCATTTGGACAGATATCCAAAAAAATTCTGAAAACCCATTTTTAAAAGCACGCGTATTTCCAAAATACATTGTCTCGAAAATACAGTTATTCGAACACTGAGGGGTGTGTTTTCTAATTTTTTTTAAGAAAACATGATTTTTGGGAGTACATTTTTTTATTGTTTTCAAAAAAATCATCGAATATTCATATTTAAAAAAAAACGCCTTTTTGAAGAAGTAATTTACTACAGAGTAACGAAGCAGACACAGGAGACCAATTTTGGCGTTTAAAACCATCAAAACCAAAACCATGTGCTCTCTTTGTTTATCTGACGTAATTAAAAGTAAACAAACAAAGATTGTGCCAAAAAAATCAAAACCATATTGTTGTCCTTATTTGTACAATGCAGTTAAATGTAAATAAATAAAGACAACAATGGTAAACCCTTGGCTTTGGTTTGATGGTTTTGAATCGCTAAAATTCGACTAAAGAAACGAACCTGACCGAAGACAAAAAAGGTTCTTTGATGTTAGTTCAGGATATAAAGCAGCAAAATTTACTTAATTCATCTTCGAAAAAATGTTTAAAAAGAAATATTACTCGCGACAGGACCAATTGTTTGATTAATATGAAAATGTGAATATTCTAGCATTTTTTATTTATGCATTCTGCTCAATTGGAGAACATTTTTCGAAAACCAACTTTTCAAATTTTATTTAAGCACTTTTCAAAAATACATTTTTGGCAAAAATTTTTTGAGAAACACTTCGGATATTAATCCTTTCAAGCAACGGTTTTTGGAAAAAGTAATTTACGAGAAAGTATAGTACCACACCTAAGGAAACCTGATCAAACTCAAAAAAGGTTCGTTTAGGTTTGTTCAGGATCATGTTTCGTCTTTTTTATTCAACATTTTCCAAGCTAGTGGCGTTCATGGCCTAATACTGTTTTCGAAAAAATTTATTTTCGGAAACTGTGCACATTTTTAAAAAATGATTTTTTTAAAGACAGTTTTGAAAAAAAGTTACTTTCAAAATATGCTTTTTGGAGAATTTCATAAATCCGCTTTCAAAAGAGCATCTTTTGAAAAAGCTGTTCTGGTATTTTTGGAAAAAGGTAGGTACTTTCAGAATAGGTTTTCGAGAAAATATTTTCGAAAAATTTCGTAAATCCGTTTTCGAAAAAGCTGTTTTCCAAAAAAAAAACAATACTCTCAAAACAGATGTTTTTCGAAAAAAAAAACTCTCCTATTTGGTTATTTGTTTCCTTTAGTAAGGAATGCTTTTAGAAACCACCTAAGAGCATGTAAATCAAAAATGTCGAAAAAGGCTTGCATTTTTTATATGTATCTATAGTATATTCGTATTATGTATTATAGATCTGTTAATCATATTTTTGTGGTATAATTTATATATTATAGAACTTACATAGACGGCAAATGGTTGTTATCGTTTATAATATTTTGTAGAACATATACCAATGGTTAATATCAGGCGCGGCCCGTCCATAAGGTCATTTGGTCAATGACCCATCTAAATTTATTTTCAATGATCCAAATAATTTATTTTTTAAAACCAAACTTTTCTTTCAAAAAAGTGCAAATCCATGCGAAAACTCCCCAAGAAAGAATGAAGCCAAGCCATCGTCGAAAGATATCCAGCTTGCTCCGGGCTGGGTCGTATTTTAAATTAGCCTCAAAAGTCTATATTATAAATTCATTAAAACTAAGAGAGAAACAGACAGAGAAACAGCTTTAGGAAGTTAAAAAGAGACAAAATTTGTCGGCGGCCCACCAATAATATCGCGCCACTCCCACTACGGACATACACACGAACCGCCCCGTGAAATATACTTACTTTCTCAAAACATTTGGGTTGGACAAAGAAAAACTGATTAGGTACCTAATATGCGCATTGTATTTGCATTGTAATAATGTATTATTAATTAACGACTAAACATAAAAATACGATCTCTCAGCCACGCCAATGTTAGTCATCAAATACAAGGGCATCGGCACGGGTTTCCTCACATTTGCACCGTGGTCCTGAAGTACAGTCTCAGGTAGTGGACCAAGAGGTTGTGCGTGCGAGGCTGTGCTCGGGTTAGTGTTGTAAATATCCGTATTCATTAGATATCCGAATCATACGGAATCGGAATCAGCTAATATCCGTATCCATTATCCGAATTCGAATCCATTTCTTGACCCGCGCGAAAGCGGTTACAGATCATGTATACGTATGCATGCAACAGACTAAAACATTTTCTATCCGGATACACGGCTAGGTAGGTCGATGCGGTATCGGTATCATACCAGTCGAAGTCGAAGTTTAGGGATAAGAAGGCACCGCGTCGCGCCGTTCTCGTTTGAATTCGGTTCGGGTGAGGCGGGACTAGTTTAACCAATGGGTCTCATCTCATATGATACCCGTTACCCCGATAACTATGCCATCTTTTTTTAGGAAATGTCATTAGAAAGAGAAAGCACAATATCAAATATGCCAAAACGCAGACCGTGTTGTTCGCTTACACTCGATTCCGATTCCGTTTTCTCTTTGCACTTTGCATTTGTAACCACCCGATGCGAATTTATTTTGATTCCGAATCCGTATTCAAGTTCTCGGTCGGTTCCGGATAATCCGGATTCTTTTAATATTCGGATCCAACGGATTTTTGGATACGTATCCTTACATCACTAGCTCGGGTAGACTTTTTTCAAATTTTTGTTGTTTAAAAATTTAGATCGACTCTAAAAGGGGTATTGGCAACAAGTTTAGCACTTGTTCCTCGATAAAATATTTTAAAAGTTATTGGTAATCTCATATTTACTACAGCTGGCAGCCTGCGCGTGTTTAGACTAATATCGCATTACTATGTCTAGCCGGCAGTATTGTATTAATTAAAGAAAACGAATACTTTTAGTACAAGGCGCGACCGCTATTGAGGAGACGCAGACGTATCAAAACGGGAAGCCGCTATCAATCTTAGACTAAATCACATAGAAAAGTAATACCTACTAAAAGTCATAAACATCTAGAGTAGCAATGTTCAATATACTACAGTACCTATTTTATGATTTTTGCGGTGTTTATTTGTAGGTAAATAATTTGTTTGCAAAACTAGGCACATTATTAAAAAACCTTCCCTAATTAAGAAAGTGTATTTTGCTTGTTGCGTTGACATCACTAGTTGCCCACAAAATTTTGACCAACCTGTAAAAAACTCACGGGCAGCGCCTGGTTAATATGTAAGTTACAATATTTATTTTTATAAAATTCGCTATTGAAATCCTTTTTGTACGAGGCTCTATCAACATATATTTTCCAAACTCTAAATAAATAGTAGCATTTCGTCGTTTAGCAAATTATTTCACCCGAAATTAATCCAAACAGTATTAAGTAAATCTTGCATCCTTGTAACATCTGCACCGACTTCCGGCGTCGTTAATGACGTCACGGCGTCACGTCGCGTCGGACATCCAATCAGCGGTCGATCGATGACTTCCGGCCTAGGACAACGTGCGGAGCCAAACTAGCACGTGTCGAAAAACGCACATATTTATTACCGAATTCCTTTAAATGCCAGGTTTTAGAAATGGAGGGTGTGACAGAATGTACATTTATATACTCGCATATTATGATGATTTTTTATTTTTATTTCAACTGCTATTTAAAATAGGATTTAAAATAAAATACATAAAAAACTAAGACTCAACTACGCAAAATAGCAACTGAAAAGTTAGAGACAAGTTGCGTCTTTGGAAATGGGATTTATATTCATGTCTGTCATGCCAATCATGAGAAAGATGTTGAACAGATGCAGAACGGACGTTGCCACACACAATATCCTTCTCCTTGCGTTATCTATGGTTGTTCATTTTTTTGTTTTACTCAATGTATTCATTTTACTTTTCTACTGTAAAATTATTTTCTAGCGCAAAGAGCCAATTACGTTTCGGCCTTTTTTTCGCAACCTTCCGCAATGCTGTATAACCTTGACTCTACCAGTAAATCCACAGCGATATTAATAAGTGTCCAGACATTAAAATTTGGAAAACTATCCGCGAACGGTACTAAAAAGTTTGTTTCGACCATAAAACAGTAAGAAAGTTGCGGCTTCAAGTGTTTGACCACTCGTAAATAAGGCAATAAAGAAGTTGGAAAATTTCCGGTATTGTCACATAAAACAAAGGAAAATCTGTAGTTTCCCCCGGGGCCACTAATAAAAACGTGGATGAAATTAATGTTATATTTACTTCCTCTTGATGGGAATATCTTGGAGAAGCGGAATTTCGAAATTATATTAAAGTTTCCTTTTATTAGGTACTTAAACGTTATATCTTATATTAATTCTGCTCAAATCTGACTTATATGCATAATGTATGTACATATTAAAACTAACAACTTAATAATACGGAAATAGATCAAATTCCGAATATTGAATTAGCAATAAATTCCCGTTGATCAGTCGTAAATAGCGTGCCACGTGTTAAATGTGACATGTATGTCACTTAATATATCAATGGAGATGTCACATGACCTGCAGTTCCCGGCAGATCAACGGGATCTCGACGAGCACTCGCGTGAATATGCTTTAATCATGATAAGAGAATGCAATAATAATTGTGAAAAAAATATTAAAACTCGGAAACTCAATGGGAGGAGAGTAGTGTATTTACGTGGTATGTTCGTTTGTTTGTTTGGTGCCTTTGTATCTCCATAATGGCTGGACCAATTTTTAGAAATAAGGCTGCAATACTTCGTCTTAGTTCCGCGAGTAATATAGGCTATATAACATTTAAAGAAAAGCAAAATGGCGCACAGCAGGCGCCATCTAGATTAAACCGACAAATTAAAAGTTGTTAAAATTTGTCGAGTGAAATTAAAGACATGCAAAATTAAAAAAGAGTTCCTATAAACATACTTCAAAAAATCCGTTGTTTCGGATATGAGTCATTCTTTTACAAATCGTACGGATTTGGGTGAAAAATTTTTTGCAATTTTTAAAATATTCCAAGCATTTTAGCATCTTTTCATTATTTGAGTCGACAAATGTATCGGGAATTAAAAAAAAATTACCATGCGATCTATGTTACTTATAAATTTTAATAGTTTGTTTGTTTCTGTCACATTGTAAATTCATTATCTCTGGTTCCAATCATCGGATGAATACGGTTCTCTCGCCGTTTTATTTATTGTTGTGTAACCTTTCTGGTTAGTGGACAAAATCACTACTACTATACAATTAGTATAACAAATGTTGAAAATGACAACCATTGACTGCAATGGTAAAGGTTCTGTCCAAATCGTTCCGGAGCATTTCAGGAGTTATTTGATTGCATTCAAATGTAATAATTCGTTCACGCAATTCTTCCCAAGAGACCGGTTGGGTGGCATATATTTTACTTTAATGTGACCCCAAGGAAAAAAATCTAAAACGAGAAAGAAAATGCTGTACGTTTTATAATATTCACGATTTTTAAAGAAATTTTTACTAAACTTACAGCATTTTTTCTACGTTTTAGAGTCCATCATGCCACATAAATGCCTTTGTCAAGCGTTTACAACAACTATTTGGGAAAGTTTTGCTGTTGCAGTATAAAAAATGACAATATAGATTGTACAACGAGTGAAAAAACTATTCGATTCTGAACAAGTGCGAAGTTGTTCACACAAGCCAAGCCAGTATAACTATCACACTCACTGAGGATCAAACGCTTTCTCACGAGTTGTAGGTAGTACTTTTTTTTAAATCATTGTCACTTTTCACAGGTCTTTTTTTATGATGCACGTCTTATTCGAAACAATTGTTTTACAAGAATCCATGTATGTTTAGAAGAAAGCAACGACTTCAAAACTGATGAAACTGTTCATCGTGCGCAACATGTGGCACACATCGCGCAGCTCATAGTGTTCGGCGCGTGACACGCGCTCGAAATTAATAAATATCTTTGGACCTAATAGAAACTCCACTTTTATTTTTTGATGCCTTATTAGAGTAAAACACAACGCATATAGTGCTATTTTTGCGATTTTATACGCTGTGGGGGCGAGGATGAAAAAAATATTTAAACAATTAATTTGTTATTAATGTTCATTAAATAATGTTATAAAATTCTTTGTAGTATGCAATGAGAAAGCTAATACAACAATAAATAGAACGGTGAGACAACGGTACCAATCCGATAATTATAGAACCGGAGATAATGAATTTCCAATGTGACAGTAACAAGCAACCTATTAAAATTCATAAATAACAACTCGGAAGAAACATTATTTTTAAATCCCTATAGGTACACGTGCTGCTAATTTTAGTATATTATTTGAAGATTTTTAGGCGTACGATTTGTAAAAGAATGACCCATATACAGGGTGGCAAATGAAAATTTTTGGGTTTTGGTTTTTATTTTCTTCTTGACTGCTGGAAAGTATTTCAAGAATATGAGGCTCTACAGTAGTTTCCAGGATGGTGCATGCCCCATTTTAGCAGAAACTTAAGGTAATATTTGGACACTGTTGACCCGGATCATTGAATTGGTCGTCAAGATCAAACCGAATGGCCTGCCAGGTCGCCCGATTTGACACCTTTTATGTGGCTATCTAAACCCAAAAAGCTATGTAACACAGCCGAACTCTCTTTTGAAGTTACAGGAAAGAATAACTGCTCTCTGTCGCAATATTGATATGAATAGATTTCAAAATGTTCGTGAGGGGTTTTTAAATAGGTTATTCTACTATTCTTCTCTTTAAAAGTAAACGGAGAACACTTTCAATACCTTTTGCAGTAAAAAGGTAAGTTTAGTTTCTTCTTAATTTTTTTTTACGAATATTGAAGTACTAAAACCTTGTCATTTCTTTGTTATTCGTATTAATACCCTCAAATTTTTACTCAATAATCAACTCGACAAAACCTCTCAAATGATATATTACACAACCCCCTTTATATATTTTTTTAAATTGCGCCCAGTCGCCATCTTGAATACTAAAAGTGTGAAACTTATGTTAAAAAGAAGTATTCCTATTGTTATTGAAGTGTGCCAAATTTTAAATTTTTATGTATACCGGTTCAAAAAATAAATGTGGGGCAGACATTTTTGAGCCCCACTGTATATACAGAGTGTTATGAAATTCACTGCATATATTTGAATGGGTGACTCCTGGGGTAGTCTACAGACATACCCACTTTTTTCCCCTCAAATCGGCCCTGATCCGACGCTTCTAAAGTGCCTGACGTCACAGGCTCTAATATTATAAAGAATAACCAAATGATCCAGCCGGGGCATAACAATATAACAATACTAAAATAAAATATGTATTAATTCTCACATACATAATTATTCTAATAACATTAATAACGTTATGGAAAATAATAAAACTTGTATATTAATCTAATATAAATTATACGGTGGTTTTTCGATTGTCACATCAATTATTTATTTTTTAATTCGAATAATAGCGTTGATAAACATCGCGTCAGGTATAAAAACATTTAAATAACACATAATCATTTAATGCTGCACAACAATATTTCAATGACACAATTTTAAAAAGTGCAGTAAATGATGATTGCTTATGTAACTTATCTATTGTACTAAATTTATGGAATAATAAATAGATGCAACACAATCGATTTTTTTAAAAGTCTATGACCTAGTAATAATACCAATATCAATAAAAATAAGTTTAAAAAAGTGAAACCTGACTACGCAAAATACCAACTGAAACCCTAGAAACAAGTTGCGTTTTTGCAAACGGGATTATATGCATTGTTGTATTACAAATTTTTGTATAGGTACTACAAAATATCTGTCATACATATTCATAAGCATTTTTTTGCACAAAACAGGCGTTGTCACATGTCGTCACAACAATGTAACATAGGTAAAAGGTATAGGTGAATGAGAAATAGAACTGTGAAGTTCTGAAGTTTTTATTTCTAAGAAAATTACATTATTGTCATTGTATTGCATAAAACAGAATTTAAAAAAAAAACACATACAACAAAGAACCTAAAAATTATAAATTTACACTAAATGAGAGACGTGTCCACCTGTGCCTACTTCCAAACATGTTCTCATTCTTCTTTTTACGGCATCAAAAACATTGGTGAGCACTTGGTGGGAGTTGTTAATCTCCTGAAATTTATTTGTAATTCTAGCCCGTAGGTCTTTTAAATTTTGACAAGGGGTTTTGAAACCCGAGTTTTAATGTATGTCCATAAAAAAATCGCACGGCGTGGGATCGCAGGACCATGGTGGCCACCTAACTGGCATATTACGACTAATGATTCGGTCTTCGAAAAATTCTTCCAAAAAATTTAAATTATCCTGCTGGAAGTAGCTTTGTCGCATCTCTTCATCGTCTAATGCGTTTACAAAATTTTCTAAAATTTCATTACGGTCTCGCACCGAATTAAGAGTCCTTTAAAAAAAATCGGTCCAAATTTTTTTCGATAAGGTCGCCCACACGCCAACTTTCTGTGAACGCAGAGGCTTTTTAATAAAGAAATGTGGCTTTTCAGAACTAAATACATTCTCATTTGTTGAATATTTACATAACCAGAGAGGTAAAACCATGCCTGGACTCCTCGTCAGTAAGAAAGGTTTTTTCAAATTCGTTTTCATTATTATGCATATTACCCATAAGCCACTCTGAAAATTGCATTCGCTGTCGCTTGTCGTTTGGGAACAATTCTTGGACTGAGCTTAGACGATAAGCTGGCATATGCAGGTCACATTTCAGGATTGTATTGCGGGTTTCGTAGGATACATTTACTTGCTGGCCTAAACGCCGAATAGGGGTTGTGGGAGTTCATTATCAATTTGCCTCTATTCTTCTACTTTTTATGCAGTGCGAACTTTGGATCTGCCTTCCTTTCTATTCACACTTTCTGTTTTTCTAAACAAAGCCACAGATCTAGTGAAACCTTGGCAAAATTGGTCGAAATCCATAACAATGTGTGGAAATTCTGTTTGAAAATCCTGAATGGCGTCCCGTGTTGAACAAATCCACTGGCCATCAACCCTTCTACCATTTCTAAAGTAACTTTCGAAAATAAAAAAGCTTTTTGTTCTGCCATAATTGCCATATTCATTTTTCTTAAAAATAAATGGTTCAGAACTTGACAGTTCTATTTTTCATTCAGTAGTAATTTTGCATTCCAAGAGTAATAATTCAAGACGTGGCTGATTGATTTCACGGCATACTTTGAGGATTTTGTTTTTGATTTTACGTTATGTTAAGACTGAAAATTATTCTGGTATAATGGCCTGGCAGATAGTGACACAAAATTGGATGTGATGAGTTACCAAATACTTTTTTGCACTTGGTTACAATGTCTCTACAAATTAAGGATCTTGTTGCATATGCGTCACTTTCATTCTAATTAAAACTAGAATTCTAAACTTGGGCGAGTTTGCACTGGACCTGCCTTAATATCAAGACTGCTTATAATTTTGACCCGCGACGCCATTTTAGGGCAACTGTTTAAAAATTCATAACTTTCGTTTACTTGTCAATTTATCAAAGTTAAAGTCAAGATGTGCATGCATAATATACCTGTATATAATTTTAAACTGAATAGAGGGATGGATTTCACCATAATAAAAACGATAATCAAACATAAATCGACAGCTGCGAAATGTGTAATTTATTCGCCAGATGCCAAATCGACCATCGAAACTGATTCCGATCAAAATTTGAAAACCTCAGCCTGCCTGTGCGTGTGAATGGTTCACAAGTTTTGACCAGAATATAAAATATATTCGACAGAGTTTATGATAAAATAGCGCGTCTATTAATAGGGTCATTCCGGGTCAAGTCACTATACTGGTGCTGAATTTAATTCGGAGCTTAACGTGCGGTTTGCTCTGTAATACTGGCTCGTAATTCAAATTCGGGAATTCGGGAGACATGGCAAAGATCCGCCAATCCCTAATTTTCAAACTGTCGAGTAATTTTCTTTTACATGAGTAATATCAGGAAAAAATAATAATTTTATTATTACGAGTACCTCCACTATATGTCCTGTTTTAACTCTTCCATCCAAAATGCGGAGTGTTGACTCATATTATTTGGATGTCGGTGTATGGAGCTGTCCATTTGAAGAATTTTGCATAGTTTAAATTATCCACAATGGAGTTTTATAATTTTACTAGCTTTCGCCCACAACTTCGGCCGCGAGGTATAGGTGATAATAGTGTAGTTTTGATGTCATGATTCTGAATACATGAAACATGAGTTATGTTATGTTAGGTTAGTTATACCTAGAGACCGGATTTCAATATTACATGACGCAAAAATTGGGTTCGGACTCTGGTAACTGATAGGAAAAGTAAATTAAATGAAATTAATATTAGATTTTGTCAGGTTGTATTTATTAATTATTGCTCCTAAAAAATATTACTTCACACAAAGTATGAAATAATATTGTTACGTATTTATTACTGCAGTTAATTTTTTCAACTTAAGTTTGTTCATTTTTATAAGAAAATGCTTTTTTTTCTTTTTAGTGCACATATTCCCCCAATGGCCATGTTTTATTAGATTTTCTGATCTCAATAAACCCAAAAATGACATTAGTTAACATTTTAGAAGAAATTCTCACGTGCCCCTTATATCCCCCCCCCCCCCCCGCCATTAATTTTTATAACATGCGTTACCCAAAATTAGCTTTTCCGTCCTCAATAATCCCGAAAATGTTACATTAGATAACACGGTTGGAGAAATTGCCAATCGGTCTTCCCTTCTTGTTTCTTCCTTGAACTCGCGTTTCATACACTCTTTTCGTAATTCTACTTTCCCGCATACGACACACATGACCGAACCATCTCAACTATTACACTTATTAGATCGTTTACTGGTTTCACTTTTAACTTCACTCTGTACACACGTTCCTTATTCTATCTTTCTTCGTTTTTCCATCTATCTCTCTAAGAAATTATGCTGTTGTAAATTTTTCCAGCCTTTCCTATTCTTTCGATGATTTCCCCATCGACCATCCGTCATTTTCTATTACTGAACCTAAATATTTGTAACTTTCCACTTGCTCTATTGCTCTTCCGTGTATTTTTATGTTATGTACTCTGCCTGTCCCTGCAAGTATTTCATTGTTTTCGTCTTTTCTATATTTATCTTCATATTTATTTTACTCATTTCTCTATCCGATATCTCTAGGTTGTGTTGTAGGTCCTTTTCCGTGTCTGCCAAGAGCACTATGTCGTCTGCAAACATCAGCTCTGTGTCTGTTCCATTTTCCAATGTTCTAATTTTAAGCTTTTCACTTCTTTCTTACGTTCGTTTATTGCCTCATCCAGTACCACCTAGAACAGTAGTGGCTCAGCACGCATCTTTCCTTTACTCCCATTTTTGTTATAATTCTTTTGACTCCTCGTTGTTTGTTGTTACTATGTTGGTATTGCCTATATAGATAGCCTTTAATATTGATATTAAATTCTTGTCCACTTTTCTCTTTTCTAATACTCTCCATATATCCGTTCCTTGTATTAATTGAAAGCATTTTCAAGGTATGAAACACATAATATTTCTCTATTTTTGTTTATGAGTTTTTGGGTGACTTGTCTTTTTATGAATAGTAGGTCCTGTGTACTCCGCCTTCCCCTGAATTCACATTGAGGTTCCTCCATGGTTGGTTCAATTATTCTACTTCTTATCCTCTTCTCAATTACTCGAGCCATAACTTTTCCTGGAACACCAGACAGGGTTATGCCTTTACAATTGCTACACATCCTTTTATCTCCTTTCTTATATATTGGAAGTACAATTCCTGAATTCCATTCGTTTGGCACTTTTCCATTTTCCATAATCATATTCATTAACTCATTTAATTGCCTTGCTCCTTCCTTTCCCATATATTTAACCATTTTTGGTGTTATGTGATCTCTTCCTGCTGTTTTACTCAGCTTTATCCTACCTATGGCCTTGACCACCTCTTCCTCCCTTATGAAATCTGTTTCCTGTATCTCTGTTATTTTCTCCTGTTGCTCGCCTGTGTCTGTACTTAACTCTGTCAGCTTCTGTAATTATATTTTCATTTTTGGAAAATTAAGTTGCTTAAATAAAAACTTTTTAAAAAATGGGTCCTAAACACTGAAATTTTCTATCATCATTCAGTTTTTAGGAATATATAGCCAGAATCTTTAATGAAACCTTAATAAGACATATTTTAAGTCTCTATAAATCCCTCCTATCGAATAAAGCATTATTCGCGGGAATTCCCTTTAAAATAAAAGATACATTTGATTACATAAAAGCCCTTTTAAGATAGTCAGAACTAATGAAATTAGCATTAATCCCTCTGGGATATCCGCTGGCCAATTAAAGTTTTTAAGGCCCATCCGGTCGTACACCCTTCAGCTATAATTTGCTCCAAAACTGTTTAAAATTGATTAAAACCTTCCCTTTGAAAGAGCAATGTTATTTCAGTTTCAGAGTCCTCCTTCCCCACCTTCATTCACTTGATTTATGACTTTTAATCAGTATCTATAGTCCTCCAACCGTCATCGTCAAGGCTAGACTGTGTTGCCAGATGATAATATAAAATATTTTTAACAAGGCAAGTTGTGTAATTTATCGTCATCCGTGAAAGAGTCTAAGATTTAATTCTTGATTAGAATTTAATCATGTTCTGATGATCCTAGTACATAAGTATTTCACAATTAGTTTTGTTACTATATTGTATTTTCATATAATCTCGTGAGGAAAGTTCCATGCAAAGGCTTTGGCTTTATTTCGTACAATAGCAAAGTTTCTTATGATTCCAAAAATAAGTATTAAGGTTTTACTAAAGATTTTGTCCAGAAATTTATGAAAACTGAATTAACGTACAAAATTTCGATTTTTATGACCATTGTTAAAAAAATATTTATTTAATCAACTGTTCTACCTAATCTTAAGGGAATTCCCGCTTAATTCAATAGCAAATTTTCTTGAAATTCCAAAAATATATAACTTATTACGGTTTCATTAAAGATTCTGTCGATACATTTATAAAAACTGAATTAATTAAAAAATCCAAATTTTGAATATCTTGTCAACATGTACTTATTTAATGAACGTAACCTTCTAATCTAAAAGGAATTCCTACGAATAATGCTTTATTCGAGAGCACATTTTCTGGAGATTCCGAAAATACATAACTTATTAAGGTTTAATTAAAAGCAATTTTGTTAATTTCTTTTTAAATCATATTTCCTTTGTTGCTGTTGTTTTTTTTTATTTGATTACTGACACTTTTCTTTGTTAATACCACTTGCTACACAGAATTGAATTATTGGTGTTACAACTTCCGATGACTCTACTGCCGAAAGTTAATATTAAAATGTTATTCTGAACCTTGCAATACTGTATTCCTAGCTATGTCTAAAAAGTATTGTCTTTTTAAATGTATTGGTAACTTATGTTTTTTAATGTTAGTCTTAAACCTCTGCTGTGACGATCCATCGTTCTTGCAAGGCTTTACTGGTAATGAATGAATGAATAAATCAATAAATAGAACCTTTGCCTTCTTCGTTCGTTCTAGCAGCAAAAAAAGCCTGTTTTTAGATCATTTTTAGTAAAAGTGGCAATGGTGCCTTTAGATTTCGTGACAAAACACGAGCTCATTCCTATTTTAGAAGAATACACATTAAAATGTTTGGAAAGCCGAATTCAATCGCAGATGTACCGTCAAAGATTTAGTAGTATTAGTGTAGGCTTGTTCGCCACGCGACTGCTGCTGTGGGTGAAAAGATATCGAAAGGTTATTAAATTTTTGTTTATAAATGAATCATCGTGAGGACAAAAAGTCTGCAACATATTCGGGAATACTGCGAAAACATAATATTGTTTTAGGGATGTCCGTTGGGCTTCATATTTTTTTAACGAATTTGGGATCAGCACGTTTTCAACTTTAATTTGGTGTGTGTGCTAAAAATACCTATTTTTGGACGTGCTAAAAAATAGGGACCTCAAACTTTTCTATAAAATTTTACCATAAGGCTTCCGTTTTACTTCGAAATTCTAAGCAACGGCTTGTAACAAAACGGCTAAGTATATGTAGACACGTATCAACGCCCGGCTCAAAAAGCTGAACGTAAGAGCGTGCAATTTGGACAGTACTTAAAGGTTTTTAAGTAAGGAATAACAAAGGATAATATCTCAAATTCAGTAGACCCCCAAACTTTTTTCCTTTACTAATAAAAATTGTCTAAACAACAAACACCACGGGACTAAAGCAGCGAAGGAATTGCTAGTAAATACACAGTGTGTTAGAAAATTCCCTACATGAATGGGTGACTCCTGGGGTAGTCTACAGACATACCCAATACTTTTTTTCTCTCAAATCGCACATTTTCTTTTATTTTAAAAATATCCGACGCTTCTAAAGAGCCTGACGTCAGGGACTCTAATATTATAAAGAGAAAACAAATGAGTTGCCAAACTTAAATAATATTGTGACATGTCATTTTTTATCAGTTTTAATACAAAAAACTAAAATAATCCAAATTATTTTTAATTCCACAGACGCATTTTACCAAAAATGTTTATTTAAATTTAATAGGTAGCAATATGGGAAAATATGGACCAGTCACGAAATCGGTTGAAATTCAAACCAGAACGACATGTACCATTAACACAAATAAGTCACTTACCTATTATGTTATTTATTAATGAGAAGAGCATAATTCATACTAGCTTAAACTTTCTGCCTTTCAAAAAAGGTTAAAAATCAAGCAATATTGCTTATAACCCAGTTCAAAACAAGCAACACATAAATAGTTAAATCACCAATTTATTATTTATTTTTTTAGTAGGTGTCTATCTTCGGTGTTATTATTCACATAAACAAACGGTTTTATAACAAAATGTGAAAAATTAGTAAAATTACCGGCATCAAACTAATTCAGTACACATGCTTTTTGACAATTGACAAACAAGCTGATCGGCGGACGTAGGCGCGCTATTAGGGATATTTTGCAAGAAGAAATTGCGGATACGCTAATCCATGAACGATAAAATTTAGAGTGGTATTTTTTTACGTTTTTTGAGTTTTCACCTCATGAATCTATAAGCCTGCCAAAGATTAGTTTTTTTAACATTTAGTTTTTTTTTTATAAATCATATAATAGAAACACTACATTAAATTTTACAGTTTATGGGTTAACGTTGCTTGTTGCTAAATCGCACTATGAAGTGTTTTTGCTTGGCAGTTTGATGATGCAAACTGAGGCGATTTGCTAGGTGGAATTTTTTCGTTCATCTTTGTCTTCATTATAGCATTATTTGGCATCTTTGTCAATTTTGTTGTCAAGAATTAGCCCTTCTACCCCGTTAAAAATCAGCTGGCTTCATTAATTCGAGTCGCCAATACTTTTCATTTTCCTTTTCAAATAGTTGTCAGTTTTTCATAACAAACCCTTTATTTTTCTGTGGGTTTTTAATAATGCTGATAGTAAAAAATATCGTGGATTCTTTGAAGAATTGTATATAATTAGTTAGTGGAACGTTTTTTTTTATTAATGGCTATACCTGCGATTTAGTTAGTATTGCATTTAGGTGTGTCAATTTTAATGTAAAATTTTTTTTATAATAAGGGAAGTGAATTCAGAGATTTTACTTTAAAAATAAGAAAATCATAAGTTTTCAGTGTTTAATAGTGCGGGTAGTGATATAATACCGTGGAACCTTTTAAATTTTGTGTTTGACGCGTTACTGGAACTTTTTTTAGTTAGTCAGGCGTTGGTTCCTTGCATTAAATTAATGGCTGTAGGGTGTTGTCAGTGTTTTTTAGTATATTGGTATTTTAAAAAGAAGGGTATTTTAAAGGGATTTTACTACAAAGGTATAAATAATAACATTATTTCTTATGCTTGGCAACTTACTCCGTATCATGTGTCTCTTGCCAGTGGCGGATACCGCTGGTTAGAGAAAATTTAAGGGGCGATTACCAGCTTATTATTGCGAAGCGCCATTTATGACTATTTTTCTTCAATCTGAACTTATATCAGGATTTACCGGTTTCTATAAATGCAGTGAATTTCATAACACCCTGTATATAAGTAAATACCTTTTCCGTCGAAAAAGACAAAATGGAGAACATCTGTAGTCTGTAAATCTTGCCAACGATATGTACTCTATAAACTTATCTTTGTCACAAATACTATTATCTTTATTTATCCTTAGGTACTGTAAAACAAGTTATATATCTTAAAAAAACATCACGACAGGTAAGAAACGTAGATGATATTTCAACATGGAATTTCCAGAGTTAACAAATAACAAATCTGCAAGAAAATGTGTTTTGCGAGAAGAAATATTTTCCTGACATATTAGAGAAGTTTTGTCAGTAACAAACAAGAAAAGTGGAGGAAAGTGCGGCGTACAGTGTTTCTCAGCGTATTGTGTATTATATAGCGAGTTGCCACAGTTGTTACTACTTGTTTTAGCTTTTTCATATGTTGAATACGCTTCTTTAAAGCCATCTAACTACTTTTTTGTTTGGTATTTATTATCTTTTTAAACATTTGATGAAAGTTCTTGTAAATTTTTTTTAAGCATTGAAGTAGGTATAGTATAAATAATGTCTGTATGATTGTGGCGGATTCATATTTAAAATATTTAGGTATAGTATAACATAAGTGTGTAAAAACAACAAAATTCCGAGGTGAAATACTCACGAAAAGAAAATATTTTTAACTAAAGGGGCTGATTTTTGATGATTTTGATTATTGGCGCCCAACGTGGCTTAGATCTGTATGAATTTAAAAAAAAAACCTTAAAATGATGGAAAAAATCCGAATATTAAAATATTCGCTAGTGCCTCAAATCACTCAAGAAACAGGACTATTGTTAGTATTGTTGATTCTGGTCCAGGTATCCTCCTGCTATTGCGATTTTAGGGAAGCTGAAGAACAGACCAAGTTTTAAGGTGGAATTTTCCAATCGCGTTCATGGTGGCCAACTGAATTTTATTTTGATATGGTTTTTGGGCTTTAAAGTTTTTAATAATAACATTATGAGTACCTAAGTATCTTAAGCATAGATTCATATCCTGCAAGTAATTTTCAGTCAATAAGGAATATGCACATATTTTTTTATTGCCTAAATCGTTTATGGAAGTTATTGTTATGACAAACCAAAAAAAATTATTTTGAAGTAAATTACTAGGATAATTTAGCTATAAAAAATGTTTTATTACTCCTCTTTGGTACCTAATAATTCGAAAACAAAACGTCTAATCAGAAAATGGATATATTTGAGAAAAACAGGAAATTTCGATTTTTGATCCAAATATTTCACGATTTTTAATTTTTTGTGGAGTAAAAAATGGTTCAAATTAAAATCCCATAGACGTCATCGGAAAGAGCTCGTTAAAATACATGATATCCACATTTTTTAGTTTTTCATTCTTTATAGGAAGAGAGCAATCGCCGATTAAATTTCGATTTTTTGACTTTTTTTCCCTCGACATCGGTACATTTGAATCACTCTGTATTTTTCCCTATCTAATTTTTCCCCAATTTTTCAACACTGTCTTATAAAGGTATAATCACACTTTAAAATGGATACCGAATGGGTCATCCAGGGACGTATTTAAGGGGTAAAAACCGAATTTTCTTGATTTTTTCCGACAAATCCTATTTTTAACGGATATTATTCCACACTATTTTCCTTATTTAGTGATTCTTATTGAGTGTATTTTATCCGTTAATTATCTAAGAATACCTCCCACTAATTTACATCGTTTATTTTTTCTTTAAAGTTATAAATGAATAGGTTTATTTTATCGGTGACCTGCAAAATATGAAAATTTTTAAATTTTCGAGATTTTGAAGATTGTTATGAAAACAAAGAATTGTAGTTTATGTACTCGAAATTATTAAGATATGATGTGTCAAAATTTTGCAAAAATGCCAGTTTTTGTTGCGAATTTGAAAGGTCCCGGGACCTATTTCGGCTTGAAATATACATGAATAAAATTTTAGGAACCTTCTACTTTAATTGCAGGGAAATTTCATTGGATGGGTTACGCATTAAATGCAATTTTTATTGATTTTTCGATGACCCTACAACACTGGAATTCGTCATGTACTCATTATGAGTCATAAATTCACTTATGACAACGCAGCCAATGGGATCACTTTTTACAAGTTTCGAAATTCACGCGAAAATTTGCAGAAGAAAATCCTTTTTTTTTTGTTAATAAAGGCCAAAATAAATGGATAACAGCAACCGCCATAAACATTTGACATTAGATTAGATTTATTTGGGTTATAGATATGCATATTCCCTATTATTTAAAGTTTCAACGTGTAGAATGGTTTCATTCAGAAGATTAATATTTTAAGAGATCTATGGTGTCGTTTTTTCTGTCAATAGGGCCTCAATATTCTTTTTAAATATTGTTTTCCTAAAATAAATCATAAAATATTTTGAAACTTTTATTTATACGTTAAAAAATACCCATGGAACATGAATCTACGGTTAATGTTAAAATATTCATACAAATGAAAAAAAAGCAAAAAATTATACGAAAAAAAAATTAAGTCAGCAATAAATGGGTGTGGTCGGCAAATGAAGCCTTAACAAGAGTCAATGTCAATATTGTCAATAGCCTTATATCCATGGATATAAAGCTGATTTTGATTATCGTTAAAACTACTCGTATAAGAAATAAATTGAAACGTGAGTTGGCGCCGAAAATTTACAAAAATTGTATGTTCTCCAGATATTTTTTCTTTTTCTTTAACATTTCAATCACAATTATTATTAAGTGTCAGATAATATTTGTTGCTTCAATTCTCGACCTAAGAATATGCCCACATTGAAAAACTACTATATCACATATTTGCTTGCAATGATTGTAAACTTGGCCGTGAAATACGTAGGTAGGTCTTCCATGGCTTGACTTAACCAGATTGTTATGACCAGATGTTGCTGGTCTCTCTTCTGGTATAATAGAGAAAGATGGATAGAAAGGTAACTTGAAACTTTGCCTGCGGTTTAATGCAGTGGTGTACGAGGGTACGGCAAATAAATTTTTAAGATGTTCTCCTTGGATAAAAAATTATTATTATCTCATTTAGTTTCACGTTTTTAACTTTTTTTGGGCTGTTTATCCTGATTGTTCTAGAAACTGTAAATTTTCAAAGTGGTGCGCTAAGAATTCCTGGTACGAAATTTATTATTAGGTATTAAAATAATGACCACCAAAAATTTTTGGTGACTTCATTTTGAGTCCCAAAATGACAAAAATTATTTTATTCACATCACAGTAAAAGGAGAAAAATGCTAGATTTCAGATAGTCAGGGTGTTTAAAATAAAAAAAGAATAATTTTCAGTGAAGAAAATTTAAAGGCGACCGTAAAATACAAATGAATAACAGTATAAATTTTTTATATAAAAAATACTTAATTGTTATTCGTTTAGTATCAGTGCTCATAAGCAGCACTTCAGTTAATTCAGTTAAATTCGTTACCTGGTATGTACCAATGTAGCTATCTCATGTTTTCAGTATAACATATAAGAATAATAAATATAAGAAACTTTTAGATGTGGCAGAGTTACACTATTGTATAACCTTGCATTTCTTGTCAAATATTTCACATAAACTTGTAACCAACATAATGAACATACAAAGAAACGGTAATGTTGCCAACTTAATCTGCTATATCTTCATTTGGACATTTCTTTATAACAAGAAAAAGCTGCAGAGTCTGCATGTTTATGTGTTTTGTGTTTACCTGAATCAACGAGGTGATGCCATACGTATACAGTAGATATCGGTTATAACGACAATAAACTAATATAGCGACGAAAAATGTGGTGAACTTTGGGTCAATTAATTATCTTTTATAACGACGGACTCGCGACGCGTAATAAGAAAACGTCGAGGAATTATCGAATTAGGTAGGGGAATTCCCGAGGTACCTATCTTTAGCTGAATGGCTCCACACTTTACCTGTGTAGTTAACCTGGCAACACAAGTGAGTTGGGAAATTTTTTCAAATATTGATGAAGAACTCGAAACGGCAGATAAAATTTTAGCTCGCTCAAATCCAAATTTGAAGCGGACTAAACAACGACGAAGTAGAAATAGACGAGATTATCGCGTTCCAACCATCTACTATTATAAAGGATGCATTTCCAGCAGTTCAAACAATTCAACATTTTTTTCACATTTAATCAAAATTTAAAAGAGTCTAAAACAGACTTTGCCTTGCTACATTTGGAAAACATTATTGAAACAAACTTTTTAGAGATCAAACCAAAATAACTGATTTTCTGGTTAACATGTAAAGAAGTTTTAAAAAAATTAAGTTGTTTGAGATTTACCTGTAAACATACTTTTCTCTATCAAAAGTAAAATGGACATATGTACATATTTTTGAGTCTTAATAATATGGTGTTTGGATATAGTCCGATATAGTGACCTACGGTTATAACGACCGAATTCGCCTGTCCCTTCAACGTCGTCAGAAACGATAACTACTGTACGAGGTATGGCAATTAAGTAACGGGAATTTATTATAAAAAGCTAATTATAAAAAATGTAACAAATTCAAGCATTCACGCCTTCATAGTTAGCCCCCTCTGCGTGCCACGCACTTATGCCAACGATCCTCCCACTTTAGGAAACTGCTGGAAATTGTTCAGAGCGAACTCCTTTAAAACCGCCGCCGTCGCGTCGTGCGCCTCTGAATATCATCCAGTGTATCAAAACGATATCCTCTCATCGGATTCTTGATCTTAGGGAAGAGAAAAAATCCAAGGGAATTAGGTCGGGGATATAGGGAGGGTGGCGTAGCATTGGAATTTGCCTTTTCGCTAAGAACTGTGTAACAAGTAAGGATGAATGGGAAGGCGCGTTGTCGTGAATGGAGAATCCATCCAGACTGGGCCAATTCGGGACGCACCCGCGCAACTCTGGCACACAATCGCTTTACAACATCCACGTAAAAGGCAGTGGCGTGCCGTGCCTTTAGACGCAGAGGGGACACAATGATTTGGGGAAGCCAAATTATTTTCCTTTTATTGGAGAGTATGTGGTCATAGTAGACAGTGAATCTTTGTGGGGGCGCGAGGGCACCGTTACGACGAGGGCGGGGGGCTTGTGTCCCCTAGCCCCCTCGACGGCACAGTCTGGCTTTGCGGCACAAACTCTTTGTGAACAATGCCCCTGGTGTCGAAGGAGCAACTAAGCATTGTCTTCATCTGAGATCGCGACAGTCGCGCTATTTGTGGTCGCTCTCCCCCTTCTACCCACTGCTTACTCTGCCGACGTGTTTTAGGGCCATATTGAAAGAACCAACTTTCAATCTCCAATCCCGACCTTGGGGTTTAACGAGCTCGAGAAAGTCCCGACTGATCTTCCTTATTTTTATCACAAGCCGACATTTGGTTACAATTTACCAAACTTCACCAATTCACACAGTACGTACAACGAGCTCAATCGCACTGCAACTTGGTAGTACATAAATAGCACAACTGTGGAAGTTTATGATTATGTACTACGTCATATACGAGTAGGGAACATTGTTTCCAGTTTTCACGCGAAACAAAAATTCCAGTTATTTAATTGCCATACCTCGTACAATAGGTTTTTAATAAATTACAATTAATTTAGAGAAAGACAAAATTATTTATTTAGGAAATAAAGAAGCTGAATACAAGCGAACCACGATAAACCCTCATGTTAAAACCAAATAAATTTAAAAACTGCTGTAACACCCTCACAACTTCTTCAGCCTGGTTTTTCTCTTATTTTTATCTACCTACTTCCCTGAGCTAAACCTATAACACCTCTCTACCTAGACCTCACCTTACCTCGAAGTGTGTCCACACTCCGCTTGTTGAACTCTTTGCATCTTTGTTTAGCAGGATATTTCTTTAATCTGCCTTTCTCTTATAGTTCGTTCCTATGGTCATAAATAATTACTTTAGTCGAAAATGGAGGAAGACAAAGGTATATTAGCCAAATTTTAATGAAATAGTTGCTCTAAAAGAATTTCCTTCGAAATAATTTAAAAATTACAGAAAAAGCGTGTCGGGTGCATGAAACTAACGAGCTTTAAAGCTCCCAAGTTCGATGAAATTCGACGAACACACTATATAAATGTTTCGTTCTTCTCCGGAGAGGGCGCGCAAGTCATTTAACGGTCACGACCGGATTTCAGTTACTGTTTTACCGCGTATTCTACGAACAGCTTTCGGAGTGTGCAGATAACTAAACTTTAACGGAAACTCGAGAAACTCGCATTGAGCGAAGTTTTTCCGGAGAGCGCAACTGAGATTTCTGAACGAAAAGGACTTTTGTTCTGAGTTCTTGTGTACCAAATACGGACTACCTATATAATTATTTAGTGGCGTTTACGTAAACAGTTGTTTTATTAATTATTTTTTTTAACCACGCGTGTAGTGTTGTCGCGAAGTTTAAAAACTTCTCTAGTGAAGTGACTGTGAAGATTTTTTGGGAGTTTATTATGGTGAAAGTAACAAGGATTTATTAGCTTAATAGTACAGTAAACCCTTTCCATATCAGAAAACGGACTTGGATGAAACTTTAGTGTACCTACCTATTTTAAATAATGACAACAACTTGACTTACGTTATGGAACGATAGCTAGAGGTTTTCTTACTTTTGAATGTTGTGTGCGCTGTTGAAAGTTTGTTCTGTAGAATTTTAATTTCGACTTTTTAACGAACATTGGAAAACAACGACCAAAATGGATTTTAATTGGCTTTGGAGTTTTACTATTTTAACATTGATATTAGGTAAGTTGTTGCTGCTATACAATTTTTAACACGAAATATTAATAATTTAAAGTTTTCCCAAGAAAAATATACAAATTTATTCAAAAATAAATTATTACATATCTTATAAGTATTAAAATTTGGCGTGAACCAGCAATTTGAGGTAAAACGGTAAAATGAGTATACATTGTTAAGGTAGGTACGTGGGTAGGTACTTAATAATGTATGCTTTGTTATATTATTAAAAAATCAGAAGAATCTTTACCTAAGACTTTTTGTGAAACATAAAAAGATACCTATTCATTCTTCAGTTTGTAACATTTTGTTTATTCTGCAAATTAGGTATATTTTGTATTTGTGCCTTATTTGCTCGTGTTTTACATAAAAAGCAAGGCTCCCAATTATTCGTCCCACATGTATTTTTTTAAATTTATGTACCTACCTAACGTAAGATAAAAAAACGTCCTCAAAGTATGCCGTGGAATCAGTCACGCAGGTGTCTTGAATTATTATTACTCTTGAAAGGTATGTAACATAGGTAAAAGATGTGAATGAAAAATAGAACTTTTCTGAAGTTTTTTTTTAAGAAAATTAAATATGGCACCTAATCACGGCAGAACAAAAAGCTTTTATAAACGAAAGTTACTTTAGAAATGGTAGAAGGGTTGATAGCCAGTGGGTTTATTCAACACAGAACAACATTCAGGATTTTCAAACAGAAGTTCCACACATAGTCATGGATTTCGACCAGTTTCGCCAAGTTTTAACTAGATCTGTGGCTTTGTTTGGAGAAACAGGAAGTGTGAATAGAAAAGAAGGCAGTGGGGGACCCGAAGTTCGCACTGCACCAAAAGTAGAAGAATTGAGGCAAATTGTTAGTGAACACCCACAAACCCCTATTCGGCGTTTAACGAGGTGTTTAAGCCAGCAAGTAAATCTATCTTACGGAACCTGCAATAAAATCCTGAAATGTGACCTGCATATGTACGCTTATCGTCTAAGTTCAGTCTAAGAATTGTTACCAAACGACAAGCCACAGCGAATGCAATTTTCAAAGTGGTTTAGGGGTAATTTGCATAATAATGAAAACGTATTTGAAAAAAAACTCTTTTTACTGACGAGGAGTCGAGGCATGGTTTTACGTCTCTGGATATGTAAGTAAATTCTCAACAAATGAGAATGTGGAGTTAGCTGAAAGTTGTAGTATGGGCGGCAATATCGAAAAGAAGGATAATTGGACCGATTTTTTTTGAAGGGTCTCTCAATTTGGCGCGTAAACGCATTAGACGATGACTCGGACGATGAAGAGATGCGACAAGGCTACTTCCAGCAGGACGGCGCATCAATTCACGTAACTCTTGATAATTTAAATGTTTTGGGAGAATTTTTCGAAGACCTAATCATTAATCGTAATATTATGACAGTTAGGTGGCCACCACGGTCCTGCGCTCTTACGCCGTGCTACTTTTTTCTTATGGCCACACATTAAAATCTCGGTTTTCAAAACCCCTTGAGAAAATTTAGAAGACCTACGAGCTATAATTAGAAATAAATTTTAGGGGATTAACAACTCCCCCAAGTGCTCACCAATGTTTTTGATGCTGTAAAAAGATAAATGAGAACATGTTTGGAAGTAGAAGGTGGACACGTCTCTCATTAACTAAAAAAAGTTATGAATTTAGACAATTTATTCGAGATATCAGCACCGATTTCAATAAATTTTTCTCAGTTGTTTTTGGAATGATGGCGGTGGTCATGTTTGCATTTAAAAAACAAAAAAGTGGAGGGGATGAGACGGAATAAAATGGGAGAATTAGGTACCTATACCTACTAACTGAGTATCAGCAGATTTTTTTCGAAAACATTAACCCAGTAGTAACTTGTTGACAATAATCGAGGCAATAATAGATGCAATTAAAATTTCTTTTATAGACATAGGTATTGCAAATAAATTATTTTTCGTTTAATACGATTAGTAATAGTTACAACGAATTCCTGAGGTTTCGCGTTGTAATTTAATTTAGCTACTTGGCAAAAAAACTTTTGTCGTAAAAGTATTGCGTTAGGTTAGGAATTATGAAACACAGTAAAATGAGAAAGTAGTAATAAATAATCTTATCAATATCAAATGATTTAATATTGGTCCTAATATTCCATATGCCGCTTATCAATGTACGGTGGTTATCTATAAATAACGGTTTATGAGATAAAATTATAATTCTTAAACTTCCTCATACACTATTCTGTCTGGTCTCCAAACATTATTTACTATTAGTATCATTTACCAATCTTTGAGATTTAGGGATATTGATCCGTGTCTATCCTAGATTTAAAGTTTGTTGGTTTCCCAAGATAAGAATAATTCAACAGCCAACTAGGTATGGCTGAAATTTGTTGCTTTATTATCAAACCAATTATCTCGAGAGTTATCTTTAAATTTGAACATTATTATACGTAGGTATTTAATTTCATGATAGTTTAATAGTATGTAGTATAATTATACAATACATAGGTACTGAAATCGAAAAACGAATTTTACTATATGAACGCGATACCTACATAAGACTATGATCTACCTATCGTCGTCTTGGGTAGATGTCAATAGTCCTATTCCACAAGTAACGTAAAATCAAAAAAAAAAATGTCCTCAAAGTATGCGTGGAATCAATCTCGCATGTCTTGAATTATTACTCTCGAAAGGTAACATAGGGAAAAGGTATAGGTGAATGAAAAATAGAACTCTCAAGTTCTGAAGATTTATATAAGAAAATTAAATATGCTAATCACGGCAGGACAAAAAGTTTTTATGATCAAAAGTTACTTTAGAAACGGTAGAGGCGTTGATTGCCATTCAGGATTTTCAAACAGAATTTCCACACATAGTCATAGATTTCGACCAGGTTCGCCAAGTTTTGACTAGATCTGTAGCTTTATTTAGAGAAACAGGAAGTGTGAATAGAAAGGAAGGCAGTGGGAGACCCAAAGTTCGCCCTGCACAAAATGTAGAAAACAAACCCATATTCGGCGTTTAAGCCAGCAAGTAAATGTATCCTACGGAACCTGCAATACAATCATGAAATGTGACCTGCATGTGCACGCTTATCGTCTAAGCTCAGTCCAAGAATTGTTACCAAACGACAAGTCGCAGCGAATGCAATTTTCAGAGTGGTTTATGAGTCCTTTGCATAATAACGAAAACGTATTTGAAAAAACCTTTTTTACTGACGAGACATGGTTTTAACTCTCGGTTTTGATGTAAATTCTCAACAAATGAGAATGTGGAGTTCTAAATACCCACATTTCTTTATAAAGAAGCCTCTACATTTATAGAAAGTTGACGTGTGAGCAGCCATATCGAAAAGAATGTTAATTTGACCGATTTTTTTAAGGGAATCTCAATTGGGCGCGATACCGTAATGAAATTTTAGAAAATTTTGTAACGCATTAGACGATGAAGAGATGCGACAAGGCTACTTCCAGCAGGACGGCGCACCAATTCACGTAACTCTTGATAATCAAAATTTTTTGGAAGAAATTTTCGAAGACCGAACATTAGTCGTAATGGCAGTTAGGCGGCCACCACTCTCCTGCGATCTCACGCCGTGCGACTTTTTTTATGGCCACACATTAAAAACTCGATTTTCAAAATCCCTTGTGAAAATTTAGAAGCCCTACGGGCTAGAACTGCAAATAAATTTCAGGAGATTAACAACTCCCACCAAGTGCTCACCAATGTTTTTGATGCTGTAAGAAGAATGAGAACATGTTTGGAAGTAGAAGGTGGACACGTCTCTCATTTAGTTTCAATTTATAATTTTTAGGATATTGTATATGTTAGAACATATTTTTTGGCTTTTACGCAAAAATTACTAGATATATAAAAAAAATATAAAATGGATATGCCATATTGTGTCAGTGTAACAAGACTTAACCTAACTTAGGTCTACTTAGCAAAAAAGAAATTGTATATGTGTTTTTTGTAATTCTGTATTATGCAATGACAATGACAATACTGTAATTTTCTTAAAAATAAAAACTTCAGAACTTGACAGTTTTATTTTTCATTCACCTATACCTTTTACCTGTGTTACATTTCAAGAGTAATAATTCAAGACATGCCTGATTGATCCCACGGCATACTTTGAGGACGTTTTTTTTTTTATTTTACGTTGCCTTCCTTTGAGAAGGTGCTGGAAATATTCTCGTTTTGAAAAATGATTTGTTCTACAATTTTTGGAATTTCTTTTTTGCTAAGTAGACCTAAGTTAGGTTAAGTCTTGTTACACTGACACAATATGGCATATACATTTTAGCTTATTTAGATTTACCTCACGAATATTACTGTTTTCTTATAAATCTATACATGATCTCATGCTGTCATTAGGTACTTTAATAGCCACGTCAGCAGCCAAAAAGCTTGGTTTTCTCTTTCGAGCCAGAAAATACATTTCCCGTCCAACTTGCACACTATATGTTTCCCAAATAAGACCTAACCTAGAGTATTGTTCCCACATCTGGGGAGCCATCGCCTTCGACACTTAACATTCTTGACTCTATCCAAAAAATAGCCATTCGACTCATCAATGACCCAGTCCTTACAAGCAAACTCCCTTGTTCCTAACAGAACAACAAGAGCCGCGTTACGTATGCATCCTTCTTCTGTCCAGCTACAAAAACCTCAAGCATCCCACTTCTCTCGGTCATTCATACCTAGGGACTCCAGATTATGGAACAAATTGCCTGCAGTTGTTTTTCCTTCCCCTCCCAACCTCCAATTCTTTAAATCCCTTGTCAATAGACTACATTGCCCTTTTCTTCAGACGTCCACGGTATGCTAGTGCTTAGGCTTGAAGTCTACGTGGATGTCTAAGATAAAAATAATCTATTTAAGTACCATAACAAAATTTAATCTTTTCTACTTAGAAGTCAATTAGGATTGTAAGCCAATTTTTCAATATTTGTGGGTTAGGTCTAGTCATTTCCAAGACGACGCTATATCTTTATCACAGATTGTATCACACTACATTTCTGAGGTTGAAAGAAAGCAAGTCTAGATTTTTGGATTTTCCCTTTATTTGTGTTCCAAAATTGACCTCTGTGTAGGCCATGCGAAATAAGTAGAATTTTGATGATGATTGATGGTGGGTGCCAAAATAGCTAATCTTTGGATTTGATTAATTTTTCAAGTAAAAGAGGCAGAAACATGATATTAAAGTACGCCGATTTGGTTTCAAAAAGTGTGTCCGGTAGTAGTGCGGCTCGGAAACTGATATTGGAGCGAATCAGTTTGCTTAGGTGTTAATGATAAAAAATACGTTTATAATTAACTATCAGATAGTATTTTGTAATTACAGTTCCTTATTGCTTTTATACAAATAGAAAATAGAACTGAGTATGTAAATTCGTTATTCGTGCGCCCGACCAATGATTATATTACGTGATTAAGACCAGTATAAACTAAAAAATTTGTTCGGCATTCACTGGCTTTAATTCTTATGTTTTTACCTTGAAACGTTGCTTAAAGTTTTCCCCGTGGTTCGATAACGATCTAAAATACCAATGTGTTGGCTTAATACAAAATAAAGGGGAAAGTGGACGTTTAGGTTGAAGTAAATTTATTTTGTGAGAATTTAATTGTTTTGAATTTGTCTGTAATTATCAAGTTGTTATTGTTGTTTAGGTTTATATTACCATCAAAGCTGTTGTTTAATTAAGAAAACCTTTGTCTATTCTGTGCCAGTTCTATTTACATTATATACCTCCATACGTCTTAGAAGCCTTAATTCCTCTAGTGCTCGAATGATGTAAAAGTGGTAATAAAAACATCAGAGTATAATTTTCAGGTTGTAAATTTTATAACAAAAATCACTCGTTTTAAAAAACTATAAATTCCGAAACCTCAAATGTCATACTTAAAGGCACGGTTTTTGTGTCTATACATTTAACAGCCAGATTCTCCAATGCTAGTCCGGTCTAATTTGACAATCAAAAGTTTTAAACTGACAAGTGTAAGAATAAGACAACTAAATTTTATACTATGAATTTATTTCAGAGCTTTTTCGCACATTTATAAAGAAAAGGGCAATTTTAGTACGCACTTTCGATAATAACAGAACTAAATTCACTCTAGCAGCCCGCTGCAAGATGAAAATCATTGGGAAACCAAGCAAATCGCTGAAATATTGGAATAATTCATAAGTTTTCAATGACGTCTTATTACCAACGACAGGACAAAAACTTGTCAAGACATAACTGATCAACTAGAAGATCTTAATTTAAACCAGTACTAAACCTTCTTAGTGAATCTGAATGTTAGAGTGTTATCAGGAAGAGGACAATTTTAGTACGTACTTTCAACAATAATAGAACTAAATTCATTACAGCAACTCGTTCCAAGATGAAAATTATTTGGAAACCAAGTAAATCGCTGAAATATCACAATAATTCATAAGTTTTTAATGACAAGGACAGGACAAAAACCTGTCAAAACATAACTGATCAACTATAAGATCTTAATTTAAACCAGTACTAAATCTTAAACTTTCTTAGTGAATCTGGACGGAAAGGTTTAAAATAAGGTAGTTTTAAGGAAAACTTAAAAGATTCTAAACAAACTTGTTCCAAAGACTTTTATTTTTGTAACGCGAGTTGAATCGGACGCGGAGTTTCTCTGACTTTGTTAACTTTCGAAACTTCTTTTATGCAGTTCATAGTTCAACGCTATCCTCACCCGACTTTTTTTTTAATAAGTTAAAATCTATTATGCCTTCTGCGTATAAAAGACAAATAGAGATTCTTCTTGG
The DNA here is from genome assembly GCA_963971165.1 of Philopedon plagiatum. Taxonomy (NCBI): domain Eukaryota; kingdom Metazoa; phylum Arthropoda; class Insecta; order Coleoptera; family Curculionidae; genus Philopedon; species Philopedon plagiatum. The sequence goes on along the minus strand of OZ020190.1, from coordinate 395,508 downwards.
TCAAGAAACAGATACCCTATATTTTGGAACTCATTTCTCACATTTTCTTACATATGTGAGAAATGAGTTCCAAAATCGACTTCATTACTACCAAAAAGTATATGGTTGCATTTAAAATTTTTGACCTCAACTGCCTAGCGTTGCCCCTCAAGGGGGTTGACAAAGTTAAGTTACTTGAAAAAGTAGGTTTATTAACCAATAAGATACACTTAAAATTTGGTGTCTCTATCTTTACTAATAGCAAAGATACTAAGACTTTTCGGACACCCTGTATAATGTTTTATACCTTTTCCTACGTATATTATAAATATGAAAATCTGTTTGTTACTCATTCAGGTCTCAACGGAACAAGGGAACCGCGATGAAACTTTGCATAGAGGTAGCCTTACGTCACGGAGAAACACTTTTTATCCCGACTGGATACTGGATAGGTCCAAAGAAATGGGAAAAAATGAATCTGTTACCGACACATCCACCAAAGTATTTCTGAGCCTTAGATTATTACTCGAATACTGGACGATTAATAAATGGAATTAAAGTAATAAATTTTAAAAAAATAATTAAATGGAAAATAAAATAAATTAGTATAATAGGATTTCAGATTGTGCCATCAATTTGCTAAACACTCTTTTATACAGGGCGATCCTTAAGTATATGAAGGATCTGCTTTCTGAGCTTATTTTAAGATAAAAAGTTCATATGGACGTATACCCCAAAGAGCTTAGTTAATAAGATACAGGGTGTTAAAATTTTCAAAAATTTATTTTCTTCAAAATTTCGGAAATCCTTAAGGATACGGTATTGAAATTTGGTGTCAATTAATTTTGCAATTAACTGCACTTTTTCGTTAAAATATGGTTTTCTTACTTCCACCAGTGGCGTGCGTGGATGGAATTATAATTTTGTATAGATAGTTGATACGCTACTAATTTTGTTAACTGATACTTTTTTATAAGCAGTATCCAGGAACTAGTACTCGAAAAATTGAACCAGTACTCGAAAAACATGAGGTACACGCTTGTCAGTAAACAGTTTTGAGGATTCTTCACGATCATCAAATGATTCCTTATCACATACGAGTTCAGGCCCTTTTACCACGTGATTTTCCTCAATATGTTAATTTCTGTCAGTGGTTGTTGGAAAAGTTGGCTAGAACTCCCCAATTTTTAGATAATGCCTTTTTTACCAATGAAGTTAATTTTTCTCAGAATGCCATAACAAACTTCGATAACAATCACCTTTGGAGTCAAGAAAACGCACACGCTGTTAGCGAAAGACATTTTCAGTACCAATTTTCGTTAAATGTATGGGCAGGAATAGCTGGTATCCGACTAATAGGTTCCGTATTTCTCCCCTTGCGGTTAGATGGCCAAATCTATCGCAATTTTTTAGAAAATGAACTGCCAATCTTATTAGAAGACTTGCCATTAACTCAGGGAAAGCTAATTATTTTTATGCATGACGGAGCTCCCGCTCATTTTAGTCCCACAGCTAGAGAATATCTAAACGCAGTGTACGGAAATCAATGGATCGGTAGAGGAGGAGCTGAACCACCTGATTAACTGTGGCCGCCAAGGTCTCCAGATTTAAATGCGTTGGATATTTATTTCTGGGGGCATTTAAAATCCCTAGTTTACAAAATTTCGGTGGAAAACCAGGTAGATCTCAGAAACCGGATAATAAGTACTTGCGAAAATATTAAAAACACCCCAAGAATTTTTGAACGTGGTCGTCATTCAATGAGAAGATGGCTAGACGCTTGTATTTCGGCAGAAGATTGACTTTCAACAGTTTCTCTAAATCCAGTTTGTTTTGTGTTTAAATTTAGATTAACAAATAAGTCAATTACATAGGGAAAAATTGAAAATAAATTATATTATTTTAATAAATAATTCATAACATCTTCTGTCCCTATTTAATTAGTAAATTAATTTTTTATGTCCAGCATAATGCATAAAAAAGTACCTATCAGAGTTTAAAAAATCAGTGGCGTATCAACAATTTTTACAAAAATATAATTGATATCTCCACGCACGCCACTGATGAAAGTAAGAAAAATTTATTTAAACGAAAAAGTGCAGCTAACTGCAAAATTATTTGACACCGAATTTCAATACCGTATCTTCAAGAGTTTCCGAAATTTTGAAGAAAATTTTAACCCCCCTTATCTTATTAACTAGTCCGTTTGGAGTATACGTCCATATCTTAAAATAAGTTCAGGAATCAGATCCTGGATTTTCTTCATGTGTTATCACCCTGTATACAGGGTAACAGGATGTGTCAGAATGAAGACTACTGCACCATATATGTAGACCAAAAGAAACTTTAAACATAGGAACGTAAGGAAATGAAAATGTGATCCCATATTATTTACTGTGTTTTCTATATACCTACATATAAAGCCTAATACACTCAATTCAACTGGCCTGTTGCCACTGTTTTCTTAATTTTCTTCTACAAATATTTTTCCGTTACATCCAAAATTATACGAGCAGATCTTTCTTCTACAAAGGAAAAAGAGCTTAAACTATAATATAAATAATATTCGTATTGCGCAATCATCTTTTTTATTTTGGTCACTGAATTTTATAATAGCGGCCTCACAATGTCTATATACCTGTGAATTATGCAGGGCCAGTTCCACATTACTGCCCGAGAGAGAAAGAGAATTTCATTATATCTCCGACATCGTTTAGTGTCCGAATAAAAGGATTTGATTTCAACTATACTCGATTTGAAATTGGTTGATAGTAATAAATCATTAAAATCCGTCAAACACGTACACAGAGTGGTCCACCTAAATTGCCAAGTTTTAAATAGTATATACATTGAAAGTCTAGACCCTTTTGCATTTATTAAACTTTCCATTCCTATAGATCTGATAAGGGCGTCGAATACAAAGCTTAACCCGAGGCTCGAACAATAAGCGGTAGTATTCTACCTGTGATGTTTTGCACTCATGCACGTGCTTTCGGGTGGGTTTAAGTTTATATTAAACACAATAATTATATAATTTAGTGAACATTCGGATGTGTGGCATAATTTGTTACCCTTGTATTTGAATAAATATAATACTAATAACAATAAAGCAACTAATAAACAAGTAAATTTGGAAAAATGTTTCTATTTGAAATTCTATAAAATTTATAGTAAGTCATTACAGTTCTTCGCTTTAAATTAATCATCATCAGAAAATGAAATATCTGAGGGACTGTCTTCTTCCCCTAAATTGATAATAAGTGGTTCGACCGTTTTCTCCAGTAAACTATCCAATTGCCACATTTTTTCCTCCTCCTTTAGTACATGCTCTATACATCTTTGCCACTTCCCCGCGTTGACTTCTTGAAGCGCTTCTTCAAAGAGTTTTTGAACATCACTCATTTTATAAGTGGTATTTTTTCTAGCCACATAACCTTTCACATGAGCCCATACCAGTTCGATCGGATTTAATTCGCAATGGTAGGGGGGGAGCCGAAGCACTATTATATTTTGTTTTTTGGCCATTTCGTCAACAACATATTTTTGAAACCGATGTTTATGGGTGTTTACAATTGATAGCAACTCCTTTTTAACCATATTGTCCTCAAATTGTATTTGTTTCTCCACAAGCCACTCGATAATTTTTGCTTTTCGCCAAGCAGTTGTAGGCATCTTCTCCAATCTTCTGGAGTGATACGGAGCGTTATCTAACACAATGACGGAGCCAGGTGGAATCAGCTCTATCATTTGTTCGAAATACTCCTCAAAAACATCAGCATTCATATCCTCGTGGTAATCGCCTGTACGAACTGATTGGAATGATAATAGTCCACCTTCTAAAAATCCATTGGAGCTACCGATGTGAGTTATAATTAATCGTTTTCCTTTTCCAGAGGGCGGATTTATTCCTGTTGATAGACCGTCTAAAAATGCTTGCCGGTGAGAAGTCACATTTTTGTCTGTCCATATTTTTCCAACTGTGTAGCCTTCGTTCAGCCATGTTTCGTCCAAATAGAAAATTGTTTTGTTTTCATTGCGAAATTTTCTTATTTTTCTCAAATAATTACGTCTCCAACATACTATTTCATCTTTTTCGAGCAAATGAGACTTCCGACTATGTTTTTCCCATCTAAAATTCATTTCTCTTAGAACTTTCCATAGTTTATCTCTCTTGATTGCAGGAAAGTCTTCTTTTACTGCCCCTAAAACTCTATCCAAAGTAGGGATCTCCTTATTGAAATAGAATGAATGCACCTTTCGTCTTATGATGGCCTTTTCGTCCTCATCGATCGGTATTGTTCGCCTTCCTGGAGATGGTTTTGGTGGCGTCACGGTTCCTGTCTTTTCTTCCCGCATCAGCCTGTAGATGGTTGCTTTTCCAATACCTGTCATCTTTGAACAAAGTTCCACTGCAGAATCGATACTTATTGCACTTTTTTGATATCTAAGTGCATTAAATACATTAAGCACAATAATCTTTTCACTAATGCTTAGCGCTGATTTCGCAGCTCGCTTAACTGGAATAAATCCTGAAAGACTCTCCATTTTCAAAAATTACCCAAATGTGTGTCCTAGAATACTCGCATTAGGTTTGTTCGCTCTTAAAATGACTCACAGTTTTATACCAATAAGTAGAGGTACCTAATTTTTCGTAACTACCTGAAAAGTAACATTGTGTATTAATTGTTCCCGGAATTCTCGGCATAATTATTTTTACCTGTTATGACAATAATGATTACTAAATTATTCGGATAAGTAAATAGGGTTCAAACCGGCACGTCAGGTAGGTGCGCCTATGGAATCGGCTGCTAAAAATGATTTATTACTATCAACCAATTTCAAATCGAGTATAGACAGGAAAACAGTTTTATTGTGTCCAAACTCGGCGGACACCGACGCGGCGACGTGTCATTGTGAGAGTATTTTTCTGTGTCGGGCCATAATGTAGTGTGTAGGAAGGATATGGAAATATTTCTAAAAACAGATATCTATATGGAATGGAATCCATATCTTTCAAAAGGCATATAAAATGTTTCTTAAAGTAAGTTTTCTCTGCACTAGAATTTCTTGCAACATTTTAGAGGTAATGCGACAAAGTTAAGGAGGGCTTACTATCTTGTACAATAATTAAAGTACATTTTAAGATATTTGGCTATGACTTATAAACTGCAATAAAACTACCCGTTGTGTAGACAAGTGCGTTAGTACTATACCTACTGCAATACAGGATATATAAGGGTTGCGGTAGAAGTGCAATTATTTATTATATTAATATTTTTAATACTTAAATGTACAGAGTTCAAAACTTTTTAGTTTAAAAATGGTTTAAAAGAGGATGTTGAATATGGGCAATCATACTTTATATAAATTTTAGGTAGTTTTTAAAAATGCAATGTATTCAAATTCAAAAATTATATAATAATAATTATATAACATGAATGCTAACTATAAATTATACATTTATTTGTATCTTGAAATACTACTCCACATCTTGCTCTGTTTCGCCGTCGCTATCCTCACCACTTACAATTGGTTGAATTATATTGTCTACACTAATATAAGCATTTTTTGTTTTAATTATATGTACTGAATTTTTCCAACTATCTAGGGGAATATTATCAACACTACAACACTGAAATTTAAAGTTTGAGAAATGTTTTCTGACCTAAATTTTGATTTCAATTGATGCCACATGTGCTCTATGGGATTAAACACGCAGTAATACTATGTAGTGGGAGCCGTAGGATTATTGTCCCATACCCTGTGCCATGGTATCAAACCAAAGCATATTCCCTTTTTAGATTGAACGCTTTTAGAATCTCTAGATCACTTTTTTATAGGAATCTTCATAATATATGTATATCGTTCTCTAACATGTAGTTTTTGTAATGTAGACTTTTCGTCTTATCAAGTCTTTGTCGCATTCGTCGAAACATTTTGAAGAACCGGAATCTACGCTTTTTTCCTGATCTGATCGGATTTGATACGATTCTTTTCATTGTAGTCAGAGGCATCTTAGTTAAACTACACGTTTCAGCAGCAGCGGCACTAACATTAAGTCCTGTTAACCAAACAACTCTGTACGTTGTTCACAATCGACGGATAAATGCATTTTCTTCAGCAGAACACTAGCAGAAGCACTATCAACGTTTTCCTATGGACACAATGCTGATATCACGTAAATATGTTATAATACAACTGGAGTTTTCACGTACGGAATAGGGACTGACTTATTTGCCTCAATTTTCGAAAACATGAAATAGGTACTTACCGATAACAGGTAGAAAAAGTCGGTCAACAAGTAAAGTAAATTTTATTTATGTCTACCTCCCACAGCCGAAGTTCTAGATATTTTTTTAAAAATACAAATTATTACAATGCGGCCCCGTCCACTAATACTGAGAATTCCAGTGTATTGACAATGGATCCGACCAGGTAGTTTTATTGCAGTTACTAAGATATAGCCAAATATCCTGAAAAATATTTTACTAGTTGGGATCCGATGCCCGGACTTTCGGCCAAACGTATTTTCGTAAGGCTTTTAAAACAGGTAGCCCTTGCCACAAAGGGGTGCAACAGCATCTTGACGATCTCCCCCTCCACCCAGGGGATAAGCTACGCTTAATAATGTTCATACGCAATACCCATCATACCCCAGTGTAGATTAGCTCTTGTGGACAGCGTACGGTATTATTGACTGAATGGATTCGGTCTCGCTTATAATAAACCCGAGCAAAAAAAAATTGAAGAGGAATATGTTAATTTCTTTTGATTTAAAATCAGCTAGGACATCTATTTTGAAATACTTACGGAAGGCATCTGTCAAAAAATCTGCAAAACAACACAAACCAGTTTTGAAAAAGAGGCTATATTAGAACCGATAAGGCATTTAAAAAGCCAGGTGTTTAAATTAACATTATTGTAGGATTATCGAATATAAATTTTGTATTTTATATTTAATAAATGGTCTTTTAACAGTGTTTACCTATTATTTTGCAAAAACAGATTTAACTGTCTCCGGCACAGTTATAAAATAATTAGGTAAAAATACTAATTTAAATTCCAATTAAATTTAATAAAATATCCATATTTTCTATTATTTATGTTTAAGCAACAAGAAGGTAATTTATGTCATATAATGGTTGTCATTAAAAACGAGTTAGATGAAAATGTAAATACAAACCTTGGTTGACAGACTTTCTAAAATATTAAAGCACCTTATTTTTAATAATTAAAAGGCAGTTGGAAACGTATAAAGGTCTAATTTTAATTTTCCGAGAAAGCTGGTGAATTATTCAGAATGTTAATTTGTCAACGGCAGAAACGCCTATTTTTAAAATTCATTTAAACGTTTTTCATTTGCTCAAAAATTTATCACGTTATGAATTATTGACTACGAAACAGACAAAATATCTAGTAGTCTCTCAATTCAACATGAAGGCCAATCCGACGCGAGCTAGTCTACGTCATCGCGAGCAAATAAGGAAACTATTTCTTAGGAAAAGTAGACAGGTTTTTTTAAAGAAATCGCTAGTTTGCCGGATCTCTTTATGTCCAATTTTAAATGAACCACGATAGTTTTTAAAATTAGGAAAACACCATAGCTGGCAACATTGCTTTTTTGTCTCATTTATATTTCACCTTTTTACTATTTAACTTTTTCACATTTTTTTTTGTTTTTTTCTTTGTATTACTCGTTAAAATGACACATTTTGACGCGTTTTACCGGAGGGTTGGGACAAAGTAAGGGGTAGCACACCAGCCAAAAAAATCGTTTATTACAAAATAGTCAAAGGAGGCTTCGGCAAATCAACGTCCATTTTTTATAAGAAACAGCTTCTTTTCATTTCGATGACGTAGTCTAAACTGCGGTTGCCGCTTTGACTATAACCGAATCTTCATAGGGAATATGCATATTACCCAAATAAATCTGAAATATTTTTTTATATTCTCTAAATAAATTAAATGTTCCTGGCGGTTGCTGTTGTCCATTTATTTTGGTCTTTATTTAAAAAAAAAGGATTTTCTACTCCAAATTTTCGCGCGAATTTCAAAACTTGTAAAACGTGATCCCATTGGCTGTGTCGTAAAGTGTTTTTATGACTCATAATGAATACATGGCGAATTCCAGTGTTGTAGGGTCATCGAAAAATCAATAAAAGTGGCATTTAAAGCGGAACTCATCCAATAAAATATCCCTGCAATTAAAGGAATCTTATTCATGTATATTTCAAGCCGAAATCGGTCTAGGGACCTTTCACTTTTGCAACAAAAACCGGTATCTTTGCGAAATTTTGATACCTATCCCTTTCCCAAGATCTCCAGTTAATCTTAGACTGATGGGGTGCCAAGAACCTTGTTCAGTTCAACGCCTCCAAAACCCAGTCTCGCTCCCTCTCACGCAAAAAATCTGGCAACGCTTACCCCATCCACATGAATGGCCAACTCCTACAAAACAACGAAACATTCGATCATGATCTCAGCTGGCACAAACACATTACTTCAGTAGCCACATCGGCAGCTAAAAAGCTTGGATTTCTCTTTAGAGCCAGAAAATACTTCTCCTCTTCCAACTTATACATATTTCCCAAATAAGACCTAACCTAGAGTAATGCTCCCACATCTGGGGAGCGGCATCGCCTTCGACACTTAAGATCCTTGATTCTATCCAAAAGAGAGCCATTCGACTTATCAATGACCCAGCCCTCGCGAGAAAACTCCCTTCTCTCGCTCATCGCCGCGCTGTAGGGGATTTATCCCTTTTCTACCGCTACTTCCACAGATTTTGCTCTGAAGAACTAGCCGGTATTATTCCCCCCTTAAATGTCCCTAACAGAACAACAAGAGGCGCGTTACGTATGCATCCCTTTACTGCCCAACCACAAAAGCCTAGAACAGACCACTTTTCTCGCTCATTCATACCTAGGGTCTCCAGATTATGGATCAAATTACCTGCAGTTGTTTTCCCGTCCCGCCCCAACCTCCAATCCTTCAAATCCCGTGTCAATAGACTACATTTCCCTTCTCTTCAGACACCCACGGTACGTTAGTACTTAGGCTAGAAGTCTACGTGGGATGTCTTAGATAAAAAAAAAATACACCATCTTAATTATTTCGAGCAAATATGTATACTGCAATTCATTGTTTTCATGGCAATCTTTTTCATGTCCCCGATACAAATAAACCTATTTATTTATAAATTTAACGAAAAAATAAGCGAGTTAAATTAGTGGATGGTATTCTTAGATACGGATAAAATAAATCCAAAAAGAATCACTAAATAAGGACAATAGTGTCGAATAATGTCGGTTAAAAATAGGATTTCTCGGAAAAAATTAAGAAAATTCGGTTTTTATCCCTTGAATACGCTGCTGGATGACCCATTCGGTATTAATTTTAAAGTGTGATTACCTCTTTATAAGACAGTCTTGAAAAATTGGGAAAAAATAGATAGGAAAAAATACAGAGTGATTCAAATGTACCGATATCGAGGGCAAAAAAGTCTAAAAATCGAAATTTAATCGGCGATTGCTCCCTTCCTATAGAGAATGAAAAACTAAAAATTATGGATATCATGTATTTCGACGAGTTCTTTCCGTTAACGTATATGGGATTTGCATTTGAACCTTTTTGACCCCACAAAAAATTAAAAACCATGAAATATTTGGGTCAAAAATCCAAATTTCCCGTTTTTCCCAGATATATCCATTTTCCAGTGATTTTAAGTTTAGGTAAATGTATTGCAAAAAAAAGTATTTGAGATTTTAAAGTTTCGCTTCCGAATCCGTTTTTCGATCCGCCGTTTTGTTTTTGAGTTATTAAGTGCCAAAGAGGCCCCTCTTTGGCAAATGCCATTTTTCGACTTAAAAAAATTCAAAAGAATTACTTGCCATTTTTTGATGCTCACCAGTTTTAATGGAATTCTGAAGTAGGGTTGGGTTTACTTGGTTGCTCTACAACCTCCGAAAATTTACGTCGATTTACTTCACTTTGCGACCTGTACCCGATTTCGACGAAAATCGCGGAAATTTCGACGTTTCGTTTCGTTTAATAGCTTCGAAACGAAACTGAATTTTTTACCGAAGCTAGTTGCACTATTCCTCTATCAACCCAAAAAATTCGATTGCTCCCCCTCTGACTGTTTCCGAGAAAAACAAACCTGTTCGACTTTCGGTTAAGCTTTACGTTAACATGTAGATTGACACTTATTTTTGGTGATCTCCTGACGTCATTATTTGCTAAGGAGAAATGGCTGCTTTTTAAATTGTAATAAATTATACCGAAAAGTAAACATTTTTTGTAGCTAAATTACGAGTATCCTAGTAATTTTCTTCAAAATAATCCTTTTGGGATTGTAATGACTTCCTTAAACGATTAATGCAATAAAACAATGCATATTCCTTATTTCTCTTGTATATGAACAGGTGCAGATGAATTTTGAACAACACTAGAGGAGCGAAAAAAGTGTTGTTACCATCTTATTCGAAAACTCGATTCAAGTTTTTAACGAACGAAATGCTTTTTGCATGGAAAATGTAATTTTAATCCTGTGAACTCCTCCTGATTGTCCCGGTAATGAATAGGGTGGAAGAGAAGCACAAAAGCCTTAGTTTTTTGTTTAAAGAGTTATTAAAACGTTCAAAGAAAATGTGATCAAATTTAAAGGAACTTGAAGGGTTTCTGTTCTATCTGACTGTTGATGTTTTAGTAACTGTGGTACCAAACTGCAGCAGCTATCTACACAATGGGCTGCCGCTGGCTTGTTTAGTTATTTATCGCTTTCAATAAATATGATTGCACATTCAGTCAATTGAAACACACACACACTCAATAACGTCGCCTGGACGGATAATAACAAAAATATTAAGGTTCAAAATTCAACCAAACTCAAAAAAATTCAGTTTTAAAAAGCCATTTTAAAAGCAAAAATGTACAAGTTTGAGGGCATAATTGCATGAGAAAAGGTATGACAGCAAAGGAGCTTTTTATTTTTAGTATTTTAATGGATTGTTAGATTATATTCATGAATAGGTTATTTAATTTATGAAAATCGAAGTAAAATCGAATGCTCAAAAGGACTTTAAAATTATCCATATATGAATATTTAAAGATTCCCATCAAAATTGTATTTTTAAATTTCCAATTTACTTTATTATTTGTCTATTTCGAATGCTAATATACAAAAATTGTAATAATAAGAAACCAAAATGAAATATCCCCAGATAGAGCGCGTTTTCTAAAGTTAATGGAGAGGAGACACGCTATTTTTCTTATTTTCAATAGAATTTAATCAAAATTGATGTTATCGGAAACATCGTAATAAGCAAAATATGGAAAACAGCTTTACCTCGAATATACGACTATTTTATTATCGTTCTTTCAAATTTTGAATTGACATAGATTTTTATTTAGATTGAATTATTTGATAATTTACAAATTATGTTCTCCATAATGAAGCCTTAAATAATAATACCCAGTGTTACAAAGATTAGCTTTGTCTCCTTTAAAATTACATGTTCTTGTTTAACTTTAGTGTAGAATAAGATAATTATACTCTGAAAGTGTACAATATTAAAAAAATTAGTAATGCAAAACCTATTATTATAGATTTATGTTATTAAATTTACTCGAAAGCAAAACCATGTAAAAATTGCATTCATTTCAAACGCATTAGACCGATCAGAATCGGTTAACGCTCATGTTGGGTTGGGAACATTACCCAGATTATGAAATTATGTTTTTTAAAGCGAATTTCAGCGGTATTTTTGTTTGGAATAGTTTTAAATGTAGCTGTGCTTGTCCCTCAACCCAACATCCTTTCCCTAGAATATATCCCTTTTTTTGTTGTGAATTTTTTAAGTACATCGATTTTCAGAATTTGTGGTGTGTGACCTTTAAAAAACATTTGCCATAAATAAGCCTTTATTTACAAGAACCCCTATGTATTCATATCATGGTTTATAGACTTCTTTTCACGAAATTTCGGTCTCTATAAAAACGTGTTTCGCATTTACACCGGTGAAAATATTTTTGTAATATTTATTTTAAGGCAAATATATGTATAAAGATTCGAATGGAAGACATCAGGGAGAACATTTATATGGCTTCGTAAATAACTTCCTTAAAAATTTACAATCTGTATGGGCGGCGCCGATATGAAAAATTCCTTTGGAATTAGGGTATATATAGATGTGAAGAAAATGTAAAAACACCCAATATTTATTTATTGTTATATTGTAACCTAAATTGATAAACCTGAGTAAAATTTATTCCGTGGAAAAAGGAATGTGCTCAGGCATATTTTTCTATCAAAACGGAGTTGCTATAAAGCTCTATGAATACCTAAATACAAAATTAATTTTTAAACTGTTACACTAAGCATTTTTAAACATTTTGTTTAATAGGTACCTATTTAAAATTGTTCCACATAAATAGGATTGCCATCCATCCCGATATAGGTATCGTACCGTTACTGGAGTTCATGTCCCGACGTACCGACAAAGGTATCAAAAGTCCCGATCGAAGTTATCAAGGTTTTTTAAATTAAATTTTAAAATGCACACACATGAACAAACGTGACATACAAAGGGTTTTAAACAGAAAGCTTTTGCTTATAACGCACTACAATAGCGTGGTTCAGAAGACCTCTATCTTGCGGATTTGTGCATAGCGTCGAGTCGGTATTTTTGGAAACACCTGTTGCAATCCCTGCGCACAATGTAAATTGCGAAGGAATTTTCCTTAATGTCCATCCAGTGGTCAGAAGAAAGAAATAGTTTATTAGCTAAATCCGTTGAGGTAATTCTGCAATGCAGTATAATTTTAAATTATCATGTGCAGAATTTTATAAGTACATCCAAGATCAGAAAGATGTTCTAAAGAAAATCACCCCATCGGAGAAATATGAAACTGACAAATCCGAAATAATTTTTTGATTTCGTTTTATGAGCTATTAGTTATAAATAAAGATGTTCGTTCCTAATATAGTAGTTTTTGCGTTTTGGTAATTAGAGCAAGGTAAAACTTGTAAAAAAATTAACCTTCCGGCCTCGTGTCCCGATATGAGCCAGATGATTTATGGTAACCCTACTAAAGGAAAAATTCTAGATATCACTTCTAAAAAAATTCGGTCAAGTGCAAGCTGTAATTACTTGCACAATTAATGTTCCGTGCCATTAGCCTCCCACTTAACCCAATCAAACTTCGGCCGCCCGATGCTCACCCATCTGCCGCCGACGTCACCAACGCCGTATAACATCGCGTATCCGCGGAGCTGGGTGGGGAGCGTTTCGACTCAGTCAAATTAAAAATTTTTAAAAACGTGTAAGAACAAAAGTTATCCCTCACATCGGCATCGTGAGAAATATTTTTTTAATATATCCGAAAACCGTAGTGATTCAACTAACCAATACCAAATGTCTTTAATCAAAACACGTTCAGAATTGAAATTTAAGCAACAAGTTAATATTATATCAATATTTTTACTGTTAAACGAACAAATAGAGATCAAGAAATTAAAAATGTTGCTTTGAAATCGTATGATATTTTCTTTTAATAGTTTCTTAGTTGAATTAACAAATTTGGAGTTAACATTCCCGCAACTGTTGATCCAATCATTTTAATTTTGTCAGTGTGCAAGTATAACTTGCACTTGACCGATTTTTTTAGGTAAATCATCAGTAGGGAGTTTTTGCTACCTACCTCTTAGCGCTAAACGTTACTGGTCCTGAAAATACGATGTTCAGCTCGCTGGGCAGAAGAGCGTTTGTTCTTAAAACTGGTAAACATGTTTAATGATGTGTAGATCTTGAAATTTTTGCTATTTTAAAATCACTCCATCGTTAGCGAAAAAAGTCCACAATATAAAAAAAAATGTGAATGTAAACTTTTAATATAATACGACGCAGTGAGTTCGATTACGTTCAATAAAAGCTGCTGTTGTAACGAAGCTGCTTTTAGAGTGCTAAGTTTACTCAACTACTGAAAGAACTTCTGAGGAATAAAATTGAAAACTAATGACGTTCTTTTAACCTGGAATGGAGGATAGAGGTTTAGAGCAAAAGAAATAAAAGTTACAGCTACCGTGCTCTCTTTATTAATTTATTTAGAGTTGAAATCTTTTTTTCTTCGGCACTACTAAAAAAAATTGCAAATAGCCCTAGACGTGACATCAGATTTTTCCTGATTTTTATTTCCATTTTTTTTAGTGTGAAGATGTTGGAACGAAATAAGCGTTTAATATTATTTTAGAGAAAAAAGAAATAGTAGTACATAGTTGCTTTTTTTTCCTTTTAAACAAGCATAGATACAAATAAGTACAAATAATAATTTTAAAATTCTGTGTGTATATGTATGTATGTTAGATTTTCTATATGACTTGAAGAGAACTTAACAGTAGTTTTTACGAGAAGACATTAAAACCCTATTAGGAACCATTTTTCTCACATGGGGACAACTTTCCAATAAATTCAGGCCACTCGAGTAAGACGAAGACAAACGACACGCGACAAAACGCAACCATGCTGGAGGGACCTTAATCGAGGACATGGGTAGGGAGAGAGACGCACACATAAAACTCGTTGTGTATTAGAGTGAGAGGCAAAATGGTCCGGATGCTGTATGTAAAGTTAAGGCGGCCAGTCATGAGGTCAGATAGCGGTTTTAGATACTTGGGGGCATTTGATGTGAAGCCAGCGAATACGTTGTATGATCTTATGTTATTTATGCTCAAATAAGTTCAAAAAACAAATTCACAAAGCATAAAATGTTTGATGAAATTGTATTCACCACCTACAGGGTGTTGCAAAACTCTAGCGACAAAATTTGCCAGGTATTGATTGGCCAAAAATGAGAAAGAGTGTCTATTAATGTAGATACAGCTTTATAAAATTTGAATTTTATTGTGATTTTGCTTATTTGTTTTAAACGTTCTTAAAGGTGATTCGCTCAAAGTTTAAATAATTATAGAAACATATCACGCCGCTTGACCACTTTAAACGACTGTTTTAAAATAATGTAAAGATGTAACTAGTTCCTCGTTGTTTTTTCCTGTTGTTAATCAGTACGAACTTTTATCTTCTCCCGGACAGAAAGCATGCATGCGTCCTAATGGAGCATATGCCCCTCTCGGTGCCGCGGTGGCCTAAATATGAAATAATGAATCTCGTAAAAATATATATTTTTAATGGCCCTCCGGAAAATTATGTGCCATTTTGGCACTCCTGCTTCCCGGCTGCACTTTAGCACTCCAAGCCGGACGGAAATTTAATTATTCCACGGAGGAACATATTTTTAGAGGCAACGGCACACCACGGCTTTTGGTACACGTTATGGCGCCATTTAACTTTTATGTAATAGATTTTTTATTAATTAACGAAAGAAATTGCCGTAGAGTGTAGTAATTTGTTGGAATTAATACCTACATGGTGTATAGTTTTCGTTTAATACCATCAGATTAAAATTACTAGTTAGAAATTACTTCATATCTCTGGGGAAAAGGACGAGTGATAGTGTGAATTAATATCGACGAAATGGCATGAAAAATAAAACACTCAGTAGAATTAATTTAATCTGAATTATTTACTACACATAAGTAGGGAACCTCCTTATTTTCCAAGTGGCGAAAGCCCATTTATTTACTTTTTAGGGAATAACGTATTTGTATTTGTCTCTCCAGAAAAATCCAAATAAATGCTAACGTCCGGTTGCACAAACAATTTAATCACGAATTAAACTAATTAGACACTTGTCATGTGACAGCACTTATGTTAACGTCATTGTCAAAGATGACTCTAAACGTCGATTTAATTTACTACATGATTAAAAGTTTTGTGCAACCCGCTGTAAGACTTTCATTTTGCCTGGGTTTTATTTAGATTGGTTTTTAACTTAAACTTACGTGGTTAAATTTTAAATAAAATAATTCTAAGTAAGTATGGTTTCTTTCTTTTTAAATTACTGTATTTTATTTAATATACGAATTTTAATAAGCATTAACCAAATATGATATAAATTTTGTAAATAAAATAATAATGAGTTCTTGGTATTTACTCAAAATCGCAAAAACAGCGCCTACATCACTTAATAAAAATGTTTTTAAAGATTTGATTTGTAGTAATTTATCCAAATACACTAATAAAAAGTATGAAGTATCACAATCTCAGGGGGGCATGACCCCCCCCCCATGCGCGACACTCTCATATTTTACTTACGTATTTTGGGCATAAGAATATCATGGTGAAAGCTTTAAAGTTCTTTAGGGAATGAAATACGTAAATAGGCCAACATTTAATTAATATTATTCCGTAAACGTTCAATCGGTAAAAAACCTGAAAAACTGGATAACCACATTGTGAAAATGTTAAAAAAAAATCGCCAAAGCCTTAGGCGCATAGGTATTATCTTGTTCATAGATGGAATTAAGAAGTAAGATACTCTTAATTTCCTTAGTATACCGGTGTGAAGTGGCCCCAAATAAATTATATATACGCAGTATAGGCTCTTCAAGCTATAAATACTATAATTCGGTGTTCGTGCCATTGCATCCAGAAAACTGTGCATCCCTAAGCAGAACCTGGACATAAGAAACAATTTTCTCTCCTACAGTTTCTTACGAGACATTATAAATTATAATGAGCTCTCTAATGAATTCCAGCAGACACTAATAATTTACG
The DNA here is from genome assembly GCA_963971165.1 of Philopedon plagiatum. Lineage (NCBI taxonomy): Eukaryota > Metazoa > Arthropoda > Insecta > Coleoptera > Curculionidae > Philopedon > Philopedon plagiatum. Next base: position 378,856 of record OZ020190.1, on the reverse strand, counting down.
AAAGAGCTGAAACAAAGGCGAAATTAAGCAAATTTGCCGGTATTTTCCTAGCAAGTATCGAAGGAATAGTCCCGTGGCTGTAGCTAGAGCAGCCAACGCGAAACACAGGTACACATTACCATTCGCGATGTGTATAACGAACAGCCCGGTTCAGTGCAGGTTACACATGTTCTACCCAGATCCTTTAAATAAAGGATTAAACTCGTGTTATCCTTTTGCTGAATTACCGCTGCGGAAATATTCGGTTTTAGTTAATTTTGCCTCCAACGAATGAATGGAATTCGTCTTGTTTTATAGTAATATTTAACTGTTTAAACGGGGCACAATTTGCTCTAATTGTTTTATCAAAGCAGAATGAGCTGCTTTATCAACATTTAAATGGGAAGTGTTTTTAGCTTTAGAAGACTTAATAATAATAATAGAGCAGAAAATAATTTAACATGTAAAAATGGTTCAGTTTCACTATCATCTTACAATTTCCAAACTTTTGTTCATAAAGTCGGTATTTCCCATTGGGTATATGTTTTTTATACGTGCTCCAACAGTATTCTAATTTTTGGTTAGTAAACGAAAATTATTCCCCAGGGCTAAGAAACTGTCGCAAATCTATAAAAATAAATTGCCAGCAGGAAAATAAATAATGGTCAAATGGCATTTTGCCATAGCATGGCGTTTTGAAATAAATTAGATGTTATAGGTATGAAAATTAGCGCTTTTAGGAACATGCGTGAACATTAAAAAATAACGTTTTATACGCACACGTTGGGACCAATAAAGAGTGACCCAAATTCGCCATGAAAAACGCTCATATTATGTGTCCACTCCCTGGGAGTAAATTAATTATTTAAAAAGGTGCTTTTTAGCCAAAATATTTTTATATAAGTTGTACGAAAATGTCACAATTACTGATGAGGGAGATAGAAAGGGTCATTTGGGACGTAAAGGGAGAGCCCGGACTATGTGCGCCTTATTAAGAGACAGGGGAAGAATAGTTCTTTCGTTCGATGGGAAGAAATATGAGAGAATAATCTGGATTCAAAAAGTGAGGTTCATAACGGCGTTGTAAAAGTGCTCCAACCAATAAAAATTACAGTTGAAGGCCCTATGCTGTTATGGATTTATGTTAAATATAAATTGAAACAGAAATCAGCGACGAAGATGACATTCCCACTGCAGAAATTCTGAGGGCAGAAGAGAGTGAACCATTCAGCGTCAAACTGCAAAAAGCATTACTAAAATGTCCAGAGCCATTACAAAAGCAAACCAGTAATAAGACCCGGATGTCCACAATCCTTCAAGAAATTGATTTATGTGCAAATGACGGCAGTCGGGACATAATTTTAAAAAAGCCATTGAATTCCTACTAACCATTCAACCCACAAACAGAGAACCCGACAGATGTTTCTCTTCCGCAGGAGTTTTCTGCAACAAAATACGTTCTAGCTTGAAAAATGAAGCTTTGGATGCCCTAATCTTTCTGCGGAATTTTTTAAGATAGGTATAAATTTATACATATATATTTTTTGCATGTGAAGTCGTTTAGGTGCTTTTTAGTTAATTTGTATGTTTAATCTTAATAAATAAAAATTTTAATATTTGAATCCTTTTCAACTTTTTTCTGGATTAATCCCGGGATTAGAAATAAGAGCTCCAAAATCCCGGGATTAAGAAAACCAGTCGGGATTGACACCCCTACTGCGAACTTAACCGAAATTATTGTTTGTATATAGTTTCCCTATATTACCGATTCAAATTTTGGACATTTAAAATTTCATTTTTCTCTTGCTTACCTGTTTATGAAACATAAATTACTACATATTGCAATTTAATATCTAATCATTGGTAGGTCTGTTGCTGTCAGTAACTACAAAGCGTACCAAAATGGGTAGTTTTACGTAGTTTTATATTTCACCATAATTTAGGTCGTTTTTCTATTCAAATTATTGAAGATATTACATAAAAATTATTCAGAAGTTCGTATTTTTGTAATGCTAAAAGGGTATTTTCATAATTACAATTTTATTACAAATAAATATCCTAGAACTGTATTTATAAAAGTGGAAGTTTTCTGAACAGATGAATTATTCATCCCCGTTCTATAATAACTGTTTTCCTTTAATATTTCAGCCACTCTCGTTCTTGAAGAACGTCTTAATGTTCTACATTAGTAGAAAAATGGAACGTAAGAAAAACTATTTAATATACGTAATAGATTTGTTCCTTAACATACATTACGTTACCAGAATTCTATCAATAGATACATCTTTTTTTGACTACGATAGGGAATCAGTTTAGGCTTTCTCACTGAAAGTGAAGAGCTGAGAGGAAATACATGTCAGTTTATCGCTATCCTGCGGGCTCACCTTACTTCGCATTTAGGCTTTACACAAAATTGTTTAAGAGCTTGGAAAATTGCTTCCTATTGATGCTTTGTTTTATATTGATGAGATAAAGACTAGTGATGCAACGAATAAAAAACGGTCCTGTTTTAAAAAACAAAACGGGTTTTTAAAGCAAAAAATACGAAGCCTCCAGGTTTCTTTTTAAAACACGTTTCTTTAAAACTTTATCGAAATAAAAGAAAAAAAGTCAAAAACAAGTAATATTGCTGATAATGACAGAACTAAAAGTCTATTTAAAAAATAATACAAACAGCAAGCAGCAACCTCCAATATAAATTGAAATGCATATTATAAATATAAAATCAGCAGGCTCAGACCTCATGCCACGTTTCGCATCAGTGTTGCCACTGTTGCCAGACTGAGTTCTTTATCGCGAATTAAGCTACGTTCAAATATAAATAATAAAACACTAAATACATATTATTAATTGTAAAAATCGGAATTCGCATATTCGGCGATTTTTAATTTTCAGTTGTTATTTTTTAAAAGGAATTAAAATTTACGAAATCTGGTAAAAATATTTTTTTTGTTTTTCCGGTAAAAAATCCGTAAAATTCAGATTTCCCGCATTTTACCAATTTAGTTCCTGGTTCAACTGGTTTAAGATTCCTGTATAGTTAATTAAAGACAAAAAAACGTTTTTACATTGCTAATAAAAACAACCCAATAATTTGATGATTTTCTACTAATCAAAAATTTCTCTAGTTATAAAATTATATTTAAAATTTTATTCTCACACTTGTACCGTGCAGCGTTTATTGACATGAGCTTTTCAAAAACACATCTAAACTTTCTGAGATTTTGATCAGGCGAAACTAGTCAATAAAATGTTTCAAATTAGAGACTGTCACACCCGGAAAAGGAGACCGTTACACCGGTCGAGTCTTTACTTGTTTATCCGAGAGTCCTGTGGGAAAACGATGACGCGTCACTTTCTGCTCTAAGCAAAAATCCCCAAGGATTGACTTATCAAAAAAAGGAAAATCACATAAGGGGTCTTAATAACAGATTATTAAAGAAATGGGACCTAGGCCTTTTTTCTTTTTTTTTTATTTATACATTCTTACAGTCCTCTAAATATATAGGTATTTCCAGAATATGTATAGTAATATATTTTAGAGAACGCCAATAAGGGAAAGTACTTGAATAGTCACGTCAACTGCTAGAAAGTTTGGTTTTCTCTTCCGAGCCAGAAAATATTATTTCCTTCCAACTTATAAACTTTCTATGTGTCACTCAAATAAGACCTAACCTAGAATGCTGTTCTTACATCTTACATCTAGGGAGCGGCATCACCCTCGACACATAACATCCGTGAAAAAGAGCCATTCGACTAATAAATGACCCAGTCCTTACAAGAAAACTCCCTTCTCTCGCTCATCGTCGTGCTGTTGGTGATCCGTCCCTCTTTTACAGATAGTTTCACGGATTTTGCTCAGAAGCCACTATCATTCTCCTTTTGACTGGTCCTGGCAAAACAACAAAAAGCGGGGCATGCACATGTATATCTACAAAAACCAAGAAAATCACACTTTTCTCGCGCATTTATACTAGATTATGGAACAAATTGCCTGCAGAAGTTTTCCCTTTCCCTCTCAACCCCCAATCTGTTAAATCCCGAATCAATCAATTCCTTTTTCTTCAGGCATAGGTATATTAAATCGAGTATTAAATATGATTATCTTCCATGCACATTGACTAATTGTTTGCATCATCGAAAATTAGAACAATCGTTGCTTTGACAAAAAATTGCTACTTTTGTCAAAGCTTACAAAAAAAAAACTTATGAAAAAGGATATTACATCCACTGTAAGAAAAAAAATTAAAGGGTTATATCACTAGAAAGGAAAATTTACTGGGCATCTGGATTCGAAACAAAGGGCTTTTTCACAAGGACAAATTATTTTGTGTGTTGCATAAACACCCGCTTGCAATTTGCTAAAGTGGCTTCCGTGTTAGAAAAGCGGAGCTTTTTGCATTTGTTTTGTAGAAAACGGATCGCTTTAAACTTCTTGTTTGCAAAATTTAGATTAACAGTTGGTAATTAAGCAATGGTCTTACATGGGTATTTTAACATTGTTATTTAGTATTTTCAGCAAAATGTTTGGTTTTTTAGTAACAAACCGTTCCGCCTTCGCATAAAAGTAATTTCGGAATCACGACAATGCGTTGGTAAGGAAATGTTTTTTTTTTTAATTTCATTGTATTTTCAAATTCTGGAGCTTTTGGAATGACCTTGTTTTGCAAAATTTTTTATCACACCATTAAAACCGGATGTTTGCACTTAACGTGATGCGTTTTGTCGACCAGATTCTATATTAGATACGCATTTCTGTTACTCCATTGCTTTCAAATTTATAGGGTGTCCCATTTTCGACACTTCTAGGGGGGAGTTATTATCAAAGATAGAATGTTGCGGTTTTCACATTAGTATCCTACTTTTTGACGAAACGAAATATTCTGATGTCAAATTTGTCATGGATGGATTACTTAGTTTTTAATCTACAGGGTGATTTTGGAAATCTTCACTTTTTAGGCACCCCTCGTATTTCCGTTATACGTTAACTTATCAAAGAGATAAAAACTGATCTTGACAGAGTTTTTGACGTGGAGTTCAATGGCGTAGTCAGTTTGGTTGATTAAGCATAATTTGGACTTGCAAAAATATATTCTAGTTGTTTTTATTTATTTTGAAAAGCAAGCATAAAATTCGATATTTTTAATAATTTACTTTATTTGTAACAGTATGCTTTTTGGTTGCCTATTGAGATTTTTAATAGCTTTCATGAAAAAGATAAAATGAGTTAGATCTAAAAACTACAAACTTTTTTAATTTATAATTTAACAGTTATAACGTAAGACCCCTTTTTATAGCAACATGAAAAATCAAGCTGAGCTATAGAACGCATCAGTATACCTGGACACGTCACAGTTATTTAGCTATAAGTTTAGTTAATTAGACAAATACGAAAAGGTTCCGATTTGAACCGAGCTAAATCGATTTATTTTTTCACCACTTCACTGTTTGCTTTCTTATTTAGCTATTTGTATAGTTATCTAGTTATTTACGTGATGGTTTAGCTATTTGCTTAGTTACTTAGCAATTATTTACTTAGTTGTTCAGCTATGAATTTAGGTTTGAAGGCGGTTAAAAATCGAGTAAACCGAAACTATTACAACAAGAGCCTTTCCGGCGCAACACAAATAATGTCTGGAAATGCCGAATATTAAATATTTGAAAAGCAAAATAATATCCGGAATGAAACTATCAAAACAGAAGTCCCACCGCAGTCGTTTCGGAATTTTCCCAACATTCCCGTCGGACAGATATTTGCTACTGCTCCAGCTGCCTTTGCAGCAAAAGAAATATTTAACTCTTTTCTAGTCTAGACGATATTATAGCAGTAGCTTATTCGGGTTACTTAAGGAGACATTTTAAGAAATATGTGAATGTTTCGAAAGACCGAGTGTAGTATCTTTGCACTTTAGATTATCAGGCTCAAATTTATTTTCTGAGGAAATGTTTTACAAACTCAAAAAATCTCTTAATTTAATGTATACATGAATCTTTTTTACTTATCATATTGTTGCTGTCTCTTCTACTTACCAAATTAATCAAATCCAAAGATTAGCTATTTTAACGCTCACTCACTAATCATTTCTAAAATACTTCTCGTTACTCTATAATACCGACACTGTGGAAGAGTATAGCACACAAACAAGAAAAACCAAAACTTTCTTCTTTTTAAACCCAAAAGTGGGGATGGGGGGCTGGGGAGAGTGATAAAAGTACTACTACTAATCCCAGAAATCTGCCACTTTGTCCTAAAGTGGTTTGTTAGTACTGATTATAAGAAATAGAAAATTACAATTTATTTTGACCGTGCATGGTAGAATTATTGACTGACTTGGGAACTATCTACTTCAAAACTCGCTTAGACTCAATTTAGGGTTATTGTAACGTTTAGCAGAATTATATTCTTAAAATTGTATCATAAATTATAAGATGTAGTTGTCGTGACAGCAAAATATCTATTTCAGTTTACAATGGCCCTTTTGTTTTCATAATTTCATTCGAGAGTATTATTGTTGTGCTACTGAAATATTTAATATATTTTAAGGCCTTTCAGAAAGTTATTTGTGCTTAAAGCGACTTATTGTTTATCTGTATACGATTCCTGTTTATTTGTTTTTATACATAAATTATAAATCGTAATAATCTCTAAAACAGTAACGTTTTCAACAATTATTTCTCAAATTACATTAATGTTGTACCTATATTTTATTGCAATTCGCTTAAAATCTTGCAAAAAGACCGAAAAGCAACATTATGAAAGTGTTATAGTTATATGCTTACTTCTTGCGTCAAATTTTACTTACAAAATTTTCATAGTTTTATTTTTAGAAAATTTTCAAATTTATCTTGTTATAAATGAATTAATAAAACTGTATTGATAGACATTTAAAAATGTTTTAATAATTTATACTATAAATACAGAAAGTCGACAAAAATCCACGCACGCCACTCATGGATTTTCAACTGAACAGATGCATGCATTCCAAAGCACGTCGGGGGTTAGCCGGGCGCGTTATGGCCCGCGCAAATAATTATTGAGAAATCTTTTCGGCAACTTCGTGTACCGACGACCAACACTTCGTTTATCAATTGTTGGGAATATTTAAAATAATTTGGAAACATGTTTTGAATGTTTATTTAAGCGAAGGAGCGTAATACCGATCGGTCCTGGTATAATAGCTGAAAAATAAAGTGATTCAATTTTGAATAGTTAAAGTATACAATCGAAGGTATAATGTTTCAAGGGTTTAAAAGTAACAGACTACATCCAGAGAAAACCCAAGACAGAGAGAAGAGTACCTCGTACTGATTTCATTCATAAATACGATTTGCTTTCTATAACCTCCAAAGCGGGCTGACACACTCGACTACCGACGTTTAAATAAAGCTGCCACGGGCGTCGTTGCAGATTTTGGGTTATTATAAAAAAAAATGCTGCAAAACAAAAAACACATATGAAAAACAACAATCAAAAGTTTAAAAGATTCTCCAAAAATGTAGCCACGCGTTAAAAACAGAATAGCCCGTCCGTATAAAGGGTATAAATAAAGCACAGTGAGAGTGAGTATTGAGACGCGCCGCGCCGCAGAAAACTCTCTGCTTGCCGTGTTGCTACCGCACTGGCTATGTCGGGGTGTATTGTGAGAATCCCACGCGCCAATCTCGGGGTGTTGCCGTTTGAAGCCCATGGCGTTGTCGAGCTGGAGGGAAGAAGAGATATTCTTCTCTCTGTCTTGGTTTTTCTCTGCTATAGCTTTACAAAAAAAGGAACTTTTTGTCCTTAAGAATATTATTTTAGTGTAAAATAACAACCACAAAAACATTATTTTCAAATAATATCTTTAAAATATACCTACTGCCGCTTCTAAACACCTACTATATGATAACACTATGATACTACTGATTAAAAAGTTAAGGAAAACATTTTAACGCGATTCTAGCTCTCCAATATACGTTTATTTCAGTTTTCCTCTCCCATATTTACCTTTCTCTGTGTATCTCGGCATGTTTACCTTGAAACACCTACCGTTACGATAAATACTAAATATTTAATATCGTTTTCCATAAATTAATTGTAATGGAACTTAATCATAAATACTTGATAAGTGAATCCTTCTAAATTATTATTTGGAGTTCCGCCTCAGCCAGCTTCGCCCTGGGGCCGAATTTGAACGTTTTCTGAGTATCTCCGTTTTCGTTACTTGTCTTATTACTTGTGCTATATGTAAAATAATTTAGTAAAATTCGATTCGTTCGTTCGTCTTAGGCTTAGGGCGCAAAATTTGTGCGAGAAAATAAAAAGGAAAAATTTAAAAAAAAAATGGTCAAATGCAAGCTATACTTGCACAATTAGCTGCCTCTCCCACTCACCCCCCCCCCCTTACTTAATGCATTAATAGTAATGCACCCGAGTTTTTACTGAGCCAAATTAAAAATTTTGAAAAACGTGTAGGAACAAAGTTGTTCCTTACATCGTGAGAAATATTTTTTGGCGAAAAACTTTTTCTCTAAAACCAATGGTTCAACAGTTATAAGGAAATAAGCAATCAAATTCTTTATAACAATTGACCGCACTAGAATTTTTCAATGCTGATAATTTTGGCCCAATCTAGACCTAATTCTCAATGTTCATGATTTTTTTCAGATTTTTCTGAGCGATTCTTTTGGCGATAAAAGTGGGGGGCAGCAATTTTTAAGCGCTTTTGCCAAAAAAATTCATTATACATATATATTGTTGAATTCGTGCTTCAATAAGCTTTCATTTCCCAATTTACTCCCTGAAATTAACCCCTAGAACCAAAATTAAACTTTTTATACTTCACGTCAATAATTGGGCCACCACACTCTATCTCTGTGCTAAAAAAATTTTTACGTCGGATAGTTTCAGAGAAAATAGCCTGTGACAGACAGACGGAAGTGGTTTCATAAGTGTTGCTAACACTAAAAAAAAAACAAAAAAGTTAACAAGATAAAAAACACCTTTCAAAATTGTTTTAAAGGCAGTAATTTACTCATACGTGCTTTTTAATTTATAATTTTTTAAAAAAACTTTGCCAATGGTTGATATCGTTGGCAATCAAGAAAGTTAGTCATTTCATTGGCTGTTACTGTAAAGGTATTTACTCACCGGTTCCTAAATATCTTTGTTACGGTTTGACTTGAGTCCGTCACCAACATGAATTAAAAGCAAGACTTGTCTATCCAAGAAGAGAACATACTGTGGTTTAAAAAAAAATTAGAAGGGGTCAAATAGGTAAAATCAAATCAATAAAAAACAAAATAAGCTATCGGTCTTCTCTAAAACCAAAATATTGTTCGCAGTTTTTCCCATGCATATGAGAGAAAGGAATCTGACATACTTGTATTTCTTCTCTATTAAAAAATATTTAAAAGGGGTCGCATACGCAAAAATCGATAAAAATGAAGTAGGTACGTACATATATTCCAAAATAAAAAGATTATTTGGAGCTTTCTCAGGTGGACTTGAAAGAAGGGAAACCGTTTCTTTCTTAATAATACTGGGGAGGGCAACGTCCACTCTGAAAGAAAAAGTTGCCCACTCTAGAAAATCACTGAAATCATTGTTATGTTTACTAGAAAAATATTACATCATAAAAATATACTTACCACTGCTCCATTTTTTTAATATAAAAGAAGTACATAAAATCAGAGAAAAACTATTTTTTGCACTCCGTAGCTCAAACCCAAGCTAAAAGGGGCTATTTTAGTCCCCCGTAAAACTTTAGTTGCCCCCTCTGAAAACAAAACCTGGCTACCGGCCAGGGCCACATAGGCAAAAAATCGATTGAAATCTGTGTTTAAAGAGAGCCGATTATAAAGTAAAAATTAACACCGAAATTACCTGGTTTTTTAAAAAAACGTGAAGAGTATTAAGTCATGTATGGCTAAATACGCCACTGCACGGCTTATAATTAGATGGTACGTAATGGATGCTTTCACAAATAAGTGCAATAACTATTATACGTTACAGTTAAATGAATCTCCATAATGAACCCAAACGCTGATGAAGTTCTACTATTACACGGGACTTAATCTGACGGGAGTTTCTCATTCGATGCATAATGCAGCTGAGTGGTGCAAGTAATATGTTTCTTGCTGCGTAACAGCAACAATGTCTTAAACTTTACACGGAATATTTATGTCTAATGTAATCACATTTAATCTCTGGACTCTATTCCAGAGTTGGGGTCTTAATTTGGATTATCATATACAGCATATTTTAGACTTTTGAAGTCAGACGATACCGTAAAGCGCTTTAAACTATTATAGGGCAACATGAGGGAACCGGCTTTTATATAGCAGTATATTTTAACGCAAAGTAGCGAAATTAATCTAACATTCAACCTATAGGTTTTACCTATATTAGAAATTAATAAATGTGAGAATCTGTTTGTTACTCAAACACATGTCAGCGGTGAGCGGACCAACAAATCGTTACAAAAAATAGCACTGTACATTAGTGTGGAACTTAACTGTACGGTAAAAATAAAATTTTTTTGTTTTGATGTGTAATAGTGAAATTTGTTTTCCATTTTGAATGCCTAAACTATCAGTAAAAAACTTTTACGGCTATTCATTTGTTTTCCGGTGCCGCACGGGCGTCAAAGTTTTAGAATCTAAATATAAAGTAACCATAAGAAAAAATGCAGCTCTTAGCTCAAATTTGCTTATATTAAGCAAATTCTACCCAGAAGTCACCACGAGGAGGTGGCTACGTATCGACTTCCACCCTCCCTCCCACTCCACTTCCCACTCCCAATATCAATATTAATATTTTGAAAGTACGCCAAAATTTCATTGGCTATATCATTAGCACAGGAAGATGTTACTGAAATATGACCGATATATTTTGATCCTGGCTCTTGCACTAAAACCACATGATCTTCCTTAATGATTTTTCGATACACTTTTTTCCCTTTACATCAGTTACCATGGTGTTAACTTTCCTGTCGTCAAAATACTGGCCTTCTAAAATTACTTCAGGTCGTCTTTCTTGCTAGTGAAATTTGTTTTCCATTTTGAATGCCTAAACTATCAGTAAAAAACTTTTACGGCTATTCATTTGTTTTCCGGTGCCGCACGGGCGTCAAAGTTTTAGAATCTAAATATAAAGTAACCATAAGAAAAAATGCAGCTCTTAGCTCAAATTTGCTTATATTAAGCAAATTCTACTCAGAAGTCACCACGAGGAGGTGGCTACGTATCGACTTCCACCCTCCCTCCCACTCCACTTCCCACTCCCAATATCAATATTAATATTTTGAAAGTACGCCAAAATTTCATTGGCTATATCATTAGCACAGGAAGATGTTACTGAAATATGACCGATATATTTTGATCCTGGCTCTTGCACTAAAACCACATGATCTTCCTTAATGATTTTTCGATACACTTTTTCCCCTTTACATCAGTTACCATGGTGTTAACTTTCCTGTCGTCAAAATACTGGCCTTCTAAAATTACTTCAGGTCGTCTTTCTTGCTATTGCAAACTCTTTCTTTTCTTTTCTCTTTGTCTTCTTAAAGTCATTCTGTCAATTACTTTTTCTTTATTATCATCAGAAATAAGACCAATGTCTTCTAAAGTAGCATTTGCAATAATAGTTGCTGCTCTGTCTGATACTCCTGTTCTTTCAACTGCCAGGGCAAGTGCAGGTAGATTAATTTTTTTTGCTCGTTTCTTTATAGTTCCACTGTTAGTTGAGGTAGATGGTTGATTTTCAAATTCAGGTTCGATAGAACTACTGAGTGCACCGATTTCTACCAGGCTGTCATCTTCAGATGGCGAATCATCCATCAAAATGTCACTTTTTTATTTTAAAATACCTTTTTCTTTCCTTAATCCCTCTTTCTCTTCTTTCGACGCTGCGCATACTTTTTTTTATAGACCCTATTGCCATCATCCTTTTATCCCTTTGGTCTTTGAGAAAGTTACGTTCTTGTTCTGGTACACGAAAAGCTTTGGTGCATTTACACAAAGAAAAGTCTTTGCACTAACAGGAGTTTACATCAGAAAGTTTCTTTGCTTATTGCCTAAAATTTTGCAATTTCATATTGAATGTGGGATTATTCTTTCTACTCTTAGTACTTTTTTGAAAAAATTTCTACATTTGTTATGATAGTCTCTAATCATTTTCACGATTCGTGTATCTGAAACCGTTGGAATTGAAGCTCTGAGCCTTATATTTTTAACTGCATCAGCAACAACCTGAGATATTTCAGAAACAGTTGGTTCCCGATTCCAGTTGTCAGATTTTAAGTTGAACTGCACCCATAAATAATGTTTCATAATGTCTTCCTATGTTGGCAAAACACGATACTTATTTGTTTTGGTTCACCGAAAACAGGACATTTTAACAAATTTCTAGTTTTAGGCAGGTTAGCAGACATTGTCACATTTGTCACTGACTGTTTATTGAAAATAATCGAAAAACTTATAAACACACAAACAACACTTAACTCGGACCACAAACCAAAACCAACCTCTTATGACTCGTACTCAAGTAAAACAGACACAATTCCAACGCCCGCTACGCCGACTAAGGTCAAATATCGCCACAGTGAAGTGGCGCCATTTTATGCATAGGGTCCAAAGTAAACTACTTCTCTATTACAGGACTCCAACACTTCTTTATTTTATGTTTTGCATAATACAAACTTATTGAGAAGCTTAAATAGCTTTAATGCAGTTTTTGTTTTTTTTTTCATTTTTTTTAGAAAATCAGAGGCCTTGCGGCACCGGTAAATATCATTTTAAATTTAAAAGCTAAATATTTTCGTTATATGGACTTAAAAAGGAAAAGGATTTTCACTATTACAAAATAAAATTTGAAACTTCGTTTTTAAGTTCCACACTACTGTACATAGAGGAAGCGCTTACGTCACGGAGAAGCACATCGGTTGATATTTATCCCGATTAGATAAGTAGTTCCTCCGGGATGTGAGAAATTCGAAAAATCTGTCTGCTCCCGGAGCATCCATCAAAATATTTCAGTGACTTCGAGGACAGAAACCAGACAATCAATAACCGGAATTAAAAAATTTCATTGCAAGGAATTCAGACTGTGCCACATTTTTCTTAACAATTCCATATACGTGTGCCACGATAAAGACTATTATATTAGCTATAAATGTATCCGACAGAGGCGCAAGTTTTTTCAAAATTGAATCATTGTATAAGTAACGGTTTTCAATATTTTTGTCTTATAAAACGCGAACGAAGCCGCAAGCCGCCGAGCTACCTAGTTGTTAATATTTTTATAAAATCATAGTTTTACGGGAAGGTAAATTCTAGTAGGTACCGTCTGTGTGCTAATTTATTATCATTTGAAGCACGCGAATTTAGTCATTTTCCCATTTATCGATCCGAAATTAAATGCGAACAAATTGCAAAGCCAAAATTACCGCCGATGCTTATCGAGGAACATATTAATGCGGCAGTTGTCAAATTTTTCAGTGTCTCCCGTGTATCGCGTAAAATTACTCTTTGATGCGAAATTTAAATAAATATTATACCTATGTATTTGCCAAAATGATATATTAGCAAATATGATAGCATGTGCGCCCATAGGGAGGGGCAAGGAGGGGGGCGGTTGCCCCCCTGGGGTCGGGTTCCACGGTGCTTTTTAACAACTGCGCAACTTCGTGACTTTGTAACATACGGTTTTTGGCTGGTTGTCCCCCCCCCTGAAATTTGCTCTAGGGCGCCCATATATGATAGCCTGTTATTGGTTGTTGTATATTCTTGGTTTAAATTTTGATATGGAAATAAAAAATTTTAAAATCTAGTTTATTCTAAAAAAAATATAGAAACGTTTAGAAAGATCGGCAACTAGTTTTCGTATTTTTTCGCAGTTGCTTATTCATGAAACTTATACATGCACACATGAGTTACGCATGGGAATTTGGAAATTCGCCCAAAATATAATCACAATTTAATTAGAGCTTCAAATGACATATTTTGATTAAAACAAGTTCTCCCACATGGTGGCTAAAATTTAATCAAAACAAGAGTTGCATAATATGAGCTCCGCCTGATGCTTTTTTCCAACATTAGCGAGAGGGGCCTTTCCCACAATATACGCCGACGTTTAGTTTAACATTGATGTGTTAAAATATGCATTTACAAGCCAATGGCCTCAATGGCTTAAGTTTTATAACTAACTAAATAAATAATCTCAGGGAGGTATGAAGAAATAAAAAGACAGTTTTACCTTTCTTTTGAAACTATTGATTATCCTGGTGTTAACTGCACGACATCTCCTCCAAAGTCCTCTATTTTTAACAATGGAGGAATAAAGGGCCAACGTAATTAGAGCAGATGCCGGTTGAATCATCTTCCAAACACTACACAAATTTTCGTATGGGGTATTTAACTTATCCACAAACTGCATAACCAAAAATGCAGTTCTAGCAGTTAGTAACTAAATAGACTCTGTCACTAGTTTACTCAACTATATTAATACTGCGGGTAATTATTCGGATTAATGGATGCACCGAATTTTTTCATGAAATTTAGCACAGACCCTAATTTTGGGTCGTAGAACACGAATCCGAAGTCAGTTTTTGGGGGTCTCGTATGGTTTTTCCAAAAAAATTTTTTTAACTTTTAGGTTAGGTTTTTCAATGAATTTCTTTACATTTCGGCACTTTTACTTAAACACATATATACAAGTCATTACACACTATTTTTCTGAACCATATTTAGGCAAATTTATATAAAAACACATTAAAAAAACAGAGAAATTATCAAAAAACTAAAAGAAAATAAACACGCCATCTGTGGTTACACATTCTGATGAAAAGACGCGCTGTTGCCAGCTCTATAAAGCTAGCAGTGAAAAGTCGGCGGGAAAATGTGAAAATGAACCATATCTGAACAAAAAGGTGTATACCCAACCCAAGCAAACCTGAGCAAAAAGGTGGTCAGGTTAGCTCAGTTTTGATTGATATAGATACATATATATCTATATCAATGAAAACTGAGCAAACCTGACCACCTTTTTGCTCACCCAACCTGAGCAAAAAGGTGGTCAGGTTTGCTCAGTTTTCATTGATATAGCTATACATGTATCTATATCAATCAAAACTGAGCAAACCTGACCACCTTTTTGCTCAGGTTTGCTTGGGTTAAAATTTTTAAAATTTGTAGGAAAAACGATTTGTAAATTTGGTCCATCAGAATGTGACCACAGATGGCGTGTTTATTTTCTTTTAGTTTTTTGATATTTTCTCTGTTTTTTTAATGTGTTTCTACATAAATTTGCCTAAATATGGTTCAGAAAAATAGTGTGTAATGACTTGTATATATGTGTTTAAGTAAAAGTGCCGAAATGTAAAGAAATTCATTGAAAAACCTAACCTAATAGTTAAAAATTTTTTTTTTGGAAAAACCATATGAGACCCTCAAAAACTGACTTCGGATTCGTGTTCTACGACCCAAAATTAGGGTCTGTGCTAAATTTCATGAAAAAATTCGGTGCATCCATTAATCCGAATAATTACCATACTGCGGGGCTTGAACACTTCTGTTCCATTCACAAATTGCAGCACATTAAATAAACGTCTGTCTGGTCGTCTCCACACAACACACCTGCCTCTTCGCTTTTGCCAGACTGCCCGTTCCCGCGTTCCAGTTTCTCGTACGACCACACCGCCATGTGCCGCCATGATGCACCCCAAGCGCCTTCCTACGCTGCCGTTGACATGGCAACGGAACATCACTCCGCGATGGATAATAGTCCTTATTCTTATCTTAATTTTATATTTATAATCCTTATGTGTTAATAAGGATTATAAATACATATACAGAAACAAATCAGATACAAAATATCTAGTACCAGCCAGTGCACTTGCGCTCTTTTAAAGTAAAAAGGAAAAATTCCTGTATAGGATAGGTACCTATGTAAAAAAGATTGTCACGGTGGGATTTTACTCCTACGTGTAGGTAGGTACTCCTAAATTTATACAGTTTTTTAAAACTTCGTCAGTTCTTGTTGGTAATCCAGCAAGTTTATTATTTTATTTGCTGTTACTTTAAAAGTAGGTAGGTTGGTAGTCCTTAGTCTTCTCGAAAACTAAAAAAAAAGTTTAGCTCTTTTTCACTTCCATACCTACCCAAGGAGGGTATGAATATTGAGAAATGTCGTGAATCCCACCTTCCGCTTATTTATCGACGCGCCTGAAGCCGACGTCCCATGTGCGGAATTAAGCCGACGGTAGGGCTGCCAGATTTTCTAAATTAAAATGCGGGAGGTTTTCGAAAATAAATTTTATTTAACGTAAACATAAGAAAACGAAGTATGTGCTAAAAGTAGTAGGTATAATAATAGGTACATATATAATATACCGGGTGTTTACTAAACATAAGGCAAAAATTCGAGGAGCTATAGTTTAATAACTGTGGTAGGAATGGTCAAGACTTATCGATACTTAAACTGATATGTACTAGCTTCACTGTATCAATGCAAAATTACAAGACGCTGTGTAGTTTTTCATAAATATGAAGTATCGCGGGAGGTGTTACTGAAAATCGGGAGTTTGATAACTTAGTTTACAAGGCGGGAGGTTCAGTTAGGAATCGGGAGACTCCCGCCTAAATCGGGATGTCTGGCAGCCCTAAGCCGACGTCCCATATGCGGAATTAAAGACGGAGGCGGAACGGAAAGGGCGATTCTATTGGTTTGATTTGAATTTTTGACGTCAAATATTGTAAGATGGCCGCCCAGCGACCAATAGAATCGCCTTTTCCGTTCCACCTCCGTCTTTAATTCCGCACATGGGACGTCGGCTTTATATCCGCGGACCTGCAGTGGCACTCTGTAAGAAAAATAGCGATAGCGACCGGCATCTCTGCAAATTCTTACTATGGGCGTGTACCGTTGTCAACTTCGGTTACGGTTTTGTGTCCCGTAACTGTCGGTATTCTGAAAAGTTGGCAGATTGGAAACGCAATATCTGTCATTAATGTCACCGAAGAAACCGAGAGGTTAACCAGGTTTGACAACGGTATGTTATGTTTTCTTATGTATCACCGTTCGGTATGTTTCGAAGAGACACCGGTCGCTATCGCTATTTTTCTTACAGAGTGCCACTGGTTTTTCCACTTCGAACGTTTTTCATTGTGCCTACAGCTCTAAAGTAATGTACTCTAGAACATTTCTTTTTGTAAATTTAGTTTATTATTGAGGTAGTTTTTATATATTTTTTAGACATAGTAGGATCATACATGTTTGGACTTAAGGAAAACCCTTTATATTTTTGGATTATGTTCTTGTATTGTTGCCAGATAATAGTTTGGAGTAAATCGAACAATAAGAGTAAAACCGGTAGGCGCTCGTGTACAGGAGGACTGTTGACAGAATTGCAGATAGGTACGTCAGAATGGTGACTAATAAGAAATTTTGTTGTCAAACCTGAGACGTTTTTTGGCGATTCAAAACCATCAAAGCCGAACCCAAGGTTTTACCATTGTTGTCTTTACTTATTTGCATTTGACTGTATTGTACAAATAAGAACAATATGGTTTTGATTTTTGTGGCACTATCTTTGTTTGCTTTACGTTTAATAACGTAGGATAAACAAAGAGAGCACATGGTTTTGGTTTAGATGGTTTTAAATCGCCAAAAAATGCTACAGGTAAACTGCAGTGGGACTCCGCGATGTCGTAGAATTCTATTTGTAGAAACAAAGCGATCGTTTCGTACTCCGCGTAGGTTTCGAAGTCGATTATGTGGCAGCCATATTGTCGTCTTGAAACGAAAGCGACATCGCTAACGCTGCAGTGGGACTCCACGATGTCATAGAATTCTATTTGTAGAAACGGAACGATCGTTTCGTACTCTGCGTATGGTTCGAAGGCGATTATGTGACAGCCATCTTGTCGTCTTGAAACGACATCGCCAATGCTGTAGTTATCGGTTTTGTGAGGTTATGGATCAAGTTGTTTACATGTTTTTGGATCAGAGCACTGCCGGTTCGGTGTTCGGTGAACGAAGGCTTTAGAGGTCATATGTTTGAACTATTGCTTTTTCTGTTTAAGATTATTCCTAATGAGTCTGAGTCTCAAAATTTTGAGCATTTGCACTCTGGCATTAGGTATAACCACAAATTGTCCTAAGTGCAGAGCTTATAAAAAATAAAAAGGACCAGTAAAAGCTCCTTACTTTGCTTTTATGCACTTTGCTTATAATTTGGATACAAATTACTCAGTTGAAAATATTGAGATCGAAATACATACATTTTTTACTAAATAGTTTTAAATAAGCAACAAACAAAAAGTATCTTAGTAGTAAAATGCGCGTAAGAAGTGAACACTGGCTTTATTTGATCAACTTCGCTGAATCTCATCCAGAAATAAAAATATCCAAATAAATAGCCAAAGATGCTAGAACTAGTAACGCCGTAAAAGTGGGTCCTCACGGGCGGAGGAAGCGGAACAGCGGAGAGGCGCTTCGTTATATGATTAGTTGAATTCTGCCATGTTTAACAAACGAAGTTCCTGTCCGCTGTTCCGCTTCTTCTGCCCGTGAGGTGAGGACCTTCTTTAAGTTACAACACCGCAACGTCACCAGTCGACAGCGGCAGTAAGTTCTCGGCTGATGACGTTGCGACTTGCGTTGCAGTGTTTAACTTCAGCGGCGTACCCGGGGGGGGGGGGGGGGGCGGCAGTTCCCCCTACACTAACATCCTAGACACACAAAAATTAAAAAAGTGCACTAATAATATAATTGAAAAAATCCACCAAATCGCGTGATCCCTGAAACACTCCTACAAACTACTACTGAGACAAAATCCTGGGTGCGCCCCTGTTTATCTTACTTAGGTAGCTGTGTTATTGTATAAGCTGTACTTAGGTGTTACTAGTTCTAGAAGGGCTTTGGATGGCACATGGAAAAAATGAAAAAATTCAACTTAGGTAAAGGGTAAAATACTTTTGAACATGAACCTTGAACATTAAATATAACCAAACTTTTCTTTCTATCCAAAACTTCTAGTTATAAAATTTAAAATCCCTAGAATTTTCGCAAATGTTTTTAGCTCCGATAGTTATCCCTTTGGCGAGTTCCGAAGATACCCGATCATTAGTCTACAATTAAATAGAGTTGCAAATTTTCTTTAGTAGAAAACGCGAATAGATTTCTATAGTAGAAAGCAATAGTAGTTTTCTATAACGACGCAGAGTCCCACTGCAGATAGCTAGATATAAAAGGGAATGTTTTTTTTTATTATATTTTCTGATACTATTGTTTATAATTCTTTTGTTATTTATGTTGTGAGTTATTAAGTATTTTATAATCTCCTTTAGACTCAGTGTGTCCTCAATTTTAAGCTATTAAATGGGATTTTTTTTGCAGTTTTAGATGGTTAATTTCAAATCTGAAAAGTATCTAAGAGATTATAATTTTATTAATTTATTGTCGTATTTAAATTCAGCCTCATAAAAACATTTTCAGGTATACCTATACTCAAAATTACCAAAAGCATTATAATTCTAATTTCGGAAAAAAATGTAATATTTTTAACTTAATCTAGCGCAAAAATCAAGAATAAAGGCCATTTTCGATTAATATTCGCTACGCTTCTGGCACTGGGCGTTTCGAAAAAATACTATTTTTACCCTAATAACTCACTAGCCAAATCAACTTATAATTTTAATTCCAATTGTAGCTGCATTATTCAATATTTATATCGAATATCAGTCTTGTAAAAGCAACTATGCTGCTCCTTTTCGCCTTAAAAATAAAAATCGCTGTAGTGAAAAATCACCGTTAAAAATAACGGCTATTCTTAAATCACCATCTCTGTTCTAACAGATATCGAAAAATCACTATATCTCCCAACTCTACTATGCTTTTGAACATAAATATAACCAAACTTTTTCTTCTGTCCAAAACTTCTAGTTATAAAATTAAAAATCCCTAGAATTTCCGTAATGTTTTTAGCTCAGACAGTTACCCTTTGGCGAGTTCCGAAGATACCCGATCATTGTCTACAACCAAACAGAGTTGCACATTTGACGATAGTAGAAAACGCTAATAGATTTCTATAGTAGAAAGCTATAGTAGATTACTATAACGACGCAGAGTCCCACTGCTGCATCGGTTTCTTCGGTGACATTTGTGACGTGATGTAAGTGACGTATGGAAGGTCAGGGTTTGTTTTGAATTGTAATTGTGAGAGAAGCAACAGATTCGTGAAATATTTATATAGTGCCATGGGGTTTTCTTTAGGAGAAAAGCTGGTGTGATTTTGGTGTACGTCGCGCCGTACATACTGCCTCTGGCTGACGGTCTTATGGTAAAAGAAGATAATTTGTGAATGAGAGTGCAAGGTCCTTTTTGATCTTGCGACAATGAGGCCTCTAAAGGGTAGCTTCGTACTCGTTAGAAAATGCTGGAACAGCCGTAGCAGATTTTAGATAAATTTGTAAGCTAGGAGCACAAAAATTTCAGGTAAATTTCCACCTATTATGTATATAAATTATACACTCTGTATTCTAAATTTAAGTATAGTTAGATTCCTTTTTATTATTAGAATTAAACAAATAAGGGAGTGGCAGAGTGATTAGGGCTTTCTTTGTTTTCAGCTCTCCACGCTACCCTAAGTAATGTACCTGGATAGTATATATGGTCAAAGAGTACACTGAAGTAATGTACCCTAAGTAGTGTACCCATGGTCACAGAGTACACCTAGATAGTTTACCTAGTTAATGCAGCTAGTTTGACCAGCCGTAGTCAGTCCAGCTAGTCAATCTGTTACGACCAAGAGCGGTTGAGCATTATGTAGGTAATTAGTAGTATAAATTTATAGTCTAGATGCATTAGTTGTCTAGAAAGTATAGTGACGGCAAGTCAATTTGATTTAGGGGGTCCATAGGACAATTTTAGTTTGTATCGAGCCAGTCTGCTAGATTGCAGATGGACTTTATTAGTGACCACTGGTCGATTGATATTTGAAGTATCCCTAAAGGACAGTGTAGTTTATGTGGTGTCCGAGGGACCATGTGGTTATGTAATGCGCTGACAGTATTCAGGACTTAGAAGTGATCAATGTGATTACACTGTTTTGGGTAGGGTATTTATTATCCATGATATACGAGTATATTCCAGGAGGTACACTGTTGTACTTCCGTTCTTGGTAATCAATAAGATAGCAGTGTTTTGTAATTTGTGATACCTAAAGTAAATAGACTAAAAACTGTCGACAGAAGATAGCTGGTGGGCTCGGCCCCCTGTAAAAGTTTAGCAATTGTAATTTTTAATTGTATTTTTTTATATTTTTAATATATAGATACTAAGTCTCTGTGTGGGTAAACAGGTAGCTTAATTTTTTAACATTGGTTACACAAAATTACATTTTCTGACCTCAATAACTCCGAAAATGATATATCAGCATTTTTGACGAAATTCTCAGCCCCCTTATTCTCTCCCTTTATTCTCCCCCCCCCCCCCCCCCACCCTGTCTCCCGTAACTATTCTTTTAACAATTGTTAGAAAAGACTTGATATTCTGACCTCGCTAGCCCGAAATTGACATGTTTGAAGGAATTCCTAGTCACTCATTTTTATCATTCCCCCAAGCAAACCCTATTGGTCGGAATAAATCATTACGGGCCGCAGAGGGGCTCGTCTCGCACACGAACATACTTTTTAAAACACCCCGTTTGTGTGTTTGCAACAAAATAAACTAAAGATCTGCTAATTTGCATAATCTAACCCTTTTAAATATATTGGTGGTTTTCGACGGAGTGGTCCCCATTCTGGAATTTTGCATTTTAAATAAAACCGTAAAAGAGCAACGAAGATTCTCCAGAGTTAAATTCTTTTCATTTTAGATCGATTCAATGTCGATCGTAAAGCGGGCACCGATTAAGGCAGAAAAATTCGTGGGAAATGTGCGACTAAACTTTTCCTAACTTGGGCCGTTTTGTGGTTGCGAGACAAATTTTATTTTCCCCGCGCTGCCGTTTTGCATGGATTTAGATTAAATTTAACTGCACGAGCTGCATGTAAAACAAGCTATTTTCTTTTGAGCTGTATTTGATGGTACAAGATAGACTTTTAACAAGTCTTCTGTGGTAATCACTTGGAAAACTTTTATCTTGATAATTAATAAAATGTTATGCAAAAAATACTTTGTAAAAACTGGTTTTTATTATTTAGATATACTAAAACGAAAAAAAAGGTATAGTTCTTTCAATGCTGATTGCTATTTATAAGTGGACGTAGTTCGCGTGGGTAGATCCTAATAAAAGTAGAATCAAAGTTATCACTGAAATTTATTGTCTTAAAAGGTCGTTGTGCGCGAAAAGTTCATAGAGGCATTAATTTTGTTGGGCAGAAATTGTAAGTATCTAAGTATGTATTTTTCTTTTCTATTCACGCGACAAGGTTTTAAGACAATACATTTAACATAATACCTATATTACATCTGTTTCAGTGATAACTTTGATACTACTTTTATTAGGATCTACCCACGCGAACTACGTCCACTTATAAATAGCATTTAGCATTGCCACAATGAAAAAACTATACTTATTTTTTCGTTTTAGTACATCTAAATAAAAAAGCTTTTTTTTAAAGTATTTTTTGCTAGATTTTATTTTTAAAATATTAGTTACGTCTTAACCTATGCATTTCTGATAATGCATCATTATTACAAGACATTTTACCTGTTATCGTATTCTACTGGTCAAGTCAAACCCTTTCATTTGATACCCATATCAAGGGAATTTTGAAGAAAACGCCCAAACTACACTAACTACAAAAGTAGTTAACTACTTTTTCTGTAAAAGTAGTTACTTATATTCTTAATTCTTACTACTTGTTTCTTGTTTCTCTGAGTAGTTATACTCCGCGATTATTTTAAGTTTGCATAAAATATTCGCAAAAAGTAGTTAAAAAAGTAGTAAACTACTCGGTGCTAGTTAGCAGTTACTAGAACGCAGTGCTAGAAGTAGTTACTTAAGGTATTTTTACTACTTTTGAGTAATTTAACTACTTTTAGAAATATTTAACTACTTCCCTATATTACGTCATTACTCATTACATTACGAGTGCGTCGACGCGTGGCAAAAATCTAGTTAGAAGAAGTTCTCGGAAATTTTTCGTCTGACGTTTCCAGTTCAGTAAGCGATAAGCAAACCTAATATAGAATTTGCAGGTTTTGAAAATTTTCAAAAACTTTTTTATTTTTATTTTTTTAAATGTTTTAGTTTTGTACCAAAAAGGAACTGCGTTTTAAATAAAGTTTAAATAATAAAAGATTTTTTATTTTATTTTGAATTTTTTCATTTGATGTTATAGGTTTAAGTCCTTTTTTTAATCATTGTAAGTACGGCTACGGCACTGGTTTTTTGAGCCTCAAAGGTACATGTTTAGTTTGGTTTGTAGTTACATATTAGTAGTCTAACTACTTTTTTGAAGAAGTAGTTAAACTTAGGGATGGGAATTTTTTTCGATATATCGATAGTTATCGATAACTATCGATATATCGACAATCGATAAATGTTTTAAAAATATCGATATATCGATAACTATCGATATATCGATAACTATCGATATATCGATAACTATCGACATATCGATAACTATCGATATATCGATAACTATCGATATATCGATAACTATCGATATATCGATAACTATCGATAATTATCGATAACTGCCGATATATCGATAACTATCGATATATCGATAGTTATCGATATATCGACAGTTATCGATAGTTATCGATATATCGATAGTTATCGATATATCGATAACCATCGATATATCGATATTACTCGATATATGGATAGTTATCGATATATCGATAGGTTATACTTGCTGATAGTACGTGGTGAAACTTTAAATATACCTACGCAAATTTTATTCATTTTTCGCTGGCTTAGGAAGAGTCCATGGTATCTTAATTTTAGTTAGGTACCTCCTTGTCCAAAGGAAAAAATTATTTTTTAAATAAAAGTTATCTTTAAGAATTAAGCCTCTTACAGCTTTACGTCATCATAAGCTCGGCAAAAATGTATTTTAAGCGTGACTTCCATCAAATTTTAGCGACCCCGAAACCACGCCGAACTGGCGCGAATGACCAAATGGTTTGTCAAATCATCAGCCCATTAAACGTACGTCATATTGAGGGTAGGGATGGGAATTTTTTTCGATATATCGATAGTTATCGATAACTATCGATATATCGACAATCGATAAATGTTTTAAAAAATATCGATATATCGATAACTATCGATAACTATCGATAACTATCGATATATCGATAACTATCGATATATCGATAACTATCGATATATCGATAACTATCGATATATCGATAACTATCGATATATCGATAACTATCGATATATCGATAACTATCGATATATCGATAACTATCGGTATATCGATAGTTATCGATATATCGATAGTTATCGATATATCGATAGTTATCGATATATCGATAGTTATCGATATATCGATAAATCGATAGTTATCGATATATCGATAGTTATCGATATATCGATAGTTATCGATAAATCGATAAGTATCGGCATATCGATAACTAAAACTTATCGATAGGTACCTTGCCGATGGTTATCGATAGGTAAAACCCATTATCGCCCATCCCTAGTTAAACTACCTTTTTGATAAAGTAGTTAGTAGTTATACTCTACAGCTTTTTTCAAGTAGTTTGCCCAGCTCGGCCTGCAACTAATGCAAGCACATAACAGTATTTTTTTTTTAAACTAGACTATACCAGGCGCGGCCCGTGAGTTTTTTCACAGGTTGGTCAAAATTTGGTGGGCAACTAGTGATATCAAGGCAACAAGCAAAATACACCTTTTTAATTAAGAAAGGTTTTTTAATAATGTACCAAGAAATTATTTACCTACAAATAAACACTGCAAAAATCATAAAATAGGTACTGCAGAATATTGAACGTTAGTATCACTTTTCTGTTTATGGCTTTTTACTATGTGTTTTAATTCTCTAAATTTTATCGGCTTCCGTTGTGATAAGTTTAGCTTCTCCTCAATATATGTCGCGCCTTGTACTATAAAAGCCCAGAATATAAACTGAGCAAAATTCTGAGCTAAAAGTATGATTATTCGTAAAATAAAATTAGGAACGCTGCCGAAACTCCATTTTCTTTAATAAATACAATGCTGGCGACTATATAGACATTGTAATACCATATTTGTCTACGCACTAGCAGGCTGTAAGCTGTAGTAAATATGAGATTGCCAACAATTTCAAAAATATTTTATCGAGGAACAATTTGTTGCCAATACACCTTTTAGAGCCGATCTAATTTTTTAAATAACAAAAAATTAAAAAAAAGTTCTTGCCCCAACATAGATTCGAACGCCCGAGCGTCTGATTAACTCCCTGAGGTTGTACCTCTTAGACTACGATGGTTATGTAAGAAAATCGGTCCGATACCGTTAAATTTGATGCCTAGCGCTGGCCTGACAGAAATCGTATTTATAATTTTTTATGTTTAACCACTAATTAATATTATTAATACGATGCAAATACAATGCGCATATTAGGTACCTAATTAGTTTTTTGTTTTCCGAACCAAATGTTTTGAAATAGTATATTTTAGGGGGCGGTTTGAGAGTATTTCCATAGTGGGAGTGGCCAGATATTATTGGTGGGCCGTCGACCAATTGTCAATTGTCAATTTAACTTCCTAAAGCGCGTACGTCGGTTTCTCTCTTGCTTTTAATGAATTTATATCGTCTATATAAACAAATAAGATCAATTTAAAATATCACCTAGCCCGGAACAAGCTTGGATATCCTTTGACGATGGCTTGGCTTGATTCTTTTTTGGGGCGTTTTCGCATGGAACTTTGAAACAAAAGATTCTTTTTTGGTTTTAAAAAATTAAAAAATAAATCATTAGGTAGATCACTGAAAATTTTAGGTGGGTCATTGACCAAATGACCTTATGGACGGGCCGCGCCTGGACTATACGTATATTTCTTAAAGGCGTTGAGTACAGCAGGTTATTGCTTATTATGTGAATTTTCAGGTATGTAACAAACTTGTACAAACTGAACAACCTGGAGCAGTCTCAGGTTTTTAATATACTTGAGCAAACTTACATAACAAGACCTGTATTACTCCACGCATTTTAAAAATAGATATCTATAATAATGGTTATTCGCAAAGATTCCTCATAAACTTTTATGAGGACCAATGTACTATTGACGATAGAAAAATAATTGTCCTTGATATATGTATATAATACAATTTTTGCAAAAAAAAGTATTTTCCTACATATTCTCACAAAACGCGGTGACTGGCGTGTTCATATTTCCCGTTATGGATTAATTTTGCTGACTAGAAAAATAGAACATATGAAACAAAATCATTACGCATTTATATTTACCCAAAATTACTAACACCTACGCAAGCCAGGTTACTTATGCCATCCAGAAGAAAATTTCTGATTTGACGGGAAAGTGTTTGTATGAAACAATCCAGCAGAGCTTTAAAATGTGTACTTATTTATTTAACTTTTATAACTTCAGATATTACTATGCTAATGCAATTTAGCAACAGTGTTTGCAGGGGATTTTTATGTCTATTTTACGACGGTCATCATCACCGCTTTTCTGGCCAAAATAAATTTTATTTTTAAGTCTGGAACCGTATAATGCTATAATGAAATGTTTTTAAAAAAAAAGTCTGTCAAGGGAAAGCTATACTTGCACACGTAGTATTCCGTGCCATTAGCCCCCCCCCCCCCTTAACCTGAGCAATCTCCGTCCATCTGCCGCGCTACCTGCCGCCGACAGCTCTAACACCGTACCACATCGCGTATCCGCGGAGCTGAGTGGGCCAAATTAAAAATTTGAAAAACGTGCAAGGACAAAAGTTGTTCCTTACATCGTGAGAAATTTTTTTTGTCAAAACACTTTGTTGTTTTTTTCTCTAAAACCAATGGTTCAGCAGTTATAAGGACATAAACAATTAAATTGTTTATAACAATTGATCGCGCTAGAATTTTTCAATCCCGATAATTTTCATTCAATCTACACCTAATTCTCAATGTTCGTGATTTTTTTCAGATTTTTCTAGTGATAAGGGTGGGCAGCAATTTTTAAGGGTTTTTACCGAAAAATGTTTAAAAAAATGCAATAAAAAATACATCATATCAATATATCGTTGAATTCGTGCTTCAATGAGCTTTCATTTGACACCATAGACGATGCTCTTGAAAAATTTTTTCCATTGCCCAATTTACCCCCCGAAATTAACCCCCAGAATAAAAATTCAACTTTTTGATAATTTTCCCGCAATCTACACCTAATTCTCAATGTTTATGAATTCTTTCAGATTTTTCTGAGCGATCCTTTTGGTGATAGAGAGATAGCAAATTTTAAGCGTTTTTCCCTTAAAAAAAACGAATAAAAATATACATCATATATATTGTTGAGTTCGTGCTTCAATAAGCTTTCATTTGACACCCTACACGAGGCCCTTGAAATTTTTTCCCATTTGCCACTTTTGCCCCTGAAATTAACCCCCAGAATCAAAATTCAACTTTTTATTCTTCACGTCTATAATTGCGCCACCACACTCTCTATCTCTGTCTAAATTTCTAATTTTTACATCGTATAGTTTGTGAGAAAATCGCCTGTGACAGACACATTTACGGACACCGAAGTGATTCCACAAGTATTCCGTTTCACGGTACACTAAAAACTGAAAAATGAAAGAAAACTTCATTTTTGATAAGATTTCTCAGAATTTTGTAAATAAAATATCAAGGAAATTTCTGTGTAAAATAATGTGTTACTCTTTTGAGCCCTAACGGCCATGATTCTTTTTTAAATATCAACACGAAAAACCGGCGAATTTTTTACTACCAGATTCATTAATAACATTATATCAATGACACTAAACTAGAAAAGTAGAAGATAAGGACTAATAACAATGGAAGTCGGGAGCCTTTCAGCGTTCACGATCGTTATCCGGAGACATAAATAACAACAATCGCTAAAAGTGGCTTTCTCCATTCTGGGGAATTCTTTCGGTGTGAGGGAATTCAGAAAATCATTTCCATATTGACAAAAGGCGAATTCCCTGTCAGTCCAAAATTATTTAAATGGATTCTCACGTACACGACACCGAGAAAGCAGCCAAAACGGCCCTGATTTGCATCCATATTAGAATTTACAAGTTGGGCCATCGTTTACCCAAATTATCTTTTTCTGTACCGGGGTTGGGCATAAAATTTGCTGTTTCATACCGTAATATTAAGCATAAAGCACTGCTTACAATATCGGGCAAGCAAGTAAGATCTTGTTCTGATGAAGGATATTTTTCACTTTATTCAGGATAGCTTGTTCCATTCAATAACTGATTGATGTTAACTTCTCTTTTCTCTTTGATGTGAGATTTCAAACTTTGCATCTTTGTTGTCTGTTCATAATATGCTATACAGGGTGTTTCGAAAAAGATGTGCCATCGCTTAAAGGGAGACTCTTTGAAAGAAACTAAGTTCATATGAACATGGGTCCGCAGATGCTTGGTTTTAAAGATACAGGGTGTTAAATTTTTTTCAGTCTATTCAAAATTCAGTTTTCAATATGGGTTCAGCGCGTTCTATAACCTATTAGCTTAGCAGCATTTATTGGATTGATCCGTTTAACTTGGAACCCTCGACCCTTGGCAGGCATCTTGTATGGCACCTCTTTCTGCCAGCTTTTATTTAACTTTACCTGTTAGTTTGCTTATATGTATGTATGTTTGTATGTTTAGGTCAAATATTGCAATCAAAATTTCGACCAGTTCTAATTAAGCTATAGCGTTGAAATTTTGCACTCGTGTATAAGCCAGGTGACAATGCAATTTAGTATTTCATATTGTTCCAAATCCAATATGGCGGACGCCCTAAGATTTTCTTTACAATCCCCTTGATTTGGATATCAAATGAAAGGGGTTGACGGGTAGAATACGATGTGACGTCATTCTAAACCCAATATGGCGGACGCCACAAGATGACGGATTACCTTTTTTTCACAACCCCCTTGACATGGATATCAAATGAAAGGGTTTGATACACTATGTGACGAGTGTAAATTCTCGAGAATTTATGATTTTAGAAAAAAATATAAATTACTGGAAAATTACCGAGAATATTTCCGAGAACGAGAATGTTCTCGGGAAAGTTCATATTAGAGAATTTATGAGAATTTACGGAAATTTAAGGTAATTTATTTTAATTCCGCTATTGTATCGTAGGTGGAGCTTAGAGCATCTTTATCTTTATTTCTTTTCTGTGTTGTTTTAAGTATCTTGTTTAGACATGTTATTTTATACAATACGTTTCTAAGTTGTGTTTTATAAATAAAGTTACTCGAAAATATTGAAAATAAAAATTTAGTGTGTCTTTATTTTGACTAAGATGCGTACTCACGTTAATTTACAATTTAAATATTTTCTAAATTGTGCAGTGCAGTGCCAATCTCTTTATTTTTTCAGATATGTACAATTATTGTAAAAACTGCTTTAGGTAAAAAAATATGTTCTTTCAATTTATGCAGTCAAACAAAACATAACATTCTCCAACATATAATATAAATTCTCCAAAATTTCCGATAAATTCTCATTTTCCTCGGAGAATATTTCCCAAAAATAAGTTCTCGAGAATGGTCCATCTCTATATCTCTTTATTTTTTCAGATAAAACTATTGTAAAAACTACTTTTGGTAAAAAAATATGTTCTTTCAGTTTATGCAGTCAAAACATAAAATTCTCCAACATATAAAAGAAATTCTTCAAAATTTCCGATAAATTCTCATTGTTCTCGGGGAATATTTCCCAAAAATAAATTCTCGAGAATGTTCCATCTCTAATCCTAATACAAGTTAGTATTAAAGTTAACACTGAAACATATATAATATATTATGTTAAATCTATTGTCTTAAAAGGTTGTCGCGTGAATAGAAAAGAAAAAAATACATACTTAGGTATCTACTTACAATTTCTGCCAAACAAAATTAATGCCTGTATGAACTTTTCGCGCGCGACGAGCTTTTAAGACAATAAATTTGAGAAAATATGTTTCAGTGATAACTTTGATACTACTTGTATCCACCCATGCGAACTGCGTCCACTTATAAATAGCATTTAGCATTGCCACAATGCTGCAATGAAAAAAACTATACTATTTTTTTTCGTTTTAGTGCATCGAAATAATAAAAGCTTGTTTTTAAAAAGTATTTTTTACTCGATTTTATTTAAATCAAAACCATGTTTGAATTTCTTTTTTGTAACATTTTTTTTGACCTCAGGTAAGGAACAATAATATAAAAACTTTAATGAAAAATTTTATCACCACAATGACATCCATATGTTCATCTGCTTATACAACATTTTTAATAAAATGTGATTTTCGCTAATTTTCGACTCACTCTTTAACCATTTATAGAAATGTAATGACTCTATTTTTACATTTAAATCATACCCTGTAAGTAAGTAGACATTTAAATTATTTAGCAAATTTTTGTTTGTTATTGAATTCCAGAATTAGGACTTTCTGAAGCATGAATAATATACAATTATGAATTATTAAGAAACGCACAAACCCTAAATCGTACAACAATGACTGTTTTAAGCGATGCGATGGCGGCGGCGGACATTTTGAATACTATTTATTCTATTTCTTTGTTCATTAATTGAACTCGGTTGCCGGTAAACAGTTATTATGACTTAACCATGGGAAAATCTCCTTTATTGTTTCCGTAACAGGTTGCATGTCCTGTCTCTTGAAATAATTATTTTTTAAGTTTTTTCACAAAGAATCGAGGTTACTTACCCACATGTCTATATGGGTCTTATCTAATAGCGATCTCTATATATTTTTAAATTAACCAAATTGAAAAAGCACAAAAAAGTATGAAATAATATTTTTCCGTATTGATTACTGAAGCTTAATTGTATTCAAACTTAAGTAACCACCAGTGTTCCAAACGTCACAGTTTTGATAAACCTTTTTATTACGGATTCTTATGCGTTGAAATTACGCTGACTTCAAAGTTTAGAATTTAACATTACTATCAGGAATGAATACCTAAAGATAATATTCCACATTTTTCTGTGTTTTTTCAAGTAGACTCACATTTTTGAAAAAAATATGTTTCTGTTTTAGTGCAAATTCTCAATTAGTAAATCTGTTGCGATAAATTGGATTTGTAGGTTCTAATAACCCTGAAAGCGACGTAGGTACTTGATAATTTAAAAGAACAATTTTTGTGCTTATATTTTCTTCCCTCCTCTCCTTATCTCCTTATTAATATTTTGTATCATTATTAATTTCGTTGACCCCAATATCACTAAAATCAACATATTATCATATCGCATGCTAGCACGATGTTTGATGATAGCTGTTCTTTTAGCTAAAGTTATCCCAAAAATATGCAGCATATTTTTAAAGAAAAATTCCGGTGTCGCACATCTCTTCTCACCTCGTCACCTTTTTTAGGATCTACTGTGTAAAATTTGATTCTTTCACCCCGATTATCCCGAAAAAGATAAAATACTACATATTTTTTTAACTTTCTTTAACTAAGCTAAAAAGTCTCTGACCTTAAGGCAGCATTTTTCAGGTGGCGTTCATGTTGGCCAACTTAATTTCATTGTGACATGGTTTTTCAGCTTTAAAATTTTTAACAATAACATTATAGGTACATTGTGACATATGAATGAGTCAGAAATTTTCCTCGGTTATGCATTTTTTTACAGAGTTCTCTTAATCGCTTTAATGCAGGATTGGGCTGATTTAAGAGCCTACATCAGTGGACCGCGTGCTCCGATTCGGGATTTCGCCACTGAAGAGCGTAAATCAATGTTAATGAGCAATCTGGCAACATGGCCATTCGGAGACGCGACGCGACCTCGCCGGTGAGTTGTATTAGGACAGGACTTGATTTCTTGAAGAATAATTGATTATTTTTGAGCAAGTTTATATTATGTATTTAGGATTTCAAATTATTTCACTTTTCACTGTAAATAATCGCAAACTATTAAATGTTGGACATAGGACATTCTTTGATAATAATTATTGATTTTGATTTCTTTTTATTCATTAATATGTCTTATTTGTTTATTTAATCTTTTTGTCTATCATATGGGAATCGTTAAAAATTAAAGACAAATTTTCAAGAATTCGTTATTTATTTGGAAAAAATAAAAGTTGTAAAAAAATAGATATAGACAGAAATACATAAACAGATAGGTAG
This sequence comes from Philopedon plagiatum, assembly GCA_963971165.1. Taxonomy (NCBI): domain Eukaryota; kingdom Metazoa; phylum Arthropoda; class Insecta; order Coleoptera; family Curculionidae; genus Philopedon; species Philopedon plagiatum. The sequence continues at coordinate 346,605 of OZ020190.1, read as the reverse complement.
GTAGACTGGCAGCCATTTTTCTTTCTTTTTTGTACGTATCTATAAGAAAAAGTGCATTAATAAATGTGTAATATTATAAAATAATACTACCTAATGACATAACAGCAAACAAATTTATGGAATAATATAAGATACTTTTCCTTCACATATGTTATCTCCAATGGGTAGGGTTTTTGGCAAAAGCGGATCAACCAGTTCAGGAAACATAAAATTGTCATAAAAAATCTTAATTTCGGCAACATTTTATTTTGCCAAAAGGATTCATCACGTTTTATCTAAAAAAAGAATATTCTAGAAAAAGAATATTCTCCAGTTTTTAACAGAAACTCTAATAATTAATTTAGAAAAAGAATATGAAACTTTTGTTTTTGTATTTACAATAATTTTTAAAAATAATTCTTGTACGTGGATCTCAAAATTCTAGATAGGAAACATAAATAAATTTTTAAAATGCCATTATGCCACGATTTATTAAAATTAAAAAGCAAAAGCTGAAATGAGATGAAATTAATTTTTAAAATTGCACAGATATCATGCAAAAGTGTTAAAAAATAGATAAAAACTGCATTTATTTGTACTTATTTATTTCTTTCCGATTAAAAAATTTCTATTACCGATACTAAAATGCAGTCCCCCTTTTAGAGTATTTTGCACTTTTTATTCTTAGCGCTAAAAATGTTATTTTTTGGCTTATTAACGACTTTTCAAGACCTTCCGGTAGTTCACACTAAAAAAAAACACTATTTTTACCTGTTCGCCTGCATAGCAATGTTGTTAGCACTGCTAGAACTATTCTGTTTAGACTTCTGAGTATTTGATCCTATTTTTTTCCTGAAAATTGTTGCTTTTATTTTACTTATAAAAACATGTTGGCAATGATGTTAGTTATAATTTTCATATTTCATAACTACAGTGAACTTCGGATATAACGAATCATCGAGGAATTTAAGGGGATCCTTAAATAATTCGTTATAGCCGGGAGGTCGTAATATCGGTGATACAGTATTTATTAGCATCAACAGTATACTTATCATGTGAAACCATATTACTATGTTAAAAATTTCAAATTTGAATGGAAAAATTTCGATTTTAATGTGAAATACCCACCAGGGATACTACTAGCTAAAATACCAAATAATCAAATTATATCTCCTACAGTGTGAAACTATACCTAGGTATCGCTATTGCAGAATTGTTTGCAACTTGTCAAAATAAAGAAATTTATTAGGTGTAATAAATATTTGGAGAATTATTATTTGTACTTTCCTGTAGAAATAAAAATTTCTTATATAATAGTAAATTTGTAGGTTACTTATAACGCTATTGTGTAACAAAAATACCCTGACTTAAAGGTTTTGGTGTTTAGAAATAATTTTGAATTCAACCTAACCTACGTAATAAGCGGAGTTTGCTATATCCGAAGTTCACGGACAATAGAGCGTCAACGTAACATATTACCCCATTTTGAACATCCCGTAAATCTAAAACAGCTTAATTGATTTTAAAACCGAGAAAAATTCTGAGAGAGCGATTCATTAGAAATCAATTCCTTTCACAAATTACGCACTTTTGATGTACTTATGCTTCTTGTGCCAAAGAGAACAAATCTACCTCGTTTTTTAAAATCTATCAAGTCATTTCAGATGTACGGGGTGTCAAAAATGGATCAAAATGTTATATTTAACAGTTCAATTGGCGCTTGGTTTATATTATTTTATTTAATCATAGTACAGGATCCGAAGTAAGCTCGTCCTTTACCGATCTGCTTACCGGATAAAAAGTCTTTTATCAAACATAATATGTTAACAAATATATCGCGAATGGGTTGCCTAATGAAATATGGTCATGGCTATCCTTAATTAAAAATACTGTAATTCATTTTTTTTTATATTTCACTCACTTGCTTACCAAACGAACTTAATAGGTACTAATCGAAAGTATAAAGCATAAGGAACATGCAAAAGTTAGGTTGCCTACTTTTTTTCGGTCCCTATACCGGGTTGCCATCAGGTATAAACAGGTGAGTCGATTTTAGTAATTTGTACTCATCTGCTTTCTCATTGAAACATATATTAAAATAAAGATAATTTTATTGCGAACACCCTTGCGAAAAATCGGTCATGAATCACGGTTGCCAGGCTTTGAAATTTAAAAATTGGAGCAAGCGATGCGAGACAGGGAAGCATTGCGCGTACTATTCGGTGCGATAGAGGAGGACACAGCATAGCAGCTGTGTGTGACGCGACTTTCGGATGAAGGAGAGTGCGCATGCATGTATTTCTATTGTTTTATAATAAACTTTTTTTACATGACACTAATGTGTTCATCATTTGACATACATTTTACATACCCTAATTTTGTTCATATTAAAAATACAAATTTCATTTTTGGGTTGAAGCTTTAGTTGACAAAATCACATTTTTTGCCATTAAAAAACAATTGAATATTGATTGTGGTTTCTCCGGAGGTGAGTTTAAGTTTTTTATTTTAAATGGCATCCTACCAATTTTTTATACCATTAGATACCTTTTTAAATTCCATTTTCGGTAATATATCATAAGTGGTAGTTTGCTCTCAAAATGGCGACACTGGAGTCATTTTTCCGTTTGAGTAGATCGCCATTTTGAAGTTCCTGGTTGTTATTTTCATAAAATAACTTTAGTGAAGAAGATTGTTTAACTTTTATTTTTTAAAATGATTTTGTAAAACTCTTTTAAAATAATTTGTGTATGCAAATTTATGTTTTCTTAATATGGACCATTTTTAAAGCAAATTTGGACCAATACATACATTAAATAGAAAGTACCAAAAGTAAAATAGCCATCGCGTAGTACATGTTACTTATTATATTACCTAAAATTATCAAAAACACATTTTAACGGTTTTTTTCTAAAAAAAAAATCAAATAAACAAGACAAAGTACGTTAAAAAGAACATTTATTTAAGATAAAATCGGCTATGCATTTACACGCAAAAAAATTTGTACGGTTAAGTACTAAAATTGTAAGATTAGACTCTACAAAAAAAGGGACATATAGGGACGGTAACAAGGAATGTAACTAGATAGCACAAAATTGTTACTGCATGACTTGTTTGATTGTTAGATAAGTATTAGCAAATTGTAGGATATCTTTTGAGAAACTGCTGTTGTAAGTGTTATGTTTAAGAAGTAAAAGTTTTTACAATAAAAATAACAAGTTATCATTTTTTGTAATAATGACATTCATTGCTTGTAAAAATAAAATTTAAAATTTAAAGCAATAGCCTGACGTAATTGTAAGGCCTCTTCCTACAATATCAAACCACTGGAGCCATAAATTGTAAGGTTATTTTGGAATTTGTGAGGTAATCTCCTGTAAAATTGTAAGACCTGGTTTTACTTTTTGGAGAATCTGTAGAAACAAATTATGCAGGTATGAGAACCACAATTTTTATATCATTTCTTAAAAATTGTGCTAGGACTAGTCCTACATTTTATAGGCCGTACAGTGACAGATTATATAATGGTCTCATACTTTATTTAACCTAGCTTTACAACATTGCTGTATCAGCTTTCGTAAATTGCAATACATAGTTCCACAAGATTGTAGTAATTATTTATTACACCAGTTCTAGTTGTTCTTTATGGCGCATATATATATATATATATATATATATATATATATATATATATATATATATATATATATATATATATACGAGTATATTATAATCTTTACAAAAAATAGTGGATGCGCCATAAAGAACAACTAGAACTGGGTAATAATTACTACAATCTTGTGGAACTATGTATTGCAGTTTACGAAAGCTGATACAGCAATGTTGTAAAGCTGGACGAAAATATATAAAAATTAATGTCATATTGCAGACATATGATGCGTAACAGTTTTATTTTAAGGCTATTCAAAAACTTTCAGAAATACTTTTGAATTTGTGAGTTTTTATTTCTTTTAAAAAACAAGATGAAGATGAGTTTAAATACAACCAAGTGGATAATTTGCGTTGGGTTTCATTAAGTTTTTGCAATTATTTAAAAATTAAAATACTTGTACCGTCTTAATGGCAAAATGTAATCCTGTTTAATAGTTTTTTATACTTTCGTAAATTACAAACCCTTACAGAGCCATTCAAACACAAGACTTAATTGGTGGAACTGAGGCATCCAACTTGTGAAAGTGTAAACCTTTTTTTAAAGCTATAAAGGCATACGAAATGTTACTAAAACAAAAATTTAATTTTTAGTTTTTATTTTTCTGTAATTAGGTAACATGTTCCACTAGTCATTATATCAGATTAATCAACTTATAAAATATAAATACAAAACATGAAAATCAAAAATAACCAAAATACTTACACATGGTCATTCAAAATACACACTTTATATCTTAAATTGAACATTTTTCGGGAAAAACGCTTAAAAATTGCTGTCCCCCACCCTTACCACCAGACGGATCACTCAGAAGAATCTGAAAAATAAACGTGAACATTCAGAATTAGGTGTAGATTGAGCGAAAATTATCAGGATTGAAAAATTCTAGCGCAATCAATTGTTATCAACAATTTAATTGTTTATTTCCCTATAACTGCTGAACCATTGGTTTTAGAGAAAAAGTCTTTTAACAAAAAATATTAATCACGATGCAAGAAACAATTTTTGTCCTTACACGTTTTTCAAAATTTTTAATTTGGCCCACTCAGATCCGCGCATACGCGATGTGATACGGCGTTGCTGCCGTCTGTCGGCGGCGGGTAGCGCGGCAGATGGGCGGAGATCGGGCGGCTGATGTTTACTCAGGTTAAGTGAGGGGCTGATGGCACGGAACACTAATTGTGTAAGTAGGTATAGCTTGCACTTGACCGAATTTTTAATTTAATAAATTAATAAAATGACATTGGCGAAACACATTATAAAAACGTTTTCAGGTTATTTAATAACAGTCATGCGTCAAAATGTGACCGAAAACTTGGCCCAAAAACTTAAAAATTAACATTAAATTAAGAACAATTAAAGTTGGTTCTCTCTTAGTTTAATTTACTTTCACGCTTAGTTTCTGAACATATATGCTATAATAATATAATTGCACATCATTTCTTAGAGTTTGCTTATTATAATTTTATTTCTCTGTATAGTTCCATTTAGAGATGTTCCGCCATATTGCAAATTAAGAAACGTACAAAGACGCGACCACCAGAAGATTGTATTATTATTTATTACATTACATTACTTTTATTTCATATATTAAGTTAAATTTCTTACCTTTGAATATCTCTACCAGTTCGGGGAAGCCCCAGGATTCTAACAATAATTCTACACTAGTCTCACACATTATTATTTATTACATAGTAAAAATAAAAACAGAAAAATAAAAGTATTGCATCACTTTAAAAGATCGGAAGCAGAAGTCGGTAGAACTGTGGGCTGTGCGTAATTCCAACCAGAACACACGGGTGTTTCGGCTAATTACGCCTTACGCGTCGGGCGCAACGAACGGTTTTCGTTGCAGCATTGTCAGATAATATCTTAGTGATTATATTGATGTAGGAATAGAGGAGAAAAGGGGTATATTTCTTATACTTTTTGTTTTGTTCGATAGAGAAAAATAATAAGCATTGCATAAATATGTATTTATTATCTAAAATTAAATAGTCCTTATAATTTTATGTCATTTAAATAGCTAACGTTATTTTCTTATTTGGCAATATCCAGAAAATAATGTAATGTGCGGCAACACGGCTTTTTTTTTATCCTAAAGTGCTGTAGGACAAAATCAAACAATTTGCAAAAGATTCTACATGATGGATTGTTGAAAAGAAAACTATGTTTTGCTGTTAAATACTTTGCAAAAAAAATTAACTACATTCTACAACTTGTATATTCCACGTCCAAAGTTACTGGCAAAGTATATTCTACAACAATGTAGAATATTCTGTAACCTGAAGTAAAGACCCACCCCTACAAATCTTTGTTACAAATTTGTAAAGTATGTGTAAAACCCCGACATGAAATTATACTTACACTTGTAGATAATAGTATGACAATTTGTGAGAAAAATGGGTGCTACAAAATTGTAGGCAAATCTTTGCCTGGACTTTTTTCAGTGTACCTAAGTTGGCGTTAAAAACAGCCCCCATAGGTAAATTCATAAATCTGATTTTATGTGTAATAAATAATGTTATTCTTAACGTACTTTGTCTTATTTGACATTTTTTGGAAGAAAACCGGTAAAATGTGTCTTTTTGATAATAATTATCAAAAAGACACATTTTACCGGTTTTCTTCCAAAAAATATCAAATAAGACAAAGTACGTTAAGATTAACATTATAATTTATTACACATAAAATCAGATTTATGCATTTACCTAAGTGGGCTGTTTTTTAACGCCAACTTAGGTAAATGCATAGCCGATTTTATGTTAAATAAATGTTCTTTTTAACGTACTTTGTCTTGTTTATTTGACTTTCTTTTTAGAAAAAACCGTTAAAATGTGTTTTTGATAATTTTAGGTAATTAGTAACATGTACTACGCGACGGCTATTTTACTTTTGGTCCTTTCTATTTAATATTTTGGTGAAAATTTGCTTTAAAAATGGGCAATATTAGTAAAACATAAATTTTGCAGATACCAATTATTTAAAAATAGTTTTACGAAATGATGTTAAAAAATAAAAGTTAAACAGTCTTCCTCACGAAACTACAGAGTTATTTAATGAAACAACCAGGGACTTCAAAATGGCGACCTACTCAAACTGAGAAAAATGCCTCCAGTGTCGCCATTTTGAGAGCAAACTACCACTTATGATACCTATGTCACCGAAAAGGGAATTTAAAGAGCTATCTAATGGTATAAAAAAATTGGTAGGTTGCCATTGAAAATAAAAACTTAAACTCACCTCCGGAGAAACCACAATCAATATTCAATTGTTTTTTTTATGGCAAAAAATGTGTTTTTGTCAACTAAAGCTTCAACCCAAAAATGAAATTTGGATTTTTAATATGAACGAAATTAGGGTATGTAAAATGTATGTAAAATGATGAACACAGTGTCATGTAAAAAAAGTTTCTCTTTCATCCGAACGTCGCGTCACGCGCAGCTGCTATGCTGTGTCCTCCTCTATCGCACCGAATAGTACGCGCAATGCTTCTCTGTCGCGCATCGCTTGCTCCAATTTTTAAATTTCAAAGCCTGGCAACCGTGATTCATGACCGATTTTTCGCAGGCAACCTTATACCACCGTGTTCGCAATAAAATTATCTTTATTTTAATATAGTTTCAAAGAGAAAGCAGATGAGTACAAATTACTAAAATCGACTCACCTGTTTATAAGTACCTGGCAACCCGGTATAGGGACCGAAAAAAAGTAGGCAACCTAACTTTTGCATGTTCCTTATGCTTTATACTTTCGATTAGTGTATTAAGTTCGTTTGGTAAGCAAGTGAGTGAAATATTAAACAAAAAATGAGTTACAGTATTTTTAATTAAGGATAGCCATGACCATATTTCATTAGGCAACCCATTCGCGATATATTTGTTAACATATTATGTTTGATGAAAAATACTTTTTATCCGGTAAGCAGATCGGTGAAGGACGAGCTTACTTCGGATCTTAGACTATTACGTGTTTATATTGGGTAATTTCATATAAATCATATATACCTACCATAACCAGTAGAACTACTTACACACTACTTACCGTTTTTTCATAGAAAGTCGTCTATTTTTGCGACTTGTGGATGAACATAATCGTTTTCTGACACATAAATTTTCGTTCTTTCTAGTCCGCCCCATGATAGCTATTTAAATACACCGAAAATCCAAATCACAATCACACGCTAATCTTAATAATAAGACTGCTTCCGGTGTCGTACGATGCTTGCTGTGTTGCCAAAATGTGTTAACTGCCGAAAAGGCTACGCGATTTTCTCCAAAATTCATTAATTACGGAATTCCAAAGTTTTACAGAAAACTAAAGGTTTAATCAAAAATTCGATCTCCGCATAAATTATAGAGAAAATCGTGAACAATGGGGGAAAGTCTTTTAAAAAAATAAATACTACAAAATAACAAAAATTTTAAAAATAATTTTTTGATTTTACTTTTTAAATGACTTTCCCTCATTTTGCTATAAAATTATAATATATTTCCAAAATTTCGTATCATTTCGTTGGTTAGTTTTGGTGCAATTCTTTGAAACAAATTAGTATGTTTCAGCTGGTGATGAATGCTCTTAAGTCAATTTATTTAAATCAAGATAAAATTCATGATTTAAATTAACTGATTTTTTTGAAATCCCAATTTAAATCAAAGCCAATCCAGACGGTGTCAAACAGCATGCTTACGTCCTTACGCTCGGCGGACCAATTAGTAGGGTTGTGCCTTGGTCAATTGGCCGGGCAATTTACCGGTCAGTTTGACCGCGGACAAGTAGGTGATCAAATAGACAAGAGATTAAAATTGCTCCAAGTCGAAATAAAGTCATTTTGGGGAATCACCGGCACACCGACCTATGATCTATGCGAGTTTCGGGGAAATCCCTAGTTTATTCAGTGACATTGTGTTGTGACGCTATTCGGCGTGAAATTTAGCAAATTCAGTTTCACACACTTTATTTTCCTTTATAATTGGTACTAACGGTATTATAAAGTGTGATCACTCAGTGGCGATTGGTGAAATTTTAAAGTTGTATATGTCTGTTGCACTGGCGTAGCTAGGATTTGGGGGGGGGGGGGGTGGCAGACAATTTGAACTCGCGACATGAGGGCAGAGAGTCTACGGAAAAACGCCGCAGTATTTTTTTTTTGTTTTTTTGCAACGTCCTGCTGAGAATGGCTTTTTTGTGAATTAATTTAATATTTAATTTTAATTTTATTATACTCACATTCATAAAATACAGACAATTAAAATAGTTCAAAAAAATGGACATGAACGTTGACATTAAAAATTTATACCTATCGTGCACTAAGCACTAATCAGAGAAAATAAAAAAATCATGATTTTTTTATTTAAATCAGTTATTTTTGATTTTTTTAAGTAAAATTAAGTTTTGCCCAACCCTGGTTCAATGTCCTCTAAATAAATTTTAGCCGGTAATTTTGTTCACTTAGTTTTTATGTTTTTTTGTCTGACGCAAGCGAAACCTTCGTGGAGGACCGCTTTAGAAGGTAGCTCATCTAGATTCGTTTAGGGTATACACATACAATCATACATACTCGTATCAGGTCAAACAAAAATCTTATTATTTTAAGTCGGTTAGTGAAGTCATTTTTAATAAAAAATTGTGGGTTTCCGAAAACTTTTCCATATTTTATAAACATGGAAAATAAAGAAATTTTAGGTTTAAAGTTATTCATTTGATAATATTGTTATCTAATGTGGCACAAGCAGCTTTTTTCTCCAAAAATTGAGTAATCGTATTTAAAGTAGTTGATGTAAGGCTGAATATAAAATTTCATAAAACTTGCGGCACGAATAATATCAGCGGTTCGAGACTTTTTTTTATTATATTGGTAATAAAACTTTTTGAATCTACTTAGGCACCTTTTAAGTATACATTTATTTGATTTTTTATTTGGCTAAATCATCAAATAAAAAATTGCATTAAATGAAAATATTGCGAGTACAAAAATTGTACTCTCGAAAGATTTGAAGTTATTTCTTTTTAAAAAAGTTTTCCATTTCTTTCTGTATTGACGCAAATCCTATAAATATTAAATGAAGTTCCAGAAGACTTCAGAGTTTTATTTCTTTGCGGCAGAAAAAATATTCAGCTCTTCATATTTTTGTTATGCAGGCATATCATCCTCGTAACTTTTTTTATTATGAAACATTTGATTTTGTATATTTTAGCAAGGCATGAATTTATTGATAGATCTAAATTTGTTTTTGTAATAGGAACTTTATGATAATAGATGTAGTACATCCTCTAGCGGAATGGTTGACATACTTCTAAAATGAAGGGCCACATCCTACCCTTCAAAATATTACTCATTGACTTTTTATTAAACTTTATGCATTGCCGGGTTTGCTAACTTGCTAAGGAATTACCTACATGAGACAATTATATAGAGCCTCGGTGGCCTTTTTATAGTTCATTTTCTCTAAAGAAAACAAATTTTTATTTACCTATTAATCAGTAACAAGGTACAATGTAAAACATGTAAAACGCGATAGAAAGCAGTTCCTATTACTAAATTAACTCTCCATGCTATAAGTGTAACAAAAATGTAAAAATACATGAAAATACCAATAAAATAAACGTGTATCTGCACATTGGGCATGGCAGATCATAAACAACTATGTTAATTTGTTATTTATTCCTATACCGGCAACCTTTTTACTTAAAATCAAATAAAATAGGACCTGTTTTGTTCCTAACTCTAAACTCAACAAAAATCGGAGTTTTCACGTTTCCGAGATGAAAATAGACTTAATTTTTACTTAAATGATTAACTGTTAAAAACCCTTTTAAAAAAAAATAAAAAGATTTCTAGTGTTTTGGTACAAATTGTTGCAACAAAACGCATAATTTTACAAAACATAAACTTCATTTGGAGTATTGCAGAAAGAAATGATTTCCCTTTACTAATAAAATTCGGTACTTTTCTTAAAGAAAACCGCTAGCTGGAAACTTACGACAGTTTTGCTTAGTGTAACTCCCAAGAGTTTTTGCAAATAAACTATAAAGGACTATCGTGAAGAGAATACCGATGCCAAATTTTAGGTATTTTAAACTTTTCGTAAAATGAACCACTTACAGATTGTCTGTATCAAAAATAGTACGCTCAGAGTAAACAAGAAAGCTAATAACATGGTAGACGATGCTATCAAGGTGTGCTCGGGCTAGAACATCTTAATTGATTACCTTTTCCACTAATATACTGTACAGCTTATTAATTTATTATTTAGTCACTTCCCAAGGGAGAAAACTAAAATTATTGGAGGAAAGTATCCAAAAGTCTATCTTTTCAATTACTGAAAATCTGTAGATAAGATATGACTAATCTAGTGAAAAAGCGCTTCGATTACATAAACTTTATGAGTTTTCTGAGAAAAATAGCGGAAAATCAATAAAAGCTTTGAGCACTCTTCTTCGCATCTATTATCGAAAATAAACTTTTCAAATGTTGAAGCTGGAATTATAGTTATAACAACACGAGTTTAATACTAAAATTATTTTGCCAAGAAAAGTGTTAATGTCGGTCATAAACGAGATATAAAAATATCTTTGAAACACTGTTACTAAATTGCATTAATATATTTTAAAAGTTGAATGGAGATTTTTAAATTGACTGCTTTATGACACTGCTATTGATTTTTTAGTCGTTGGTAGTTTCTAATGTATTTATCTAAAAGAGAACAATTTGTTACTACTTCAGAATGCTAATTACTATTACACTGAAGATGTCATTACGTCCAACTTCAATAACACTTTAATTAATTTTAATAATGTTATGTTAACACTTTTTTAATCAAGTATGTATATGTTCATTCATTTTCAAGTTATACATGTAGAATAAGCTATACTTATCATCGATACTAAGTAATTTTTTGATAGTTCCTTTAAAGTTGCCTTTGTAAATTATATTGGACAACCTGCTTGCAAGAATAGATTTGTGCATATTTTTTCATTGGCGTATTTTCACTTTATTCATGTAGCAACATTGGTTAATTATTTTGCACTTAAAGAGAAACAAGAATAAATTTATTGCCTAGCTAGTGTTTAAACTAACAAAGATACGAGTCAGAGTTTAACTCTGGTCGTAATTTTCTTCAAGATGTTGCATTGTTTTCCTTATTTCATGAGAACTGGTTTTATTTTTTTTTCCATTGTGTGAAAATAGTGGCAATTTACTATTTAGTCCATCCCTCTTATTTGGAAAATACAAACCTGAACAAATTTTCAATTGATGATGGCCTATTCTTGGTAATTCTATATCTAAAAATGAGTGTTCGAGTATCATCTATTCATATTCCATTTTCCCATACTCAATACTAGCCAAGCATCATTTTTAAATTTCTAATCAAAAATTGGAAACAAAAAAATAGGAAGTAAATTAATTATCCTACAGAGAATTCATTCAAAGAAAATTTCAGTTTATTGAGGTTCAAAAACTCAGAACTACAAACGCTCATAATAAAGCCTCTTTTATAAACAATCAAAGAGAAATATACAAATTATAATCTGTTTACTGTATTTCATCTCAGACTTAAACAAACTTGGATTAATTTTTATCGATCCATCATTGCAAAGAAAATTAAAAATTTGCTCACCCTGAAGCGTTATACTTCCCAGATATAAAATAAACTTTATTTTACCCAGAAAATCCGTCGATGTCGATCGTAAAACAGATGTAAGAATTTCTTGTAAACGCTGCCTTTGTCTGAGATTACATTAACACGGATTTAAAGCAGAATGAGTAACTATTTTCTACGAATAAAGATTTGCTTAATGGGTGGTATTTTAAACAAATGTCAGGAGAAAGGAGGAGATATCAGGAAAATTTAATACCTTACTGCTGTGTGAATGTTGCCGAAATTTTAACCAGATGTCTGTTTCAGAATTTATTATTAAATATTTGCATGATTCTCAGTAACTCATAAGTCAGTTTCACTTTAAGGATTTTTCATTTTTTAGTGTTCCTTTAAGTTTAAATTTAATTTTTTGCGAATAATCTCAGTTAGAACATATTGTTTGACTTTTACGCAAAAATTACTAAATATATAAAAATTAGAAGAGACAAAGAAAAATTTTATGTTGTTAGTATTGGAAGAACTATATCTGTTTCTACACAATAGGTACTTTAGAAATTAATTGCTTATTAGAGAAAAAATCTTTATAAATATCTAAGAAAATCTAAATGTACACAGTAGAAATTGAAGTTAATAAAAGAACTGTAGTCAAGTATTTGAAAGGTGATCGCTCTGTATACTTCTACTTGCCAAGGATTGCATAGGTCAGCAAATCTGACAACAGCAATAGGAGGCAGGCGGGAAGACGGGAGAGAGAAATTGGCAAAGGTCGACGTAAGATGTATAAAACATTATGTTGTGAAATAGTTTGTACTTCTACTTTTGAATAGAGTTTTTGTTAGCAAGGGTGCCTTTTAATATATAGTCTTTAGAACAAGAAAAATGAAATCTTTTAAAATATAAAATACGAAAAAAAATTATCATAAAATAATTTTAAAAAATTTACTCACACCTCAATCCTGCTGACAATATATGTATATTGTTTCGGCCTTTATGGGAATCTTATCTAGTAAAGGGCCTTATACTCCTGGACTGACGAGGCCCAAAAAGGCCAGAACAATATATTGTCAACAGGATTGAGGTGCGTAAGCAAATTTTTTAAAATCATTTTATGATAATTTTTTTTGTTATTTTATATTTTAAAATATTTCATTTTTCTTGTTACTTTATTAACTTCAATTTCTACTATGTACATTTAGATTTTCTTAGATATTTATAAAGATTTTTTTCTCTGATAAGTAATTATTAATGTCTAAAGTAGGGTGTAGGAACAGATATAGTTCTTCCAGTACTAACAACATAGAATTTTTCTTTGTCTTTTCTAATTTTTATTTATTTAGTAATTTTTGCGTCAAGCCAAACAATATGTTCTAACTTTTAGTGTTCAGTGCCAAACGGAAAACTTATGGAGTCACTTCGGTGTCCGTCCGTCGTAAAAATTTGAAATTTAGCCCAGAGATAGAGTAATATCAGGGGGTAAATTGGGAAATAGAAAAAAAAATGAAGGGCAACGTGTAGGGTTTCAAATCAAAGCTTATTGAAGTACTAACTCAACAATATATATGATATGATTTTTCGGGGAAAACGCTTAGGCTGTCCCCCACCCTTAACACCAAAAGGATCGCCCAGAAAATCTGAAAAAAAATAATGAACATTGAGAATTAGGTGTAATTGAGCAAAAATTATCAGGATTGAAAAATTCTAGCGCGATCAGTTATAAACAATTTAATTGTTTATTTCCTTATAACAGCCGAACCATTGGTTGCAGAGAAGATTTTTTCGGCAAAAAATATTTCTCACGATGTAAGGAACAACTTTTGTCCTTACAGGTTTTTCAAAATTTTTAATTTGGCTCGGTCGAAACGCGAGTGCATTACTATTAATATAAACGATCTTTAAGCTACGTGCCTGAAAAAGCGTTGGGCGAAGGTTGCTGAGTAAGCAAAAGCAAAACACGGGATTGATAAGCTCGCTGGGTCGAGATGGATTATGTTTTAGTTGTCTTTTGTGAAGTCTTGGCTAATATACCAGTATTACTATTATTATTGTTTATATATAGTTATTAAAATTAATATTTAATATAAGGATTATTAAATGTTAATATAGCAGCGGTGAGATGTGAATTACGCGTTCGAATAAACTATTAGTGTAAGAAATAGACGTTTTACGTGACTTTGCTCTAGTGAGTGAAAACAAAGTGTCTAGTGCTTATCTGGATTACGCCCGGGGCATAAAACTGTATGTACAAAGTGACTATTATAGATATATTATAGACTATTATATATATTATCTAATTGTGGTATTTAATATTTTTTTAATGCTGATGAATGAATAATATCAGTACATCGCGAGCAGTTGTTTATTTATTTTATTTGTTGCTTTTTTTGTGTGGATAACGTGTAATTCCATTAACAAAAATATTTCTTTTTGACTAATTTAGTGCTCTTTGTCTATTTATTACTGGTTAAAGCAAAATACCAGTGTTTTGTTCTTTTAATATTTATTAGTTTTACGAGTATTTACTGGTTAAAGCAAAATACTAGTGCTTTGTTATTTTGATATTTGTTAAATTTGTTTACTGGTTAAAGCAAATTACCAGTTCATTGTTCTTTTAATATTAGTTTTGTTTTGCTTACTGGTTAACGTATAATACCAGTTGTCCCAAATTATTATTATTTTTAAATATGGGTTCGGATTCAAGCTCTAGTTCAGATAGCTATGATTATAAGCGTAGCAAAAAGGACTCAAGAAAGAAATTAAAAGCATCAAAGAAAGTTGCTAAGTCTGCTAAAGAAAATGCAGAAAAAAGAATGCAAAACATTTCTGTCCGTTCACAAGTTTTTCGCCGGCAAACTGTAAGTAACCTAGACGAATCACAACCTAGTACATCACGGATACAATCAGCTACCCCTCCGCCGGAGGATATTTTAGGCGATGCATCAGTGCATCACGCTGCAACTGAAGAATTACCCGATAATGTGACGAGATTGGAAAAACTTGTAGAAAAATTGATAGAAAGTCAAATTTGTCGGCCCCAGTCACCATCTACAAAAGTATACCCGAATTCGAGCCAGGGAATCCAAATCTTACTATGTGCAAATGGATAGAAAAAATCGAGCAGCTTGCTTCTATAAATAATTGGGACGAAAGGCTCGTGATTTTTCACATGCAAAATAGATTAGCTGGACTTTCACGACTGTGGTATGATATCCTAAATAATTACAATTTAAATTGGGAGGAATGGAAGGCTTTACTTATTAGAAGCTTTCCAGAGCATCAGGACTTTGCTGTTACTCTAAGAAAAATGATAAATAGAAATAAACAACCAAACGAAACTTGGGAAAAATATTATTTTGATAAGATGAATCTTTTGAGTGCATGTGACATCACAGGGAAGAAAGCTATTTCGTGTCTTATTGATGGTATAAGCAACCCTTCTATCCAAGCCGGTGCTAGAGCGGGCAGATACAAGACCCCTGATGAGTTCTACGGGGAATACCTGTCTACATTAAGATCAGAATCAAGTGCTAATAAGTATTCTCAAGACCTACGTTCAAGGATTTATCCAGCTTTTTCTTCATCTTCATTTTCTCCTAGTTCATCTAGGCCTCATTATGGAAAACGCCCTTATAGACTAGACCTAAATAAAGTAAAAAACGAAGAGCCAGCGCAAAAACGGCAAAGGATTGTGGAAAAACAAATCGTAAAATGTTATAATTGCCGAGAAGAAGGACACATATCACCAGATTGTCCAAAACCAAAGAAGCATTGCACAAATTGTAAACGTTTAGGGCATCTTGCAAGTGACTGCAAAAGAAAAAGCAGAGATGTGAAAAATAATCTGGTGGATAATGTATTTTCACTGAATCAACATTATTTTTTTGACTGTGTCCTAAATAACATGCCGACACGTGCATATTTGGACACTGGAAGTGGGGCAGTTTAAATAAAAGAAAGTTTAGCAAAGGAAGCTAAGCTTAGCTTCGTTTCGAGTTCGCTGACAGTGACAGGCTATGGTGGCACCAGTATTTCCGTTATCGGAGAAGGACGCACTACAATACAAATTGACAAAATAGAAACTGACGTAGACTATTTAGTAGTACCCGACTACGCACAAGCTGTTCCTGTTATCATTGGTCAAACCTTATTAAATCAACCGCAAATAATGGTCATTGTGTCTGGCAAAAATGTGCGTATTATCCCCAAGGAAAATGATTTTGCTGACTCGATAGAACTTCCATTCAGAAAAATTCCACTGTGGGCAAAAGAAGACTCAGTTATTCCACCACAAACTGTTGCAGTAATCGAGGTGACGTCAAGAGGCTTGACAATGGATGACGTCTACGTACCTGGAGGACTGCGAGCAGTACCTGAGAAAGAGTTTTACATCGATGAATGTGTCACTAAAGGTCAACACGGCCTTATAACTTTGGCGAATTGGTCAAAACAAGAACTCAAGGTTAGTAAAGATCGAGTATTGGTTCGATCCGTTAGCTGTTTTGAAGAGTTAACAAACACAAGCATCACTGCCATGTACAGTCAAGTTAAAGAAAAACGACCACTGTTTAGTGCACAGGGCATATGCTACAATAAAAATTTATCTTCAAAACAGGCAGCTGATTTAATAAATTTGTTAAATGAGTTTCAATCGTGTTTTGCTCAAAGTACAGAGGAACTAGGTAAAACTGATATTTGGAAAATGTCTATAAATCTAACTGATGATAAGCCAGTCGCATATCGTTTGTCCCACAGCGAAAGAAAAGTTGTGAGAGACATTGTTAATGATCTGTTAGAAAACGGTATCATTCGCGAGTCAAATTCTCCATACGCAAGCCCAATCCTTTTAGTCAAAAAGAAAAATGGCGAACAAAGGATGGTGGTGGATTATCGCGGTTTAAATTCTAAAACCGTTAAGGACCGATTTCCACTCCCTCGTGTAGATGACTTTCTGGAAAAGCTGAAAAACTGTTCTTTCTTTACGAGTCTTGATCTGGCAAGCGGATACCATCAAATTGAAATGGTTGAGGAGTCAATACCAAAAACCGCTTTTGTCACGCCAGATGGTCATTTTGAATACGTGCGAATGCCCTTTGGTGTCGCAAATGGTCCAGCAGTATTCCAGAGAATTATAATCAAAGTTTTAGGCAACATGAGATACGGCAAGGCTTTGGCATATATGGATGACGTTTTATTACCAGCCCAGAATTTCGAAGACGGCCTCCATAATCTCAGAGATGTTCTGAGTGCTCTCTCTGAGGCAGGCCTGACACTACGCATGTCCAAGTGTAAATTTTTTATGTCAAGAGTCGAATATCTTGGCCACGAGATAAGTAAAGATGGCGTCAAACCTGGAAAAGGAAATACAGAAGCAGTATCTAGGTTTCCTGTGCCAACGGACGTGCACACGGTTAGGCAGTTCTTAGGACTTTCAAGTTATTTTAGAAAATATATCAAGGATTTTGGAACGATTGCACGCCCCTTGACCACCTTAACGAAAAAAGGTGTTGAATTTAATTGGTCAACTGAACAGCAAAGTGCTTTTGATACGCTTAAAGAGAAGCTTGTATCTAGACCAATTTTGGCAATATACGATCCAGAATTGTCAACTGAAGTTCATTGTGATGCATCAAAATGGGGAATAGGTGGTATTCTTTTACAGAAACAAACGGATAACTCTATTCTACCCTGTATGTATTTCTCAAGGCAGACGACCAAAGAAGAACAACGTTACCATTCTTACGAATTAGAAACACTTGCTGTCGTACACTCTTTAAAACAATTTAGGGTGTACTTAATTGGAATAAAATTTAAAGTGGTAACCGACTGTAATGCAATAAGGACAACATTAACAAAAAGAGACTTAATACCAAGAATTGGAAGATGGTGGCTTTCAATCCAAGAGTTTACTTTTGACGTAGAGTACCGACCCGGTCTCAAAATGGCACATGTTGATGCACTTAGCAGAAGTCCTGTTTTTACACCAGATTATATGAAAGATTCAATTATTATTGCCAATGTAGTAAATGTTAACCACGAAGATTGGGTACTCACTGCACAACTTACTGATGAAAGGTGTGTACACATTTTAGACACCCTAAAGAATTTACCGAAAGACGCTGGAGATAGAAAAATTCATGATGAATACTGTCAGATTAATAGCAGATTATACCGAAAAACAGATACGGGAAATAAATGGGTTGTACCAAGGGCAGTTCGCAGACAAATTTTAATGCATTTCCATGATGGTGGAGGACATTTGGCATTTGACAAAACATTGTCAACTATTTCCAAGTCGTACTGGTTTCCAGGCATGCGAAGATATGCAAAGAAGTACAGATCTTGCTGTTTGGATTGTTTGTATAATAAGTAACCGGGCGGAAAACAGCCAGGTTACTTACATCCTATCAAAAAAGTTGCAGAACCATTCGATACATTGCACATCGATCATTTAGGCCCCTTTGTTAAATCTAAAAGGAAAAATAGTCACCTTATAGTGGTTGTTGATGCTTTCACAAAGTTTATTTTCATGAAAGCCGTACAATCGACAAAAACCGTCCCAGTTCTACATTTTTTAGACGAGATTATTGCGAATTTTGGGGTGCCAAGAAGAATTATTAGTGACAGAGGTTCTTGTTATACTGCCAAAAAGTTTGAAGGGTACTGTCAAAATCTAAATAGGAAACATGTATTGAATGCAACGGCAACACCTAGAGCTAATGGGCAGATTGAAAGGTATAACCGAACTATTCTAGCGTCATTGTCTGCTTCAATAAACGAGGAAGACCGATGGGATGAACAAGTCCAAAAGGTTCGATGGGGTTTAAATACAAGTGTAAACTCAGCTACAAAAAAATCTCCTTACGAATTGCTTTTTGGCTATTCTCCACGAAGTGTCGCTAATGCACTATTGGCTAATGAAGTTTGTAGAGCCCAATTATGATGAAAATTTGACCACAACTAGACAAGATGTTAGCCAAAAGCTAGAGGCTCAACAGAGCAAAAGTAAAGCTCTATACGATTCTCGGCGCTATTGCGGTAAAAAGTTTAGTTCTGGCGAATACGTGCTTGTCAGGACTCTACAAGCAAATAACTATGGGCAAAGCAAGAAACTTTTGCCAAAATATAGTGGACCCTATCAAATAACGAAAGTTTTGGACAATGATAGATTTGTGATTGAAGATTTAAAAGGGTCAATAAGATCACAAAAGAGATACAAAGGAATCGTATCTTTAGACAAGCTCAAGCCCTATAACGTTAATGTAAGCTCCGAATCTGAAGCAGATTCGCCACAAAGTGAAGTGGAATAAAGGGATGCAATTTTGTGATTTTCCATTGCCTCGAAATACAGCTGTGTAGTTTACTTGTTCTTGGATCTGGTTGTTAAAAAAAAAGGGGGTTAAAAGAATCTTTTTTAGTGTGTGAAAATAACACAGTACTGCGGTGGAGTATAGTCTTGGTTAATTCGCGATAATACCAAAATTATTCTCAACTGATGTCGGTCTAATAAAATTTAAAAACAAAGTATCCGAACGAGTTAAGCTGAAATTTCTGATGGTTAGTGGGGAAATACAATTTTGCATCACGCTTTGAGCAAGAAGGTATTTAAGCTAGCTAGCACATAAATTTAAAAATTATTAAATCAAAAGTTGTATGTAAGTATGTATGTTTGTAGTGATCAAGAAGCAATTACTATATAAGAATAAGACAAGGGTAAATTAAAGATAACTGAAGGGCTAATATAATAAGGTTATGATACTTATGATATGAGAAAAGTGTGTCAGTTGAAGAAAACTGTCTCACTATAAAACAAAAGAAAAGTTTATGAGATCTCTAATCCGTAAAAAGGGACATAAAAGGGGAGATTAGTTATTTGTTTTACTAGGCATAAAAGCACAAGATTTAATTAATTTTTTCTTCAAATTTGTTCCAATTCCACGCAAAATCGACTTTTCCATATTTAAATTGCGTTTCATTATCAATATCCAAATAACTAAATTATTTTATCAAAGGTAACCGGGCCCTGCGTTACTATGTTTACCGCTGATGATGTTTGTTGAATATGTTTGTTTACTGTTTACTTTGTCATTGTCAATTTTGAAAAGTTGTCATGTTAGAAATGGATTTACTGCAAAGTGAGGATGAATTGATGCAATTAACACCACCTGAGATAAGAGACCAGGCGCGAGATGTGGAATTTAACCTTTTACCAAAAAAATCAAGAACTGTATATGAACTCACATACAGCAGATTCATGGAATATAGACAGAAGAAAAATATAGGATCTTTCTCTGAAGATGTGCTGATTGTCTATTTTTCCGAACTTTTTCTGCCTAGGCAGTAAAATTGGACTTTTTATGCCTAGGCATTAAAAGTACAACTTCTAAGCCTGCCAAGTGTCATTAAAAGGCCGTTTTTAATGTCATTTGGAGAAAAAATATATTTTGTGCACGGATACCACTGAGAACTGAGTAGTAGGTCTAATGATGATCCTGCTTGTCGGTTTCTAAGTTCTTAGTACTGCGCAAAAACAACGAAGTTTTATGTAGAAAGGCTGACTTGTCTAAAGGAAAGATGAGTACGCTAAGGACTTGGTTATTAACAGGTGGAACTTCATGGATCACCACGAGGACGTGGATCAGGCCTGGAAAAGCGTTGGGCGAAGGTTGTGCTGAGTAAGCAAAAGCAAAACACGGGATTGATAAGCTCGCTGGGTCGAGATGGATTATGTTTTAGTTGGCTTTTGTGAAGTCTTGGCTAATATACATAGTCCGTTAAAAGTATTTTTCAGTATTACTATTATTATTGTTTATATATGTTATTAAAATTAATATTTAATATAAGGATTATTAAATGTTAATATTAATAATTTAAGTGGAGGGCTGATGGCACGGAACACTAATTAATTGTGCAAGTGTAGCTTGCACTTGACCGACTTTTTAATTTTTAGTTTGGATGACGTATTTTATTTTAATACATTTATGCAGCTTCAGTTCAAAGGAATTTATAGAAATGTATAAAAAACGGAGCCCAAAATAGAAGCTTTCTTCCGCCAGATATTTTAACATGAAATTATAATTACAAGATAAAATTAATTACCTTATTAGTTCCATAGCAAAAAGGCTGATTGAAGTGGTCCAGCACATTATCAACTGGAATGCGTCTGTTTATCTTAAAAGCTAAGCGCGTAAAAGATAACATAACAGTAAGTTAGACATTGCAAGATCATCTTGCAAACAAAGGGATAATAAGCTAACAGATTTGACAAAGGAAGATCGTCCATGGCATCTCCATCTCATTGAACGTGCAAAGAAGACCAAACTGGTGGGTCATTTTCGGGAGCATTAGGAGTAAAAAATCGCCCTTTTCTCTAAGTTCCGGTTCTCTACGCCCTTTTAAATTATGCTTTTTAGTGTATTCGTCTTTTCGGGTTTCTGGGAGATCGACGATAAGCTGATAAAAAATCTTTTATTTTGTCCAAAAGTTGGTTTGTTAAGCCGCCAAAAAGAATTATAGGTCGTAAAGTTGGATTATGTTGATGAAAAAGTGCTGGAAATTTGTTTCGTTTTTAATTTTTCCAGAGGATCATTTGTTAAAAAAGTTTGTATGGTAACTGCAACAATAAAGAAAAACTTTTAAATTGTACACTTTTATATTTCTGCTCTAAATTGACTACGTAATAAAGCCAATTACTTACTTTTTTACCGACATAAAGAATATTGTTCTGCAGTTTTAAGAAATCTGTAATAAAAAATTAACCTTGTGTTCTTTTTAAGAGCTTTTTGAGTTGAAACGCAGCAAATTTCAGAATATTTTTTAGCTTAGGGAAGTTAAATTGGTTTTAATAATAGTTATAAAAGTACATTGATTGTAAAATTAAAAAATCCAAAAAATAAGTTGCCTTCCTGTATTACTTTTCATACAGAATTTGAAACAGCATTAATATTTGTATACAGGGTGGGGACTCTAACTGGAACAAATTTGCTAGAAGTTTAGGAAAACGTATTTGTGAAAAATGCAAAAACCCATCGATTGAGATGTTTTGTAGGCTTCATACTCATAACAAAAATTTGTTTTTTCAAACGCCTTAAAGGGGTGAAACATAAGCCAACTTAATTTTTTTTTTAAATGGGAAGATACGACTTGTGGTACCTTGTTGGAAAGCTCTATTAAAGAAAAAATTGAATGTGCTATTGTTTTTTATTTCAATTTAACAAGTTAGTTTTAATTAGCGTTGGAGGCCTTAAATTAGAAATTACATAATAAAAAAATCTTTAAAATTTTATTTCCTATTTTAACAATTAATTGTTTCAAATGTGCACCATTTACTTCTTGGCAAATTGCTAATTGGTGGTAAAATTCATCCTGTAGTCTTCTTAGTATTTTGTTATTAAGCGAATTTCTAGTCTGATCCTAATTTTTAGTTCTTCAGTGTCTCTAGGTTTTGTATCATTTTTTAAGTAACCCCACAGGCAAAAACCTAAGGGGGTTAGGTCAGGCGATCTAGCTGACCATTCAATGGTTCTCCTTCGTCCAATCCATCTATTACGGAAAAAAGTATTAAGGTATTCCCGTACATTAGCTGCGTAGTGAGGAGGTGCACCATTCTGCTGGCAATAAATTCTTTGATCGAGGTTATGATCTTCAGTTGGAAATGTTTTAATTAGCTCTGGCACCAAAGTATTTTGAAAAAACTGGGGTAAAACCTAACCCAACTTACTTTTTTAAATGGGAAGATACCACTTGTGGTACCTTGTTGGAAAGCTCTTTTAAAGAGAAAATTGAATGTGCTATTGTTTTTTATTTCGATTTAACGGGTAAGTTTTAATTAGTGTTGGAGGCCGTAAATTAGAAATTACATATAAAAAAAATCTTGAAAATTAAAAAAATTGCGAAACATGGTGTTTGATTTAAGAATTGAAAATCAGTTCATACCGCCCCATGTAAAGTAAAAGCGACTTCATCAGAAAACAATATCCAATCCCAAAGAATTTGCTCGTCAATAATTAGGTTCATCAAGGTCTCACAAAACTCCACTCGTCGATCAGGATCATCTTCTAGCAACTCTTGCACTGGTTTCATTTTAAAAGACGTTTTCTCCGCCGATTTTAGAATTTTGAAAACCATTTTGTGACACAAATTATTTTTGCGAGGAATTCCTCTGGCTGGAGTTATTGGACTCTCTTGATACGTCAGGAGAATATCCAGTTTGGTATCCTCGCTTACATTCTGCGGTTTTTCTCGAGAGACATTCTTACCTGTCCGTGTATTCTAAAACGTGCCTCGATTTTGTTCATAGTGCTTCGGTTTAATGGTGGCAAATCCGGATGTTGTGCTTGAAATAAAGCTGCAACTTCGGCTTCGGGCGCATTCGCTCTACGGATCCCATCATCATTAAAATTTCTATTTTTGAACTTTCGATTAAGTACGGCATTTCTAACGTGGTACGAAAGTTAATTTTAAACTTTTGCAAATCAGAGTATAAAAGTTCTGCCAATTAAACGCCTGTCACTCTCACCTTCAGAACAATACTAAGGAACATGTGAATAATCCAACGAAGCTTCACGGGCTGTTTAAATAAAAAAATTATTATAAAACAACGGAACGAAATGATAAGGAATGCTAATGCAAAAAAGGAAAAAAATATTGGATGTAGCACCTATTTATTGCTGTATTGGGCCCTGTGTGGATCTTGTGGACCCTGTGAGGATTTAGGAGGTTGAAAATGTATGTAATATTTTGTTTTTAAAGCATACAGTTTACAAATCTGAAGGTCTGTCGATTTTTTTTCTAATTTAACGCCTCCAACACTAAATAAAACTAACCCGTTAAATCGAAATAAAAAACAATAGCACATTTATTTCCAACAAGGTACCACAAGTGGTATATCTTACCATTTAAAAATATTAAGTTAGGTTATGTTTCACTCCCTTAAGGGGTTTGAAAAACAAATTTTTGTTATGATTATGAAGTCTACAAAACATCTCAATCGAGGTGTTTTTGCATGTTGCCCAAATATTTTTTCCTAAACTTTTAGCGAATTTGTTCCAGTTAAAGTCCTCACCCTGTATAACTATGTCCGAAATTTGTTTCGTTTGAGTGAAACAACAAGTTGCAATTAATAATAATTACTTCCATCAATTGGAAACTGCTGTTTTTAATGTGATCCCACACCTAAAATTTAAAAATTGAGCTACCTTTTTAGACCTTTTTAATCTATAGTTATATATATTATTAGTCTATAGTTCGAGTGGAAAACTCAAACTTCGTATCTACGAAACATAACACATAATATCGTGTTTATTTATACCACTAGTAAAAGTTAAACTCCCTTAAGCTAATAAAAGAAGTTATTGAAGTTAGTTTTATCGCCCAAAGTTAGCAATTTAAAACTTTTAAGGAGCAGGTAAAAATGAAATTCTCTTGTCTCGTACCTGGATGTAGCACATTCAAAAAAGAAATTTGTATAATTCATGCGAAAAAATTTTACGCTAACTGATGCGAAAAACGCGTGTTTGCAGGTTAATGTCGAGTCTCAGGCGCCATTTCCATCTCTAATAACCCAAAATAATGGTTAAATATTGTTTAACTTGCGTGTCGGTTCTTTTTCTTTATTATGGTAATGGCGCTTTTTTCTCACGTTGTTGATGTAAAAAAAGATATTATGTTTTAATGGTGAAATTAGATGGAATAAATTTTATTTAAATTAATTTACAGTAGATACATTTTACGGGTATAGTATGAAGAAAGGAAAAATCGAAACCGCAAGGTAAATGGAGGAAGGTTTAACGCTTCAGCCCTAATTACCGCGGCCGAGGAAGAAAACTTAGATGTAGAGCACGTCTTAAGGTGCGGTTTCCTCGGGGCGACCATGATAGGCGATCGTCGCTCGGTGTTGATCGTAACCCACTGCTCAATGCTCAATGGCTCAGTCGCTCAACACATCCCCCTGGAGGGAGACGGTTACATTGATTTGAAATTGAGCAGTGGTTCACGTTCATCGCCGAGCGACGAGCGACGATCGCCTATCATGGTCGCCCCGAGGAAGCCGCACCTTTACACAGTTGAAGGTGGAGTTTTCGTACCAGACTGTATAAATGTTGCTGTTCCTAAAAGAAAGTCATAGAGCATTTTTTATTTTTTAGTTTCATATTTTTGCATACATTACACTCGCTCATTCTTTCTTTTTATCATTATTTATAATAACCTTGTTTTAAGCAACATACCACCCGAACTTTCATAATGTAGCTCGTTTTTATCCGCAGAAAAATATTTTGCAAGTTTCCGGTTTTCCATTTTAATAATTAAATGCAATAAAATTGTGAAAAGCGTATTTTGCTGGGGGTTGCAACATTTTATGGCCGGCTTCAAAAGTTATAAAAGGCACAACCTCCATACATTCTACATATTCATAAGATTTTTTTACTGTTTATATTATGAATACGTATCAGAGCGTAAAAAATCCAGAGCAAGGAGAATGGACGTAAAGATTTTTTATTCAGTTTGTTACGTGATTAAACGAGCGAGGAGGAACGATGATTTAGGATATAAACAGAGTGGTGAGTGGTTTTCTTCCTTATTCAATTGTTAAATGAATTAAATACATATAAAGCCGATTTTATGAATTCTTGAATCTCGAATGTTCAACCGCTATGCTCGTCCTTGGTCATTTTATCGAAATATGTTTGTTTGTTACGAAACAACACATCGAGATGTCACAAAAAATACAGACTACTTTTTACCTTAACTGGGTAGATTTGGTAGTTCCTGCCTGATATACAATAGGGTGGGTCGAAAAAAGTGAATTTTCGAGTATCGAATTTTAAAAGTGCGGAAAAGTTGCGAATTCGCATGCCAATAAAGGGAAAACAATTTACAAAATTCCTATGTTTAATCTTCAGTTCGCGCAAAGGAGCTAAACTTTGAAGAAGATGACAAAAAATACCTTAACGCTCAAATTTTACAGATTAAGTTCTTCGACTCTAAGACAAACACATAAGTTTGATTGTGAACAATACAACATGTCAATCTCCATCGAAAAAACAAAATGCATGACTTTCTCCAAGGAACCGGTAAGATGTCAACTCGTAATAGCCAAATGAGCAGGTAATGAGCTTTCGCTATTTGGGAGCGGACACATCAATCAGCAACAACCCGATAAACGACATCAAGGCAACAAATCTGCAGCAATATCAGGTTGTTTAAGGGGTCGGTGTTAAAGTGCGGATATATAAACCATGTGTTAGACCGGTGCTTACCTATGGTATCGAGACTCGAGCTGACACAAATCTTGCATCTTAAGAACAGCAGAGATGAAAACCTTAACAACCATCGCAAGAAAGACCCTTAGGGATAGGGTAAGAAACAGCGACATAAGAGCAGCATGCAAGGTGGAGGACGTGGTCAGATGGGGAAGGAAGAGAAGGAGATATTGGCGGGACCATGTGGATAGGACGAACCGAAACAAACTGGCATACATCGCTAAAGACGGAAAACCAGCAGGCCGACGACCATTAGGAAGACCACCCAAAAGGTGGAAAGATAGCTGGAGTTCTGTATCACAAGAAAATCAACAAAACTCGGTCGGCCTTCGCAACTAACAGACCTTTAAGGTCTTCTCTAAGATGAAGAAGTGAAGAAGAAGACTTCTAATATCCTCAACATTCGTCATTTTGGTTACCTGATAATAAGAAAAATATTTAAAATCGCGGGCTAGATTTTGGGTTCGCAAGCAAAAGGCATAAAGTTTGCGAATTTTTGGTGAAAAATTGATATTTTTACATTTTTACCAACAGACGTAGTGTTGTTTTAAAAATATATACCATTTTTATTGACAAATTTGTTCCTATGGGTGATTTTATATATTTAACTTTAATCCGCAAACATCAGCTTGCAGCTCTTCGCCTATTTCGCAAAATTATTTTTACTGAAATGACCCAGAATTCACCACGTGGAGGTAGCTGCAATTCGAGTTCCACGTCCTTCTCAACCATCCAACGATTCAGAACGTGGTAAATTGTGTTGGTTCATCAGTATCAGTCAAGGGCGTTATCTTGAAATCGGATTTTTGGTCGAATTTTGGCATCAAAGATCTTTAGTGCAAAGTTGCTTTAATATAGCCATCTCTTTTATCTTGTCCGCACACTTTTCCAGCGGACTCTGTCACAAGTTTTACGCATCCTTCAACTGCTTCGGTGTAACAGGGAAAGTTAAACACTTCAGACCCAGGCAGATTTTTATTTTGCAGAAATGACGAAATATTCTCTGTTGTCAAGCTCTCCATCATTAGAGGGGGCGACAGTTTACATTTCGTCCACATTATTATTAAACTAATATGATATGTATATATATATATATATATATATATATATATATATATATATATATATATATATATATATATATATATATATATATATATATATATATAATAAATGGTCAAGCGTGAGTGGACAATTATTTTAAAATGGTTATAAAAATTTAGCCACTTTCAGTGTTGTTAATGTTCACCAGCCTTAAATTAAAATGAAAGGCACATTACTCAGGTCAACTGTTGCAAAATCACAATTAAATTGCCTTTCTGTCTTTTGGTTGTTGAAATGGTATAGATTTTGCAACAGCACTGTTGTTCAAAATAGAATAACACGATAATGCAAGAGCTTAAATCTAAACAATAGTAATTTTCTGCTTAACAGAGGACATACTATTTTAAGGAATTTATAAATGGAGTATTTCTTTGAAACATGAGTTTTAAAAGTTTTTTTAAATAATATTTTTGTTTTAGGTAAGTTTAATGGGCCATTCATTACCTATGCTAAACTAAGAAGCTAATGGTAGGTACTTAGAATTAGTAGGATTTTACCTTAAAAAACGATAAAGCATGGTTTTTTTAAATTTCTCGTAGTTTTCTGGTAATGGGCTTAGCTAGTTCAGTAGTTACAAAAAAAGCACTGTATTGGTGAAACACTAGAAATGTAATAAAATACCTGAAAATCTATCAACTTATCTCCCTTAATGTTTGAAGCGAACCTTTCAAAATTAATTTTTTAATGGTAATCAAAACTAGTAATTGAAAAACCGCAGAAAAAAACTATTTGATCTCGCAATGATAATTAGAGATCGGCGGTTAACCATTAAAATGCTGCGGGCAAAACACGTGATGATCAAAGAGAAAAGGAATAAATAACGAAACGGAATGTCGGACATTGAAAGCACGATTTTTACGCTTGAGAGAAATTGTCCAGTCGCTATGGCCGGCATCAGCCATTCACTGAGTTTGTTTTGAATTGAAGTAGGGTCGGACTAGCATGAAAAGCCCTAAGTAGGGCTCAGAAAATTAATTATGATAAAATAATTACAGTCAGGGTGCAGAGGGAAAGATCGCCTATAAGATTTCGAACTTACCGGGGTTATTCTATTTTTTTAAATTATGATTTGTTTGTGATCGATCTTTATAATCTTGAATTGGACAATCTCTTCAATTTGGATGATATAGATCAGATGTTGGAGGTGTTTAGTCGAAACATTGGTCTGTTACTTAACATCCATGCACCTCTTAAGGTCTTAAAATATACGAAGACTCCTACTCCGTGGATGACAGATAACACAACATTAATTTATTTTACGTATTTACGTATTTCTTTAACCCGTTACAAAATACGATCAGCTCCAATCACCCCCCCCCCCCCCCCAAGCACCAAAAAATTATTACAAGGAACCTAGAAATTTAGTTATAATCTCAGTTCGTAATGAGAAAAAAGCATTTTTAAATTTTAAATATATATCTGATCCTAAGAGGTTTTGGCAAACATTGAAATGCATAAATATTTCTCCTTCATCAAAAAATGTAACTAGTGCCGTTGGTGGCCCTGAATTATTTAGTAAATTCTTTGTTGAGAGGGTGCCCACGCCTAGTGTTAGGCTCTAATTCGGGACCTATATTCTAACAAAACGTACGAACATGTCATTAATCAGCTGTTTTTTTCTGTTAAAATTTTTGAAATTATTTTTTCTTTTAAAACAACTGCTAAGGGCATTGATGGGATTGATTTAAAAATACTATCGTTAATAATACCCTATCTTACCCTCATATTACGTATATAACAAATCAATGTTTGGCCAACAAGGCATTCCAAAAAATCTTGAAAAAAGCTGACATAATTCCTGTGCCTAAAGTAAGTAATATATCGGTAAACTCTCACTTTCGCCTTATAAGTATACTTTGTTCATGTCTAAAGGGTGGATCGAAAAAATCTTTTTTTGGATTTTCAGTTGACCTTACCTGGCGAAAGTTGTCAGTAGATATCATGATTGTTTTAGCCAAATCTCAGAATTTTCGAACATCATCTTCAGGTTCCCCGCGAGTGTCAAAGTTTAGGGAAAATGTCAATTTTTTACCTTTACCAAAAAAATAACGGAATGTTTTTCTTTAATTAGTTTACTTGGGATGATATGCCCAATCAATGTTGTATTATTAAAAAAAAACTCGGAATTTTTGATAAGCATCTAGAGGTTCCCCTGCTGTATACAAATTAAGAAAAAAATTAAAATAAGTTAAAAACTTAAAAAAATATATTTTTTCTCCAAATGACATTAAAAGCGGCCTTTTAATGACACTTGGCAGGCTTAGAAGTTGTACTTTTAATGCCTAGGCAGAAAAAGTCCAATTTTACTGCCTAGGCAGAAAAAGTTCGGAAAAATAGACAATCAGCACATCTTCAGAGAAAGATCCTATATTTTTCTTCTGTCTATATTCCATGAATCTGCTGTATGTGAGTTCATATACAGTTCTTGATTTTTTTGGTAAAAGGTTAAATTCCACATCTCGCGCCTGGTCTCTTATCTCAGGTGGTGTTAATTGCATCAATTCATCCTCACTTTGCAGTAAATCCATTTCTAACATGACAACTTTTCAAAATTGACAATGACAAAGTAAACAGTAAACAAACATATTCAACAAACATCATCAGCGGTAAACATAGTAACGCAGGGCCCGGTTACCTTTGATAAAATAATTTAGTTATTTGGATATTGATAATGAAACGCAATTTAAATATGGAAAAGTCGATTTTGCGTGGAATTGGAACAAATTTGAAGAAAAAATTATATGTTTCACACGGCAGAAAA
Organism: Philopedon plagiatum; assembly: GCA_963971165.1. Taxonomy (NCBI): domain Eukaryota; kingdom Metazoa; phylum Arthropoda; class Insecta; order Coleoptera; family Curculionidae; genus Philopedon; species Philopedon plagiatum. The sequence goes on along the minus strand of OZ020190.1, from coordinate 316,233 downwards.
GCAGATTTAATGCCTTGGCTGGTTTCATAGCCTCGCTACGCTCGGCTATGAAACACCAGCCGCGGCGTTAAATCTTGTGCTTTTATGCCTAGTAAAACAAATAACTATTGTGTAATTTTTCTTAAGCAAATGATTTTTGTTTTGCTTGACAGACGAAACAAAATCATTTTTTGGTATTAAAATATGGAAGCTTGTTCCTAGAGTCTATTTTGGCCCTAATGAATCCGTCTCTAGCTTCTTGGCCTGAAACAGCTAGAGAAGCCTCTGTTACAAGCTTAATACTCCTCTCCACAGCTTGGGTGTGGCAAGGAAATGTAGGAAGAGGCATATTTTAAAATTTATGCCACACCCAAGCTGTGGAGAGGAGTATTAAGCTTGTAACAGAGGCTTCTCTAGCTGTTTCAGGCCAAGAAGCTAGAGACCGAATCATTAAGGCCAAAATAGACTCTAGGAACAAGCTTCCATATTTTAATACCAAAAAATGATTTTGTTTCGTCTGTCAAGCAAAACAAAAATCATTTGCTTAAGAAAAATTACACAAAATATATTTTTTTAAGTTTTTAACTTATTTTAATTTTTTTCTTAATTTGTATACAGCAGGGGAACCTCTAGATGCTTATCAAAAATTCCGAGTTTTTTTTTAATAATACAACATTGATTGGGCATATCATCCCAAGTAAAATAATTAAAGAAAAACATTCCGTTATTTTTTTGGTAAAGGTAAAAAATTGACATTTTCCCTAAACTTTGACACTCGCGGGGAACCTGAAGATGATGTTCGAAAAGTCTGAGATTTGGCTAAAACAATCATGATATCTACTGACAACTTTCGCCAGGTAAGGTCAACTGAAAATCCAAAAAAAGATTTTTTCGATCCACCAGAGAGTCATCTATGAAGAAAATCATGATCACGTTACGACAAGTAAAATTTTACCATCTACACGGTCTGGATTCCGGAGAGCCCATAGCACCACTTCCGCCTTACTCCACGTCACGGATGGTTTGTATAGAGCGATAGATATAGTAATAAAAACTCGTGTCTAATATTGCTTGATTATAGTAAAACGTTTGATGTCCTTAACCATGCTGTTTTGCTGGAGGAGTTCCGATACTATGGTTTCGGTCAGAATGCACTTAAATTTATGAAGAGCTATCTTACTGGTAGGGAGCAGAGGGTGGTCTTGGCGTCTGAGCCTCCATCTGCATTTTTTCCACTTATAAGGGCGTTCTTCCCCAGGGTAGCCACTTGTGCCCTATTTTGTTCTCGCTCTATACTGCAGACATCTACTGTCATCTTAAACACTGCTTATCCCACCAGTATGCTGATGATATGCATATACCTATATTCTTCTTTTACCCTAGATTGTAGCGATCTTTCACTGTAAAATGCTGTACAAAATTTAAACAGGTTGCCCAATGACCTCAAATCCTGTTACATTGTCGAAGGTGCAAGAAAAAAGTTGAAAAGGTTTATAAAGAATGGAGAAAACTAGGTGTCTGTTGTGACTTCTCTGGTAGTTTGGTTCTTTAAACAATGAAAAGGAAAGGCCAATTATTTTTACTTATTTAAGAAAAAAAAGTGTTATTTAAAAACATTTTTTGTCAAAAAAGGTGGTTAGGTAAAATAGAACTGCTAGATCTCGCCACCAAGATATTAGAAATTATGTATTTTTTTTTATTATCTTACAACCCACAAGCCTAAGTACTAAGGTACCGTGGGTTGTATATCACGCAACCAAATCACACGCCCAGTGCTGGAAACATCCCTAAGGGTTTTACCAGCCCTTTAAGAGGGTTTGTGGGGTGGTACCTCCTCGGTCGAGGAAGAATTCCTCTACCACCTTCCTTGTATGTATAGTTTAAATACAGGCCTATTTATTTATTTATATTCGCTCTAATGCAGAAAAGGCCTCCTTTGATTATATTTATGATTTAAATAAGGGATTTGACCAGATACAGTGTTGTGTTTTGCTCCAACATGAAGCTTAGGCGTCTGAGAAGTCATGGTCACTCTTTCCATTTTCGAATCGTTTAGCACGGTGTAGCAATTCGTTCAGTTTAGTTCCTTTAGGCTTTGTTTTCATATGGTTTTCATTCAAGTCTACCATCCCCCTTTTTTACTATCAGATCAGTATAGAATAAGATACTTTCTTTATACTTTTACTGTCACTTGAAACTAAAATGTAAGGCCTTTAAGCAAAGGCGTGGGTTTCAGAAATTACGTAGTCTGAATAAAATAAGATTTAACGTCATACTAAGGGCAAAGGTTACGACTGGCACTTTCTTCTGTTTACTAAATACTAAAAAAAGTGTCAAATAATTTTTCTTCCAACACTCTAAGCCAGAAAGAGTTGTTATAAGTACGAGTACATAATAAATATGTGAAATAAGTCTTGAAGTTTCTGCGTTCTGCTCGTCGCTTTTTCAGCCAAAATTCTATAAAATTTGAACAGTATTCTGATCTTTGTGTAGAAATTTTTGAAGGTGTTTTTATCTTGCTTTAAATACAATAATAAAACCAAACGAAATTTAAACGGTTATATTAGATTTTGGCTGTTATTGAATCCCTATATAAAAATGCCTCTTTAATATCACTAGACTTGGAAAACCTACCCACGTTAATCGACAACAAATAAATCCGTTATAATAATAACTGTATAATCTCGTTAAAAGGGAGTGAAATATGTTCATCCGCCATAAAAAGTTGTAAAGGACTCTACCAGGAAATTTTATTTTAAAATACTGACAAAGAATATCAGCAGAGCTATTCTTTGGCGTTAAAACGCCGAGTTTTGAGGCAAAAAGGGTTCGTTTACGAGCTCGGGCTAATAAGAGACTCGCTTAAGGGGAAGAGGCTAATTTAGACTGAATTAACCGGTAATCGACTAAAATTAATTTTAAACACAGGCGAGATAAGATCACAATTTCGTGGGAGACAGCCATAATAGCGCCCTAATTGACTAGTAATAATAACTTTTATGATAATTTTTGAATACGGCAATTTGATTTTTTTATGCGCTTTTTTTATACCCACATAAAAACTTTGTGGTTAACTTCCTTCGCCAAACGGAAGAGTATTCTAACATTTCAATGTCCCTATAGATTACAAGAAACATGGTTTCCCATTTCCACCTTTCTATGTCGGATATATTGCCTAAAAAACTGAACTTATCAAAATACAGGATTATTTGCTGAAATTGAAAAGTGCACCTGAATCTATCACTGTCAAGCAAATTATTATCTTAAATTTATTCTATTTGTCCTGAAGATGATATTTTTTAGACGAAAATGCCCGTGATTGCAACAAAAGGGTCCCCTAATTACAAAAGACAACTGAGTGTCCACGAAACTATAGACGGTTGTTCCATAATCATGATCCCGCTGATTTTATGTACCCACGGTACTCATCGTCAGTTCCTATGGCGTAGAGGTATTATTATATTGCCGACTCAAATTAAGGAAGCCAACTGCATTCAACTGATTTTTAACGGGGAAGAAGCGCTCACTAGACGATAGAATTGACAAAGATTCCAAATATCACGATAATGAAGACAAAGACGAAACGAAAACATTCCCCGTTATAGTAGTTAGCAAATCAGCTGAAGAGGATGCCATTTGAGTTGCCAATACTCGTGTGTATTTCGGTATAAAATGAACCCGTTTTGCAAAATGACCCAGAGAGCGCATAGTGCACGCACTACACTCCCCCAGAAATGGCCGGTTGTAGATGAATACGTTTCAGCTGACAAAGGAGGATATAATGGCGTAACCTATACATAGAATATCTAATAACTACTGGTTTAATAAAGGAATGCTGCAGTCATTTAACCAAAACAAAGGTCTGCAGACTGCTGCAAGTTTTATTAATGTATTGTGTACACTTTTCTTTTGGTATATTTATTAACGCTATCTCAAAATATTTTTGTAGAAAAGTGAAAATAACATGAGAAAAGTGGTACGTGTCTATCAAAACCAACAACTAGATTTAGCATTCGAGGCAGAGCTGGGCAAACTACTTGAAAAAAGTACTGGAGTTTAACTACTAACGACTTTATCAAAAAACTACTAACTACTAAGTAGTTAGTAGTTAAATATTTAACTACTTTTTAGCTAAAACCCAAACATTTACCGTTGTGGCTCAAAAAACTAGTGCCGTAGCCGTACTTACCAAAATTATTAAAAAAAAGGACGTGAACCTATAACATCAAGTAAAAAAATTCAAATAAATTTTTTATTATTTAAACTTTATTCTCAAGTTAATTGTCCAGCGTCCACTGACTTAAATTTAAACATAAATTATTATTATTAACACAGTTCCTTTTTGGTACAAAACTAAAACATATTAGGTAATAGTAGGAGGTATTTGAAAATATCCTAATAAATTTTGATTTTTAGAAAACTTTCAAAACCTGCAAATTATCTATTTGCTTATCGCCTACTGGACTGGAAACGCCCGACGAAAAATTCTCGAGAACTTGTTCTAACTAGATTTTTGGCACGCGTCGACGTACACGTAATGTAATAGTAATGACGTAATGTAGGGAAGTAGTTGAATATTTTCAAAAGTAGTTAAATTACACATAATTTTTTTCCAAAAAATGAACAGACTTTACAAAAGAAAAAACACTAAAAAGTATGTAATAATATTTTTACGTATTTATAGTTGTGTTTAATGGTAAACTTAATTTTGTTCAAAGTAACTTGTACACCGAAGTTCAGAACTTTGTAGTCAGCCCAATTTTAAAGTATATTTTAATTTTAGTTATTTATTACTAGGTCAGCCTAATTGCGTTCGAGATTTCCCGCTATATTCTCCCTCCTTCTTCGTCTTATCGCAACCTCTTTAAATTTGTATTTTTAGACCTCAGTAGTCCCGAAAATGAAATAGTTTATATTTTTAAAGAATTTTCCACCTAGTCCTTTCGCCCCCCTCCCCCGCCATAATTTGTTTTACATCCGATACATGAACTTAGCTTTTTTGACTTTAATAACCCCGAAAATGACCCATTAATCAACATTTTTGGAGAAATTGGCAGTCGCTCCTCTTTATCCGCCCTCAAGTAGTTAGTACTGAGTAACTACCTACTTTTTTAACTACTTTTTGGGTATTTTATGCACACTTAAAATAATCGAGTATAACTACTAGGAGAAAAAAAGTGGTAAGAATACAACTACTTTTACAGAAAAAGTAGTTAACTACTTTTGTAGTTAACTGCTGCCCAACTCTGGAAATACTTAAACATTATTAAAAGTAGTTGAATTACACAAAAGTAGTTAATATACCTTAAGTAGTTAACACTGAGTAGTTAACTACTTTTTTGAGTATAACTACTAGGAGAAAAAATGTAGTAAGAATAAAACTACTTTTACAGAAAAAGTAGTTAACTACTGCCCAGCTCTGATTCGAAGTACGTTCCACTAACCCAGTTAGCATCATCAAGGGCGATTGAAACTGAGACTTAAGACAAGAAACAAGAGAAGAGATTATTGTTAAAGAATTACGACAATAAAAAAATATACCTACGTAAAAAGTGTGATTTAGTCCATAATGAGAGGAATATAGCAAGGTTTTCTATACCTATTGTTCAGATATAATATAATTTTTTGGAAAATCTTGTTTATTAGCAGCATAAATTGAAAAAAGTGGCAATATCATCGATAGATCGTATAACTCGCGTATGAATAAAACATGCTTCACTCTCTGGATATTACAAGGGATGTTAACACGCCCCGCGGGCTTCGCGTGGTTATGATTTCTACCCGATTGGAATTATTTCGGGGAAAAAGCGATATTAAAAGGAATGATCTCGGGAATAATCGCAAAATGAAGTGGAATATGTGCAGCGTATAGTGAACGCTAATGGGTTTGTTGATGGCCCGTTTTTGCTCGCTATAGGGTTATTAAAATCGAACATTATGTCTTTGTCAACAAGGAACTGACTAAAACTTTTTTTTATTCTTATTCTGTTTCACGATTAATCTGTAATAATTAGAGTGTCAACATGATATAAGCTTTATAGGCAAAATTACATCGTGAATTAATTAATTAAATAGTTGTAAAGAAAGGAATATAACATTTAAAAGAATTGATTTTTCTCCAGTTTAAGTTGTCTGTAGTTTCCAGTATTATCAAAGCGCACAGAGTGCAGCAAACCCAACCTGAGCAAACTCAAGTTCAAGTTCAAAGACAACTTCTCGCAAAACCGGCAGCGCTCGCACTGTTTAATATTTGCACGAATCATTTCGAGCCCTTTCGACTCCCCTCTATCTCCGAGTCTAGTTACGTTACAGGACTGAATTTTTTCAGGGGGGTTAAGGTAAGGTAAGAAGCAGTATTCCAAATTTCATACGTCATCATAAATCTAGGGTACTTGCAATCGAGCTAGAGCTTTGAAATTTGGAACATAGATAGTGTTTAAGGTGATAATTGTGAGAAAAATCAATAATCAAAAACAATCCAACATGGCGGATTCTGACACGATATAGCGACTTCTGCTTTGGAAAGTTACAGAGTGCAGGCAGTCGGTGTATATACTAAAACTAAATATCATTTGGTTTTATAAGTATCTGAACCAAAAGTTATGAAATCCCACCAAAAACGTATATGTAAAAAAGCAGGCCAAGTTTTCGTCAAGACTGTGTGTTTTGTTAACTGAACAAAATAACTGATGTAGAAATTCAAGTTCCTTGGCGACACGTTATTAGCAGTGTTTTGATAAGCACAGAAAAATATTGTGTGGATTGATAAATTTACGGACTTGGCAAGTTTTCAAGGGTCTCAAACTTGCCAAGTTTGGTCTGTAAATTTATCAATTCACACAATATTTTTCTGTGCTTATCAAAACACTTGCCTATCCTTGCCTCCACTAATAACGTGTCGGCAAGGAACTTATCATAATTTCTACATTTCAAATATTTTTTAAAGATAACAAAACACACAGTCCTGACGAGAACTTGTCCTGTTTTTTACATGTATGATTTCGGTGGGATACATACTTACTCACACTTCTTTTATAACCTTTATGGACACAGAGAACGATCGGATTGGTAAAAAATTAATCAACAAAAAATCATATGACACTATATCCACTCGTTTCGAAGCTATTAGGATGGCAACAACGTATTGAAGGCAAAACAGAGTTTTTCTAATCGGTGCAGTACACGTAATTATTTTTCCATTATCGGCCCGACCGAAGCTGCTAAATCAAACAAGTTGAACGTCCCGAAATAACCCCTTTTACTCAATAATCCTGTTTAGTATTTAAAATCCAACTTTAAAAAGGGTATACTGTTCCTGTAATCCGCTTTACGAGTTGTGCATATTAAAGTTAACCCGCCGCGCGCTTTTTTCCAAAAACCCGCTGACTAGGGAGCTTCGAAAACCAATTTCGCGACAACTTGAGACATTCATCTGTATTCGGCGAGGACTAGCTAACAATTACGAATTTTTCCAACTCGTAAACGTGGCGCGAATGAAAATTGGACCGACTGACAGATTCCATAAAGAAATTAACGTTCTGCGGCTAGAATAATTGTAAGTAATTACATTTTTATGCAAATCGTTTGACATTTAAAATATTATGTCCTAGTGGAGAGGCTGTTGTCATGCCGGAATACTATTTATAGCCATATAAATTATTACCAAATGGAAATATATGTAATAACAAATTTAAAATTCGGATAATTTGGCTTAAGGGGACGCTCATTAGCTACTCTATAAGATTTTACATATTGATATTAAAGAGATAAAAATAAAGTTCAATTAATTATTTCATCCTGCTAATCATGTTTTTATAAACAGGTTACACCTGATTTGAATTTGTTGAAAATCAATTTTTCTAACTTGATTCGTGACTTGAATCAAAATTGCACAAGGTGACAGATTACATAAAGAAATAAACGTTGTGTGGCTGGGGTTATAAGCAACTTTATGTTTATATAAGTCGAGAAGTTTCCAAAATGCCAGCGTAATTAAAAATACTTGAATTTGGAGACCAAATTTTCTTAGTTTTTGCTCCAGTGCAGGTATAGAGAAGATAGTTTAAATAAAATCTTACAATTCCAAGCGAACAGAGCGACAAATAAAGCCAGGCATTGTGGCTTCACATTCTGTACCCAGATTTAGGTCTAAAATAATTGCCTGATAGGCTGAATAAGCTTGACAGGTAACATGAAAGCAGCTAAGAAGTTTGTTAGCCTACTGACGATTCGTTACAGTTCCACAATGGAGTTTATGTGAAAAATTAGTAATTAATACTCACATGAAATTGAAGCAAGCTCCGTTTTCTATATTCGTTCTGCTCACTTTTTATCTCTATAGCCGATTTTAAATCCTATTAAAAACATTTCTATAAAAAGGCTAAAGAAGTGACACCTAAAATACAGCCAAGTTCAACTCCATTGTAAATAACTTTCTTTCAAAAGCATTATATTTAAAAAAAAAGATTTTTTCCAGTTTAGGATGATTGTGTAACTTGGGCCTTTCTGCACCACAACCGTTGCGTCTAGTTTATGTGCGGTGGTTGCGTAGTTGAGTTCAAGCACATGGTATTTTATGTCGAGTTACTTCTAAACCTAATACCGAGTATTAGGTTTAGAAGCGGTTTGCTACATTACACCTATTTACTTCTTGGTTAATATTTTCAACCTATTATGGTTTTAGTATGTCCTTTTAATTTGATTTCATTTAATGCTAATACCTTTATAAAAAAAAAATGGTCACTTGTTAACAATTAGAGTTGATTGAATTCCGGTCATAGGGAATTCAGAACTGAATCCTTTGGGCTGGTTGGTTTTGGAGAAGTTAAATTGAACTGGATGTAAAAGTTGGCGTCCAGGGGAATAGACCGCGGTTTATTCATTTTACGGGCTTATTTTTTAGATAAATGGATAATTGGGGTCAGGCAAAAAACAAAAACTGATTTGCAGTCTAGGAAAACTTTTTGTTTTATCCATATAGAATAAATACGAAATGATTTTACTGGCTTACATTTCAACACCTATTTATGATAAGTTCTTTCTACGTTGTCTTATCATAAAAATACTTAATCTTATTTGATATTTATTTCGGTGCCGTTCTAATATGCGGTCTACCGTCCTACATACAGTCTATGTGTGTACGCTATTATTCTAATATGCGGTCTACCTGCTAATAACTTTAACATTTAATATCTAATTGTGAGCAGTGCCTAACTCCGCCCGCATAATTATTCCAAAAATAGTGATCTCTCAGGTATGTTAATCCTGCACCCCAATTCCGCCCCGAGCGTATTTACTTTATTTTTGCGAGTTTGGGAAAATCCGATTAGAGTATTAAAGTAATAAAATAATATAAATTGTGTTTACAACAGTGAGGAAGGAATATCTTTGAGAAATTATCAATGTTAGATTTTCTTAAGATTGTTTCTTACCAGTACAATCAAAGTGTAAACATTGATAATTTCTCAAAGATATTCCTTCCTCACTGTTGTAAACACAATTTATATTATTTATGTTAAAGTTATTAGCAGGTAGACCGCATATTAGAATAATAGCGTACACACATAGACTGTATGTAGGACGGTAGACCGCATATTAGAACGGCACCTTTATTTCTTAGTCAATACCAGCAGTTTTAATTTAAATACATGTTGTTTTTTAATAACAAAGTATAATATTCGGCGTACCCATTAAATTATTGTTGACAATTACTTAAAACGAAAAAGAAAACATTCATAAAAGAAAAGCTTGCAAGGAAAATAAAAACGTCAATAATACCCTCCATAAAACCTTTTTTAAAGAAAAATAAATTCGAGCGTCTCAAACAGAAGTTGAATATATCTTTCGGTATTGTAAATATCAGGGAAATTTGGTTGTTTGAAGTTTGCAGCATTAGTCTTATCATTATTGCCAGGTCATTTGCTTCAAAAGATGACTGTGTGAAAGCTTTTATACAAGAGTGTGTTCCGGGATCATTACCAAGATCCAGGTATTTTATGCGATGAAGGAAGTATTTTTTTTTAATTGGTACACTCCACAAAAGAATACTTCACCCTATAACATACATCAGGTTTTTTATTTAACAATAGTTGGTAAAAATTTAAATAATTTTTGTATCCACTATTTTTGGTTAGATGGGTGTTGAAATATTTTTCCTATCGATATTATAAAGAAAAATAGTACCTATGTACTTTAATAAAATTGGAAAACCAAATACTTCCTGTCTCGATCAAAAGAAAACATTTAATATCTGGTTTTCGATACGAAGAAGGCACGGCACCGGCTTTCTACCTGAAGAAATATTATTCTTTTAGGTCAACACCTAATAAAAAAGCCCCTTGAAAAGTTGACCATACCTTTTTTCCCTTCAGGGATCGTCCTTAAGAATAATCAAGTGTTTTAATCTTTTCAGTTCATGTAACTGGGCGGGACGAGCGACATTCCGATCTTACGGAGTTTCTTTTAACTCTGGGTTAGAAGTTTTTTAGATTATTTGGAGATGGTTTCAAATTCGATTGATTTTCCAGAATTTCATTTCAAATATTTAAATTTTGTTGACCTGTTACTTCGTATGTAAAAAGGATAATAATTTGAACATTGATGTTAACGCGAAGAACTCTCAATATATAAAACTGGTCAATCAAAACCAAAAAGTAATTTTATTTTTAACATGCACCTCAAAGTCATAATAATGTCATTCAGATTTTTTAGGATAGGATTTTGCTCCCCGTCACATTTTTTGAGAATGTATTCACATATTTTAAAGTAATTGTTAATAACCAACCAAAATTCAGTAAAAATTAAAAAGCTTAGTCTATCTTGAACAAAAAATTTAAAATGTTCAACGCATTAACCCTATGATATTCAGATTAAGAAAACCAGGCATTAGTTGAATCTTTTGTTATTTTCTTTAGTGTCGCATTTTAATTAGTGAGTCTTTTGATTTGGTATTAATGAAAAAATAAATCTTTTAGCTGTCCGTTTGACTTGGAGAAAATTTATTTGAATTTTAGGCAGTTTTTTCGGTTTGGTAGACATGAAAAATTGTCTATTGACTGTAGAACTCGATGGATTGAGTTCGTGAAAGTCGTTAAAAATTTTAATACTGATTGTGTTGAGGATTTTCAATCAGTTATTTAGAAAGAAAAGGAAATTTAATTTTTGGTATTTAACAAGTGGTTAAGAAGCAACTTTTACTTGACAAGGAACATATACAGTAATACAAATAACGATTGAATAGTCATACACGCAAGTGTCTGGCAAACTTTGTGAAAGCGTTGTACTCGTAAGTAATATTTAATAACATGCTTTTGTGATTTTTTAACAATGTAAAGGTTTTTTTCTGTTTTTGTCTTTGATATAAAGTATTACTAGAATAAAAAAGTAACCATCGTCTTAACACTTACACAATGTTCCATTGAACTACCAATGAGTGTCAATATCGAAAATTTGCACACTGAATTCTGTTGCTGTTTGTGTTCCATGCCACGCAGTTTAGAACACGGCAAAATTACTGTGTTACATGCATGGAGTCCCTAAGTAAATCCCAAACGGTGTATGTGTGCGAGGAGCTTCGCAATCGGTATATCAAGCCGAAAATCTAGTAAGATCTCTGCCATTTAGCTTGTTCCACCCACATTGGCTTTAATAATTTGCTGAAATCGCTGGATTAGACAATGAGGACTGGAGAAAACGTTTAGAAGAATGTCAGTTTCCTCGATTCTTATACATTCAGTTTCTATCCTTAATTTTACATCATCGAGGGCGAAATTTCGTACCTAAGTGTACAAAATTTCATAAATATGGAATGAACGATTTGCAAAATATTTCGAGGTTTCCATATTTTTGATAGACTCTGTATGGTAAACATCGATATTAAAATTTTGAACACGTTTCACCAATAAATATTGAATCGAGCATTAGTATTTACATCCCGACAATGTCATCAGTATATTAACAAACCATCCGAATTCATTGATAAAACATCACGTCCCGTCTACCTTTACACAGAAGCATTGTACACCTTCAGAATTAATTTCAGCAGCGCCGGACCTGCATATTGAATGGCTTCCCATGACCGGACTTGGCCCCTGCTGATTTGAAATGCATACGGGACACGGTTTGATTAAATAACTTTGGTTGGTTAGGCTGAATTTCTAATTAAAGAGCTCCACACCATATTTATTGGATTTCTGTAAAAGGTATTAATACACTGAGAAAAGAGGTTTCTCCAAGGTAAAAATATATTATTTCTCCAAAAAAACACACTAGTTATTACCTTATTTTTACAACAAAAATGAACTTAGAAAATTATATATTACGTCCATTTTAGTGGAGAATTATCCAAGAAAATGTTTTTTATATCTTATTGTAAAAAGCAATATTACAAATTAAAGTTACAATTTTCTTGTAAAAATGTAAATATTTTATGTGTATTTGTACATTATGTTTAAACTACTTAAAGCGTGTATAATTATACAGAGTCAATATACTACAGTATAAAATTACATTACTATTCTACAAAAAATATCAATAAAATGTTCTTTTCCACAAGCAAATGTGAAAATACTTAAAGTCTACTATGTATACAATATTTTCACAGTAAATAACAATACTACAATACAATATAATTTTACTAAATAATTGCAAAACCAAAACCTATAAATTTACATTGTAAAATAGATTGAATTTGTTCAAACCATAGCCAATGATTTATACAATAGTTTTACACAAAGTTGTATTTAGTGTACAAGTTACTAATATCTAGGGCTTATTATTTAACATCCATCAGTTTCATGATTGTACATTGTCCCCGTATACCTCAATGCAAGAAAAATGTACACCAGAGTGTATAATTCAAACTTTCAATAATATCGTATAATTCTGATGCAGTGAAAAACTTAATAATTTACACAAAATTAAGTATTTCATTAATTAAACACTAATTAAACATTAAAAAATAATTAAACTCTCTTAAAAATATTATATTTTTTATACAAAAGAATTATTGTTGTGGGTTGTGAATGCGAGCAAACTATAATCAGAAAAATTTCTGAATACCCCTCGATATGTAATAAATAATACATTTTAACATGTGGATAATAACTTTCCCATTTTGCTAAATCCATATAACGGAAAAATTAAAATAGATTAATAAATACATATTCAAAATAGATGAATCAGGCAGATGAAATAATACCGAAAGCTCCCCAATTATAAAGTAGTTGTTACAGGCTATTAAACAAGCTTCGCTGAATCACTCCTAATTAATTCTCAGCCAGTCAACACTAAGATTTCTCTTTTATTAATGACCGGAAATGCGCAATTTGGAGACATTTATTCACATTGAAAATTTTTCAATTATCCTGAAAAGTGTTTCGTTCTCGACAATAATTATCAATTCATTGAACTTTCTTAAAGTTAAATACAAAACTGGAATTTACAATATTTGCATTTTTTTTCGAAATTTGCCGTGCCAAAGATATAGCGTTGCTTGATGTGTCAATTCTCCATTATTTCCTATCAGTATTTTCATTTATGGTTTTACAAGAAAGTAAAATAATGAGGGTTGCAAACTGCAGGCCAAAGTATGTTCTCTATATATATAAAAGAAGAAACTGACTGACTAACTGATCAACGCACAGCCCACATCGCTGGGTCTGGAAACTTGAAATTTTGCACAGGGGTTCCTTATATACCGTAGTCGTGGGCTAAGGAAGTATTTTTCAAAATTCAACCCCTAATGGGGGTTCAAAGTATGTAATGGAGTAGTGTTATACAGCTCTATTATCTTGAAACTACGTAAAAGTACTCTAAATAATAAACACATGATTTAAATAACTTTTTAGACATCAACCCCTAAGGGGATGAAATGGTGATTCAAAGTTTGTAATCTACATTCCAGGAGCGGACTCCGTTGGGATAGTGTGCACAGAAAATATAAATATATTTTTGAGAAGACTATGGGATTACTAAAGTCCGAAAATGGGGGGGGGGGGGTATAAAAGAAGGGCTAGAAATTTTTCCAAGCTGGTACCTAATATGTCATTTTCGGGGTTATTGAGCTCAGAAAATCTCATTTTGTCAGTCGTTAAAAAATATAACGGGAGGGGGGGATGTAATAAAAAGGCGTGACTAGGAATTTCTCCAAAACTGTTAGATGAATCATTTTTGGGTTGTTGAGGTCCAAAAATCTTATGTTGTCTAACAAATGGTAAAAAAGATGAACAGGAGAGGGGGAGATGAAAAGGGAGCGGTTGAAAATTTCATTCAAAAATGTTAACTAATATGCCATTTTCGGGGATATTAAGGTCAGAAAATCTAATTTTGTGTAATAGATGTTAAGAAAATTAACGGGGTCACGAGGGAGGGGGGGGGGGGGGGACAGAAAGAACTACTTGCAATTTTATCAAAAACTAATGGGTCATTTTGGGGGTTATACAGGTCCGAAAATCCGATTTGTCTAACAGATGCTGAAAAATTTATCGGGGATTGGGGATAAAAGGGATGGGCTGAAAATTTCTCCAAAAATGATAACGAATATGTCAGTTTCGTGGTTATTAAGGCCAGAATATCTTATTTTGTGCAACATATGTTAAAAGAATTAACCGTGGGGGGGGGGGGGGGGGATAAAAAGGAGCAGCTGAGAATCTTTCCGAGAATATTAAATGTGTCATTTTCGGGGTTATTGAGGCCGGAACATCTAATTTTGTCTAATAGATAAGCAACTGTTAATAAAAAAATTAAGGTGGGGGAAGTAGCGATTGGCAATTTTTCGAAAAATGTCATTTTCGGGGTGATTAAAGTCAAAAAATATAATTTTGTGTAATAGATGTTGCGAAGATTAACGGGGGGCGATTGGCAATCCAACGTTGTTAAATCGCGCGACCTGGCGGGCCGTTGGACACTAAGGGGGGGATATTTTATAATATCCCTCTCATCGGATTGCTTTCTCCATATTTTAAATCTACTGAAAGATGTTTTGTTCAACCATTTGTATCTGATGTGAAGTTCGATTTTCAATTTAAACATTTTTTGTGAAAATTAAAATTCTGATAACGATTTCCTTTGTTCAGTGCTTCGATCTCAGTACTGAATACGTTTCCTTTGTTTCTTAAGTTCGTTTTAATGAGTATATTTAAATATTAATTACAATTGAAAATTGATCACTGCTGCAAGAAATACATTTTTTGATTACTCATCTAAATTGGATAATTAGTAGATATATTATTGTTCTACATAATCCAAAAGGTATTTATGAAATATTTCCTGTCTAGAAACTGTATGTATTAAAGAAATATTAATAAGCCATATTACAGATAAAAAATATTTTGCAAATAATAAAATACTTTGTAAAGATTTTTTTATATGTTTATTGGTTACATTTTTTAATGAAAACATTATAGATTCCTTAAACAGCTTGTATCAAAACAGAAGAATATAGTTATTAAACCCTATTTCCCCAATGGCGACTTTTTTTTTATTTTATCGTTAAACAAGGGAGAAATTTCCCCCATTGTACTGTGACGTCTAATGTGGGAACTCTTCAATATGGATTTTTTCACTCGAGAGCTCTTTTAAATATGCTTAGAATAACGTCTGAGTATTCATTGGGGTTGTTTTTGGGGGTGTATTGTTGGCAAATGATTATCGGATTTGACGGGGATTTGTGGGGATTTAGTAAAGGCGTTTTACTTAAAAACATCTGATATCTAATAGATTTTGGTGAAGGTTGTAATATGTCATTAGAGAAAGAAAAGATTACCCATGACTTGTGCTTTTCTTTAACGAAAATTATGGCAATCGGTTTGTCAGCATTTATTGTTAGGCCTATACGCAATGTAATGATTTCTCTTCTTATTAAATGGAACATTATAACATGGTTTTTTTTCACAACGAAATTGATGCCTTAAAAAGCGCATTTTCTGAAAAATGCTGCAAGTTTTTGTGATAACAATGCTGCAAAATGGTCTAAAACCAAAATCTCCAATTTAAGGATCTACCGAGCTGAAAATCTAATAATAATAATAATAATTACCCTCTACAGTCCTATTCAAATCTATCCACCTTTAGTTTATGTTTTTAGCAATGTGGCAGGTAGAAAAATTCTTTGTCGGTGATTTTCAATAAATTATCGAAAATCGTCAATAAAAATGGGACCCTTTTTATTTTGCTGTTTAAAAAGAATTCTTTCAAGCGAAAAATTCCGCAGGTAGTAATCGAGTCGGTCTTTCAAATGGACCATTGAAAATTGAAACGACGGAAACCGATATAATGGAGAAACTGAGGGTAAATAGGTTTAAATGTGAAACTAGAGGCTCAGTCATTGAAAAAATATAAGCAAAAATTTCGTGAAAATAATAGGGTACCTATTAATATTTTTTCGAAATAAGCACAGTTAAATGCATCACTGAATTCTTAGGTATTTGGATCTAAACTCCATTTGTTCAAAAACACATAATCTAATTAATTACATTATATTTTTGTTCTGTTATAGCAAGTGTGAAAGAATATAAAAACAATATTTCTTCTTTTTCACAAGAAATAATTCTAATACAGTGATTTGTAAGATATAGACATTTTTTCAAAAAATACACTTTCCTTTTACCCCTTTAGGGGTTGAATTTTGAAAAACTGCCGAACACGTGTTTGCTTTTGCAAAATATAACATTTCTTCAGCAATTTTTAATATACATGCTTCTCAAAAAAAAGGAAATTCCTTTTTCCGTCTTACAGACATGTCTTTGCTTATTTTTTGACGAGTTTCTATGCTGAATTTATCATCCCCACCTTCACCGGCTTGTGAGATATAGTATACTTTTCTTTTAAAAATGTATACCTTCTTTTTTACTCCTTTGGGGTTTAATTTTGAAGAACGATCAAACACGTGTTTGATTTTTTAAATGGGAAGTTTATATGTTGAATATAATATCCATACCTTCAGCAATTTGTAATAAATGGGCCCTTTCCTCAAAAAAAAATAATTTTTAATCCCCCTTTAGTGGATGGATTTTAAAAGACGCACAGACACGTGTTTGCTTATTTCTTATAAGTCTCTATGCTGAATTTAACATCCTCATCTTCAGCGCTTTGTAAAATATAGGCTTTTCGCTTAAAAATTTACACTCTCTTTTTTGACCCCTTCAGGGGTTCAATTTAAAAAAAAAGATGTTTTGCTTATTTTTATTTCGGAGTTTATTATAAGCTGAATTTAAGCCAATTTCCCCCTTATTAATTAGCTAGCAGAACAAAATATAACTTCAAACCCGACCAAACAACGTCTGCACCAATAAATTAAAAAAAAATCATGTAAATTCTCGCGTTATAAGGAAACAAGCGAACAGACAGGCGGAGAGCCGTTGGGTTTTATATAAATAGTAGGTATATAATGTATATAAGAAGAAGAAATGGAAACTGGACAAAAAAACGCAACGTTTAGGGAACAAGTTTTAAGGAACTTTTTTTTTGCGTGTAATATTTTTATCCTCAATAGAATATAAAATATTTTTAAAAAATTTGCTTAACTGTCTCCGCCAACGCTACTGATGTGATTTTTACCTGTATGGAGGCCTTTAGCGCTGCCTAAATAGTCAGGTATTCGAGTACCTGCAGCAGCAGGCACAAAAGGACCAAACTGCCTTAGGGCCATGTGTAAGGGCTCCGTCAAGCGTGAGCCAGATTATTTTTATTATTCTCTGTGTGCACAGTCGAGCCCAAAGGGCCACCCCACATATTTTCTTCGCAGTCTCGCTACATTGAATACATTGTTGTTGTTAATGAAATATTTTGTTGACTTCCTGTTAATTTTTAAGCTGCAGTTTGTCGGGTCGAAGCGCAGTTGAGATTACGCTAAAACTGAACAAATACTTCTATAATATAAAATAACAAGAAGAAAAAAAATCGGTCAAGTTAAAGCTATGCTTGCACATCCGTGCCATCCACTTAACCTACGCAAACCTCGTGCGCCCGATCTCCTCCCATCTGCCGCGCTACCCGTCGCCGACGGGACCAACGCCTTATCACATCGCGTATGCGCGGAGCTGAGTGGGGAGCGTTTCGACTGAGCCAAATTAAAAATTTTGAAAAACGTGTAAGGACAAAAGTTGTTCCTTACATCGTGAGAAATATTTTTTGTCAAAAACTTTTTCTCTTCAGCAGTTATAAGGAAACAAACAATTAATTAAATTGTTTATAACAATTGATCGCGCTAGAATTTTTCAATCCTGATAATTTTCGTTCAATCTACACCTTTCTCCATGTTCGTGATTTTTTTTCAGATTTTTCTGAACGATCCTTTTGGTGATAAGGACGGGGAAAACAATTTTTAAACGTTTTTCCCGAAACATGTTTAAAAAAATGCATAAAACAATATATCATATTATATATTATTGAATTCGTGTTTTAATAAGCTTTGATTTGACACCCTACACCAGGGATGGCGAACCTAGGTGGCACGCGATAGAATACATTCACATGGACGTGAAATGGTTCGCCATCCCTGCCCTACACGATGCCCTTAAATGTTTTTTCCCATTTCCCAATTTACCCCCTGATATTAACCCCCAGAATAAAAATTCAACTTTTTATACTTCACGTCTGTAATTGGGTCACCACACTCTATCTCTGTGCTAAATTTCAAATTTTTACGTCGAATAGTTTCAGAGAAAATCGCCTGTTACAGACACAAGGACGGACACCGAAGTGATTCCATAAGTGTTCCGTTTCACAGAACACTAAAAAGAGGTTGCAGGAAAAATATTGCTTTAAAAAAGCCAATTTTTAGTGACCAGTTAGCACTTGGCTTAAAAGTGTGGGATATAAAGCTTTTTTGCAATTCAGCTTAATATTAAATCAAAATCTTCGATTGAATGATCGACGATTAGTTAGTTAGGTAGTTCAAAATGCATAATGACAAAATCACACAAATAATCATGGGATTGAAGCTTCAAAACTTATTATTCAAGGTTAATTGAATACAGGAAAAGTTTTCTTTTTTAATCACTACACTCTTGTTCCTGTTATGTTGATATAATAAGCATGTAAATTGTACCTACTAAAAAATCGTCAATAGTAGTTCTAAATTTAATCGCGCTGCACCCTCTTTTAGACATAATATTTGTCAATAATGTAACACCTTTAAGCGACACGCCATTCTCGAGTTTGTTTACAAGCGACAATTTCATAAATAATTCTGTGAGACATATGCGAGTTTCACCCCTTCAAATAATCAACCCTTAAACGGCGCTACAAGTGCTGTCATTATCGATAAACAATATTGTCAGACACTTAGAGAAAACAGTTTTCGATGGGGTGGGTGTGTGACAAGGGAATTTGGAGAAATGTTTTAAAAAGGGAAAACAATTTGAAAAGGCGTTTCAAAATGAAAAGTTTCTACTATATGCGTCTCTTTTTTTATATTTTCTTTGCAGAGCTAAAGAGAATGTTACTTATGTTCTTACTAATTGAGCCGGATAGGAATCGGGGTCGAAGGAGAGTTCTGTTGGTTCGTAGGTCACCATGTTTCAATATACCTAAGTAACTTGTTTTTATAGACCTTAACACTGAATGAAAAGCCATCAACAAATAAGATGGTCTCTTATTTCCATACGAAAAATGTTCTGTATTACTGCAGCGTAAAAAATTGGGCTTGTAAAGTTTTTATAACCCTGATGGTCTTGTAAAAAGTTATTTGCGTTTTTAGAATACAAAATAAGGCGTTCCGATGTTTAACGGGACAGATAAAGAATGGTTCTTCAGAATTGTTTTTGGAGTAATTTACTTTTTAAAGAACTTTATACATCATATAAAAAGTATTTCACATTTCGTATAGTAGGAATGTTTATGGTAGAAAAATATTTTTTCATTTAACTTTCAATGATGGCGTTATTAAAATATGTCACGAAATAGCAGTATTTTTGTCTCTTTGGATAAATATGTGTGGTACACAAAATAAAATATTTTTAGTAAAAAGTTCTGCTCTACATAATATGTCAAATAAATATCACTGCGTTTGCTCTTCGTGTTTGTGGCGATTTATTTTAACGTATATCTTGTTTTTATAGGAGAGAACGTTTTTTTTACAGGCTACACACAATATATTTTCATTTTAACTATTATCTCTGTATGTAGGTATCGTAGTTTGTTTTTATTTTTTAGTGTTTCTTATATCATTCGAACTGAAACCTAAGGGTAATTGCGAATTTAAAATCATACTAAAGTTGCAGATATATAAACCATCTAATTGTAAGTAAAACAACATAAACAAAGAGAGCAATATTTCTTAGTATGAACTCCGCCTGCCAAAGATGTACCATAAATTAAAATCCTGCAGTGAAGTTTATTATACGTCTTAAAGAAGAAAGCATTTATTAGGGTCTGATAAACCACTTCCTCTACCGCCGCTAATTAGTTTTTTTTTTCAGTGAGCCATCTTAAAACTAAAACCAAAAAAGACAAAGCAATGATACAACTGGCTCATCTAGTTCAATTTTCCGCTGAAGCGATATTAACTTTGTAATTAAATAAAACACGAAGTTTTAGGAAAAACATGGCGGTTGCTGTGTGTTTTGTTGCACAGCATGCCGAGATTAAAAGTCGAATGCCATTATGCCCTGTTGCCAGATGGCGGTGTAGCGGTGGCAAATTGGATTTTCCACTACAAACATGCATGCTTGTTCGCTTAATGAAACCTATATTCCTACCGGCTTTAGGTAATGCAAAACAAGTGTGAATTTAAAAAAAAAATGTTGGCTAAGGCTATATTATAAGAATGAGCGTATTGAATTAATCTAAATCCATACGTTTTAATTATTAGCAGGCCAACTGTAAAAGGTGTATAGTACAATTCATTGTGACATAAGTTTTTGTCTCAATAAAATAATAAATAAATTTATCATTTTTATTCGCTAGCTTTCGCCCGCGATTTTGTCCGCGGTATAATAATTTTAGTCTATTACAAACTTTGAACCCCGATTTCACCCCCTTACGGGTTGATTTATTTAAAACTGTAAAGCACGTGTTTAAAAATTTATTTTTCCAGAGTACTTCTATGAAGTTTCGAGTTAATAGGACCATCTAATATTATTTCTCCTTTTAGACCCAGCGGTGTGGGCTGTGCGTTGATATGTCAGTCAGTCAGTGTCTTCTTTTTTTATATACAGGGTGGCTAAACGAAAACAAAACGTCGGCCTTTTTGGGTGTTTACTATTTGCTATGAAAAAAACGCTCGAGCACGTCGATTTTGTTTTCGAGGGGGAAGCTTTTTAAGCACATACTCAAACGCCTACCTGCAACCCCTTGGATAGGGTGGGCTTCACCCCTAAAATCTTAAATGGAAAGGGGGTCCAGTTGCACCTCGTTTGAATTTTGATTCTTACATAAAATTGCCAAAAAAGGTAGAGATTAATTGTAATCATAGAGCAATACATTTTTTAAGTCGTATTTTTAATAAAAATCCCTACAAGGGATAGACTTGCCCCTTATTTAAGCTTAATGATTTATTAAAACAAAAATAATTTTTAACGTAAAAAAGTTAGTGAACAAAATCACTACCACTACACAATTAGTACCAATAACAAATGTTGAAAATTACCACCATGACTTCCATGGAATGATAAAGGTTCTGTTCAAATCGTTCCGGAGCATTTCAGCAGTTACTTGATTGCATTCAAATGTAATTCGTTCACGCAATTCTTCCAAAGAGGACGGTTGGGTTTGCTCGGGTTTGCTTCACCTTTAGATTTTTTTTCTTGGAGTCACATTAAAGTAAAATTTATGCTACCCAACCAGCCTCTTTGTAAGAATTGCGTGAACCAATCACATATGAATGCAATCAAATAACTCCTGAATGTTCCGGAACAATTTGTACAGAATCTTTATCATTGCATGTAAGTCAATGGTGGTCGTTTCCAACATTTGCTATAGCAATTATTGTATAGTGGTAGTGATCTTGTTCACTCACTCTTTTACGTTGAAAGTTATTTTTATTTATTAATTCATTAAGCTTAAATAAGGGGTAAGTCTATCCCCTGTAGGGATTTTTATTAAAAATACGAGTTAAAAAATTTGTTCTTCTATTATTACAACTAATCTCTACCCTTTTTTGGCAATTTAATTTAAGAAACACTTCTTTATTAAATGATTTAAAAATTTAATTTTAGAAGTTTTAAATTAAATAATTTGAAAACCGCTGAAGTTAAGAGGCATTAGGTTTGGTGATAAAGAGAATCGAAAGACCTTTCAAACGAGGTGCAACTCGACCTCCCTTTCTATTTAAGATTTTAGGGTTGGAGCCCATCCTGGTCAAAAGGTTGCAGGTAGGGGTTTGGAGTATGTGCTCAAAAAGTTTCCCCCTCGAAAACAAAATCGACGTGTTCGAGCGTTTTTTTCATAACAAATAGTAAACACCGAAAAATGTCGACGTTTGGTTTTCGTTTAGCCACCCTGTATAGACATTATAATTACATTGTTTAAGTACCGCTGATAATAATTGAAGTATCAAAATCTACTTCTTGACCTTTACTCTTTACAACTTTAACAACGGCTCTACATTAGCGATGGGTCGTTCGCGAACGAGTCGTTCAATTTAAACGACTCTTTTCAAAGAGTCGCGAATGAGCCGCTCCCATCAACTGAACGTACGTTCATTGCTCGTTAAAATATCTGCATTATAGGCTCGCTCTCGTACGTTCGTAGAAATTCCACTCCACGCTTTCGCGAGTTTCGGACAACTCAGAGAGCGCGAGAGTGCGAGTGGCTCAAACGTATAATATAAGAACGAGAGTGGTGAAGCATCTAGCGGCCTATGATAATACATTACACAGTTTGTACGTCTTTCGTATTACTATTATTTTACGATTAACGATTAATTACTTTGCCGGAAATCTGCAACAACGTTTTTTAACGGCGTATACTGCGGGTAGTTTATAACTTTGAAATCCCTATTACATAATCATTATCTAATCTGCAGTAAAACCATTTTTGTTAATATGTATTTACTTTTATTTTGAACATTTAACAAATAAAAATTATAATCATTCCAATATTTTAATTAATTTATTTATGTTATGTATATTATTTTTCTTTGAAGCCGTCGCGCCACGCAGTCGTAAATATGTAATTCACATCCGCGTTTTATGCTCTCTTTTATGCAGATGAACAAGTGCAGGTGTCACGTTAAAGTAAAGAGCTCCGCGATTCTATAATTCGCAACTCAGCAGCCCTCGTTCAATCGAACGACTCCTTGCGAACGACTCTTCCAAGTGAGCTGAACGAGTGAGCGGGCTCTCTTGAAAATGAACGAATGACCCATCGCTACTCTAGATTATGTCAAAAACAAAAACACAAGACGCACAATGTAATAAAGTTTAGAAGCCCGGCAACGTAGCACTCCACGAATGTCTAATTAAATGAATTCCCGTTGCCCGATTTTTAATTTTCCCGGAAAATTGCGCGGATATCTTCGGTCTATTGGCCGGACAAAATTATATAGGATCTAATAAAATTTATCTCGACTCGTCCCTTTGTTTTTCCTATAATCTTTTTTCTCGTTCTGCATGGAGGAGCATATTATGAATTTAAATCTGTCGTGTCCAGAAAATCAAGGACGGCTGCTCTATGCTGGAATTAATTAATTCAGTATTATTACTTCTATTTTGTACATTAGGATATGAAAAGCCCTCAAATTTAATTTAATTTAAAGTTGTCTTTTTTTATCGAAACTTTAGCGTTTGCAGAAATGGTTCGTTTATTTACAGTTATTATTTTTTAAATATCTATGAAGGATAGGCAACACGATACCATTCCAGCGTCAAATTATATTTTCCTATTTCACAAAGAATACCGATAAAAGATGGAAATCCGTTAGATATTAAATGCCGCCAATGCCTAAAAGACCCCATATACCTGCAAACAATTGTATAGTGTATGGTGTTGTTTGACGTGCTGCGTTGCAGAAATTCAAACTTGTTTAAAATTAAATGCACAACGAGTGGTGGTGCGCAACTAATAGCATCGTGTATGGGCTTTTCGCGCGAGAAATGTCTCTCGCGAAATTGCACAATGGTGCAATAACTGCAGTTTTTTTGAGAAACGCAACTAGAAAGTAGTGTTTTAAAATGGCGAATTTTATAATCTTCAAAGAATTTTTAAGCGAATTTATGGAAGGCAAAGAGCTATTCATACAAGAATACGAATTTGAATTTGAGATACGAAAAACTGATTGAAAAATTAAAGGAGGTCGAACCTAATGCGGATAGAGAGATGGTGGGGAAAAAATTAATCTTTTCCGCAGTGGCTATCGGAGAGAATTTAAAAAAGTAATCGCAAGTTCTAAGTCTGGCACAGGAACTAAAAGTGTTTACGAACCAAGCTTATGGTACTTCGAGGAACTAGATTCCTTAAGGAATCACGAAATTCAAGTACCAGGAACCTCTTTTCTTTAAGGACTTTCATCCAGACGCTCTGCTTCATTTTTATTTTTTTAACACTAATATCCGACTCGGCAGCAATTATTATATGTAGCCAAACACGCTGCGTCGTCAGACGGCAAAAGCACCTGGAGTTTGCATAAAATTGCGTATAGTGTATGGGTGACCTTGTTTGCACAACAACCTGTTGTGAAGGACTTTCATCCAGACGCTCTGCTTCATTTTTATTTTTTTAACACTAATATCCGACTCGGCAGCAATTATTATATGTAGCCAAACACGCTGCGTCGTCAGACGGCAAAAGCACCTGGAGTTTGCATAAAATTGCGTATAGTGTATGGGTGACCTTGTTTGCACAACAACCTGTTGTGCAAGGTCAGTTTGCGCAATTTGTTCACAGGTGTATGAGGCCTTTTTACAGAGAGTACGAGGAATCGGCATGGAGATGACATATACGGAGTAATACCTAATAAAAGTTTAAGTGTACAATTTACAGTTGTTAAAGTCTTGCCACCTTCTCTAAGATAAAGAGCAATCTCCTTGAAATTCATTCTCGTCTTCTGCTCAAACGAATATCGGCCATTTTACTGCTGTTATCCTCAGGTCTCTCTTCTTCTTTATGCATTATCGCATTCATCGTCATAAAGTTCGGTCGTAAACTGGTAATGCCTTTATTGGACTAAGTGTATAATCGAAACGATGGCCCCGAATTAGTTTCAGGAATGCAGGTCATGCACCAACAGAAATAAATTTACATTTCGGTCACCACCAGAGCCGTTCGGCCCTAAAAGCGGGTTAACGAAGATACATACTAAACAAAATCTATAACTAATACGCCGCAGACCAACAATTTGGATTAGCTTCCAAAAGGACCAATGCCAAATAAACCAGTGGCGGTGACGGCCAAGTACTTAAAGAAGTCAGTTAATTTTAAATGAAAACTTTTTAGTTAATGAAACGTTGGACCGCCTGAATGTTCCAGCTATTTATTGTCTCCTCTCAAGTAACAGAGTAATTCATTTTTGCTTCTATGGAGACAATAGAAAGTGTGTCCAGCAGCCGTTTTGAAGTGCCAACTGCTTGACGATATAAATAATTATGATTTGAAGTTATCTCGAAGCTTTAAATATGCTGAAGAAACCTCTCTAATACCAAAGTTTGATTCATTAAAGGCTACTTTTTAAAAAATGGCTTGGCAAATGTGTCGCTTTGCCAAATATAAATTTTGAGAAGTCGGTTAAAAAGCGACGTGGAAAATTTGTTAAAAAAATGTTATTTAAAATATTATCGTAGATATGGAAATTGCATTTACGAGTAATTCAATTTACCCGGCCATGTGCCAAGTAAAAACTGGGCCCACATACTCGAAATGAATACAAATAGCCCGACACCTTTCGACATGTAAAATGTTACGGCTGGCGTGCCTTTTTTCATGTCCATGAGTTGGCTGCGCCGCCGCCGCCGGCCGGGAGGAACGTCGTCGTTTCCATGAGATGAAAAACGACCATAGATAAAATTGATACTTGTTTTTGTGCTCTGTTTGCTGCTTTCTTGTTTTCTGTCCTGCCAAAGCTGGGTGTCGAAAGGCGCAAAATTGATGGCTGTTCGACTTTTTCAAAAGGTAAACGAAATACGGGGCTTTTAAAGCAATATGTTTTTCAGAAAATTAATACCTCCAGTTTACCACACAAAAGTTTTACGAGCAAATGCTTCTTTAAGATTTTTAATTGAAATTATAACCCATAGGTACATGGAAACTCAGTGACCCCGGCATCGGCAGAGAAATCAACTTAGGCAGTTTGAATGTGGGTTTAAAGTCACTCGCGACCGCAACTATTTTGTGCCTGAACAATCGATTCGTAGATTTAAGAACCTACCCTCCATCCCCCACCCCCCACCCCCCGTTGAAATGCATATAGCCTAGAGTGCGCCAGGCCAAGTTCTCACAAAACCGACTGCGCGCGCACTGTGCAATATTTACACGAACCATTTCGAGCACTTTTCGACCCCACTCTATCTTCGAGGGGTAGTGCGTTCCGGGACTGTTTTTTGTTTTTCAGAGAAGCAGTATTCCAAATTTCATACGTTTAGGTGGAATAGTTTCCGATACGAATGTCCAAAAATCACAATTTCAGGCACTCACTGACTGACTGATAGATCATCATAAATCTAGGGTACTTCCAATCGAGCTAGAGCTTTGAAATTTGGAACATAAATAACGTTTAAGGTGATAATTACGAGAAAACTTCTGCTTTAGAAAGTTAGGTGTGTACGTAGTGTAGTAGTGGTTATCACATCCGCCTAACACGCGGAAGGTTCCCGGTTCGATCCCTCTATTTTATGATAGTCGCAACAAACAGAGATACTAGGAATTTATGCAACCTTATCGACAAAAAGCCATTATTAAAAATTTTTGCTTGGAGTATACACTTATACTAATAATAAATAAATAGCTTTTCGTATCTGAACAAAAAGTTATGAAAACCCACCAAAAACATACATGTAAAAAAACAGGCCAAGTTCTCGTCAGGACTGTGTGGTTTGTTATCTGAAAAAATATCTGAAATGTAAAAATTATGCCAAGTTTCTGTTTCAAAGGTCTCAATATTGCTTAGTTCTTTAATGAAAACTTGCCAAGTTTGGTCCGTAAATTTATCAATTCACACAATATTTTTCTGTGCTTATCAAAACACTACTAATAACGTGTAGGCAAGGAACTTGGCTTAATTTTTACATTTCAGTTATTTTTTCAGATAACATAACACACAGTCCTGACGAGAACTTGGTCTGTTATTGTTGGTAATTAAAATAATTACCCTATTAAACCCATGACGACAAGGCCCAGAGAATAAAAACTTCATCATCATGCAACACCCATCTTTTTTTTATAAAATATTCAGTATATCTTTCTTTTAATAATGGCTATAGTAGTATAGTATAGTCGCGTTCTTAGTCACACATATTTCCCGGCTTATATTAAATAAATCTCGGAAATATCTTGCTGAAACAGTAGTTGTAGTATTTAACATTGGAAAATGTTCATTTTATAGTATTTTCACTTTTTAAAAATACTTCCTCGCCTTATCCACCACTTGCTCGATTAGACAATCGGACCAGTTTAAAAGTGAACTTCTTGCTCATAATTTATTTTATCGTCTCGCCAGCAATTCAGACAAGTCATGATGTGTTTCTGCACTTGATATATGTGGCGCGAGTTATCTGGAGGTTTTTCTTTTGAATGAACTATTTAAATAAGTTCACCTGCCTGCCTACTTTTCCACCGAACCGCCACAGTTCATATTGGCTAGTGTATGTTGTAAACCTTTCTTAAAGGCCAAAGCTGCATCAAAAATTAAGGCTGGGCAAAACTACAGCATAAAATATTAAGTCTATTTTAATGTTAAAGTAGAATTTAAAAAATTGTTTATGCTCCAAAATTAATTTACAAAACCCGATTTTCTTTAACATAAAAACATAGAAATGAACTCCAAATCCGAGTAAACGTGAACAAAAAATGTCAACAGAATTAAATTTTATTAAAAAGTTTGTCGCAAGTGGATTTTAACATTTTATTGTTTTCCCGATGAGATACAGGATCTATTATAATTTAAAATATTGATTTTATTTTGTGTTCTTGTTATTACCTATATACAACAAATTTAAATACCCAGGAATAAGTTTCGATGCTCGATGAGGTGTTCGCGGAAGACGTTGATGCAACATGTCTCGAACTGACTGACCAACGGTGACCCCGTTTTAAGAGTTTGATTTTACCGTTACGCAGAAGACTAGTTGATTGAAAGCCCGAAGGCTTTTTGAAACACCCATCTCAGTAATCAGAATTTTTTCATTATACTAATTACCGAAACATCCCTTTGAGTTATTAACAATAACATATAATCATGTGAGTTTTTTTTTAAATTTAGCAAATAATGCTATTTGTTAATGAAAACGTTTTGTCAGGTACAAAACGCTTAGACACATGAAATTCAATATGTTTATTCGTTTTTCTGTAGCTTTCTGTTGCTTATACTGAAAATCGAGACACATTTTTTTTGTTTTTTACTACATCAGTTTTGTGCTGTTGTCCAAGAGCGCCCATTGAGAATTTTATGTAAGCGCCTATAGAGAAAAATATGTTTTAATGTAATACCTTTGTATACATAAATTGTCAATGCGCCGCATGTAGGTATATAAATTAAGGAACCCAGGGGGCGTGCCCCCTTGCCCCCCCCCCCCCAAGGGCACCCATGCTGGTTTCTCAGATCAGAAAGATATTTAATATAAGAGTTTATTTTTAACACACAGCAAACCATTTTTGTCAACTTGTCTATCTTCTAAAGTTCCTATTTGGTTCAATTTTAGTACCTTATATTTGGTTTTAGTGTTCTTGATCTTGTTGCTGCAAATAGAAACTTGCAACCTTTATCAAAAGCTTATAATGTAAATAATTTCGGATTTTCATTAATATGCACACTGAAAAAAAGGATACCTTGATTGAAACGCATTTGCATTTTACACAATGAAACCGCGACTTTGAAAGGCCAAATGAATATTCTCTTAAAAAATATGTTTATTCTCTTGTTATCAAACCATTATATGATTCTGAATAAATGAAATATGCGTTTGGCCTAAGAGAAACGGTCTACAAGATTTCTCAATTTTCGTAGAATAAGGGAATCACTAGACATAATTGAAAATAATAATTTCTTAATAATTAAAGAGTACATTTTTTGAGTATCTTCAATTTTTAATACAGAAATTTAAATGAAATGACCGATTTCTTAATTGTAGTTTCCCGATTTTTTATAAAGTCGTGGTTTCTTGCTTTAAAAGCATTTTTTTTTTATCTAAGACATCCCACGTAGACTTCAAGCCTAAGTACTAACGTACCGTGGGTGTCTGAAGAGAAGGGAAATGTAGTCTATTGACACGGGATTTGAAGGATTGGAGGTTGGGGCGGGACGGGAAAACATCTGCAGGTAATTTGTTCCATAATCTGGAGACCCTAGGTATGAATGAGCGAGAGAAGTGGTCTGTTCTAGGCATTTGTAGTTGGGCAGTAAAGGGATGCATACGTAACGCGCCTCTTGTTGTTCTGTTAGGAACATTTAAGGGGGGAATAATACCGGCTAGTTCTTCAGAGCAAAATCTGTGGAAGTAGCGGTAGAAAAGGGATAAATCCCCTACAGCGCGGCGATGAGCGAGAGAAGGGAGTTTTCTCGCGAGGGCTGGGTCATTGATAAGTCGAATGGCTCTCTTTTGGATAGAATCAAGGATCTTAAGTGTCGAAGGTGATGCCGCTCCCCAGATGTGGGAGCATTACTCTAGGTTAGGTCTTATTTGGGAAATATAGAGAGTGTATAAGTTGGAAGAGGAGAAGTATTTTCTGGCTCTAAAGAGAAATCCAAGCTTTTTAGCTGCCGATGTGGCTACTGATGTAATGTGTTTGTGCCAGCTGAGATCATGTTCGAAAGCGACGCCAACGAGATCGAATGTTTCGTTGTTTTGTAGGAGTTGGCCATTCATGTGGATGGGGTAAGCGTTGCCAGATTTTTTGCGTGAGAGGGAGCAAGACTGGGTTTTGGAGGCGTTGAACTGAACAAGGTTCTTGGCACCCCATCAGTCTAAGATTAATTGGAGATCTTGGGAAAGGGATAGGTATCAAGATTTCGCAAAGATACCGGTTTTTGTTGCAAAAGTGAAAGGTTCCTAGACCGATTTCGGCTTGAAATATACATGAATAAGATTACTTTAAGTGCAGGGATATTTTATTGGATGAGTTCCGCTTTAAATGCCACTTTTATTGATTTTTCGATGACCCTACAACACTGGAATTCGCCATGTATTCATTATGAGTCATAAAAACACTTTACGACACAGCCAATGGGATCACGTTTTACAAGTTTTGAAATTCGCGCGAAAATTTGGAGTAGAAAATCCTTTTTTTTAAATAAAGACCAAGCTAAATGGACAACAGCAACCGCCAGGAACATTTAATTTATTTAGAGAATATAAAAAAATATTTCAGATTTATTTGAGTTACATGCATATTCCCTATGAAGATTCGGTTATAGTCAAAGCGTCAACCGCAGTTTAGACTACGTCATCGAAATGAAAAGAAGCTGTTTCTTATAAAAAATGGACGTTGATTTGCCGAAGCCTCCTTTGACTATTTTGTAATAAACGATTTTTTTGGCTGGTGTGCTACCCCTTACTTTGTCCCAACCCTCCGGCAAAACGCGGCAAAATGTGTCATTTTAACGAATAATACAAAGAATAAAACAAAAAAAAAATGTGAAAAAGTTAAATAGTAAAAAGGTGAAATATAAATGAGACAAAAAAGCAATGTTGCCAGCTATGGTGTTTTCCTAATTTTAAAAACTATCGTGGTTCATTTAAAATTGGACAAAAAGAGATCCGGCAAACTAGCGATTTCTTTAAAAAAATCTGTCTACTTTTCCTAAGAAATAGTTTCCTTATCAGCATCATGCTTTAAGGCAAATAAAATTATTTCCAAGCAAAATTGTAAAGTTCATAATAGAAACTAAATTATATTTGGTGATTGATCCTCGGTTTCTTCGTTGAAGACCGTCTCGGATTTGATTAAAACGATTGGTACTTTGATCCGAATGTAGAAATTTTCAAACGTTTCGCCTTGAGTTGCACGAGTCACCTTCAAGTAGGTTCACTAGTTCACCACAAAAAATTCGCACATATGAATAATTCACAGTTTAAGTTCCAGCCCCCTAAAAACTATAGACTGTTAATTTGATATATAAGAATTAATTATAAAAATCTGAGATGTGATTAACTATTACGTGACAAAATAACCAATTTAAACAAAAAGAACATTATTTTTATGCATACCCATCTTTTTTCAAATTATCGATACCAATTTTTAATCTAATGATGTCTCCAAAATTCCCAGACGTTAGCGAAGTGATCTGCTCCTCTGTTAAATAGACAAATAGCTTTGCATGGCTCATTTACGTTTTGTTCTAAAAATATTAATTAGTTGGTACACGATAATTTTATACGAACCACTGTGCAATTTGGCTTAACTTAATATTTGGCGCAAGTAAAATACCCATCAGGAATTTGATAAAAAAAAACTCAGATATAACAATTAAATCATGATGTAATTAACAAATCAAATAATTTAATTTAGTATAACAGCAACTATTTATTACTATTACTATTAAATGATTTTGATTACTTAATTGATTTTCGTTAATTACACTCCTAGTTGGGTGCAAGCAGACTCTGACAGCTTGTTTAGAAAGATAAGTGTCTTTAACAAAAATCACGGGCTTTATTACAAAAAAGGGAGGGCCTCAAACAAAGATTTATAAACTTAAACTAAGAAATGTCTTTTATTTTAAGCAGAAGGCGTATCTTTAAGCAAGTAACTGGTTTTAGTTTTAAGGACAATATAACCTTTTATAAGATGATTATTTTGTCACGACGGACCCTAAAAGACGGACACCATGTTGACAACCTTTTGCTTAATACAGGAGAGTGATAAACGCTTAAACAAAAATACTATACTGCCTAATAAAAGCCATAGCAACATTTTTTGAGCCAAGTTCTTAATTTTTTGTGTCCTACGTTCTTAAAAGGGCTAAAATAACACAGTAATTGGGTCGATAATTTTTGATTTCACTGACCGTATACTAATTTTAGCTCCATCACAGATAATATGAACTAAAATATTGCAGAAATAAGTTATACGTAACTTAGAATTTCGCCACTATGTGGCCCAGATTCCAATGTTTCAATAACTAGTGAATTGTCAGAATTATCGCTAAGAGCACAACACAGATCTTCCC
This sequence comes from Philopedon plagiatum, assembly GCA_963971165.1. Lineage (NCBI taxonomy): Eukaryota > Metazoa > Arthropoda > Insecta > Coleoptera > Curculionidae > Philopedon > Philopedon plagiatum. The sequence goes on along the minus strand of OZ020190.1, from coordinate 283,997 downwards.
TCATCTAGGATTGTTGCGCGACTAAATTTTGGTCGGTTTGCGCGGCTTTGTTAAAAACCCTTCGCGACTTATCCAGAACGCTAGTGATACGTAGAGCGTAGAGCACAGGGTCTTCAGCCAAATTCGCAGTATCTTGTTTAAATAGCCGAGTCTTTGTAAACAGATCTTTGATAGAAGAGTTCAGTGTTAAGAACAATATTCTTGTCTTAAAGAAATAGTTATTGAAGGGAATTTTTGAAATACTTCAAGAACCCTCATGTTCTTGTGGGAAAAGCAATTCTGTTAATTCAATGTCTCTACTTTTATTATAAGGCTCAATTTGTCAAGATCACTGAATATCTTGACACAAGTGCAGCTCATTTTTCAGTGCAGGTAATTTATGCAAGTTAATATTATATGGCAGGTATATAGGTATAAGGTATACAGTTGAATCTTGTAATTGTTAAATGCACTTTTGCAAAGTATTAATGGTACAACAAATTGGTTTTACTTCCGTACTTTGCCAATTTTCTGATGATTTTATTTAAAGAAATTCTTCAGGGCAAGCTTTGGGAAAGCATTCTAAATCTCCGCAAAGTGTATTTAAACTTTTACTCCGTTTAAATTTGTGCATATGAACGAGGTTGTTCAAATTTGCAAACTCATTACAGCATAAGCTGCAGGCAGAGTTGGTAAACAAAAACAACTAAAAAGTTTTTAGCACCTGGTATCTTAATGTGTGTTGGGAATTTGAGCATTAAAATATTTTATAAATTATTTAAAAGGTATAAATAATAATAAATTACAATAATATAAAGATAACGTTGTTCATGGAGTTGTGATATATGTATGTATAGCAGTAGAGGAATATACTTAAAATATCTTGTGGTGATTCTTTAAAATGGTATTGTAATTTAGCATACAACAAAAGACCATGGGAAATAAAATTTCTTATTGTTGGCGACATGTAAAAGAAATCCAAGACATGATGGTGGAGATTGAGTAACACGAGAAGTCGTGTTCCTTCAAATTGGTACAGCGGATATTGCAAACTGCAGGTTAAGTGTTTTTTCGCTTTGTAAAAAGTAAGCCAACGTAGCAATTTGTACATATTTTGACGCCACAAAGTTGTGTGAACGGGACGTAATTGGTTCTGAGAAAAATAGTTGCTTTTAGTCAGTAATAAAGTTTTAAGTTTAAATTATTGTGAGACAATTTAAACAAAACCAAGTTCTGAAATTGACTTGGAAAGAGAGAGAACTCCGTAAATATCTTTTATGGACTGTGTACACGATATAAAATGGGGTATAGGAATATTGAAAAGTTGCAGATACCCATATATTTTACTGCAGGCTCTCTGCCATAAAGTTTATATTTATTAAAACGTAACATTCCGTGTATGGCCGTAAAAATATTCGCGAATTTTAGTGGCACTCGTTTATTCACTCGAATAACATAGAACAGAACTAAGCATGATTTTATAGACAATTTTTCATATTTTATTTAAGGGGTGCATGTCCAATATCGGTTCGTTATTTTTCAATGTAAAGCAAAAAACATAAAATTTAACCTAGCATTAATTTAAACTAAAAGATATTGATACAATCGTGTAGTTTACGATATTATACTTAAATGCTTTATTTTCCAACTCGACTGCTGCGCGACCGCTGAAAAAAGAAATTTTTAAATCGGTCGTTTTTCAAATATCATTGATTCAGTTCCATTCCATGTGAAGTCGCACATCTATTTACAACCTGTGATACTCAGGAAAGTCCAGGATATCGGTTTAGTACTCTCTGAGATTACACCAAACACACACTTACCCTCTTATTATATTATCAAGATATACTGAATCATCAGTAGACTTTAATACTGCTCTATACCCATTACATACATCTTTATCAACGATTACCAAGTGCCGTTGATGCTGGGCGCTTGCTTCTTGCATTTCGTGAATTAGAATATCTAAACAAAATGAACAAGTATAAAGCCAGTCAATGGTTTTCTGCTAATAACCTTAAAATTAATGAGACAAAAACGCAGTCAATTACATTTACTTCTGATAAAAAAAAATACAAAATCTGAGCCGGTCAAGCTGCTGGGCATAATGCTTGATACATTTCTGACGTGGCTGCCGCAGGTCGAATATGTATGCAAAAAAATGTCACCGCATATATTTGCGTGGGGACAACTAAAACCTTTTCTGTCTACTAGAACTTTAAAGTCAGTATACTACGGCACGGTCCATTCTCATTTAACTTATGGAATTATTGTGGGGAAACACATACCATTCCATTCGAGCATTTAAACTGCAAAAAAGTGCAGTTCGAGTTTAGGAGGGAGTGCCTGTTGGGAGCCACTGTCTCTTTAAAAAAACATAAAATTTTACCTGTACCGTGTCTGTTTATTTTTGAAACCTTATGTGAAGTGCATAAAGCAAAAATATTCCGTGCCACTCAAATATTCATAACTATCACACACGAAATGCGAATCAATTAATTACATCTACATCTAGAATCAGTCTAGCAATAACAAATTGGACATTAGCATTTACAATGCTCTAGACTCTAGACAAAAAATTCAAAACTAAAAATATTCGCAGTTATGAATATGAAAATATTCCAAACTTTTGGGCGAAATTTTTTGGCAGAACACTGTTTTTATGATGTGGACAGTTACGTGAATTATGTTACCAAAGGTTGAAGTAATTAATTTTAAAATATCTGTACTATATTATTTTGTTTAGTTTGTGTTTTTTATTTCTTCTATCTTCTATTTATCTTCCTGTATACTACCTCTATTATATTTCTAGGACTTCAAATATACTGTATATATAAAGAGGTCAATAAACTATGAGTATGAGTATGAGTATAGTAAGAGTAAGTATTTCTACAATCGATTTTTTTTAACAATGCATTGCAGCCAAATCATAGTTTATAACTGTTGGCTTCAATTTATTTATATAATAGATTTATTATCTGATAATAATATGTTTTTTGAACCTTAGTGTGCATAATTCTCTAGTTGTAATATACTCGTATTTGCATCATATGTGTATGACATAGGTATTAATTGCCTAATTTTGTTTTTTCTTTGTTTTCAGGTAAGAGTCATTAAAGGATTTCTTATATAGGTGGTAAGTGGAAAAATGCTGAGTCGTATTGCTAAAGACGTATCCAATCTTAAAACAACTTGATTCGTTATTTCGCTCTATTTATGTATTTATAAAGAAAAATGAAGTTAGGTTATAGTTCAGATATACTATATCAAATATAGACGCCACGTATATACATTTCCTTTATATAAATCGCGCAATGTCACAAATAAATATAGAATTTCAGAGGACTGCGGTATTTCGATATTTCTCGGGACTTTTCAGGAATTTTCAGCAGTGTATAGACCTGGAACTCTTTCAGAAAATGCTTTTTACTTTACAAAAGGCTTTATTTGATATTGTCGCCATTTATTGAAAGGTGATAAGTGTCGCATACTCGGAATAGTTCAAATGACACAAAGTTCTAATAGGATTTTCTCTCCATTTTAAATTGTACTTGACTTGAACATTTCAAGTGTCATGCAATACAAAGCCTATGAATTTTCACATAATATGTGACGATAACGCTATATCGAAATATATCATTTACAGTGCCGCTACATTTTAGTTGTATGTAATACATTGTGTTTCTATCTGACTAAACACAAATTTTCTAGTTTAAATTATCTGTAACATCAATTTTAGGCCTCACAAAATGGTTTTCCATTATAAGGTCAATAATAATTAGTCTTTTACTCTTCCCGTAAAAATTTTACTTTGTTTATTTTTCAATACAATGTAGACTTTGAAAAACAAGACTAAACACATTTGATCTCTATAAAACAGCCGTGCTCACACATTCCGACGAAAAATAATAAATTAGAAACAGCTTTCAAACTAAACATGTGTTCCACAAATGTGTTAAGAAGTACAAGCTTACTGAGGATAGATAATAAATATTAGAAGACATACCGCTATTTTCATCGAAATTTTCATTATTCATTATAGCATTAGATTTTAAACTAATACATTTTAGAGGAGGCAAGTTAGATCTGGAGAGTCGAAATAAGCAAAAAGATTATGCAATGGATGAAACCAATTGAAATGGGTCGCCAAAGGTGTCCAGATGAACGTATGAAACTCTTTGTAAAGATATCTTGTTGCTAATTTTTTTTTATTAACAATTTATTGCAAAAAGATAGTTTTTTGTATGTCTTTCTTCGATTTTTGCCGTCATACCTCAGTTATTTGTTAAAATAGTGAAACGCCGGCGCCGGTTGGGAAAGGTGAGGAAATTTTACACAATTTTACTACTGAGCTCAAAAAGTACATGCGCGAGCGCGCAGCGGCGTCTACATACTCATAACTCATAAGCGTCAAGCGCTATAAACGAATGCTTGTAACTTTTGACCAATTAAAGATATTTGAGTAAAGCAAAATTGCACGTATAAATAATCGCCAAGACAATCAATTAGTCATATTTTGAAAGTATTTCGAATGTTTTCTGGTATTCTTGTTTAAGTGTGAAATTTTCCACTTTGTTAATTTATGCTCTGTATTTATAAACAAATTTAAAAAAATTAAACAGTAAGTATTGTAATCTCTTCCTGAGACCACTATCTACGGATTCTGTGAGGGGTGTATCCATAGATTTATTTTTTTTTGTTACGGCGAATTTTCAGTTGTCTGTTTTACGAAAAATGCATTTTCGCTTGTTTGCCGCTTGGGAAAACCAATCATTGTTTTTCGTAATTCTTCAATTTTAAAAATAATACAGTCGTTATCACTGAGGTAAAACATTCACTTTTCAGATGGTGTGATTGGTTTAATTTTTCAGTGAGTTTTTATTGGCATAAAGTTGAAGTTAAGTATCTGGAATATTTTTTTTTTCAAAAAAATGAACCAACTTCACAAAAGAAGAAGCACTAAAAAGTATGAAATAATATTTTTACCTACGTGTTTACATCTGTGGTTAATGGTAAATTTAATTTTGTTCAAAGTTAGGTAACTTCACCGAAGTTCGCAATTGTAAAGTATAGTAGAAATCGTTAATGATTATACATTCATAAATTGTTAATAAAGAGTAATATTTTTAGTTATTACTGAGCCTAATGGTCAGCCTAATTGCGATCGAGTTTTAGTAATTTGTACACTAAAGTTCTGAACTTTAAAGTAAGAGTAACTTCTTATTAAGTGTTTATGAATAATTTATCATTACGCATCCTTATACTATACTGTGAAATTCAGAACTTCGGTGTACAAGTTACCTAACTTTGAACAAAATTAAGTTTGCCATTAACCACACTTACAAATACGTAAAAATATTATTTCATACTTTTTAGTGCTTCTTCTCGGTTCATTTTAGAAAAAAAAATACATTTTTTCTTTTTAGTTCACCTTTTCTCCGCCCCCTTTATCTTATCGCCCTGTTTTTAAATTTGTAATATCCATGTAATATTGAATTTTCAGACCTCAGTAAGCCCGAAAATGACATAGTTAACATTTTGAAGGAATTTTCCACCCGCTCCTTTTGCCCCCTCCCCCGCCATAATTATTTACTTCCGTTACATGAATTTGGCTTCAATAACGCCAAAAATGACCCATTAGTTAACATTTTTGGAGATATTGTCATTCGCTTCTTTTTATCCCCCCCCCCCCCCCCCCATTAATTTTCTTAACATCGGTTAGACAAAATTAGATTTTCTAAGCAAACCTAAGCAAACCCAACCTCAGCAACACCGAAAATGATATAACATTAGTGGAGAAATTTTCAGCCGCTTCTTTTATTCTCTCTACCTACCCCTCCCTCTCGTAACGTTTCTTTTAACATTTGTTAGACAAGATTTAATATTCTGACCTTGTCAACCCCGAAATTTATGTTGGTTCACATTTTTAAAGAAATTCCTAGTCACTCCTTTTTATCACCCCCCCCCCCCCCCCCCGTTAATATTGTTAACATCTGTTAGACTTAATTAGATTTTCTAACCTCAATAACCCCGAAAATGACACCGTAGTTAACATTTTTGGATGATTTCCCAGTTTTTTCCTTTTACCCCCTCTGGTAATTTTTTTTTAACATTTGCTAGACAAAATTAGATGTTATGCCCTCATTAACCCCAAAAATGAGATATTAGTCAACATTTTCTGAAAAATTCGCTCTGGTTTTACCCCTCTCACCCCCTCCCCTTTATAATTTTTTAAAGTCAAATACTAGGGATTCACGGCTTGACTTGATTTTCAAGTTACTTGACTTGACTTGGCTTGAAAACAAGTCAAGTTCAAGTCAAGTAGTTATATTTTAAGTACTTGAATAATCAAGTAATTATATTTCAAGTACTTGAAAAATCAAGTAGTTCTTCAAGACTACTTGGTTTTTCATTAAATACATTTGATATAATCAAGAAATGACAGGAAACCTTGCAATAAAGCCTTTTATTTACAAAACTAAATCTTAAATTCTTATTTCAAAATTTATAACAAGAAGTAATATAAAAGAAAAAAATGGAAATAATTTATTTTTAGGAAATAATAATAAATTAACATATTATTCTTAAATATTAAACAAAATAATAAAACTGATTTTCCAGTGTATGTTCTCTTCACCTTATTCAGCAACACTGTAGTGTCAGCTAAATTTAAAAGAGGTCTTTAATATCATCGTTCGCCATCCAAGATCTGGCACATTAAGGCTTCTAATAGAATTGTCGCCTAATCGGTTGCGGGTTTTTGTAACAGTTAGAGCAGCCCTGGTTGATACACTTATTATTATACTGGTTTGTTTAAGCATACGCAACTACGCAGTTGTTACAGTCGATTCGGGGAACCCCGCATCTTGATTATATTGTGAGCATGAGCTTGCAGAAATTATTTGCGCGTTATTTTTATACATAATCGGGTCGTTATCAAGTAATATCAAGTAACTTGACATTGCTTGATATCAAGTCAAGTAGTAACCATGGAAAACCAAGTCAAGTCAAGCAGTTAATTTCTGAAAAGCTTGGATTTCAAGTCAAGTCAAGTAATTTATAAAAACTTCAAGCTACTTGACTTGATGAATCTCTATCAAATACCAACAGAAATACCACCGGTCCGTCATTCTAAATACAACGAAGAAACAATTTATTGAAATCGGTGCTGCCATTTCGAAGTACACACGCAAAAATTGTCGATTTCAAGAGTTTTTTTTCGCAGTTTTTTTAGGTTTCCACTCACTTCAGCAAAAAAACCCTTAAAATGGGACCATTCGGGAGAACTCATCCACAAACCAAAAAAAAAAAAAAAACGGAATTCGGTTAATCCGTTCAAGAATTATGCGGAACATACATAAAAAATAATGACAATAATGATGACACATACGGGTCAAATTGATTTCCTCGTGAAGTCGGTTAAAAAAATGAAAATATCGCTATAAAGAAATTGTTATAAAAAGATAATTAAAAAAGATAATGATCTAAAACTTGGTAAAGATGCAGATAAATATGTCTTCTATTGACATTTAACCATAGATATGTTCTTTTGTGCATACTTATAATTTCATAAATTTCGTTTTTTTCCGAAAAAAAATCGTGGTTTTTTCATATGTCACACTTAAACAAGAATACCGGAAACTCAGACATTCGAAATACTTTTAAAATATGATTAATTGATTGTCTTGACGATTATTCATACGTGCTATTTTGTTTTATCCAAATATCTTTAATTAATCAAAAGTTATGAGCATTTGTTTATAGCGCGCTACGTTTATGCGTATATACCGCTGCACCCGCTAGCGCGCATACTTTTTGAGCGATTATTTATTGATTACATACTGACGAATCCATTGGTAGTAGAACAAAGTGCTTAGTAGCACAATTGTGTAAAATTTTCTCACCTTTCCGATGGTGTCAACGGCGTTCCGCTATTTTAATAAATTATAACTGACATATGACGGAAAACCGAAAAAGAACATAAAAAAACGACTTGCAATAAATTGTTAATATTTTTATAGAGTTTCATACATCCATCTGGACACCTTTGGGGAGCCATTCCTATTGGTTTCATGTATTGCATAATTTCTTTTGGATATTTCGACTTTCCGGATCTAACTTGCCTCCTCTACTTTTACTTGCTCAAACACCGACATATTTGCTCGTTTTAATTTTTTTGTGTCGTGAACTTAATTTCCCTTTAAGGCCTTTTTTGTAAGTTATACATAACTTTGGGCAAAATTTAAAAACTCGTTTAACGGAAACAAAGGAGTGTCCGTTCCGTCATTAACTTTTAATCAAACTTTAACGGCTCGAAACGGCGGCGACGCGACGACGCCCGGGTAAATTTTAATTTTTCCCACTTATATTTCGCTTAAAATAAAGATTACGCCGGACAAAACGCCGTTTCAAACTAGCGCTATAGTTCCAATTAAACGGATATTTTCACTTCAGCTTCGATACAAAAAAGAAACACAGAGAACGGGGCAATTCGCGCTTGTTATCGAAAATTTACACCCCCATTAACCACCTCTACACCCTTATTTTTGCCGACATTGTGCTTGAATTTATCCAAACGTTGCGCTATCCCATTTCTTTTTTGTCTTTTTTGCTTAGGTTTTTTTCCCTTAAGGGTATCGTCTATAACCGAGGGAAATCCTTAGAAAAAAATAACTTACCAATATCTGTATGGGAATTTTTGTACTTGTACAGTAATTTGAAATTTCAAATCCTAGATTCTTCTTTTTTTTATTTATTTGGCAGATTAATTATTTCTTTATGTAATAATAAAATTGATGAAATGGCGATAGGAGCAAGTCGATAGGGTTTTGCAGAGTTTCCACCCGATCGATAAATTAAATGAATAAGATTGAAAAAACCGTAATCCTTTCAAATGGATCGAACATCTGCGGTGTTCCTCTTGTCAATCTCAAGCAACTGTTTGTGGCCTTTTTATATTGGGATTTCATTTATAGCTTTAGTCGTTTTTTCAAATCTCAGTTCCTCCATAGAACACTAAAAATTAATTAAAGTGTGTGTATATAAGAATTTGCTTAAGAACAAAAGGATCGGGATGAAGAAAGACAAACAAGGAAAAACTTTTCTCGTAAATAGAGATTCCGTTGGCAAGCAGCACACGCCTTTGAAAAATTATTGCCGGAGCTCGTACTTTTTACTAATTAAAATTTTTAATGTTTAACAATTAATTTGGCTAAATTGACTGAAATGAGTTCGGGACTGGGCTACGTGTTGAGGCAAATACGCGCCTTTTTTAATCAAAGAGGGAAAGAATTTTTTAGGTTTTTTGCGTTCCAGAGAACAGTTTGTGTTTAATTTAATAAGAAAACGGTGCCCCTACTCAAAGTAAATTTAAATTTGTTCATTAGGTGTTAAAAATAAATGTTTTTAAGTACCCAAAGTTGCTATTTTATATTACAATATTATGCCATTTATGATACAATATCAAAAGATGATAAGTAATTTTAAATCTCATGGTCCTAGTTTAGTGAAACGAAAGTTGACATTGGATTGCCTTAAATTTAGATTCTTTTAGGTGACTTTTTGGTTTTAGGCATTTTTTGTCGATAATTTTCTTCACTGATACTTTGAGGTTAATAAATGTGTATAGTTAATGAAATGCAAATGTTATAAAGGAGCTAATCAATATATTTTTCTTATTTTCTTAAAAATAAACTTGAAAATCAAGTTTTCCAACTTGGTTATTCTTAAAACCTTATAACATATTTTCACATCACCCACATTCACGAAGTTTACCGGAAAACTAACGAAAATCAGGCAACTTTTCCTCGGTGAAATTGAACCGGTTTGAAAAACTAACTAGAAGAAGGCGGGCGCCGAAACTTTTCATTCCAAACTTTCGATTAATGCCGATAAGAGTGTAAGGAACTACATACTTTATATTTGAGAAGAAGTGGTATTCTAAAAGTATTTGATGAAGATGGTCAAAATTTATTTACAGTAAAAGTACTTAAAAGGGAGTCGATATTCTAAAGTTTTTAATTATTTAAAAATTGATTGATTGAGGCGGCCGATACTTGGTGGAAGTCCATAACTAATATTATGGGTTAACCAGAAAAACTACTAGTTTGACTTAGTAAACTTCCACTATATTGACAAAATTATTGACATGTTTCGCTACACTGTAGCTTCTTCGGAATAAGTTTTACGAATGAGTGGTGACTAACAATTGCAATAATGTAAACCTCTAGGGTAATTAAATAATATAATAAAATAGGGGTATGATTTAATCTGGTACATTTGGGTTTTCCTAAAGCTTAAGATGAATATAATATTTTATTTTTACAAAGGGTGTTATCAGACAAAATTTAATGAGGTAGAATTACTAGTAAAGCTTAAGATGCCTAAAATATTTTATTTTTACAGAGGTGGTAAACAAATTTAATAAGGTAGAATTACTAAGCTCTATTTGGTCATTAAGAAGTACGTTGGAGTTTTTAAGTTTATTTATTTCCATGGACTCTAGCAAATTCAATTTGACACCTTTATTTTCAATATGTAAAATTTTATAATTCGGATCAAAATTATGTTGATTTTCTACTAAATGGCAGGCATAATTAGAGTCTTGTTTATGTTTAATAAAGCTATTGTGATGTTCTTGTATCCTTTTACCAAAATTCCTACCAGTTTGGCCTTCGGACAGTCTTTACATGTTAATTTGTAAACACCGGATTTTTTATTTTTGTGTGTTTTTGTTTTACTATTTCTAATGAATCTGCCTAAAGAATTATTGGTTTTGTAAGCAACGTTGATATCATGTTTATTTAAAAAATTGCCAATCTTTTTAGTAGGCTCTCCAACAAAAGTAATAAGGTTAAATTTTTTATTAGGGTCCTTGATGTGTGGATAAACTAAATCAATGGCTTTTTTGTATGTTTTTTTCCTTAAAATTTGATCAATTAGATTAGAGGCATATCCATTATTAATAGCAATTTGTTTTATTATGTTCAACTCTTTCAAAAAATCTTCTTCATTTATAAATAAACATGATATCAACGTTGCTTACAAAACCAATAATTCTTTAGGCAGATTCATTAGAAATAGTAAAACAAAAGCAAACAAAAATAAAAAATCCGGTGTTTACAAATTAACATGTAAAGACTGTCCGAAGACGTACATAGGCCAAACTGGTAGGAATTTTGGTAAAAGGATACAAGAACATCACAATAGCTTTATTAAACATAAACAAGACTCTAATTATGCCTGCCATTTAGTAGAAAATCAACATAATTTTGATCCGAATTATAAAATTTTACATATTGAAAATAAAGGTGTCAAATTGAATTTGCTAGAGTCCATGGAAATAAATAAACTTAAAAACTCCAACGTACTTCTTAATGACCAAATAGAGCTTAGTAATTCTACCTTATTAAATTTGTTTACCACCTCTTTGTAAAAATAAAATATTTTAGGCATCTTAAGCTTTACTAGTAATTCTACCTCATTAAATTTTGTCTGATAACACCCTTTGTAAAAATAAAATATTATATTCATCTTAAGCTTTAGGAAAACCCAAATGTACCAGATTAAATCATCTACCTACCCCTAATTTATTATATTATTTAATTACCCTAGAGATTTACATTATTGAAATTGTTAGTCACCACTCATTCGTAAAACTTATTCCGAAGAAGCTACAGTGTAGCGAAACATGTCAATAATTTTGTCAATATAGTGGAAGTTTACTAAGTCAAACTAGTAGTTTTTCTGGTTAACCCATAATATTATTTAAAAATATATTTTACATTTAAAAGCATCTTTGAGCAAATATTACCACGATATGTTCATTGGCATTTTAACTGAGTGAGAAGCTTCCGGACAGAAAATCTAAATCTGTTTTACTGATTTAATTCTATGTACCAAACCGAATAACTTAGCATGATCTATGACTGACTGTTATAGGTACGTTCGTAATTTTATGTTTTACTAGCTTTTACGTTATATCCTTTATGTATTATTGAACACTGACATTAGTGGTGTACCCTAGCTTATTATGAAAAAATAGTATTTTTCTATTTTTAAAAAAATTTAAATCGGGTAAATGATTTTTGGTATCCACCATACAACATACAGGGTGTTATGAAATTCACTACATATATTGGAATGGGTGACTCCTGGGGTAGTCTACAGACATACCCACTACTGTTTTTCCCTCAAACCACACATTTTTTTTATTTATGCCCAACTACCTTCCCTGATCCGACGCGACGTCATAGACTCTAATATTATAAAGAAAAAACAAATAATCCAGCCGGGACATTGCCAGACTTAAATATTATCGTGACATCTTATTTTTTTATCAGTTTTAGTGAAAAGCGAAAATAATCCAAAGTATTTTTAATTCCACAGACGCATTTTATCAAAAATATGTATTTTAATTTAATAGGTAGCAATTTCTTTACTTAATATGGGAAAATATGGACCACTCGTGAAAGCGGTTGAAATTGTAACCAGAAAGAAACAGGCTAGGTATGTTATACTGACAACAGAAAGAATTATGACCCTATATTACGTTATTAATGAGATGAGCATTATTTCTACTAGCCTAAAGTTTCTGCTAAACGAAAAGGTTAAAAATCAAAACGAAAAACTAATTGAGCACAACTACACAGTGGCCACAGTATTTTAAAATTTTAATCAAAATTATTTCGTTACAGCATTCGTCAAAAAAAAAAACATTATTCGGTTTCACACAGCACGTTCAGAAAGTTGTTATTTGCCCTTTTGTCAAGAAAACCATCGTAACTTACCGATTTCTTTGAAAATGAATTGGCATATATGGACTATATTATATTCCTGGATATAGAGTACTGTGTTTCTCCACGGCATTAAACTCCGCTGACAGGTGAATCAGGTGACTGTAGAAATATAATATTTAATTGTGTATCCCGCAGGAACTACCTATCCAATCGGGATAAAAAACAGCCTATATTCTATTCTGTGATCTATACTTACTGGGTGACTGAGTAACAAACAAACAAATTTTATTTATAATATAGGTAAGGATTACTTAAATATGTATTGGTGCTATAGGCGAGATTCCTTTATATTCAGTTCAATTGCCACATCTTGGTAAAACCTATTTGTACGTTGTTTCTTTTCGATCGGTGAAAAGTTGCTCTAGCAAAGAATCAGAATCCGCTGGAGTCGACGCAATTCAGTACAAGCGGATATTAAATACAGTTTCATACATTCTGTAGATGAAATATTTCGTCATATAGTTTATTGTTGCACTTGTCAGTTTAACATACATTGCTGTGAATTTAGACGTAAAGTAGATTTAAACCTTTTTAATTTAACGGATTTCATAACGTAATCGCAACAGAAAAAAAACAATTATAACAGCATCAAATAAATAACAATGCTGCCTATTCTTAATGTGTTTAGACATTATTTAAGCTCGCTCTTAGTTTTACGAGATGTCATTAAATCCGGTTAATAAGCCGTGCTGGAAACAAATTAGTTTCTTACATTAATTAGTCGAAACTAAAGGCCAATTTTTATTGAGCAAAGTCGGACACCTAAATTAAATTTTCAGTTAACTAAAGTTCAATCATGAATAATGGTCTTAAGAGCGTTAAGAGTGTCACTACACCAAAGTGCATGAAAATACAAATGTGAAATAAATGCCCAACGAAAGAGCCAAAATAAACTCCGCGTAATTAACACAGACAGTCACTTCTGATGAAAATTCCAAGCTAACCGTTAGACACGAGGAAAAAACAGATTTATTTAAATCAGTGGACAGTAGAAGTTACTCTGTGTGCTGGCCTCTCTTGCTTGCACGTTTACCATATGCATACTTTAATTTTAAGTTTTTTCTCGATTTTTCTCCAATAGATTACTTTAGAATCTCGATCGAATCCTTCCATCTCGCATTTCTTGATAAAAATTGAATTTGAGTCCTGTAATTGCACACAGCCTAACTTCAAAAGCAAAAGTTGGTAACTTTGAGCAAACTCCAACTTTACATTGATGCACTACAGTAAATTGACAAAGAATTGACTTTTATTATTTTTGGGATGGGTTTTGATTTTGCATTATGTTTTCCTTATTCGACTCTATAGAGCTAAGAAAGATTTAATGTTTGGTTTCGTTAAAGAATATTCAGTGATATTCTTTTTAAAAGAGACTTTACTGAAGACAGGCAAGATTTTTAAAAAATAATAATGGAATAAATTACAGTTTCTCAATAAAAAAAATCCAATTATTATCATATTAATATTGACTGCATTTATATACAGCATTAAAGAATTCTTTTCGCTTTACTTAAAACTTGTTAGATAAAGGCCTCGTGTATGTATACAGGGTGGTGACTTTAACTGGCACATATTCGCTAGAAGATTTGGAAAAAAATATTTGTGAAAAAAGGGAAAACATTTCGATTGAGATGTTTTGTGGGCTTCATACTCATAACAAAAATTTGTTCTTTCAAACCCTCTAAAGGGGTGAAACATAACCCAACTTAATTTTTGTTAAATGGGAAAATGCCATTTGTGATCCCTTGTTGGAAAGCTCTTTTAAAGAGAAAATTGAATGTGCTATTGTTTTTTATTTCGATTTAACGGGTAAGTTTTAATTAGTGTTCGAAGCCTTAAATTATAAAATTAGAAATTACGTTATAAAAAAACCTTAAAAAGCTTATTTCCTATTTTATCAATTGTTCAAAATGTGCACCATTTACTTCTTGGCAAATTGCTAATTGATGGTAAAATTCATCCTGTAGTCTCTTAAAACCTGAGGTTAAGCGAATTTCTAGTCTGATCCTAATTTTTAGTTCTGCAATGTCTCTAGGTTTTGTATCATACACTTTGTTGTATAAGTAACCCCACAGGTAAAAATCTAAGGGGGTTGGGTCAGGCGACCTAGCTGGCCATTCAATGGTTCCCTTTCGTCCAATCCATCTATTACAAAAAAAGGTATTAAGGTATTCTCATCCATTAGCCGCGTAGTGGGGAGGTGCATCATCCTGTTGGAAATAAATTCTTTGATCGAGGTTATGGTCTTCAGTTGGAAATGTTTCAGTTAACTCTGGCACCAAAGTATTTTGCAAAATCTGGAGATATCTATTACCGGTTAAATTTTCATTAAAAAATATCGGGCCAATAATTCGATCTCCAACGATTCCAGCCCACACATTAACTTTTGCTCGGTGTTGAGTATGCTGCTGAACAATCTAATGTGGATTGTTTTCAACATAATAGTGACAGTTTTGCCGATTTACCTAAAAACAAAAAAAAAATTTAAACATGATGTTTGTTTTAAGAACTGAAATACAGTACCTACATACATCCCCATGTAAAGTAAAAGTAGCTTCATCAGAAAACAATATCCAATCCGAACGAATTTGCCCGCCATTAATTAGGTTCATCATGGTCTTACAAAACTCCACTCGTCGATCAGGATCATCTTCTAGCAACTCTTGCACTGGTTTCATTTTAAAAGGCCTATTTAGATTTTTGAAACCGTTTTGTGACACAAATTTTGTTCGCGAGCAATTCCTCTGGCTGGAGTATTGGACTCTCTTGATACGTCAGGAGAATATCCAGTTTGGTATCCTCGCTTACATTCTACGGTATTTCTCGAGGGATATTCCTTACGTGTCCGTGCATTCTAAAATGTGCCTTGATTTTGCTTACAGTGCTTCGGTTTAATGGTGGCAAATCCGGTTGTTGCGCTTGAAATAAAGCGGCAACTTCCGCTTGGATGCGCATTCGCTCCCCGAACCCCATCATCATTAAAATTTCTATTTTTAAACTTTAATTTTAAACTTTTGCAAATCAGAATTTAAAAGCCTGCCAATTAAACGTCTGTCACTGTCACCTTCATAACAATACCAAACAACATGACGTGAATAATCCAACGAAGCTTCACAGACTGTTTAAATAACAAAATTGTTATTTGTAACAATGGAACGAAATGATAAGGAATGCTGATGCAAAAAAAGAAAAATAAATAAATATTGGACATAGCACCAGTTCATTGCTGTATTGGGCCCTGTGCGGACCTTGTGGGCCCGGTGAGGATTCAGGAGGTTGAAAATTTACGTAATATTTTCTTTTTAAAGCATAAAATTTAGGACAATTCTGAAGGTCTGCCGATTTTTTTTTTAATTTCTAAAACTAACTAATTTAAAAAACGATAGCACATTCTATTTTCTCTTTAAAGAGCTTTCCAACCAGGTACTACAAGTGGTATCTTCCTATTTAAAAAGATTAATTTGGGTTATGTATGAAAAATAAATTTTTCTTATGGATATGAAGCCCACAAAACATCTCCATCGACGGGTTTTTGCATTTTTCCCAAAAAAATTTCCTAAACTTGTAGCGAATTTGTTCCAGTTAAAGTCCCCACCCTGTATGCATATGTTCTTATGACGAACCCATAGTCAGCTGTATGGCTTGAAAACTAAAAACCCGCCTTGTTTCTCTTGTTCAGTTCCTTTATTTCTGTATCTAACAAGTTTTGAGATATAATTTATACTGTGAACAAAGAGTGACTGGGCACACCCACGAGCGGTGAAATACGAGGCGCCGAACCCATGGTCTGCTTACTATGGTTGTGGTTTAATAATCCTTGTAAAGAGTAGGTAACTCATTAAAATGTCAGTAGTAGCAAAGAGTCAGTAGTTATTAAAAATAATAAACAAAAATAAGAAAAGTCAATAATGGAAAACCTTTATAGGTTTACAACATCTTTAAATATTTATTTTTCAGCTATACTGTAGATCCCATCAAAAACATAGATGTAAAAAAACAGGCCAAGTTCTCGTCGGGACTGTGTGTTTTATCTAAAAAAATAACTGATATGCAAGTTCCTTGCTTAGTCGCTATTAACAGTGTTTTAATAAAGCAAAGAAAAATATTGTGTGAATTGATAAATTTACAGACCAAACTTGGCAAGTTTTCATTAAAGAACTGAGCAATATTGAGACAGAGAAATTTACCAATTAACAGAAAATTTTTCTGTGCGTAACAAAACACTGCTAATAACGTGTAGGCAAGGAACTATAAGTATCTATCAGTCACTGAGTGAGTGAGTCAGTGAATGCCCAAAATTGTGATTTTTGGGCATGCACTCGTTTCTTGTAAACTATTCCACCTAGAGTTATGAAATTTGGAATACTACTTTTTAGTAACCTTAACCCCCCTGAAAGGGCTGTAACGCAACTAGCCTCGAAGATAGAGGGTGGTCGAAAAGGGCTCGAAATGGTTCGTGTAAATGTTGCACAGTGTGTGCGAGGTCGGTTCTGCGAGAACTTGACCTGGCGCACTCTGTGCGCTTTGATAAAAAGAAATACTGTAGATAAAACTTGCTGGTCGCAGGAAAAAAGTTAAAGTTACTATCGGCAAAGGGAAAAAAGCTTTTCGTCAAATGCTTTTCCATAACTACCTGAACTTTGACTTATAAACTAACGAATTAGAAAGAAAAGCCTCAAACACTTTTATTGCAAAGTTTTCGTTAAAGGTAATATAAGGAGCAAATGAGTCGCCCTGCTTTGCATTCAGCCAGTCAGCCTTCTTGGCCACTTCTTCACGAGAGGATCCATTATAGAGACAGATGAAAATGGAGAGCAGGGAATTAAAATTTGAATAACTTATTCATTGTGCGACTCGTTTTCTACAGTTATTATGTCCTTAACTATGGAATTAGTTTCGGTAAAACATCGGATCTCCATTTTGCATTTTAAATTAATATAGATATTTTAAACTTAATAGCTTTTATTAGCTCAAATTGACTACATGTAGGCGGTATCATTTTCAGATTTTATATTATTATTACACTTCAAGACATAGAAATATAATCGCAGATATAAAAGCAAATAAGTGACCTATTGTGAATTCAGTTGGACTTGTCTTTACAAAACTAAAAAAAGCCAAAACTGTAATAAAGACATTAAGGGAGTAAGCCACATTTGAATGCGCGTGTTATTTAAGTTTTTTTTAAGGGCATCGTGTAGGGTGTCAAATGAAAACTTATTGAAGCACGAATTGAACAATACATATTATGATGTATTTTTTATGCATTTTTCGGGAAATGCTTAAAAAATTGCTGCCCCCCACCCTTATCACCAAAAGGATTACTCAGAGAAATTTGAAAAAAATTAGGTGTAGATTGAACCAAAATTATCAGGATTGGAAAATTCTGGCGCGATCAATTGTTATAAACAATTTAATTGTTCATTTACTTATAGCTGCTGAACCACTAGTTTAGAGAAAAAGTTTTTCCACAAAAGTTATTTGTCACTATGCACAGTGTTTCGTCTGTTATAGACCAACTGGACATAATACCAAATGAAAAAATTCAAAAATGCACTAAAATATAAAAGATTATGAACCACTATGAGTTACCCCTTAAATATGTTTAATATATCGGCACATACACAAAAGCGATGCCGATAATCCCATAAAAAGTAACGTCGCTTTTGACGACTCCTTCAATACCTACTTTATAAGTCTTTGTGGTAGTTTATCTGTTAAGCTCGGTGAAAATTCTTTTTTGTATACTTATTATTACAATATCTTCGGGTAATGCATTCAATTCCAGTTTTAGAATTTTTAGATTTTTGAAAGTATTTGATAAGAGGGATGAAGTAGTAATGAATTTTTACTTTTTGTAAATAAAATGTTAGGCAGTCGGATGCTATCGGGTCACGATTTGGTCCTAATTATTTAGTAAAAGTATTCTATTTTTGATTACTATATTATGCGAAAACGTGCAATCTAAGATATACAACTTTTTGATTTTTGGATTTTGGAAGAAAACGCCACAAAAAAATGCGTTCTGGTGTTAAATATTGGACCATTTTCCTGTAAATCGTAGCTTAGGTGAACTTTTAAAAAGATGTCTGATAAAAATTTGTGAAAAAAAGTAATAAAGTGTAAATTTGGATGCACGTTCAAATAACTCTATTTTATGTTATTAGATCTTACTACTTAGTTTCTTTATCAAGAAAACACTTAATAGGCTGTATAAGATATAACTGCTGTTATTGCGAAAAAATGCTCAGGTTGGGTTGGGTTTTCACCGTCACGTCACATTAATAAATGACCGTTAGGTCATTTAACCTAACCTTAAATTTCATGTTTCGACACAAGAGTAAAAATTAAGCAAGAAAAAGTCACGAGCGTCATAGAAATGAAGACATCACGCATGCTCTGTCGCGTTTTAGAATATTCCTGGCTTAATTCTAAAACGAGACAAAAACGAAATAAGTGACGAATTTTTGTCGGCAATTTTTAAATTTTAAGAGAAAAAATGTGTTTGTAGAAAGTTATAGTCATTTGAATTTTTTTTGAAACTATATTTTAGGTTTCAAAAAATTCAAATAACTATAACTTTCTACAAACACATTTTTTTCTCTTAAAATTTAAAAAGTGTCGACAAAATGATGTAAAATTTGTTTAGAAAAAATAATAAATAAAACACCTAGTGTTCATTTTTTTCCCGGTGGAAGCAATGCAAAAATTCAACTTTTTTCGCAAATTACAAAATGTTTTTTTTTCTTTACCAAAACATTCCCAGTGGGCTCACTACTAAAACCCCTAAATTTGGTACAGTTCCTGTAAGTAGGAACAGAGATATACAGCTTTGAAATTTCACCGCACGCCCCTGGTTGGCATGAATAATTAAATCACATGATTTAAGCCTTGACTTTTTTTTTATGTCATGACTTTTTCCAACCCTGATAAAAATTAAACATTGAAACATGTACGAATGTCTTTGCCGATACGATATATCGGTATATCGGCATCGTAAATATCGGTATCGGCCGATATATCGTATCGGCAAAATAAAGTCATATCGTGCGATCTCTATCCCTTTCCCAAGATCTTCAATTAATCTTAGACTGGGGTGCCAAGAACCTTGTTCAGTTCAACGCCTCCAAAATCCAGTCTTGCTCCCTGTCACGCAAAAAATCTGGCAACGCTTACCCCATCCACTTGAATGATCAAGCCCTACAGAACAATGAAACGTTCGATCTTGTTGGCATCGCTTTCGAACATGATCTCAGCTGGCACAAACATATTACTTCAGTAGTCACATCGGCAGCTAAAAACTTGGTTTTCTCTTTTGAGCCAGAAAATACTTCTCCCCTTCCAATTTATACACTCTCTGTGTTTCCCAAATAAGACCTAACCTAGAGTACTGTACCCACAACTGGGGAGCGGCATAACCTTCGACACTTAACATCCTTGATTCTATCCAAAAGAGAGCCATTCGACTTATCAATGACCCAGCCCTCACGAGAAAACTCCCGCTCATCGCCGCGCTGTTGGCGATTTATCCCTTTTGTACCGATACTCCCTCGGATTTTGCTCTGAAGAACTAGCCGGAATTATTTCCCCCTTGACAGATCCTTACAGAACAACAAGAGGCGCGTTACGTGCATGCATCCCGTTACTATCCAGCTACAAAAACCTAGAACAGACTACTTCTCTCGCTCATTCATACCTAGGTTCTCCAGATTATGGAACAAATTGCCTGCAGATGTTTTCCCTTCCCATCCCAACCTCCAATCCGTTAAGTCCCGTGCCAATAGACTACATTATTTCGCTTCTCTTCAGATGCCCACGGTACGTTACTACTTGATGTCTACGTGAGATGTCTTAGATAAAAAAGAATCAGAATTAGAGCTATTTTTACCAAGTCACTTATTTTTGTTCCATTAATGTTCAAGCGACTATTTACGAGTGTTTTCAAAACAGCCGGAAATACATTAAAATTATAGTACGGAAAAGAGAAATGGAACATTTCGATATTAATACATAAATTGCAACTGACATATTGGCAGGTTTTGTAAAGTGAAGAAGACAAAAAGTATCTATGAAGATAAAATTATATAAAAAAACAGCATGTTCAATTTAAATAATAGTCGCTTTTTTTGCTTTACTTTAGAATAAAGATAAAGTTTGATTGATTTTTGAAAAAGGATTTCTGAGACCATTTTTTGTAATGATCGTGAAGGGCATGTCAGTGTAAACGTAGTCATATAATTTAGTACGATACCTTTTTTAAGTAAAAAACGTGATTTGTCCATAATTTGCACTAGACGGCCCATATTTTCTAAACGTCCCAAACGGTGCGGTGGTCTAATAAAAATTGCGAGCATTTTTCTCCTGGGTCAGTTAATAAAGGGGAAATGAACGTACTCCATCTTGCTTGTCCGAGGTGGGAGATGACGGACAAATTAGTAGAAGAGCCAAAAGCTTTTTGCCAGATTTAATTGGAGCTCTTGTGAGGATTAACTTGAGAGTTTTTTTTTGCTCTGCCATATTTAAATGAAAAAATATTTATCTAGGTACAGTAGTTGCGAATTGTTTAGTTAAAAATAAAACAAACATGAAAAATTAAGAACGGGCTTTAGACAATAGTATAAGCATTCCTAAAGTGACCATATATTAGAATAAAAAAAATACTTGATGCCTACAAAAATGATAAGGGTATTGTTTTCTATTAAGGATAAATAATATGTAGATATCAAGCAACTCAATAAAAAATGTTCTAGTAAAGTTTTCGCTTATATATCTATTTCAAAAAAACTTTTTGAAATATTTTTTTAATTACTGTATACATATAATAATTGATTTTGATTTTGCTAATTTAAAGATTTTTGGTTTAGACTTTAGAGGAATAAGTCTTTTGAATTTTGGATATGGGTATATTAAAGCAAACAATCTAAACTAGTATATGTTCAGTCATTTAACTGAGAGTTCAGTCACAGTACCTACATCTAATTATTATATTCATGCGGTTCCCTTTAAAAGCTTTAGTTTTAAAAGACAAGACAATCAAGAAAGAAGCACAAGCGAAGAACCGGCAGTGCAACCGGTTTCAGGAAGGCTGAGTGCCCTGATGCCAGATTTACCGAGGTCAAATTGCCATTTTGCACCTGCTACCGATTCAACAAAATTCAAAAATGTTGTTCGGGGTCTGCTGCAAGTCTTAATTTGATCCTTTGCATCAAGATATACAAGTGGAATTAATATTTAATATGTACGGCAATTTCCAGTTGATTTTTTTTTTTGAAATTTTCAGATTTTAAAACCAAGCTAATTTCCTTGACGTAGACATTAAACAAGTTCTGCTGATATTGATCATATTATCATCATATCATATATAGAAAACTGAGGAAGAACCTAGCTAAAATATTTTATTTTATATTACGTATTTAATGTAAAAAGATATAAAATAAATACAACGTTGTAATATCTAGAGAAGTAGTATCTCTACTTTCCTAATGCATTAGACTTATCCGAGGAGGTCTTTTGAAAAGCGGACGCATAGTGTGTATAATAACATGCGTGTTGAGATCGACAAAATATGATAATTTTGTAAGAGTTTCCTTTATGAGCAGCCAGGGAAAAGGATGAGCCTTATTATTATGATTATAACTTTTAAAGCCAGACCAATCTTTCTTTTGAGACATAATAATAAGTTTGAAAAGGCAGTTTAGGGCTAGAATCTTGTATTAAAATATAATTGTCAAACTGAAGTAGGAGATTACTAAAACTGAAACCTTTGGTTTCTTGAAATTGATATCCCACCAAAAACAGGCCAGTTCCTTGCCTACACGTTACTAGCAGTGTTTTGATAGGCACAAAAATATTGTGTGAATTAATAAATTTATAGACCAAACTTGCCAAGTTTGGTCTATAAATTTATCAATTCACAAAATATTTTTCTGTGCTTATCAAAACACTGCTAATAACGTGTAGGCAAGGAATTTGGCATAATTTTTGCATTTCAGTTATTTTTTTTGTTGATAACGAAACAAACAGTCCTGACGAGAACTTGGCCTGTTTTTTACATGTATGTTTTTGGTAGGATTTCATAAATTTTTGTTCAGATACCAAATAATATTTATTTCTTATTAGTATATGTGTATACTCCAAGCAAAACTTTTTAATAATGGCTTTTTGTCGATAAGGCAACATGCATTCCTAGAATTTCTTTTTGTTACGTTACAATTATCATAAAATAGAGGTATTTGAAAGTAAATCAGAAATTTAAAAAGAATCTGTTTCCGCCCGGATCGAACCGGGGACATTCCGCGTGTTTGGCGGATGTGATAACCACTATCCGAATAATACGGAATTAACTAATATCCGTATCCATCATCCGAATACGTATCCATTTTTTTACCCGCGCGAAAGCGGTTACGAAACATGTTATACTTATGCACTAAAATCATTTTCTATACTAATACGGATAGGTAGGTGAATGCGATATCATATGATTCGAAGTCGAAGGTTAGGGAGGGCAAAGTTTACCGAATAAAAATATATATGCTATCCTTTTTAGGAAATGTCATTAGAAAAAGAAAGCATGAAATGAAATATGCCGAATCGCAGATCGTGTTGTCCGCTTATACTCGATCGTTTTCTCTTCGCACTTTGCGTTAGTGACCACCCGAATGCGTATTTATTTCGATTCCGAATCCGTATTCAAGTTCTCGACCGATTAGGGATAATACGGATTCTTTTGATATTCGTATCCAACGAATTTTTGAATACGTATCCTTACATCTCTAGTAGACATATAACTTTCTAAAGCAGAAGTCACTACCTATTTCGTGTCAGATTGGATTTTCCATATTGGATTTTCCGCGTTGGATTTTTATTGATTTTTGATTTTTCTCGTAACTGTCACCTTAAACACTATTTATGTTCCAAATTTCAAAGCTCTAGCTCGATTGGAAGTACCCTAATTTTATGATGATCTATCAGTCAGTCATCAGTGAGTACCCGAAATTGTGATTTTTGGACACGCGTATCTTGGAAACTATTCCACCTAGACGTTTTAAATTTGGAATACTGCTTCTTTTTGGTTACCACCCCTAAAAAAATTCAGTCCTGTAACGCAACTACCCTCGAAGATAGAGGGGGGTCGTAAAGTGCTCGAAATGGTTCGTGTATAATATTGCAGAGTGCGCGCGCGGTCGGTTTAGCGAGAACTTGGCCTGGCGCACTCTGTGCGCTTTGATTTAATGTGATTATGCAATCTTCTCTTTATTATAACCTGAGTCACTAATTTTTTTTTTCATTTTTTTGTATTAATACTAAATTTTTATCTAGCTAAATGTTCCTCTTGAATTGTCATCTACGTCAGGTTAAAGACCCAACAGCACCGCATTAAAAATTCTAATTGCGCTTTTTCTCAAACCGAATATCAATCAGTTGTTGTCCCAGCTCATTTGCGTAATTTTTTAGCGCTCGCGCTGCTGCGGTATTTCAGTGCTCGCCCCGTAATTGACTTTTTTCGGTGATCCGAGACACTTTTTCCTCACGAATTCAAATTGGTGTTTGTATTTGTGATTTAATGCTTTAAGGATTCGTCACGATAGGAAATGAGATCGACGGAGCGTATAACTTCACGGTTAACTTACCGAAAAAGCTGAAGCTCAGAAAAGAAAATGGGTCCGATGACTCACCTTTATTTAAATTGTATTTTTGTCTCGATACACTAAATCTAACTTAAAGGTATTTTTTGGCAAATAATTAGTAATTTGAACTTCACTAATAATTGAACTGTGCGTGGCTTCTATAGGTATGCGTATTTATTACTATCTGGGTCAACAGCTTAATATAGCATATCTACCTACTATTTACTCCGTTTATATTGATTGAATATATTTATACATATACTATTATAATTTTTTTAATTATGGAATTTTTATTTTTTTTATTGTCCATAGGACATACCAAAAATAATAGATCAACACCTACATAACTTTTTCATGAAAATTTCTAGTCCCTTTGTGTTGCAAAACCGGTCTCAGTCAATAATATCAGAGCCAGGTCTACAAGGTGGCAGCAAATGTGAAATTACTTTCTCAATGGGTTTATCGAAATACAAGCATTACGGAAAATTGGTACAAACCTAAAATCGAAATTAGCCGATATTAGAATCACAAAAAGTATACAAGGAGAAAACAAAAATTTGAAGATCGCTAAGTCCCCAGGGGAACGAAACGAGTAGAAAGGGTTCAGGAACACTCGAGAACTTCTATAAGTGTGATGGTTTGCGGCACCGCAACAGGTGACTTGCTACCCCCGATGGTTGTCTATAAAGCACAACATCTTTACGAAAACTGGACGATTGGGGGCCTAAAGGGACACTGTATGACTCAACCTTAAGTGGGTGGTTTGATATGGTGACATTTGAAAAGTATTTTTTTGAAATATTGCTTCCTTACACCAAACAAAATAGCACTCCAGAGGAAATAAAAATCTTTAAATTTTTGAGATAGGAGGTCATCAATTCATGTTTGAGCATGATTCTTAAATTTAAACACCTTTTCCTAATAAAATATTATTATATTTTTAAAAATAAGGGTACTTTGCTCTTAAGCAAGTTTGCAGATTTTTGTCACTTCCCATCAGTAGGGCTGTTTGACTTTCACGTTTCTGATAACGATACATTTTGTTTTTAGATATGCAGCAACTTTTCGAGCGCTTAATATAAGCATTGAACTCATTATATAATAAAAATGTTGCCTTTGTTTGGAACTTCTTGGACCACTCTGTAGACTAGCAACGAAGCTCGCCAGCCAGAATATTAGTAACTGAGATCTGTTTTACAATACAAAGGAACTCGAATTATTCATGAAAAATTTATCTAGGTTTGACGTCGCTTTCTTAATCCCTCTGAAGTAACATCTTTTATTTTTCTGACAGTCTCCAGGTGCTACTCGCCCATAAACTTCAGCAATTATTCATCGTTACAAAAAAAACCGACCTGTATAACAAATATCGTATTCAAATCGCAGTTTTTCTTTGACCTCGTCGTTGATTTTGATATTTCCTATATATAAATTCCTTTAAAAATATTTATTTTAATGACAATAAAAAACTCTTATTGGCAGACGTACATATATTGTTCAAATTAGCAAAAAGACATGCAAAGGACCACTTAGACCATTTGGTGGGTACTTAAGATTCTTAAATTTTTAATTTCCGTACGACCATACGAGTTATACTTTGTCTGCCATAAATTATTGTATCTTCGAAATAGTAATACAATATTTCAATTGATATTTTCTCCAGTACTATCACTTCCGCTACCAATCAATACAGATGATTAAGATCGAACCACCGCTGCCTATTCTTAATCCATTCTTCAATCATATCTCAGAAAATTTCTTATAATCACAATACTATCATAAAACGATTGTGGTTACCTACAGTCATCGACCATCTGGCTCTTATGCCAAGATGGCGGCCGGTCTCAGCCAATCAAGGTTGAGAGCGATGACCCGTTCACTCCGTGTCTTTAAGTCGCTGCTGCTGTGTTGCCGGATTTGATATTACTTTCATACTGGTATGCATATTCATTTTTTACTTCATAATTTACCATTCTTCTGTAATACAAAATTTAAATTGCTTCTACTTGCGCGTTTCTCCCTATCTACAGTTCAAGTCTCACACCTTTAAAAAGATGTTCTGTTTTATTCCTGCATCGGATGGCTTTAATTCCTGCTTTGCTAAGAATTGATAGTGGCTGCTTCAACAAGACTATTTTTTAAATTAACACAAAAGCTTTCATGTCTGTTTAAACAAATGCGTGTCTTTATTAAAGTCGTTTAAAAGCTTTTTTATAATTTGCTATTATTTGCACATGATCTATCGAAATCGTGATCGAAATCAGAACAAGCTTAACTAATCCGATTAAATTTAATTTAGCTGAATAAAGATAATATAATAATACTAATCAAAATTTAATTTTCATTAAACCTATTTATGCATTTATAATTCAGTGCAATGCGTATAAAAGCTTTTAACAGCGCGATTCGTTTTTCTGAAATCACTTAATTTCAAGTTCCGTAATTGAGTATTTAGGTTAGCTTAGTGCATTTTCCATTTTAAGGATTGTCGATCTTGAATGGATTTTTCGTCAGAACTGTTACATAAGGTTTTACATAAAATTTTCCATTAAAGTCGATTTTTTGCATCGATTCTGTTTACATTTTCCCGAGAGATCCAACCAAATTCATTTTTAGTGTTCCGTGAAACGGAACACTTATGGAATCATTCGGTGTCCGTCCGTCCGTCTCTCACAGGCGATTTTCTCTGAAACTATTCGACGTAAAAATTTCAAACTTGGCACAGAGATAGAGTGTGGTGGCCCAATTATAGAAGTGAAGTATAAAAAGTTAAATTTTGATTCTGGTGGTAAATTTCGGGGGGTAAATTGGGCAATGGAAAAAGAATATTTCAAGAGCATCTTGTAGGGTGTCGAATGAAAGCTTATTGAAGCACAAATTCAACGATATATTTGATGTATTGTTTTATTTCATTTTTTTTTACATTTTTCGCGAAGAACGCTTAAAACTTGCTGTCCCCCTTCCTTATTACCAGAAGGATCGTTCAAAAAAAATATGAAAAAAATCATGAACGTTGAGAATTAAGTGAAAATTATCAGGATTGGCAAATTCTAGCGCGGTCAATTGTCACAAACAATTTAATTGTTTATTTCCTTATAACTGCTGAACCATTAGTTTTAGAGAAAAAATTTTTGGGCAAAAAATATTTGTCACGATGTAAGGAACAACTTTTGTACATACACGTTTTTCAAAATTTTAATTTGGCCCACTCAGCTCCGCGCATACGCGATGTGATACGGCGTTGGTGCCGTCGGCGGCGTGTAGGGTGGTAGATGGACGGCCGAGATTTGCTCAGGTTAAGTGGGTGGCTGATGGTACGGAACACTAATTTTATCTTGCAAGTATAGCTTGCACTTGATCGATTTTTTATAATATATCCTTAAGACATATTTTTGGAAATCTAAAGACTACTTATTATGTAAAACAATATGAAGAGTCGGGCAATTTTGATTTTATTTGTGATTAAACCACAATAATTAAATCCTAAATCCCATTTGCTGTACGTACCAAATGTTAAATATGAATTTTGGTTAAAATTTGTTGTAGACGACAGTTCAACCCGGTGAAAGCACAATAATATAATATAATTTCGAGCAAATATGGAAATGTTCGACTGCCTTGTTCCCTTACAATGTACCTCGGTTTGTAATGGTAGAAACTAGATACAATCGCTGAATCCAATTAAAATGTCTTTTTTCTCAATTCGACCGTTTCTTTTATTACTTCGACACAATTTGAAAGAGTATACTCTCGCTGTGGTCCCATATATACTAAATGTTGCCCGAGGCTTCGCTTACCTCAGGGCTCAATCGCTTAAAAAGCTAGCTCTAGATATATAAGATTATTAAAGTCAGAGAATTCAACTGATGTGCTGTTAATAAAAAGCTTAAAAGGACCAGTTAAAATTAGATGCGAATAATTTTTTGTTTTGTAAAATATTCTGTAGTATAGTGTTTCCGGGATTATTGGAGTCGAGAAATCCAATTTAGCGAAGGAAATGTTAAGAAAATAAGACCGAGAAGTGAGAGAGAATAAGTGCGACACGGTAGTGTCTCTAAAAATAAGAATTCACGGTTCAAAAATATTCAGTTACCCATAAATCATTATCCATACCATACCATTACTCATAGAAATTTAAAAGTGCAAATATTAAGAATCCGTAATGACAATACACAAATAATAATAATTAATAGGGAAGTAAAAACTAAATCTGTACGACGTATGTATATGCAGTATTTATTGAAAAACATGTATCTTGAATGCCTGTTGACAAAATAAATACAAATAGTTGACCATACTTGAAAAATGTATATGCCATAATAATTATAACTAATGTCGTGTTTCTTTTTCAGGTAAGCATCATACAAATACAGCCGGCTACTACATAGTATTGAGGACAGAACGATTGATGTGTACGGTAATGTAAATAACATACCATACTAAAAACGAAATGTTGGAATTAGACCAATTATAATCAGCTCCATATAATTATAATACCTTCTTTCCAGTCAGTGTGATATCAAGCTGTCTGCTACTGATAAAATAATAATTTAACCAAACTTTCGAAAATTGCCTTCATTTGACAATAATGGGAAGCTGTGTAATACAATTTGGGGGCATTGAATTTTCCGCCAAAGTTGCTTTTCAAAGCGGCCGAAGTGTGTCGGTGACACACCGGCAACTTATGCTGAAATTATTTTGACTACGTTGAGGTAAAACCCAAAAGTTCCTTTTCTTGTTTGTTAAAAAGCTTTTAAAGGGCTCTGCATTGGCGTGCGCTATTATTTATATTTTTTTAAGGTCGATAAATTTCACTATTCTGTGCTCATTAAGAAACACAAATACAAAAATTAATCCTCCCACACAATGGGCTCTGAAAAATACCTATGCTCTAACCAATTTTGGCCTTCTTAAAAAAGCTATTAATATTATTATTATCTTCGTATCATGCGTATCATGCGTTTTGATTACTGTTCACTAAAATTATACAAAATTTCAATTTTCTGTGTTAAACAATTTATACATAAGTGAAATGTGGATCATAAAAGTAAATATATTGATGATCCTCACATTTACTTTTATGACTCACAGTTTTATATATTTTCCTAATTTTAAATGATATGATCAACACTTATTCTCGAGTCTGAAGGATATGCCCCACATTTTTTTGTTATAATACATGCTCTGACTTTTTATAAAAGATATATGGATACATAGCTACTTCTTTTATCATAATTCATCGACAGGTCCTCATTGACATAATTTAAGCCCCAGAGATGTTATTTGTCATTTTACTGCTGGCTTTTCGTAATACGTAAAATGTTGATGTATATATACGTATGTTTGTGAAACACGCCTTAGGTACCCGACAAGAAATATAATATGAATACAATACAATTTTTTTTATGACAGCCGTAGTCGTAGCTAACAAAAACATGTATATCGTTCGCTTTTATGGCACACTGCTCTGTTTTAATATGCAGTATGTCTCTAGTTTACATGTTAAAGTAGGTTTCAAACGGGACACCCAAAGGCATACAAGGTATCTTTTGGAAATTTTATTCACCATCGTTTTTTTTTGCAAGGCTCTAATTATTTTATCAAAAGACTCCGAGAAGTCTATGTAAAAAGCGCCAGGACGTAATTATAGAGGAAAGTAAAGGGAATCATGTTACAAGCTACAGCGAGTTTAATGTTTTAAACTGGCGACGGGAGAATTAAAGGAGTAACGTGCAATAGCGGTTTGAAAATCGGAAATTGTTTAAATAAGATAGCGAATTAAATACAAAAGACCGCGATGCACGAAACAAGACTTTCGACCAAAATTGCCGAATATTTTTTTTCAGTACTGTTCTGTTAGCTTTAACGCATATTTAACTTCGGCTTAAACAGGGGCGGCGAGTACATAGGGGCTCTGGGGCGCGAGCCTCCCCCGAGAATACTCCAAAATAATAATAAACTGTAATATACAATATTATTTATTTATTTTAAACATCGATATACCGATTTTTCAATAAAATATTCCAAGTATTTGTACTGATTTTACATTTAATTCAAAAACAATACAGAGGATTGGCGCTTATCCGCTAGTTGGGGTGTCTTTCGATCCCGGCGTTGCATCGAGGCTAAAATTGTTTTAGCCACAGAATTCAACTTCGTTGACGTTCGTTCGGTTTTATTCGGGTTAATTCGATACTTCACAAACGGGATTTTAGCACGCGAAAGGACGCTTGGCCAGTGAGCCCAGCCCAGCACAGAGATGACATATCTGCAGAATATTCTACAATATGCAGAGTTTTACAGACTCATTTAGTCAGTTGCAGAATTACAGATTTTTATAATTAAAATGCGGGGTTTTATTTTGCTGACAATTATATTTTTATTTTTAAATATTTGCGCATTTTCGAAAATATGCCTGATAATCTCTAATCCATTCAGATACAGTTTTGTAATTTGTACTTGTTTCACTATCAGTGTCCCCTACAGATGTTTGGAAGAAGATAATATTACATTATTTTATCCATTTTTTATATAACAAAGTTCATCAAAAACCATGATCTGAGGTTTTTTTACAACCCATCCTGATTTAGAATATGTAGAAAAATCGCTTCGTTCGCAGAATTTTCAACTAACAGGCGCAGAATTCGAGCCGTACTCATCTAGCAACACTGGCCCAGCAGTCCATTGTTTTATTCCGCAGTGTTGTGGGAAATTTGTGTGTGATTTTGTGTTTCGCGGCATTTTCGGTGTTTCACTGTGTGGAAAATGGCAAATAGCGTGAAAACATTTTACAAAGTGATTTTTCGAGGCTTTCGTTGGCTGAGAAAATTCAGCTCAAATCCCGTGGTAGACCTACCCCTAATTTGAACCTTTCGCGATCGGATAAAACAGCAAATCGTTATTTCTCCAAAAGAGGTGTATAAAAAAACAGTGGATATGCGGTTGTGAAACTTTGAATGCATTGTTCTGCTTCTCATGCTTATGGTCTTATTCAAAAGGTATCGACAAAACATGGACAAAGGTAGTATAAACAGATTTGAAACATTTACATCAAAAGATTAAGAAACACGAAGTTTCGGCACGGCACATGCATTGTTCGACTGAACTTGCTTTATTGGGCACAGTTAATATCGCCTCTCAATTTCCGCATACCGTCAAAGTATCAAAAAACACAACGAACAGGTTGAAATAGATATGTTCCAGGAAACGCATGTGTGGTGATTAAAAACTAACACGAATGAACCTTTTTATTTCATATTTATTTTTGGCAAAATATCGGATGCATTTTTTTTAAATTGTCTGCTATCTATGCTCTAGGCCACGAGCCGCCACTGGGTTTAAAGTAATTTTTTTAAAAAGTTTCTCATGATAATATACAAGAGTATATAATTGCCTAAAGGCCGCCAGAATGCCGAATTTAGCCGTCGACAAGAGCTCAAATATCCATATTTATTTCTATTTTAATCATTTACAAAAGCTCTTGTAAGAATTTTTGTAGCGAGCGAGCGCAACCGGGATTATAGTGGCACTGAAACTCGTTTTGAAACAAATTACTGCCATTTACTTCGTTGCGAGGCTGACAGCCGTTCGTGGGTGTAACCGTCAAAAATCCAGAACAAAGAGTTCGCGTTTTCAACAGTAAACAGCCTTTATTGCCGCCGGACAAGATAATAAATATCGCGTAACGCTTGTTTTGATCTGTTTTCTTTATATCTTTTTTTTATCCATTATGTTGTGTGTAGTCAAACTCTTGAAAGTGTACTACGTTGATCCGTAAGGACGAATTTCATTTACAGTTGGTTTTAAAAACAAATAAATTTATATTAAAAACTTGATATTATAATATCTTCCCTTCCACACTAGAGAGTGAAATAAAAAAAAGTACTTTATGTACATAAACAACAATTTTTTTATATATGTATTAGCTGAAAACTAACAAAAGAAGCATGCTAGTGTTAAAACGTTTTGGGAACTAAATGATCACGTTGTCTAGTACGTCTACAACTTTTCGATAATAATTCTTCATATCAATTTAGTTTTATTATGAGATGGGCTTGGCCTACCATGTTACACCACTTTACTTCCTTGTAAAATGTTTGTGAACTAGCGATTAATAATTCTAATTGGATCTTACCGACTTGACCAGTTCTCTCTTTACCGTTTTACCGTTATAGGTTTAGCTCTTCTAGTAATGCATTTTCACGCATAATAATAATTAATATATATATATATATATATATATATATATATATATATATATATATATATATATATATATATGTATTTAAGGACAATCTATAATTTACTTTTGTAAGTACAGAATTTGCCAGTAGTTAAAAATAATCCTTTAATAGTGTTACATAAACACTTGGAAGTTAGCAATTAAAAGCTAATAAAGCAAGATTTTTTTGCTCTCTACGCGCGTTTCTTTAAACCCGCATTAGTAGAGCTCCATAAATCAGTAGAAAAGATGTGTTGTGTGTGACAATACTATACAGGGTGGAATTTTTAACTGGAATAAATTCAGTATTAGAAAGCCTCGATATTTGCTGAAAAAATAAACAATATATAGGGAATATGCATGAAATTCAAATCAACCCGAAATATTTTTTATTGTATTCTCTATATAAATTAAATGATTATGGCGGTTGTTGTTTTCCATTTATTTTGGGTTTTATTAGCAAAAAAAAAGATTTAAAACTGCAAATTTTCGCGCGAATTTCGGAACTTTTAAAACGCACTTCTTTTGTTTGTGACGTCACTTTTTTTATGACGTAAACGTTTTATAATGCCTAGTGTAATGTAAATTTCAGTATTAATTCATTTTCTTGATTGTTTCCCGAAGATTAGTACATTTAGTTGATAGAAAACCTTTTATTTGATTAAAAAAATTGTTTAGAAATGACCAAAACGGAGTGCGTGCAAAGAAAATCGGATAATTTGCTGGATGTTGATGCCCTTTAGAGAGGGTTCCTTTTTTGCCTTCAGAATTTCGTTACCAATACTTATTATTTATTATATTATGAAAATAAATTTACAGTCACATATGCTTACTTGAATTTGGCGATACTGACCTTTATAGATACCGCTTTATGTAAAATTTTTGATTAATTTTGCAGTACGTATACTTTCTTCCAGCACCGGCTCTTTTGGACACGAGAAAATGAAGTTTTCCAAGTCATTAGCTGGAGAATTCTTTTACACTGGCATAATATAATATCTGTAGGTTAGTTTTTTAACATTTTCTACTGTTTAATAAAAAGGATTATTAACAAAATACGATATAATCGAAGACAAACAACAAAATCAAACTTATCAAACCCAACCACACCAGATAAAGCGACCGTCACACTGAAGAAGCAACGTTGCCACCGCTGCAAACACCTGCGTGTTCGATTGACAATAATTGGATCAATCAGGATCACTTTACGTCACTTCAATGCTATTTTATCTCTATTCCCTTAAAGTTCGTCAACTGATCCGGATCAATCCGATTTTGTCAATCGAACACGCCAGTGGCTAAAAAAATGACACGTGAAAAACCGAACCGACCCTGTCATCATTAAAGCTTTGCAAACGGAGGTAAATCCAGAGACGGCTCTAACCTAGTTGGAAATAAAATTAGGATTCGATGTGAAAATAAAATACAAATATTTATTTACCCACATTGTGTTATTTGAAAGTGCGAAATACGAAAATCCCATACAGGGTGTCTGAAAAGTCTTAGCATGGGCAACTATCTTTACTATTAATTAAGATAGAGACACCAAATTTTAGTTTTATCTTATTGGTTAATAAATCTACTTTTTTATGTAATTTGACTTTTACCATCCCCTTGGGGGATTACGCTAGGGAGTTGAGGTCAAAAATTTTAAATGCAACCCTATGCCGTGTGGTACCTCATTTTAAAGATCTTTTCTCAGATGTTACTTCTTGGCAGAGTTCCAAAACTGACTTTATTACTGCCAAGAAGTTCATGGTGGCCAGTCTAAACAACTTTTAACGTAATTAGTAAGGCAGTCACTGTTGGTCTGTTACCAGAGGCGTCGATGCCGAAAATAAGTACATACGGTATTTGACAGAAATAATTTAATTGATGAGCGTTGCCGTGATTGTATGAAATAAAAAAAAGGGTTGAGTGCAAGTTCGACTCGCGCATAGAGGGTTCCGTGAGACATACAATATTTTGAATTTCTCACAGGACGCAAAAGTCTCAATAACTATGGTAAGGCTAATGCTTGAATAAATAAGAAGAAGCGGCCATGCCGGAAATATGTCAGTGCGTAATATAACTGATTAGTAAGGCTGGCACGGTTTGTCACAATGTCACATAGTTATGTTCAAAAAAGTAAGACGTCATAAAATCGTACAAATATGTTAAATACGTAGTTGTAGTTTTACTATTGGAGATATATTCTTGAAAGTGGGTAGGTTTCAAGGTAGACACCAAAGTACATCTGAAATTTCCTGCGCATGTCTAGCCCTCTTAGTTTGATTGGGTGGTACGCATTTGGGTCTACTGCGCAGATGTCAAAAAACAAAATATAAAAACGACAAATGAAGAAGTAAAGTTGGAAAAAAGTTAGAAAAAAAGTGCCCCATAAAACAAAAAATAGCAGCGCAGACTGGTAGATACTGTATGGCACAAGAGGTCGACTAATGGTCGACTTGTGCCCCGCCTGATTATACGATTTACGATTTATAATTTTTATAGGCTTGCCATGTAAAAATGCATTAAAATACGGGAGTTGCGGTAAAATGTTGCGGTTTAATGACTTTTAAAAGAAGAGGCCACCCGGCATAGGTTTGCATTCAAAATTTTTGATCTCAACTCCCTAGCGTAACGCCCCAAGGGGGTTGAAAAAGTCAAATTGCATAAAAAAGTAGATTTATTAACCAATAAGATACAACTAAAATTTGGTGTCTCTATCTTTATTAATAGTAAAGATATTTGCCCATGCTAAGACTTTTCAGACACCCTGTATGGTATTTTCTTATCTCGCACTTTTAAATAACACAATGTGGGCAAATATAAATATTTGTATTTTATTTGCACATCGAATCCTGATTTTATTTCGCAATAGGTTAGAGCCGTCTCTGGATTTACCCCCGTTTGGAAAGCTTTAGTCATCATCGTTTGCCTAGTTGCCTACCTAACCCCTAACCTTGTTTATTTTTGTGGAATCGTTTGTGGAAAGTGGTATTTAGTTTTTAAAATGTAACGCAGACATGCAATGTATCACTATGTAAATAGAAGAAATTGGTAAGTAATTACTAATTATTCTATAAACATATATTTTAATTATATGCACACTTTACACAACACAATAGTATCATAGACTAAATAATACATAGACGAACACTGGCGTGTAACAAAAATGGACCAAAAAGCGGGCATCTATTGAGACATTTTGACTTTTGAGGGTTTAGTGTTTTATGGCTTAGAAATTTGTTTGTCCACAATCCATGCGTTTATATGTACTATATAGATATATGATGGTGAACAAACAAATTCCTAAACCATAAACCAGTAAATTCACATAAATGTTTCAATGGATGCTTAAGCTTTTTTTACAACCGTATAGATTTTTTGATGAAATATATGATGGTGATTTTAGGTACACTTGCTACATAAAATACATCAGGCAAAACTCTTAAAATTTATTTAAACGCTTTATTTCGCACTTTCTTAGGTTTTATTTAAATCTTATTATAGTTATTAAGTATATCCAAATGACAATCTTATTATGCTCATACTCATAACCTTTCTCATAACCATAACATAACCTTGGATGAATAAAGACAGTCCTTGAGGTAATCCTGGTAATCAGGTTATAAAACTTCACTTTAAAAATGTTGTAATAGTCCAGATTCATACCAAACTATTGCCAAAGCCAATTATTTAGCTACAATATTATTGTCTAAACTAATAATAAAATTATTATTTAATTCAACTGTCTAAAATTTTTTTAAATAAATAATGACAAAACGTTAACTACAGTTACAGAAGTGACCGGTAGGGGCGTAGAAGGTATCGACTATGGCGGTGTTGCCGTATCCCCTTTTAAGTCACCTTAATTTGAGTCGCCAACACGTTCAGTGTAGATTGCCCATAACACTGCGTGACGTAACTTTTTTGAGTGAGCAAATGGCTGCTTTTGAAACTGTAATAAATTATTCCGAAAAGTAAAAATTTTTTTTAGCTAAATTATCCCAGTAATTTTCTTCAAAATAGCATTTTTGGGGTTGTAATGACTTCCTTAAATGATTTATGCAATAAAAAAAAAATGTGCATATTCCTTATTAGAGTTCCTTTATTTTTAGTTTGGCACACTTTTTTCGTCTCTTCGTGAAAGTTACCCCTCTTTTGGGGGTAGTAACCGCCCCAACTTTTTTTTTAATTTAAAGGTATCTATGTATTGTGATAGCTCGTTGGAAAGGGCATAAAGAAGGGATATGACCGACTATTTACTTTTGCATTTTGGTAATCTAGAAAGCCAGAAAAAAAATAAAAACACATTTTTCGACATAATTTGATTTATTGTAAAAATTGTTGGAAATGTTGCCCATTTTTTTGTTGACAAAACCCTAATCTGAAGTAAAATTCATTCTTGACATTATGTACAATATCCGGGGTTATTTTGCGAATTTCGTTTATGAGTCGTTGCCTAAGTTCCTCTAACAGTCTAAATTTTCTGGTTTTGTTACGAAAACTTTAGTTTTTAGGTGACCCCAAAGGAAATAATCTAGAGGATTAAGGTCCGGCGATCTTGGCGACCATTCAATATTACCCCTTCTTCCTATCCAACGGTCTGGAAAAACTTCACTTAAATATTTTCGAACATTTTGGGCGTAATGAGGCGGAGCACCATCCTGCTGAAAACATATTCGATCATCATGAAGATCTGCTTCTGCATGGTGAGGAAAAATATCAGTCAAAGCTGGAATAAGTTCTCCTTGCAAAAATCCAGATATGTACGGCCATTTAAGTTACCTTCAAGAAATATTGGCCCCATGACTCGGTCGCCAATTATGCCTGCCCAAACATTAATTTTTTGCGGACGCTGCGCTGGGTGTGCGTTTCTCGCATCCAGTGAGGATTTTCTGTGCACCAATATCGACAGTTCTGTTTAGTGACTTCACCATTTAGTGCAAAAGTACACTCATCTGTCAAGAGGATCCAGTCAACTGCTGATCAAGTGCATTCATCATCACTTCACAAAACTGAAGACGGCGGTCTGGATCATCTTCCAGTAACTCTTGTACCATTAACATTTCATAAGGACGCATTTGCCATGATTTCACTAACTTTAGAGCAGACGCATGGCTTATGTTAGTTTCCCTTGCAAGTTGCCGAACTGGAGTAATAGGATTTTCTTGGAGAGCAAGTAACGTTTAATTGCGTATCTTCATCCATTACTCGAGGCTGCCTTACTCTTGCTATGTCCCTGACGTGGCCTAGTTCACGATAACGTCTTTCAATTTTGCTGATTGTGCCTTGGGGAATTGGTGGTAGATCAGGGTGTGTTTCGTGAAATAAAGCTGATACTTCTGCTTGAGTACACGATCTGTCGCCAAAGCCAATCATCATTAAAATTTCGATTTTGTGTGATTCAGTTAAATAACCCATTTTAGTATAAAAATACTTCTTATTATAAACTAACGCTAACGTTTAAATAGCACAAAATACAGATAAGTATTCACTTCTTCCAATCGCGAAAATAAAGTGAATATTGGAATGCGGCAGCAAGTACAAAAAACCTTATCAATAACATGTTTCGTTTTTATTAGACAGTCTGAGCTGTCAAAACTAAAATTGTAGTAGGTATCAATTGTTGCTAAGATGGCCAGTTTTTGTTTTTTGTCTGGCTTTCTAGATTACCAAAATGCAAAAGTACAAAGTGGGTCATATCCCTTTTTTTATGCCCTTTCCAACGAGCTATCAGTGTGCCAAACTAAAAATATAGAAACTCGTATTTTTTTATTTTTTCAGCAAATATCGAGGCTTTCTAATACTGAATTTATTCCAGTTAAAAATTTCACCCTGTATTTATAAGCGGGGGAAGCTGCAGATAACTAGTCTATACTAATAATAAACTTTTAAACTAACTGACTTACTTATTCATCAACGCCCAGCCAAAACTGCTAATGCTAAAAAGTTGAAATTTTGCACACGACTTTATTTTACGCCGTAGACGTCCACTAAGAAAGGATCTTGCATAAATTACCCTCCAAAGGGGTAAATTGAACCCCTAAAAATTAAATAATTTGTTAGTTCAAAAACCAATGGGTTTTAGAAAAAAGGCCGAAACACATCGATTTTATTTAATTTTTGTGTTGAAATACCCATAAGGGGTAAAAAGACCCCCTCACCAGATCTGCTAAACCCTACGTAGCGTCGTGAAATTTTGAAGTTTGGCATGCAGGTTTGCTTTGCCGTCTTGGTGCAAAATAGTGGCGAGTGTTATGAAAGTCTCTTGCTAAGGGGGTAAAGTATTTTTTATTCTTAAATGACAGATTGTATTGACAAACGCTGAACCAGATCAATTTTTTTTTAGGTAAAAACCAATTTTTTTGCATTGAAATTTAATCCATAGGGGGTAACACCATGTGCAAACATTTTTAGTTTATACTTAAATAAATCGGGCAACTGTGCTTTCAAATGTTCGGTCCGCATAACCTAGCGTGATTTAGCCATAATTTTTTATTTTCCGCATTCTTTATTGTTATACACAAAAGCTATACCTTAAAAAAATTGTGGTACTGTATAGATGTGCTTAACTGTCCAACAGCTTGGCTCTTTTGCAGCCTCTACGAAAAACAACCAATGTCGTTTATAACGAAGTGCTAATTTCCAAATATATATTCTGAAAATATATTTCATGATTAAAACACGCTGGCGAAGCCCGCGGGTACCGGCGAGTTACTTATAAATCTGTATTAACCTTTAATATGTTAGATGTTGGGTGTGGCCACTACTAAAATGAATGTCGGAGAACTGATACGTGTACATATAATTCATGGCATGTTTTAATTCAACTCTCTCTTTTACAAGAGCTAACAGTAATGCTGTGCTCACGATGCTTTAATTGCTACACAATCTAGATTTGTATTTTTTAGGATTACTGTACTTTAGAATGTGTCTGAGTAAAATCTATTATTTATTAAATATTCTAAAAATATAAGTATTATAATATGTTTATTTTGAACAGTGTACTCAAGTCATGGTTTTATCAAATTTTTAATATTAAACGAAAGATGTATTATCTCACCTACTAAGAAATTCAAAATAAGAATTTACTTATTAATCGGAGCAAATTCAAACATTAGTGTTCAACTTCTTTATCAGATATTCCTGACATTGAAAAGTATAATAAAATCGAACTTTTCTTTTGTCATAATGCATAATGGTCAACTGACTCAAACCATTATTTTATAGTAACTAACTTTAAGTTAATTTGGAAAAGACTAGTTCGTTTCTTAGATGACTCTTCAATGACAGTAATTTTACAATAATGGTTTTTGCGAAGGGAGAATTTGTCGCTCCAGTAAATTACAACGTAATTGTACCACTGAAGTTTAACCGGACTTATTATCGCTTGCTTGCTTATAAATACACCCTACACTAAGCCCGTAAAAGCGATTCATATTCCACGATCATATATACAACTTTGATGTCGCTTTATTAGCCGCGCTATTAAGCGCGCGAAGCTTTCCCATTTTTATTTTCATATCAATGATCGGTTTGAAGCGACAATGAGTGTCTGAAAAGCGTTAACTGGGGCGCTTTATAATTTAATAAGGTACTACAAAGAAAAAATTGTATGCCATTATGAATTAAAACAACGAATATCCAATTTTTATTAAGTCGTTGCCAAAATTCCTTCACAAAAGATTCTCCCGTGCTGCTTTTAACGAGCCTCACCTCTACCGTATCTTCGACCACTCCCCAATCTAACACCCGTTTCTTGTGTCTAACAGTGTCGCAACTCCAAAATTAATTTTCTACCGCGGCCATCGAGTTTTCCAGATCTTACATTGAACAAACCTGAGCATTTGTGGGATCGAATGTACTGAGAATTGATCCATTTACTCCAAAACTAAGTAACCAATCAATACTTCCTTATCAAATTTTAATAGTTGGTACTTCTTGGCTATAAATATACCTACTAAAATTATTATGGTAACTACTTTTACTATATAGGTCTTCTATTTTTTTATGTTACGCTTAGTTATTCCGCTGAACAATTCAAAAATGGTATAAGAACAAGATCTACTTTGATTTAACAAGAGGTTTGAAAAATATAAGAAAGTCCCTACCGTATCAACCGATGTGGCTTGCAAGGAAAGAAAAAAAAAAAAATAAGAATTAAATTCTGCAATATTTAACAAAATATTTTAAGTAAATTAGTTTTCGAGAAACCTATCCTATGTCTGTTTAAAATTTATGGTACATCACTTTAGTAAATTAGCTCGCTTTCCCGCTTTAAGTCAGAAAAGGCTTTTTTCCTGTTACTCAATACGGAAATGTTTTCTGTAAGAAGAAGGAAAATACGTTCTGCTTCATTTAAGAATGCTCATACTGTTGCTTTTCATGGTTAATAACAAGGAAAGCTGGAAAATCCTTTA
Organism: Philopedon plagiatum; assembly: GCA_963971165.1. Lineage (NCBI taxonomy): Eukaryota > Metazoa > Arthropoda > Insecta > Coleoptera > Curculionidae > Philopedon > Philopedon plagiatum. Next base: position 242,965 of record OZ020190.1, on the reverse strand, counting down.
TTTTTTCTTTTTACAAAACGTTTTCTGGCTGCATAACTTTAAAAGATAAGTTCCGAATAAATTTCTTGTGTTTAGTGGTTTTAGTCTTTGTTTAATTTTTTATAAGGGAAAGGAAGGAAAGAAAAGTATGCGAAAACGAATTTACGATTTTCGAGTTAATTGAGATAAATATTTAAGTTCGGTTTTGATTCCAAATAGGTGGTATTTATTTAATGTGCTGATGGGTATTAAGTGAATGTTACGCCTGACTTTTTCGAGCCAATACGTGAATTAAATGGAAAAGTTAACCTCGTTTCGTATGAAATATTATTGGATTATAAAATAAATAAAATTATTGGAATAAATAAAAGCAACTGTAGTATGCGTGAAATAGCTTTAAAAAAAAAGTTTTAAAGATTTTTTGTTAGGAATAAATAATTATATACGCAAAAAGTAGTTTATTTGAAAATCTACATGTATTAAATTAATTAAGGTGCTGTTTTTTATTGCATTCAAATAAAATATATTTTATTTTCTAATTGGAGTTGAAGATTATTATTAAAAATATAACATCAAACGTTTAAAAGTTGCACTGTTGCGTGGCTCCTCGCACACAACAAATAATTTTATTTCAGCAGAAATAATCAACAATAGAATATAATTTGTTTATATAGAGTTAACTACATATAAAACGCTTATTTAATACAAATATTGGGTTGGGATAAAGTAAACAAATAATGTTGGTGTGTATCTACGGTGAAATGTTTTGAATTTTTAGAATAATAAAATTTATGTTTAAAGTAATGTGTGGTATTTCAATATAATGATAGAAACTGCAACAACAGAAAAATTACCAATAAATGAACAATCAATGAATTGACAATATGGTCAATATTAAAATTATATAAAATTCTATGTACTTGATAGTTTGCTCCCTGTAGGGTATTTTTATTTCAAAGAACCTATAATATTTTCCGATAAAATAAACTAACTGACAGATAAATAATTAGTTTTATATTCAAATCCTGTCTAATTTAAAGTTTTGTGCTAATAATGATTGTAAAGAAGACAGATGATTTTTCTCTTCTTAAAGTATTAATCTTAAAATATGTGATGCTCTTCTCATAATCATCATATTTTATCCACGTGCTCACTAAATAATAAATGGAAATTTGAAAAACAAATCTTGACGATTTTCATTGGAACAGGTGAAAATTCTGACAATACTTTTTACATATTTATTAGACACTTAAAAAGCATTTCGCTTATTAACAAAACTAAAAAATAAGGTGTGAATGCAACGATATAACCGCTGTATTATGCACGGAAGGGTCTTTTAAAACTTTTATGTGTTTACCAAGTTGCAGTTTCTTTTAAGCACTCCAATTTGTAGCCTGAGCGTGTTATCAATGAATATTTTAGTGAAATGTTGCAAAGTTTTAAAATTAAAATTATTTATTAATAAATGGTCCTTTAGTTGAGGAAAGCTTTTTATTTTTAAGTTTTTAACGAAATTAAAAAACATCCATATGGTATGAACCAAACTTATTAACTAACTATGTTCAAATATTGTTTGTTAAAGTTTTATAATAATATAATAGGTCAAAAATAACTTATAAGATGTAGCTAAAAGTCAGGAAATGGAACTGGCACAATAATTGTACAAGCGAGACCAGCAAAATTTTTGGAAATAAAAATTCTTGTGTTTTATATTAACAAAAACCAAACAAAAATGAATCGTCAAAATCGCGTTGGTCGTACGCCACGTTGAATTTATTTAACAGTGGATGTAATAAGTAAAATTCTTATATTTATAATAATTTTAGAATTTTCTTTAAAAACCTGATAATGGGTTGCAGAAACTTATCAGTGGTTTAATTTTTTTTTCTATTTCAGATAAATTGGAAAATCACTACTATCTTTTTACAGCGGTATTAAATTAAGTCTCACACCATAATAATTTGTTAAATAGGTAATGCATATCAGATATAATTTCGTGTTGATATTTTTAAGTATGTATTTTACGATCATTCTTAAATTTCTACACGAAAGCTTTTCCCTAGACGAGAGTACTAAACCACCGCTTCACAGCAACTTTATGGCTCTATCTAATAAACTGAAACTTTTAACACGATTTTTTAGTTTCTTCACAGTCATAAAACGATTTAATTTTCTTAAAACGCGATAAACACAATCTGTAACATAAAACCTCGTTTCTTTTTTATGAAAACTAATTTAAAAATTTTATGTCTCTGGAAAACTTTAGCTTATGGAAATTCTCTTCCTATAATTAGTTTCTGGAAAACTCCTTCGTTACAACAAGGAATGTAAAAATTGCCTGAAGTTAAATACCTGTTGGGACTGAATATTCGGAGATTCTTTGGTGACATTATAAACTTGTAGCATCTAAAGAAGACTAGAATTGCCGAAACAGCGCCATTGCGTTGGAAAAGTTATAAATAATATTTATACGAGCCTTGTAAGACTTTATAAAATCTGAAGGCAGCTCGAGCAGTTATACCTGTTTGCCGACACAATTCCCAACTTACTTCATGAGATAATGGTCATGTTACTTCGTTTTATATGTCTTTCGGGTTTACATATCTGCGCCACATTTTTCATGCGATATTGTTGCGGTACTCGTAATAATGTTTTACGACACCAACTCTTCATATAACCATGACCGGTTTTAATTTTTTATTACTTTACGAGTATGTTGCCAGTTTATACGACTATGGCCAAAGAAAATTATTAGTTCTTGTTTTGTTCCAATATTAACTTAACTATTAACTACAGAAAGAAATTTGAAAAGCACATTCAAGGCTTTTAAAACATTTTGCATACTTTTGTTTGTAGGTATGTAATCGCCTGGGGCGGTCTAATTGTGCGTTACTTTGCTTAAATCTTTCTATCGTGCGATAACTTTACATAAGTTGTTTGTTCGGTCGGTCGTGTAGCAAAATAAAAACTAAAAATTTCAGCAGGAATTAGGGGCAATATGGTCAGCGAATTTTCAAAACCTGGATTGACGACTAGACTTTAAGCCTTACCTATAAAATACAGCTTTGGAGTGGCTGGATGGAAGCGCAAAATCCTAATCCTAATACGAAGATTTACTGTCACCAGAGAGTAGGTCTGATCTAGTGATGTAAGGATACGTATCCAAAAATCCGTTGGATGCGAATATTAAAAGAATCCGGATTATCCGGAACCGGCCGAGAACTTGAATACGGATTCGGAATCAAAATAAATTCGCATCGGGTGGTTACTAATGCAAAGTGCAAAGAGAAAACGGAATCGGAATCGAGTGTAAGCGAACAACACGGTCTGCGATTTGGCATATTTGATATTGTGCTTTCTCTTTCTAATGACATTTCCTAAAAAGAGATGGCATAGTTATCGGGGTAACGGGTATCATATGAGATAAGACCCATTGGTTAAACTAGTCCCGCCTCACCCGAACCGAATTCAAACGAGAACGGCGCGACGCGGTGCCTTCTTATCCCTAAACTTCGACTTCGACTGGTATGATACCGATACCGCATCGACACCTAGCCGTGTATCCGGATAGAAAATATTTTAGTCTGTTGCATGCATACGTATACAGTATACATGATCTGTAACCGCTTTCGCGCGGGTCAAGAAATGGATTCGTATTCGGATAATGGATACGGATATTAGCTGATTCCGATTCCGTATGATTCGGATATCTAATGAATACGGATATTTACAACACTAGTCTGATCTATTAGATTTGAATCCAAACCAACCATAGCTTATTTCAAGAAATTTTTACTTACTTTAATTAATTCAAGTCGGTTATAAACTACTAATCTAAATTGCTTAATATTATCCAAATCATAAAATCTTGCCTATGCATTTCCTTCTTTGTTATATAAAACTAAAAAACTACAGTGACCAATAACTTCTCGATTCCCTGGAGAAATTAAAATTGCAGACTGGAAACAATAAACTTGTCCAAATCGGATTTATTCACACGAGGTCCATAAATATGAATTGAAAATTTTTTCGCGGATTTCCCGATCGCCTTAAACAACCCAATTCCGAATTCATGAGTTTCACGATAGGGATGTATTATTGTCTAGTTCGACAACTTTTGTAGCACACGCTGAGCGAGCTCTGCCAAATAGGCACTCGTAAATTATGCCAGTTTTCGTTAATACGTCTCTGTTCTTTCAAGAATTACAAACAACAGAATATCAATGCATTATAACCAATCACAGGAAATGTGATTGAGCATGAGCTATTTGTTCCAGAGTAACACTTATAAGTGGGATCAATAAAGGAAGGTCTACAGCACTGTATTGGTCGTTGCTAGTTTTTAATATGTAGCTTTTTTCTATATATGTATATACATAGATCAAGCGGCAATAGAAAATACATACTTAGGTACTGCTGCCAAACAAAATTCTTGTATGAACTTTCGCGCGCGTCAAGCTATTAAGACAATAAATTTAACATAATATATTATATCGGTTTCAGTGATAACTTTGATACTACTTTTATTAGGATCCACTCACGCGAACTACGTGCACTTTTAAATAAAAACTATACTTTTTTTTTTTTCGTTTTAGTACATCTTAAAAGCTTGTTTTTAAAAAGTGTTTTTACATAAGATTTTTTAAATATTTTTTTTCCTCTTCTATGGCCACACTTTTACACAAACCTACTTGTCCTTAATTATTATGTATAAAACATAATGTATTTTTAAGAGCCAGAAAAGATATGAAAACTATAATTGTGTTAGCGTGTTTGTGATAAAATGTGTTATTGTTTTTCTTATTTATATTTTATTAGAAAATGTGTGACTAACCTGAGCATCAACTCCATTTTGTAATATACCCTGTATATGTCTGCTCATCGCGATCGCAGACCCTTTGCTTGCTTATTAAAGTAAAAGACTTTCTTTCACTAAAAGAGAGTGAAGAGACGTTAAAATTTTTGGATCTCTTTTTGGGGAAACGCACTGTATGTCTGTACAAATTATATTGTTAGTTGTTAGCATAAAATTATTTTATTTTTTTTTATATGAGATCCCTGTGACTTTCTACACATGGGCAAATCTTGGAAAATGATTTTGTCCCATGCGGTCCTTGACAGTGAAATAATATTGAAAATTGAAAGGTTTCGCAAAAATTCTTAAATATGGAACTTGACTATAAAGCTCGTATTCGTGAGATTTCCGCGAGCAGGTCTGTACATGATTTAGACCTCCAACAGGAGATTATCTGCGTTAAATGTAGCGGAAAATGTCATTTAACTTATTCTTACTTCCCTATTTTTGACGGGAGTTATGTTTTAGAGTTCTACTTTTATATGGTCTCCGCTGCCGCAGTGCGAACGAACAGTTTGGATTAAAGATAAGACTTTAGAAGGACGTTTTTAGGGAAAAGCCCGCGTCAACTCGAAGCATTAATGATAAGCAGTTTTGCTTTCTGTTACTCGTCCCGGAGATTAGCTTTAATTCATATTACGAGAATATTACGGAGGTACATGTTTTTTACTCGATGGCGCGTTATATTATATGACTTGCATACGTAGAGAGTCAAAAAATGTAAAACACATTCCACTGTGTTAGACAAGAGCTGGAATCCATTCTCTCGAAAATTCTAATAGAATTAAGCCGGGTTTACATTAAGCCAGTAGAAAAGCAAGTCAAGTAAGAAAGTGACTGATTTATTTTTTTTAAACGCAAGTGCTGTAGCAAGTGATGTTCCAATTTACGCAAGTAAATATTTAGGCAAGTTTAGTTTCTGTAAATATTTGGCAGCGACAACATGGAATCCAAACGTGTGAAACTAAAAAACTTTTAATTTTTTGCTTTGCTTCAGCCAAGCCAAAGCCGTCTATATTCATTTCATTAACAATTCTTTTAAGTACGCTTTCTCTAGCCATTTTATTTCGGTATATTGGAAAATTCATATTCCATAAACACTCGTACTCTTTATATAAATCGACAAATTTGCAAGTTGTCGTATGATTCCATTTGGGTGGTGGCATATTGAACACATCCACAAACAGAATATTTTATTTATTACAGGCAAACGTACAAAATATGTTTGTACGTACTTAATCCGCGTGACAAGTTGACACCAAATAAGTAATTCGCGTTCCAACAAGTCAAGTATACGGGCAAGCAACTGGCAACTAAAAGAATTTTAAAGGAGGGGGAAAGCAAGTCGGATGAAAAATAGAGCTGCGTTCTACTTACTTGACTGTCCAGTTTGCTTGCCACGCAACTTGCGTCAAACTTGCCTTGCATGTCCTGTGAAGCAAGTAAACGTTTAGACGATGCAAGTAACTTGAACCGAATCACTTGCCTACTTGACTTGCTCGCTTACTGGCTTAATGTAAACCGGCCTTTACGGAAATCACATGCTTCACAATATATCAAATAACACGGTTATGTAGTTAGTAAGCTTAATTGTTTTACTCAATCTCGCAACTGTTTCTAGTATAATTACATTGTGCAGGCCTGTTCAGAGTCGTAGTTGGAGTCATACGTTCGATGGCCTAAATAAGAAATAGTTAGAAAAATACCTCTAGATATTTTCCTGCGTTCTATATAGTGTTCTATGTAGTGTATCAGTGACCCTACAATTTTGTCCCTTTCAGTTATCAAAAGTTCCACAAAATTCCTGGGAAAAAAGTATTTCGTTAAACTAAAATCTTGCCATCGATAGCGTCGCGTCTGTTTGTCATTAATGTCATCTAATCGCTCGCACTTCGCAATACGTGCTTTTAACAGCAACAGGTAAAGTAATATATCAAAACTTTAAAAAAAAAATGTAGGCAAGTTATAATAGTTCAAAAATTGTTCCCACTCTGCACGGTACCAAATGACCGTTAAATTTTGTTCAACAACTTGTCCCGGGATTATGTTATACATCCAAGAAGTATTTTGCTACACCCCTGAATTGCATAGTTACTTTCGCACGTACAGAGTACGAGAAATTGCAGTTTGCCGACCGATAGTTTCCTTCATATGGTACGCTGAAATTATTCGATAGAATAAGGCCTATGCTGCCGATGTGACATAATGGCGCTACTAATTATTTAATATTATTTCGCAGTAACAATGTTGTTGCATGTCGATTTTCTTTTCACTACTAATTGCATACTTTATTAATTTGTATATTTCATAAGCGTGAAGCTTTTGTTATGTTCACGAAAGCAAGAACAGCTTTTTTAATATACCTACATAATTCTGTTTTCGTATTCAGTTACCTAAATATTGTCTTTTCAACTGAATTTCTAATTACCCTAGGCCTACGCTCTATGTACTCAACTTTAATCCATTTCCGCTATTAATAATATTAACTTTCTAGAGAATCACAAAACACTTGTGAAGTAGTTCACTATGGAGTAATAATAATTTAAGGCGATTTTCAGCTTAACCTGCAGTACGTCTTGTTAAATTTCTTTTTTTTTATATAGTGAGAAATAGATGTGGGGGCCCCCAAAGGTCTGTCATTAGACAGAAACGTATTAACGACGCTTTCTCAGTGTCTTATACCGATCGGCGATCTGACAATACAGAGTTGCTCAAGTTTATATTCATTTACTTTTTTTACAAGCAAAACGATAAATTTAATTTAATTTTAATAGAACAAGCAACTGGCAATACTTTATTTTAAACACATTTTATGCCTGTTTAGAGGAATCTTGTAATTTTACAACATGTTAACAACAAGCTAATTTTCGTCTTGACTTTTTATTTTTTCTTAAACAGTAGTTTTCTCTAAATGATTTATATTTTATTACTTTAGATATAAATACATTAAGTGGTAAGACCCTTTTAGGGATGTAGGTAAACAAACAAGCTCTAATTTTTGCCCTTGTTCCGGCACATTACTTAATTTAACACGAGGCCCATGTTTGACAAATTTTCGAAATTTGTGTACAAAACGGCTCAACCAACTGCTCGCCCGAACCTGGTCCAAATTAAGATGTGACAACACAAGCGACCTGACTGCTGTTCAAATAGAGCACGACTTCTTTCGCTATGAATAATAACTTTTTTATTTAATATACAGTTACTTCAAAATTGCCGTAAATATGAAAATGCCTTAGGTGGTCATTATTACAATACTCGTATGGGTGAGATATAAAACAATCGCGAAATCAGAGGTCGTGAATTCTAATTTTTAACAAACCTAGAAAGCAACCTTGTTGCGTGCAAGATATTTGTGGACAAGCTGCAAATAAGCAGCAGGCGAAATATATACAAATTCCACCGGCTTTCTCTCGCTGGACAAAGAGCCATTAAATATGAAAATTGCGTGGTCTGGACCTTTAGGCCCAAGTGTTTGGTTTACCGACGACGTTTACTAACTCAGGATTCCTGAGCTTAGTTGGGAATATTAAGTTTTATATCTAACTCGCTAAAGCAGTTAAATTTAATAAGAAAACATATCGCTTATTTATTTATTTTCTTGACAAACTTACTTAATTAGTGTGATTACAATAAATTATCATTAACGAGCAAGAATACAACGATTATTCTGTGTTCGCCATTGTATGACAACTATGTTCACATTTTAAAGATAAAGAAATCCGTTGAATGGCATTAAAAATTATTATCAGGCGCGGCCCGTGAAATTTTAAAGTTGTATATCTCTGTTGCTACTTATGGGATCCATGCCAAGGTCAGGATTTCTAATAGTGAGCCTACTAGGAATGTTTTGGCAAAGAAAAAAATATTTTGTAATTTGCAAAAGAAAGTTTAACTTTTGAATTGACCCACCTGGGAAAGAATTATCACCCTTAAGTATTTTATTTATTATTTTTTCTAAATAAATTTTACATCATTTTGGCGACAATTCGTAGAAAAAAATATATTAGTAGAAAGTTATAGTCATTTAATTTTTTTTAAATTATATTTTAGGTTTAAAAAAATTCAAATGACTATAACTTTCTGCTAACACATTTTTTTTTCTCTTAGAATTTAAGAATTGTTGACAAAATGATGTAAAATTTGTTTAGAAAAAAATAATAAATAAAATACCTAAGCGTGTTAATTTTTTTCCCAGGTAGGTCAATTCGCCTGAAAATTATCTTTCATTGGATTTTGTTTAATTTTGGAAGCTTTTAAAAATTCCATAGCTATTTTTTCAATTGTTTAAAAGCTAGAAGGTAATGTTCGATGTCGACTTTATTCATGGGTGAGGTGTAGAATGAACAATTCTACTGATTTGTACGCAAGAATGAATAAATATATATTACATAACATTCATACATCTTCAGATACGCATATTTACAAAACAATACATTTTGACTTTTATTACATAATCGCAAATAAAACAAGAACCCCGTTGAATGCCGGTTTTACCTTTGAGTAATATGTGTATTTTTTATGAAATTCAAGATTGCAATATAAAATTTCTAAATTTGACAAGGAGCCTACATAATTTTAAGCACTTACGGTGGTTACCTGAAATAGAGCCACTGGATTAATGAATGGTATTTAGGACATCGTTAAAAAATAATTTTTTTATATATTTTTTTTTTGTATTATCATAACTAGAGCCTGTATTGTTACAATAATTAATATCTTGTCTAGAAAATATATAACAACTGTGAGAATATGTCGTGTGTCGGGCAAAAGCAAAAAACAGAAGATAAGGAGAAAAAAATGTTCATTGACTAAACATTTTTCTAATTAATCTAACAAAAAAGGGGTTAATTTATTCGAGGGATCCCTGTTTCTTTCTTCTCAACATCATTAAAATAACATCAGTTATTTGAGTCAGAGTTAATGTCAGATTGCAACACAGCGTTAGTACCTGATTCATTTATTGGGTTGAGCGCTTAAAAACCTAAACATTTCTCTTGTGTTAAATCATTAAATTTAGATATTATTCCAAATTAATGGTTAAATATAGTATATTTATATGCAAATATAATTAGTGTGTGTACAAGGCAACCAAGAATTAATATGAAGGGTTCATTGTTTCCTTTTTATTTTATTTTTGTTTGGCTTTCGCTGTTATATTCAAAACTAATACACAAGACACTCTTATGTTTTTTTATTATAAAAAGGAACGGCTTTTCTGGATTTTGTTCAGATTTCAAGATCAAATAATGTATTTGCTAAATCCTCGCTTCGGGGTTATTCTATGGACTTTAACTGCCATCTTCAATTTTCAAGTGATTTTAAACAGATTCATCTGCGTGGTTCCGATATCTACAGCCATGTTCAAAAAAGCTCGTGCATCTAATTCACAGTCTAGACTTCTAGACGCATCATAAGGAACTCTTCTTATAATATTACACTCTGAATTATTAGAAGTACGATTTTCTTTAACTTTTTCTTTTAATTTATAAAAATGAAATAAACTAGTTACTTAGATAGCTCTCTACATTTATTACCTAACAGAAGCCCTTAAAGAAGATAATTGTAACTTTTAAAGTTTATTTAAACTCGAAAGTTTGTATTTTATTAAATATGTATAGACATTTTCTCGGAGCTCGTTTTAGGAGTATTCCACCAATTTTCTCTAATCCGATATCAAATTCAGTCGTTTCAAAACTCGCGAAAGTTTAATAACGTTATCAAAAGCTAAAGGTTCGTAAGTTGTAGTAAAATCCCCCAGCGCGACCATGACCTTAATACGAATAAAACGGTAATTTTACGTTGTACTTCGGATAAAACACGAAAAGGGTGTGTAAGACCAACTCTAGAAAAGAATTTTAACACTGGTATGTAATTTGCATTTTAGGGTTGCTTAAACTCTATACAATATACACAGAATTCATTCAGAATTTGTCTACGCATAACGTAAAGGAGATATAATCTTAGTTTTTATAACAAAGGAACTTTATAAAAATTCAGTAAAACTATCGACCATTTCAATATGAATTATACTTTTTTAAAATAAGTCTACACTGAAATAAAAATTTAATAACTTCTCCTACCAGTTTATGAGCTTTAAATACCTCAAAATAAATACTTAATTTTAATTATTATCAGTTTTTCCTGCAACTTTTATAAAAGTTGTAGAAAAACGATTGTGAATTTTAAATATTTTTGGAGGGCCCAAAATTTATTTACAGTTTTCGAACTAAATTCTTAGACCGCAAGAGCATACAATAACGGTAGATGCACATGTAGTACTTTAACTAAAACTTATTAAATTTAATATTTTAATCAGACGAATATAAAACTGAGATGCGGTTCAATGGGAAATATAGGCATAATTTCCGTGAAACCTGCCACCCAGAGAGCTGAAGAGCTTCTTCTTCCTAATTATTATTCATCATTCAGGTTGTCTTTTGCTATCGATTTAAAATAATGTAGATTATCACACAATATACAAGGTGTTCTAAAATTCAGTTGAAACCGGTAAATCCTTGTATATATTCAGATTAGAGAACAATGTTCATCAATGGCGCTTTGTGATAATAAGCTAGTAATCGCTCCTTAGCTTTCTCTGACAAATGGTACCCGCCACTGGCAACTAACAAAGGGCACTCCAAATCTTACCAATTCTGTGATAATTACTTCTACAGAGTAAAGATTGTAATGTTTCACAATGCGATATATCAAAAACGATATTTTTATGCGAATGGCCAGTTGTAATAAGGCCGAAAACAGAAACCTACCAACAGATCCATAAATGCAAAAGTCTGTTTGTTTGATTGTTCCCCAATCACGTCTCAACGAAGCAGCGCCAGCGGAGCGCGATGAAAATTGACATTCAGAAAGCTTAGGTCACAGAATAAAACACCTATGCTGCTTTTTATCCCGATTGGATAGGTAGTTCCTGCGGGGTACACAATTAAACATTATAGTTCTACAATCACCTGATTCACCAAATGCATTGAATAATATTGGAGGAGCTTTCAAAAAGTTTAATTTTTATGTAATATTTCAAGCTCTGTGGAGAAACTCGGGTTTATAAAAGCAGAAAAGGAAAACGTTTTTTTAACGTTATCACTACAAGGTATAGTTCGCCTAACTTTTCTATTTCGATCTGCCTAATAGAAAATGGTACAACAAAACAAATTTGAGCCATATAATTGCATTCTCAAAACTTGCAAGTTCGGATTCTCCAACGTTATTGCCCTAATATAATAAGCAAAGTTTATGTTAGTACGCTGTGTCCACGTCCAGGTAATCCAAACTTATCGGAAGTTCTAGCCGAGATACGATGCCAGATGCATTGAAAATTTACCACACTCCATTGTATGACAAATTTGGCAAACCAGAAAATTATATCAGTTGTTACCTAACATTCGTATGCTCTGTTACTAAACTTGTATACGTTGCATATAAAAGTTTGTAAAAATTAATTTAAAATTACAATCTTTTACAATATTTAAGGGTATCCACTTATAAAAAAAAGTGGAATGTGACTAAAACTGACTTCTCAGAAAGTTTGCGATACCACAACCGTCTCCACTTCAGAGATTCATAATCTATACATTTAAAAAATTATCAATTCGTTTTTTTATCATGAAGTCCATTTTTGACTTTGTTTGTTTTCCGTACCATCACAAAATGTTCATGTATTTTTAATCTTGCCAAAAATGCATAACAACAAAAATATGCAAAATCTGGCAAACGAAATTGTATTGTTTTTATATTGTTTCCTTTGATTTAAATTTTTATTTTCCAACAAAATACATTGTTTGATTTGAAATGGACTGATTTGCATAGCCATTTTTAAAAATGTATATTTTTCTTTTCAAATTGAAATTAACATATAGGTCCAACAAAAGTATATTTAGCTATACAATATTTTAGAAAGAAAAATTCGGCCAAGTGCACAGTTAAGGTTGAGGCACACTGGTCCGGCCGGAATCGGACGTCGAACGGGATTCCGTCCGTTGTAATGGTGACAATTCTTGCAGTCCGATTCCGGCCGGATAAGTGTGCTTCAACCTTAAGTGTTCCGTGCCATCGGCCGCCCTACTTAACCTGAGCAAACTTCGGCCGCCCATCTGCCGCGCTACCTGCTGCCGACTGCACCAACGCCGTGTCACATTGCGTATATGCGCCGAGCTGAGTAGGAAGCGCTTCGATTGAGCCAAAAAATTTTGAAAAACGTGAAAGGACAAAAGTTGTTCCTTACATCGTGAGAAATATTTTTTGTCGAAAAACTTTTTCTCTAAAACCAATGGTTCAGCAGTTACAAGGAAATAAACAATTAAATTGTTTATAACAATTATTGATCGCGCTAGAATTTTTCAATCCTGATAAGTCTACACCTGATTCTCAATGTTAATGATTTTTTTCTGATATTTCTGAGCGATCCTTTTGGTGATAAGGTGGGGAACAGCAATTTTTAAGCGTTTTTCCCGAAAAATGTTTTATAAAATGCATAAAATACATCATATTGTTGAATTCGTGCTTCAATTAGCTTTCATTTGATACCCTACACTTACACGATGCCCTTGAAATTTTTTTTTCCATTTCTCAATTTATCCCCTGAAATTTTAACCTCCAGAATCAAAATTCAACTTTTTATTCTTCACGTCTATAATTGGGCCACCATAGTCTGTCTATGTGCTAAATTTCAAATTTTTACGTCGAATAGTTTCAGAGAAAATCGCCTGTGACAGACGGACGGGCGGACTGGCGGACACCGAAGTAATTCCATAATGTTCCGTTTTGCTAATTTTAGCACGGAAAAGAGAAAGGAAGAAAAGATTATTTAAAACAGCCAGATAGTGTGTTAAATCAATTTGCAGACAAGTTTTCTTTACAATTCTTTTTTGTTTTCGCACTGTAAGAACATATTATTTCTTGTGAAGGATTTAATGAATATACATATAAAGATTATGACAATATAAGCTTTATATCTTGAAATAGGACTTTTTTATGTTAGTCTGGTGGCCGTAAAAATCCTGTAAGCAACTGCTAACCAATTTAGATTGGAGGGTTAAAATTACAAGTAGGAATATATTGCTCTCATGCATGCAACGCGGAATATGCTAATTTTAATCCTGAACGGTGGCCGCACTATCAGCTAAAATGCTAATAGGTATTTTTTAGCTTCTACAGAGAGTTCGACGAGAGTCAGATGGTTTTCGGAAAATTTTCCGAGGTTCGCCTATCAAATTTTATAAAAGAAAAATATATATCTTCCCAATATTTTTGATAAAAGTGTAATAATAATAATCTTAACATAATTTATCTACGGTCATCTGGGATTAGATGTCAGAATAGCTGATGCAGCTAAATCTCGCCCCAGTTTGGCTGTGCATTGTGTGTCTTTTTTTCCTTTTTAATCGAACAATGTAATAATTTATTTGTTTGTTGTTTTAAATAAAAGCCGATTAATTATTATTACTTGTTTTGCCAAAGCAATAGCTAATTATGTATTAAGCAGATGTTAACTGGAACATCAAAATTTGTTCAGTTTTTTTGTGTAATACAGTAATATTCATATACAGAAATGTACCTGATTGTCTATAAACAAAATGTCAAACTATTTATGGATTTTTACTAATACTTATCTCCACTTTTTGGGAAACCCCATAACAAAGGTTAAGACTTACAGCTTACAGGAACTCCTAAATAAACTGAACGAAAATACCCTCTTATACCAGTGTACTTCAAACACTCTTAATTAGATTTAAAAATTGCGTAGCTCGAAAAATGACTTAAAATCGAATCAATTAGTGCTCCTAAAGCCTGAAGCAGCAAAAAGATGAAAAATAAGTTAAAAAGCCTTTTCGTCTTTTGTGGTTTTTAAAACTTTGTCAGAATAAAAGCATTCTCCAAGTTTTAATATGGTAACTGTCAGTGATTAGATTACTTTGCAGCATGTAAACGCTATAGCAAAATAAATGGTTTAATACCAGACAGTTTGTTGCGATTCCGTAAGGTGAAGACATGGTCCGCTGTCCTTCTATACGATGAAATTTGTTTAAGTATACCTATATGACTGTTGATATCAATCTTAGGAAAGTTTCAAAGTTCACTTCGCCTGTATTTTGGTATATCTTTCGCTTTAGTTATTTCGTTTTGTGTGTACCACACACCTTTATTCCACACTAGGTCTCGCTTTTGGTACATTTGAGGGATTGTCTTCGAGAAATAGGTACAAAACATCATTTTCTTCAATTATTATATTCTGCGACCATGAAGTGAAACGAATCCAGGCCAAGAAATAATGTTATGATAGTATTAACAATTTTCTTTGGTGGCACTTTGCAAACAAAGTTCTAAAACATAGGAAACAGATAACACGAAACTAGTATGCCACAAAATGTATTCATTCATTCATTTATTTCTTTATACACAATGACCAGGATTCTGGATGGCTGGAAGATAAACATGTAACCATAATAATGTATTGCCTACATGTTGATATCGGCTCGAAACTGGAAAATAAAGCATTCATACAGCGCGATGAATTGAAAAATCTCCCGGCCTAAAATGTTGCTTTTAAATACCTTATTTGAATTTAGAGCGATTTGTATTTCTATTTTGTTAAAATGATCACTTCATTAGAAAAATGCAGCAAAAAAGTCGTGGAAATTTTGTAGTTAATGAAACGCTTTAAATAGCTGAAATAAACTGTCTCGTTAGCGATTTTAAAAAGGTCTTTTATACTTTCTAAAAACGGTTTAAACGAATCTCGTTAAAGTTTGCAAATGTTCAGATTTCGCAGGCCAAATTGCTTATTATAGCGTACAAAACGCGGTCTCAGGGCCAATTAGCTTAACCTAATTGGGACAGTATGTTACACTTTTCCGTGTTATTGCTTAATTTCGGACTTAGAATCGATAAAGGGGTCGACCAAAAGAACAGTTCGCTTTGGAAAATCGAAGTTTGCGGACACTTATTTTAACATTTTAAGTTTCACTTTTTCAGTGATTTTATACGGCAGCGTAGGGTTGGCTGACTACAATAATGCAAAAAACTTTGATTCAAGCAAGCAACGGCATGGAATTAAGGCTACTTAAGGGTTTAATTATTAACTTAATTATTTAATCAGCCCCCTCCCCCCAGAGGTGTGTTGTTGCTGTAATGGTAAAAATATATTTTAGAACAGTATATTTGAACATATCAGATTTGCAGCATAATTTGCATTCCTGTTGATACGAGGATTAAGAAAAAGGACAAGAAAATACTTTTTTTCCACTGTTTCCACCTAATTTTTCTTGCTGACTGATGTACCCATATAATATATTTTAATCTTGTCTGAGAAACAAATAGTGCTTATAATTTGACAATATATAATGTATACGACAAAATAATAATAATTCCATAAATGAAATAAATAATGTATGATTATTACTGGTTTTTAATTAATATTTACTTTTTAGACAAAATAGTAAGATTTAGTTACTGCATGTAACTAATTTTGTGGTCAGGCTAAAAGGCTGCTTTGACCACTACACCAGACATTCTTAAATGGTATTTATGTCATGAAAATCATTTTATAGCCAAAATAATTCGGTGGTCAGTCCACAATAATATCAGCGCAAGAGTAATATATAATGCGGTACTTACTTTTTATTGTATAACATATCTTTTTAATACAGTTACTACTTAGCATTAATACATTTTGTTTTATAGATGTATGTTCCGTCAGTTCAGAAGATATAATTAAGGATGCACGAGAAGGTGAAGATGTAACGTTAGAATGTCGATTTCCTCCACCCTCTATGGATTCCTTATCATACTACTGGATTCGACAATCAAAAAACAGTCACGACAATGTTGCCATTCGAGAAACTCCATTTGATCCCAATTACAAGTAAGTAATATTAAGAATCTTAAGATAATAATAATTGCTGTATTTGAACTACAATAATTTTGTCTTGATTAAAGACCCATTAATTTTAATATTTTGACTTTGAATTATTTCACAGATAATAACTAAAAATTCGCCAAAAGAAGATTAAAGCCATTTTTACCGTTTTATGTTACGAGTACATTCTCAAGTTCGCTTTTATTAAGAAAGTCTATACCTTATCTCAAGTACATTTTTATTTTTCCTTGTGATTATTAAAGTCTTTATCCGATTTCTTCCAAAACGTAATTTTAACGCATCTCACGTTTACTACCACAATGGATCAAAGTACGTGACAGCGTATCTCCAAACATCAAGAATCTCGACATGTTTTTAATAAAAATTCAGTGAAGACAACTCCGGCAAGAGTTTTAGGAAACATCACAAAAGACACTGAGATTATGATAATGTTCAGTTTAAATTTTGAAATTCGAATCGTCTTTATTCTCGTTATAGATAACGTTTTTTATGTCTTGCTTACTCAAATAGTAAGACAATATATTTATCTAAGGACATAACTGTACATGCCACTTCTTACAACTAGTATAATAACAAAGTACCCGTAGGTATATTATATAAGTACATAGTAATTTGAGGCGAAAAATAATAATTAATGGAAGAAGAGAACACACTAAATTGAGACTGATTCGTGCATTTCCTTTGACAAAGAGGATTTTTTTACCTCGACGAAAAGGATCGTGCATGGAAATATAATGAACGCGAGACACTGAATGAAAGCGAAAATTAATAAGATTTTTTGGGTCACGAAGGCTTGTGTTTTGTTTCTTCCCCGTTTTAATTAAAATCTTGCAGGTTTGTTAGAAACGTCACAATTTATTATTTCAAGGTAATTACTAGGGATATTTACACTACGGAAACGACTTTCTTATTTACAGTGTTTAAATATTTGAATAAGAATAAATGATTTCGGTATTTTCTAAATCACAGTGCGCATGTGCAAGTTAACAAGATACAGTGTTACGCTAAAATATGAATTGAAGGTAAAATGCAAAAATTACAAAATTAGGTTGGGTTCGTTTTTTAAACTTTATTAATACACAAATTCAAATCAACACAAATAATCATGTTACTATCTACGCATAACGGCCATGTGACCTTCGAGCAAAATAATTAAAAATCACTCTTGTATTTTTTTTTGATACTTACCGCGGCATTTTTTCTCTAACATTTTTCATCGTCTGGTCCTAAACCTGAGCGTCAATTTCAGTAAAAAGTATTAAGCATTTTTAAGATATATGTCTGCAAAATCATATCGTAGGTAATGTTACTTAAAAACCGACTGCGCGGTGTTCCTTATAACGACACTATTTACAGCAAATTTTTGGGTTTTGGTTTATTTCAAATGAAACACACCTTTGGGTTTTATTTTTAAGAAATGCCATCTTTAGGTACTCACTTTAATAATAATTATTATTGTAACTGCTGATTTTCATTTTAAAACATTCAAGTGAATAATCTGTTTATGGCGAAGTGTTGTTAAACTAGCCCAAGCCCAAAGTAATTTCCAGGCTGTTTGGAATTTCGGTTTAATACGCTTCGAATACTGTTAGTGTCGTTGGTTGTTTGGTCAAGGTCCATGTTAAAACTTTGATGGCAGCGGCTCTGGATGCTGCTCGCTTCCACTCGCTCTATTCCATTATAGGGAGCCGGGCAATGGCCCTTATTGCCGAAAGCACAAAAGCCAAATACAAAGCGTAATTCTCTTAGGACGTTATATAGTGTAGCCTAGAGTTAATTAGAAATAAATTATGTCGTTAAATTTTAACAACAAACAATGTTAGGAAAACACATAGTTTATCTAATTTCTAAGATTAATATCTATATGTAACGTACTTATAGCACGGCCTTGTGGTACCAAATATTTGCAAAAGCATTTTAGGAAATTTAAGCAAATATAATTTGTTAAATAAAGAGCTACACTGTTTTCTTAGAAATAATTTAAGAGACATCTTCTTGCCAAAATGGCGAAGGAAATTGAAAGAAAAATTGTCAAATTTCTCTTAAGGCATGACTCGACAGGAGGGAAAGGTTTCTATTCTTAAAATGACTTCTTGTCTGATGATGGTCAGGTTTGTGGCGACGAGCCACTTCCACGATAAAATGGTAAATGAGTGCCACGCTGCTTTTCTGCAGGTTTAAAATAAAAGTTCCGTCGCGGTCATATTATAATTAGCAAATACCATTATTTATTGTTTAAGTATCTCAGTATTTGTATCGTATTTGTCTGGTTCGTTAATCTTTCTCTTTTTAGACTAAACTATCACGTTGATGAAGGCATTTACGACCTTCATATCAGCAACGCTTCTTACGATCGAGACGACGGCCGATTTGAGTGTAAAGTCAAAGCTGGAGGTTCAGGACAAAACCTTCACGTTCAGCGGTACTCTTTGACAGTGTTGGCTCCACCTCAACAGCCTCAAATTGCCCCTGGAACTAGCGTTATCGTCACCGAAGGAAAAAGGCAAGAACTGACGTGTAGCTCCGTAGGAGGTTCTCCGGACCCGCAAGTCAAGTGGTACAGACAAGGTAAAATACAATTTAATTTATAATGTTACGGTGTTGATTTTAAATGAGAAAATTGATGAACTGAATGAAATAATTTATAACAGATAAAGTAAACAAAAGCTTTCATTTATATTCCAAACAAGGAGATAATATTTTTCTGCATGATTTTTTTCAAAAAGTTTTTTTGTATCGCGTACATCTATTTAGTGAACATGAAAGGCTGTACAAACGTAGTGTCAGGCTTAAAATATTAAAGGGCACATATTGTAACTAATAAGCTACTTGTAAAAAACTTTTATCTTTAACAGAGAACAACGTAACTTTGATGTGACTACCTGGCCTTGAAGGTGTGAAATGTAGTGAAACTTCTGTCTAAGAGACAAAAAAAATGTTATGACTAAAATTCATAATTTTTGAAAAACACTACCGTAGCTTAAAATTCTTTTTGTAAAGAAGAAGCAGCATCAAGCGTTCATAAAACAACACGTAATACATGCCTTACATAAGTCTATAGAATTAATTAATTATTTTTCGGTGAACGCTTTTTAACTGAACGCTAAGGAATTTAGAGCACTATTTTTATACTAAGACATCTAAACTACTAAATGAGTATATTATTACGATATCGTCTTGCCGTAAAGAAAATAAATTTTTCTTGAAGTCTTATAAAATAATAAAACACAATTAACTGCTGACTG
The DNA here is from genome assembly GCA_963971165.1 of Philopedon plagiatum. NCBI lineage: Eukaryota > Metazoa > Arthropoda > Insecta > Coleoptera > Curculionidae > Philopedon > Philopedon plagiatum. The sequence goes on along the minus strand of OZ020190.1, from coordinate 222,990 downwards.
GTAAGGACTAAATTCTAGTACGTACATAGCCAGTTTGCAATGTAGTAATCCAATATTTCTTAAAACATCATTATATTATGGCCCGCTTGTATTGGACCACAATAGCTTGTTTTGGAGTATTATTCTCCAAGTCAGTCCGCAGTTCGGAACACAATACTTGAACTAATTTACACCAAATAATAGAAGAAACGTAAGGAACTTCTTAAACTCTTCTAGTTCTTTCCTGCAAATTAGAAAAACACGTGGAGCCATTAAACAGAAGCCACTTCCATAAACAGACGTTTTTACAGCAGGAGAAACGGCAGTAGCAGAAAAGCAACGCTGCATAATTCAGTAGGAAAAAAGCGAACAGCGAAAAAGCCAACGCCAGATTAGCTTTCAGGGAAGAGTTGTGTCGTTTAGCTTAGTCCTTCGCGTATATTGCCGGGAAGGATTTCTCGCTTTCTTTCTTTTGTGTTACAGAGATGTTTTCGGTCTAAGTGCGCCCGCCGGCTTAGCCGGAGTTTCTAAATTACAAAAAAGAGTACTACTTCAGAAGATCTGCCCCCGTTTTCAATTAGTTTAATACGGATTTGTAACACAAAAATTTCTATTTGACTGACTGACTTATCGCCAACGGAAGATACTCGTACTATTGCCTAAAGAATATTTTAAGATTAACCACTTACCCTTAAATTCGTGTTATATTAAGGGCATCTTTTTCAGTTTTAATACTCTTTGTTCATACGACCAATCTAGTAAAGTGAGCTTAGTCGCGCCGCTTTCTGTTCACAAGTAACCGTCATAAAACAACCATTTTGACCATTTGATACAAAAACATCCCGATGCCTACAAGTTTAATGTGGTTAATAATATAAAACACAAAAAGTTCAATCTATATGCAAATGGACGTCAATATTTACATTTATAACGAGTTAGTTCACTTTGAGCGTCCCAAATTGGCCGATTGTGATTTAAATTAATTTTTTCCTGGACTGAAAAGGGTAACTTTGGTAATTTACACTTTGTAAAACAATACCCAGCTTAGGGTTATTGTTATGGAAATGGAACAGGCTTTGTGTACAAATCATCATCAAGCCATTCTAATAATATAATTAATAACACATTTTTCCGGAAGAGTTCTCTAATTTGTATTCAAATTTTCTCAATAAATGATTATTTAAATTAATTTTCGAATCAGTTATTGATCAGTTGGAAAAGCGGGGTTTTTATTGGGCATTGTTTGTGTTTTAACAGTTTGCAGATAGCTTCGTCAGCTCTTTCTTGCAATGACAAGTCAGATTATTTTGTCACTGTTTTCATCTATTTACATACTTTATCTTTGTTTTGATGTTTTTTACAGGATCAGTTTATCCCTTAGAGGCAGCCCTTAAAAATGGTGGATCTCGTGACCAGCCGACGACAGCCAGCCTCACAATTAGTCCGACCAAGGAAGACGACGACGCGGTATTTCGATGCGAAGTTTGGAACAGGGCTTTACCCAAAGACAAAGTTTTGACAGCGTCTGTGACATTAAGCGTGCAATGTAAGTAATTGGAATTTTTTCCTTCAGATAAAGTACGCGGTTAGGAATCACAAATTAGTTTTTTCCACTGGCTTCTACACTTTTCTTACACTTTACCTTAAAGACCGTAAGATACAGTGTTTTTGAATGGTCTGTGCACACTAAACTAACGATGCTGTCACAAGAGGAAAAACCAATAATATTTTATAGATCAATATTCGGAAGTTCAATAGATAAACTATAATCGTATTTTACTTATTCATTAGTCATTGCTCTCTTCAATGGCTAGATGTAGCTTATTTATTTATTGAATACGCATTAAAATTCAAACTATGAAATATTATAGTTCCTTTATAAAATCAAACACGTACTTTTACTAGTTTGTTTTACCGACGCTGAATCATCAAGTCAGCAGAATTGCGGTTTCTTACCCAAAGTCAACGGTTCCTAAAAAGGGGGAAAACGGCTGACTGGATGATAGGGCGATAAGAAAGACGAGTGTGTTAAGAGGTACGTCATTTGGACTGGTACACGGTCCCCGGTCCGGTGCGCCTCGGCCCCTCGGCGCCGAATTTTACATTGTGATGATAGATCGCGAAATAGTGGTAGAAGAAAGTGGTGAAGGTTGTCTTTCAAGGGTAACGGAACTTTAACTAGATTAAAATTAAACGCAAGTTAAAAACAAACTTAACCCATTTATTTACAATAAATAGGAACAATACAAAATGATAAAATCTTGATATCAAATAAAGGACACATATATTGTTTAGACGACCTTAACATCAAGTTTGAACAACCTTAGCTACAATTTATATAATATAGGCAAATCCATAGCAACGATGAATGTCAACGTTGTCAACTAACAAAAAAGACACTTTAATTACTTTCTATAAAAAAAATGTAATAGAAATAGTTAATTGTTAAAGTTTAAATAAAATTCATACAAATCATAAATCTTCAGAGTTTGTACTACGTATAGATCATAACATATGGTCCAGTCGAGCTGGAGAACACAAGAAAAAGCCAATTAAAAAACGTCCATTTTGTCCAGTTTTCTACGAAGGCAATTTGAAAATTCCCGTAGAGACAAGCCGCGATAGTGGATCATACAAGTGGAACGAGAAGCAATTGAAAATTGGAATCAAGGTCAGTGCGTTCCAATCACTTCCCTAAACCTTTGTTTCTTCCTAATTTTTACCTAATTTAAACCTGCTTCGTATTGTGTTGTTTAAATAGGATTAATCGAAACTAAAACTAAAACATTTATTTTTATATAAAAAATAAACCAAAACAATGCCTGATAATCAGGAAATTGCAAATCTAAATACTCTTAAAAATGAAAAAAAGAATATTAAAGCTAGATTAACGCGCTTTAAAAAAGTCATAGAGGGTAACTCAGATGGAAAGGATCTACAACTTAAAGATCTTGAATTGCGTATTAGAGCTATAGAGCCTTGCTTAGATACATTTTATGATGTTCAAACTAATATTCAAAATCTGAGCACCGACATAACTGATGACGTGTTTGACATTGAAACTAAAGATTTCGAAGATACATATTTTAAATATATTTCTAAAGCGAAAACTGCTCTGGAAGACAATGCTCCAACGTCCCCAGGTGGGGGGCAAAGTCAGGGGGATGATTTTGATAATCGAACCGTGGCATCAAGCTCTAATAGAAGCCAAAATATACAATCGGGACCTAATGTGAAGCTTCCTCCCATACCTTTACCTAATTTTGATGGTGCCTATGACCAATGGTTATTTTTTAAAGACACTTTTCATTCTCTTATACATGATAATGACTCAATACCTGAGGTTCAAAAATTTCATTACCTACGGTTATCTTTAAAAGGTGCTGCTGCTGACTTATTAAAATCTTTGGAAAGCTCTGCTGCTAATTACTCTATAGCCTGGAATTTACTGGTTAAAAGATATGAAAACACACAAATTTTAATCAGAAATCATATTAAAGCACTTTTTGATCTCGATTATGTAAAAGTCGAGTGTCATACAACTTTACGTAACCTCTTGGATGGCCTTAATCGTCATCTTAGGGCTCTGCACGTACTAAAACAACCAGTAGATTCCTGGGATGCACTTATTATACATATGATATCTTTAAAGTTAGATAATTCTACTCGGAGAGAGTGGGAAAATGAATATTCCAAGCATGATGCTGTTACGCTTGATATGTTTACAAACTTTTTACATGATAAATGTAGAGTGTTAGAAAGTTTGCAAATAAATAATAATCAGAAAGGTAATCGAAGGCATAGTTTATCGGTAACATATGCACCTATTTGTTCTCTGTGTAGCAAGGATCACACTGTTTATAATTGTAAGACTTTTCTCAATTTCAATGTTAATAAAAGAATGACTGAAGCTAAAAAACGAAAATGGTGCTTAAACTGTTTAAGAAATAACCACCCTACTGAACAGTGCCGCTCTCAACCTTGCAGAAAGTGCTCAAAAAGGCATAATACTTTATTGCACACTAATTTTACACCTAATACTCAATCTGAGGCTAATAGTCAAAATCATCAAGCTCTCAATGGCAACTTGCAAAATCCTGAGCCTACTATGCCGCATGCCGGCCAGCATAAACAAAATACTTTAAATGCTCAGGATAATGTCAATGCTTACCATTCTGTAAATAGTGTGCCAAAGGTATTATTATCAACCGCCATAGTCAATGTTCTTGATAAAAACGGTGAGAGTCATACGTGTCGAGTTATGTTAGACAGTGGCAGTGAATCTAGCTTTATCACAGAACGAATGTGTGCCAAGCTGGGTTTAAATATTATTAGCACTAATATTTCTGTGACAGGTATAGGGCAAACTAACTCCAAGGTCTTAAAGCAAACTGATATCACAATACAAGCACGTCAAAGCTCTTATGAAATGAACTTAAAATGTTTAATTTTACCAAAAATAACTAACAAAATACCATTTATGGTCATAGATATTTCTCATCTTAAAATTCCCACTAATATTATATTAGCTGATCCCAGTTTTAATGAACCTGGTCCTATTGACATTTTGATCGGTTGTGACAAATTTTGGCATTTGCTTAACACGGGTCAAATTAAACTAGGTCATAACTTACCAGTTATGCAAAAAACCCAACTAGGATGGATAATTTCTGGAAGCATAGCTTCTAATCAGCCTAATTCTCAAATTACATGTAATTTAAGCATAACTCAAAATCTTGAAAACAGTTTGACTAAATTTTGGGAACTAGAGGAAAGAAATATTCAAAAATCTTTATCGATTGATGAGCAAGTGTGTGAAAACCTTTTTCAAACTACTACTAAACAAAATTTAGATGGTCACTTTCTGGTATCGCTACCTTTAAAACAACCTACTTCAGTGTTAGGCGAGTCTAGAGAAATAGCTAAAAAACGGTTCTTAAATCTAGAGAAAAAACTTCAAAAAAATGAGCAGCTTAAAATTGAGTATAGTAGGTTTCTTGATGAATATGAGGAGCTTGGGCATATGTCTCAAATTAATACAGATGTACTAAAAAATATGGATTCCTTTTATCTTCCACATCATTGTGTGTTAAATAATGCTAGTACAACTACAAAATTACGCGTTGTATTTGACGGGTCAAGTAAATCTTCCAGTGGCTACTCATTAAATGACATTCTTCTGATAGGGCCTACAGTACAAGAGGACCTATTTGCCATCGTTTTGCGAGCAAGAAAACATAATATTCTTCTCACAGGCGACGTCGCTAAGATGTATCGGCAAGTTTATGTAGACAAAACTCAGCGCAACCTTCAGCTGATATTGTGGCGCTCTGATCCATCCTGTGAAATAAAAACTTATCAACTAAACACACTTACATATGGCACTGGTCCAGCAGCTTACTTGGCTACAAGGTGTCTTATGGAACTTTCTGTGCAATGTAAGCAATCTAATCCCTTAATAAGTCAAATAATTGCTAAAGATTTTTATGTTGATGATCTTTGTACTGGAGGCAATACTATCGATGAGGTCAAAAATATTAAAACTCAAATTACTCAAATTCTTTTGTCAGGAGGATTTGATCTTCGTAAATTTCATTCAAATGAGCCTGCAGTCTTGTCAACGGATCCAAAGTCAAAAGATACTTCCGTTCATTTTGGTGAGTCTGGTGAGAATAAAACTTTGGGTCTTTATTGGGACTCAAAAAATGATACTTTCAAATATTCAATTCGTCAAATGACCAGGGAAGGGCCAGTCACTAAAAGAAATATTTTGTCATGCATAGCACAAATTTTTGATCCCTTAGGTCTTATTGCACCAGTGGTGATTACAGCAAAAATTATTATTCAAAGGCTCTGGCAGCTTAAGTTGTCTTGGGACGAATCTGTACCTTTGGATGTATTAACCAAATGGAGAACATTATACAACCAATTGGTTGACTTGAATGATATAAAGGTTCCTAGGACTATTCTTATTAAAAATCCTATTTCTGTTGAGATTCATGGTTTCTCGGATGCTAGTGAGGTAGCATACGGGGCTTGTATTTTTATTCGCTCTATTGACAGTGCAGGAGACTGTCATGTCAGTTTACTTTGTGCTAAAACAAGAGTAGCTCCATTAAAAGTGGTAACTATACCGCGGCTTGAACTGTATGGGGCGCTCCTTCTTGTTGAGCTTGCTAATAAAGTAAAACATTCTTTAAATATTCCATTTGAAAAAACATATTACTGGTGTGATTCTACAATTGCAGTAGCATGGATTAAATCTCGTTCTCTAGATTTTAAAATATTTGTTGCAAACAGGATTGCACAAATACAATCTCTCACTAAACCTGATGAGTGGAATTATATAAAGACCAGTGAAAATCCTGCTGATCACTTATCTCGAGGCCTCAGTCCAGGAAGTCTTATTTCTAATTATCTTTGGTGGCATGGCCCCCCTTGGCTTTCTATGTCTGATGACTTGTGGCCAATAACCGCAGTCCATCTTGACAATACAGAATTGCCTGAAGTGCGCACAAAGTCAATTGCGCTAATATCTAACATAAATGATTGTGATATTTTTAATAGGTTTTCTTCTCTGAGTAAATTACAAAGGGTTCTGGCATATTGCCTTAGGTTTATAAATAACTGTAAAGTATCTAAAATCATGAGACAAAGTGGTTTTCTCACTTGCAATGAATTAAGGAAAGGTTTATTGCAACTGATAAAAATGGCGCAATATCAGGAATTTAAAGAAGAAATACGCAGTTTGTCTAAAACCAATAAAGTTTCAAATAAAAGTTCATTAATAATGCTAAATCCATTTATGGATGGACAAGGAATTTTGAGAGTAGGAGGTAGGTTGAGACATTCTGCATTTGTAGAACATAAAAAACATCCTGCCATCTTGCCGGCAAAACATAGGTTAACATTGTTAATTGCGCAATATGAGCATATTAGACTGTTGCATGCTGGTTCTCAAAATCTTCTGGCCTCTATAAGGAATCATTATTGGCCTCTAGCTGGCAGAAACTTAGTAAAAAAGGTGGTTAGATCTTGCACAAAGTGCTTTCGTTTTGATACTTCTAGCATTCAACATATTTTGGGTAACTTACCGAAACACCGCGTAACACCAAGGAGACCTTTTTTATTTACTGGTATCGATTTTATGGGCCCGGTATTAATAAAGGATAGACTAGCAAGGAATTATAAAACAGTAAAGGCATGGGTCTGTCTGTTTGTATGCTTATCAACAAGAGCGATACATCTTGAGCTTGTTGGAGACTTGTCCACCAATGCTTTTTTTGCTGCGTTAAGGCGATTTTTTTCTAGACGCGGAATAAGTTCTGACATATATTCAGATCACGGAACTAATTTAGTTGGGGCGAAAAATGAAATTGAAAGGCTTTTGGTTAAAAATAAAGATCAAATTCATTCGCGACTCAGTTGTGACGGTGTCAAGTGGCATCTGATTCCACCTAGAGCTCCACACTTCGGGGGCCTCTGGGAAGCTGGAGTAAAATCCACAAAGTTTCACCTTAAAAGAGTAATAGGTACAAATGCGCTTACCTTTGAAGAATATTATACAGTCCTCTCACAAATCGAAGCTATTTTAAATTCGAGACCTATATCTCCTCTCAGCCATGATCCTTCAGATCCTCAACCTTTAACCCCCGCGCACTTCTTGATTGGGCAACGACTAACCACTATCCCGGACGAAGACTACGTTCACATTCCTGAGAATCGACTTTCAAGGTTCAAGAGGCTGCAAAGGATGGTTCAGCATTTTTGGGCACGCTGGTCCAAGGAATACATTTCTGAATTGCAACAGCGAACTAAATGGAAACAAAGCTTTCCCAATCTGCTAAAACCGGGCTCTGTTGTACTGGTAAAAGAAGATGGGCTACCACCACTTAAATGGCAATTGGGTGTTGTAAACGAAGTTCATCCTGGCTCTGATGGCGTGGTTAGGGCTGCTACCATTAAAACTGCAACCTCCATCTTTAAGCGACCTGTTGTAAAGCTGTGCATCTTACCTAATGATGAATCATAGAACGTTGAAACCGTATGGATTTCAAGGCGGGCAGTATGTTTAGACGACCTTAACATCAAGTTTGAACAACCTTAGCTACAATTTATATAATATAGGTAAATCCATAGCAACGATGAATGTCAACGTTGTCAACTAACAAAAAAGACACTTTAATTACTTTCTATAAAAAAAATGTAATAGAAATAGTTAATTGTTAAAGTTTAAATAAAATTCATACAAATCATAAATCTTCAGAGTTTGTACTACGTATAGATCATAACATATATGTACATATCTACTCTTGAGAAACAACCTTCACAACTTAAGTTTATATTACTTACATTGATATAAATTTGAGGATCATTTCTTCTACCACTATTTCGCAATCTATCACCAGTTTAACTGAAGTCTAACTAGAAAGTACCTCTTAACACACTCGTCTTTCTTATCGCTCTATCATCCAATCAGCCGTTTTCCCCCTTTTTAGGAAACTGACTTTGGACTTTGGGTAGAAACCTGAATTCTGATGACTTGATGATTCAGCGTCGTTTAAATAAATTATTAAAAGTACGTGTTTGATTTTAAAATGGAACTATAATATGTCATAGTTGCAATTTAAATGCCTATTCAATAAATAAGCTACATCCTACCATTGTAGAGGGCAATAACTTATGAATAGGTAAAATAAGATTATAGTTTATCTATTAAACTTCCGAATATTGATCTATGAAATATTATTGGTTTCTCCACTTGTGACAATACATTTAAATCACACTGATTCTACCAATGGAAAACGCTAGTAGTTAAATTAAATTTGGAATGTAATTAAATTTTCTACAATTCTAGATTAACTTTTTAAAACCATTTCGTAATATATATTTTTCTGTTTATAATGCAAGTACTTAAAATCTTGTTTAAGTTTTGCAATTAAGATTTTCTTATCTTCACATCGCCCATTTTGGCTAAAGACATCTCAATTGACTGATTTTTCTCGAGCAAGTAGCTAAGAGTTAAAAATATAATTTGCGATTCCTGATATTAATAAATTTCCTTGTGCTATTCAAAAATACAAAATTAAATCCGACCAGTACTCGAATCTATAACTAAATTTTTGGTATTCTGCGTCTCCGAAACGAAGTCATTTATTATTGGCATTTCAAAATAACAGTTTAATATTACTTAACTAAACCTCTCCGAGCTCAGTGACCCAAGCTTATGTCTAAAAGCTTCTTAAATATTTATTACGAAATATTCCGCATCAGAGCATGATTATATTTGACTGGAAACGCCATACACGTAAAGCCTGCCTGTCTGACAGTATCGGCCCTTTAATTTTACTAGACACGTAAACTTGCTTAAATATATGTTAAAGGAAGATGACGTCCTGTTTTTTGGATTCCTGCGCGTCTGTAAACAACAAAAATGCTCAATTCGAATTCAACTTTTTGAACAAGAACGGTCATCATTGTTGTCCCTTAAATAGAAACCAAGGACTTAACTAATATGGCGATCAATCTATTTGTAGACTGAGCTGATAGAATACCACAAAGAATTGTATTCACACCTAACATAGTTTCCAATTCAAATACTGTAAAAAAAGTTATAATCCCGTGATAAGTATAAAACATTTTCATTTATCAATACAAACTGTTACATATTATAATTGATAGCAAGGCAACAGTCCTCCATATTTTTAGCTGTGCCTTGCAATATTTCCCGAAATCACGTATTACCGAAAAAATATCATTAGAACTGAAAAGTTTTACGAGAATTAGGACTGACAAAGGAGATTAGTTAAACGTTTTTGTTAATTTAGGGCATCAAGAAAGTGCTTTCAATTTCGTTATTTCTTATTCTGTTTTCTTTGTAAATATTTGTTAAAATTAGTTGCAGCTAATCCATAAAATATCGATTTATAAATGGAAACAGCTGCGATTGTTTCCACTTTAAATATCTAAAATTCAAATGAATCCTCTCTCGGGTTGTTTTAGTCAACGAAAATAATATGTTTTTTAAAATAAAATCCCTTGGAATTTACAAGAAATGCTTTTTTCTTCTTTTTACTCGACAAAATCGATGCCAAGAAGCGGAATGATGTAAGTGCTTATGTACAGGGTGTTAGGACATTCACTCCATATATTGAAGCCGGTAAAACCTGGAATGAATTCAGTTTGAAGAAAATATTCATAAATGGAGCTGAGCTTCGCCATAATAAGCTGGAAATCGCCCGTTAAACTTGCACTAACAAACGGTACACGCCACTGGCAATAATCACATGACACCGAAGTAAAATCCCTTTAAATGCACTTCTTTTGAAAATGTAGATTAACGAATAATACCGATATACCAAACAAAACTAACCACACAATACAGACATTAATTTAATGCAAGAAACCAACCCTTGGCCAATAATTAACATTACAGAAACACAATACTTAAGAGATTTTAGGGTATTTTATCACTGTAAAATTCACTCCCTCTAAAACGGTTTTACATTACAATTACCAGCCCAGCACAAATAGGGTACGTCAATATTTAATTTCACACCTTATTTGACATTCGTGAGAAAGTATAGGCAACCCATAATACCACTTATTAATTTTTGTTGCATAAGTGATAGGGTTATTTGTGTCGGGATAATAGCGGCGATCAGCAGTTCAATCTTTCTTATGGTTTTGCTTGGCATTTTTAAGGGGCAGATTATTATTGTAAACAATTCGAATAATCACGTGCTTGTCAAAAAATTCGAGCAAAACGATTGAAAAGATTGAATGACCGAACGCCGCTAATATGGTTTGAAAATCAGTATTGAAATAAGAAAAAGAGACGGGGGACAGGGAAACACGAGCGAGATAAGATGTATTTTGTGGTTTTCAAAAACGCGAAAGGAACGTTTCGGTACTTTTCTCAATAATAAAATTTAGTGGTATTAATAGTGACGGAAACTTTTTTATACGAATGAACAATACTAATAATAATAATAATACGGAATGCTGTAACCTAGCAAAAAATAAGTAATATCTAAATGAGTGCCGGTTGCTTTTACTGTATGTGATGCGATCAAATTTTAAAGCGTCATTGAAAGTAGAACTTCAACAAAATTTATGTTTTGAACTCGATTTTGGATTTAGTTTTTTCAAAAATATTGAGAGGTATAGGATATTAAAGGTGCGTTTCCTATGGGGCGGCTGACGCTCGCGGCTGCCGCACAGCGTCTGCTGACGCCAATATATCCATTGACGTTGACGCTTGCGTCTGACGCTCGAAAAGAAACGGATAAAATAAATTGTCACATGAGCAGTACTAGGCGTCAGACGCTGTGCGGCAGCCGCGAGCGTCAGCCGCTCCATAGGAAACGCACCTTAAAAAAGGAACCCATAAAGAAATTACTTTTTTTTGAAAAAATATACCCTAATACATTTCTAAATACGTAGGAAAGTAATATCTTATTTGAATTAATTTTTTCTAAGTAATACGCGTTTTGGAAAATTATTGTTAATTAATAACAGCTTGTTGGACAATTCTAGTGGATTTTTTTTAGTAAAACAAATTTACAACATAATATTACCTTCAAAAATAAAATTTTGGCAGTGTCGCAGATGGTACTATGGGAATGCAATTGCGGAGGCGCGTATGGCCTGATTTTTGGGGGTTAAAGAAAATTTTACTGATATTCGATTAAACCAAAAAAAAAAGTCCTGGGTGTGTCTTTAGGTGACCCCAGGATTTACCGGTTTCAATTCAATGTGTCGAATTTTATAACACCCTGTACAGACGCACACATTTGCATTTACATGCGTAGTGACGGGGAAATCAAATTCTCCCCCTTCTGAACCGAAGATTTTTGAATATATTTAGTGTCTTCATTTTAACTCCAATCCAACAGCAACAATTATTCCTTTAACTAAGGAAATGAGAAAAAATGTGTTGGCTTTGAGTCTTTGAGAACGCGAAAGGTATAAGGTTTGTGCACACATTTTAATGGTAACAATTTATCGAAGCTTAATCAAATTTGAAACTAATTTGCCGTAACTTTAGGTTTCAAGAGGTATTAGAAACTCTCAGCCATTGTTCTGGAAAATCGTCGGATGAGCGTTCCATAATTTCTTTTTTTATCCGTTGCTATCAAGAAGAAATTTTCAATCTTGAATTATTTTTTACTTAGGATTGTTTTAATTTATTTATTATATCGATATAAGTAGGTACCTACGCCTTATTTTTTTGTGCAAATTCTATTAGCTATTACAAACATTTATAACAAATAGATACAAAAAAGAATTTTGCTATTTTTTGGTCGTCTCCTACTGCAGAATTTTTGAAATGTCACATTCAAGCACTTACTACGTTGTATCAAGCGATACAAAGATTTCTACAGATACGTTATACAGATTTGGCAAGCAACTATTACAATCTGACGCCTATTGGGCAGAAAAGAGACGTAATATACCAGCTATAAATTAAATAAACAGAAGCAAAATTCCTTGTCCACCATCAACCAATTTGACGCGACACATGTGTTGCGAGCGGAGAACGGAAACCCTGCAAGAGGTCAGTGGTTGCCATATACACATACGATGATTATCATATTATACAATAATTTTAGGACTCGATACGATCGTAATTTTTGCGTGTACGATATACGATTATTTTCGATAATTTCGGCTTTTCAACTTTTTATGCTTCAATTTGGTGATTAGATTATATTTTTCACGACAAATTAATAAGATTGAAGTTTTTTGTGGGGGGTAGCTAGGATCTTTTAGGAATTTTATGATATTAAAGTGTACATTTCCGAATGTTCGGAATTATAGTTTTCTGTAAAATTTTGCTTTTACTATACGAGAACCGCTACTCACCACGTGACGACGTGACGGCAGGTACGATACAATATACGATAATTTTAATATTTACGATACGATTGTATATAATAATTTTACGAGATCCATACGATCATTTCTCATTTCTTGTTGGGCATCTGATAACAGTGCAAGCGGCTTCATCGATCACCGTATCGTCACATCGTGTCATTTTATTTTAGAACTGCCGGTGGTGAGTAGGTAAATATTGGTATTCTGAAAATGGTTTACACTCGCGAACAAAAAATAAATATAATTAAATGGTATTTAGAGGCTGATGCTGCAGCAGAAGTGGTTGGACATTTTGTACTTACATATCCTAATCAGCCCGTCCCAAGTATTAAAACCACTTTAAGTATTTTCCACAAATTTGAAAAGTCGGGATGTATTACCCAGTATCCCAGTGTGTTAAAATGCAATCTCGTCGATCAGGAAGCTCCTATTTCCAAAGCGAGATTGGAGCGGGATGTAAACGTATGGGCCTATGTGGAAGCAAATGAGCCTTGCTCTAGCGTCCAAATTTTTGAAGAGGTTAATATTCCGGACCGTACAGTTAGGCATATTTTTAAAATTCACGGATATAAATCCTACAAACTACAAAAAACCCAAGAAATTTCCCAAAGGAACATATCGCGCGCATGGAGGACCATCCGTATAGAGGAAAAGTAGATGAAAATGAATATTTTGTGCAAACTGTACTTTTTACAGACGAATCATCGTTTCCCCTTCATGGCCATCATGATCCTTTAGTCTCCAGGTATTGGTCCCGAGAAAATAAACATTTAAGTGTACCAGTACGGACTCAATATCCGCAAAAAGTAAATGTATGGGCAGGAATTATAGGCGATAATATTGTAGGACCTTTTTTTATTAATGACAACTTAAATGGGGATAGATATTTGGAAGTGTTGTAACAGGAGATCATACCAGCTGTTCGGAATCTGATTCTTAACTTTAAGGAAATTTATTTCCAGCAAGATGGCTGTCCTGCACACAGTGCGCCGAGGTACCATACCGTGGCCGGCTAGATCACCGGATTTAAACCCAACGACTTTTCCTGTGGGGCCATTTAACTCAAAAAATTTACGGACACCGTCATGATAGGCCTGCAAATTTAGAAGAGTTAAGAGCTAAAATTATTATTAATATTGCCAATTTCATCTCCTAGGAAAATTTAACAAATGTTCGAGGAAAGATGTATGATAGGTTGGGTTACTGCGAGGGCCACCAGGGTGGCCTTTTTGAATATTTAATACACTAAATTTTTTCTAGAGTTCCTTTTTATTTTATTATTTTTTTAAGAATTTAAAATCTTTATTTTGTTTAAAAGGTTGTTTTTATTTTTTAGAATACAACAATGATACTAAAACAAATAAAAAGAAATACGTTACTTCCTTCGTAATTATTAACAGCGTTCAACTAACCTCCACCGTAACTCAAGCAGTAAGAAACTAAATAAATGCAATGCTGGGTCAGTGTTGCCAATCCCTGCCTTATTAAAATCGGCAGCTGAAGTTGGCAAAAAAAACGGTAGTTTTCGGGAAAAACGATAGATCGGAGAAAAACGATCTATAACATGTATTTAATTTGTTTTATTGAATGAATATTACTTAATAAACAGAAAGTAAAATTACCGTAAAATGGCAGAAACATAAATATTTAAAAAATATATGCATATACATATCTAAATCTGTAAATTAATACGAAGTGTTGTAGATGGGTCATTTTAATTTTCCTTGCAGGTAAATTTGTCCCTTGCAAATAAATTTGTCGCGTCACAACAATCCTAATTAAATGTATTTGATTTTCGATGCAGTTTACATATGATTTGTTTCATTGTTAATGTTTTTTTGTAATTATGAAGCTATTTTTGCAAATCTTAATTTATATTTAAAAAAAATCTGGTAACATAGTGGTAAGCAGTGGTAACAGAGTTGTTTCCCATAAAAATGAACACTGTCCCCCAGCTAATGCAATGCAATGCTGGCGTAAGTAATTCAAGAAAACATTAGTGTACGGTACGTAAAAGTACTGTAGGAACTGTATTTTGACTAAAACATTACAAAATGTAATAATTACAATTTCGTAATGTTGACAACACTGCACTGCATTAGCTGGGGAACAGTATTTATTTTTATGAAAAAAACTTTGTTGCCACTATATTACCAGATTTTTTTGAAAGATAAATTAAGATTTGCAAAAATAGCTTCATAATTACAAAAACATTTAATAATTAACCAAATCCTATGTAAACTGCATCCAAAATTAAAGATTTAGGTGAAAATTATGTGACGGGACAAGATTATCTGCAAGGAAAATGAAAATGACCCAGATAATGAGGAACATGACGAAACGTTTCAACTATAATACTATCTATTTGTCTGTTGTTATCAAAACAGGTTCAAATACTTAATTATTTATGTATAGGCCCCATTCAGTGGCGGATCCAGGGGGGCTTGGCCCTCCCAAATTTTGCGAAAAATGTGAATTTATAATATAAAAGTAAAATACTAATATCGAATTTTAATTATTTATTTAGTCGGACCCCTCCCAAAAAATGTCTGAATCCGCCACTGGGCCTCAATTTTTTTATACAATTATGTATATTTATTAATAAGCATACTGCTTATTTATTATATTCTCGGGGGTTCCTACAAATATTTATTTCTACTTTCCTCAGTTGATACAAAATATCAAGCTAAAACAAGCAAGAAACTTTTATCCTTTTCTTTTACGTAATATAAATAAAAGTACATAATATGATTTCATAAAAGATGTTTGACTGTTAATCGTCTCGAGTAGTTGTGTGATGGTGTGTGTGTGATGGTGTGTGTGTGTGTGTTAGTTTCAATGGCTCTGAAAGACTTTCCAACAGGCTAGACCAGTTTGTTTATTGCCTAGAGTAGGAAAAGTACGAAATATGCTCTTTATTTTCTAGATATCTATTTGATGTTTGTGCAAAACGGGGCGTTATTACGGTTTATATATTTTTAGTCGAGAGTTTAAAAAATCGGTAGATTTTATTCAAAGATCGGTTGGTATTCTTAAAAAGCGGTAAATCTACCGATAAAACGGTAGGGTTGGCAACACTGTGCTGGGTTGGCTGCTTATCGACGCCGACGCGACGGCTCTGCGGGATACTGGTAGAAGGGGAAAGCAAGCGAATTAGGATACGACAAGGAAATCTGCTTTCTCTTTATTTAATTTATAACTGGTACTTATATTACCTTCTCTTTTCTGCCCGTTAGGCGTATGATTTAACAGCTATTTGCCGAACCTGTATATCATCAACTGTAATAATATGTTAATGTATTTAATTTTTTTTTCTGCGAATATTCATCGGAATCGTCCGTTGAATACCCTACACAACCGACATACAAGTATACACAGAGTTCAAGTTGGAACGATCTTTGTGAAAAAAAAAACTTCTGGAATGTTTCAGATGAAAGCTATTTACTGGTAGCGTTCCCAGATTTTAATTTGTCCGACAATGAACTCATTTTCGCCAAGTTTGCTCGAGTGAAAACGTGGCGTTAATTTGATGATATTATTCAGTCTGTGCAAGCAAATTAAACAAATTACTCAGGATCCCATTATAAGTAAAGCATTTTAATTAAACTAATAATTAGAAAATTTTCACCTTTTCTAAATTTTCTTGACCATTAATTATTGGAAATTTAAGTTTCATTTAATGGTTTAAAGATCCCTTTTAGGAACTTTAACATTTTTATCAGATTTATCATGAGAAATATTAAACATTTCTTTGTGTTTCTATTCTAGTCTGATTTTATATTTGAAAAGTAACAAGTGATTTTTTTACAATTTACTAAAAACCTATTCAAGAAAATATCCCTGATGGCTGGATGCCGGACAGGCAAGAGGCCATGGTAATCCTCGAACAGAAAATATCTATGGTAATAACTGTATCAAAAGTCGCTGAGTGATTCTTGAAATTGGCCGGTTCAAATAAATAGTTTTCCTTCTGAGACCTAAGAATATCCTTTCATCTTTACATGTGTTATAATTTGCTTCCACATGAATTTTCAGATTTTCCGCGCGTCGACGTTGGTCCGGAAAACCCGCTTAAAGTGGAACGCGATTCGCCAGCCACGCTTCAGTGCACAGTGGACGCCAAACCAAAAGTTAGCGGCGTAAGATGGATGCGAAACAGCAGATTCATCAGCTCAAACTACAACCATGTCATACACAGGGTGTCGATTCAAGATGCTGGTAAGTGGTTTATTTTAGTTACGTACTTGCTAGAATCGACGAAAAAACTAAATAAAACTTATATGACAGCAACATGAAGCGAGATAGGGCCAAAAAACCCAACGATCCTGCAACGTAATTATTAAAAATGTAACGGAGACTTATAAGCATTGTCGCGAGACTAATGGTTTGTTGCGGAATACAGAAATTAAAGTCCTTAACTCATTTACAACATCAACTAAGCTTTGAATAACATTTGCATTTCGTTTAAAGGAAAATATACCTGCAGTGCTGACAACGGTCTGGGTAAGGTCGGAGAGAAAGACATAACTCTGGATGTTTTGTACGCGCCGATAGTCTCATTGGAAGCCAAAACAAAAGAAGCCGAAGAGGGAGAATCGGTCTATATCAAATGTAACGTCACGGCCAACCCCAATCCAGTTACTATTGAATGGGTAAGTAGGAACGATTGTTTTACAAGAGTGTACTTTCTATTGATGTTGTTCTCCCTGCTCCCTCTAACGTCCAATTAGTGTTACACAAAAACCGAATCAATATAATTCGGCACTAGAATAACGATTCTGTGTTATTTTTAGAGGAATCTAAACAACATTGATTAATTTGTTGAGAAATTCATTGATATTTTATTACTTGATTTGGCAATATAGTGCAGCGCGGTGTGTTTCGACTAAGTTTAACCCAAAGGTCTTCCCACTTCCATTTTCTTTTCAGATTGTATTAAAGTGGCGTGGCCTAAGCAATTTGTGCCCAATATGGAAATCCTAGATCAATGTTGGAAAAGAAAACTTGATTTTACTATTTTTTTTTTGTTAGGTTAAGCAGCTTTATTTTATGAAAAATAGTAGCAAAATTTTTGAAGGCGTATAATCTTCTTTTAAGTCCTGGTAACAATGTCTTCTTTGTGAAAATATTTAAAATTTTTAAGTGGCTTTGATAAGCCTAAAAAAGATGAAAAAATGAATTTTTCGTCACTTTTTGGTACCTATCTCTTAAATGGTACGTTCAAATACGATGGTTTATGAATTAATTTTAAAGATAATGCAATTATCTACAAATCACAAAAAAAATTGCCGCTTTATCTACATCTGTTCAAAATAGGTAGTAATAGAAGGTTGAAAAATTCGAACAAAAAAAATTATGGAATCAGAATGCTGTGATATATCTCAATAATAAGCTATCACCTCTAGAAATTAGCCCGTTACAATATCACAACATTCTGATTCTATAATTTTTTTGTTCGAGTTTTTCAACCTTCTATTACCTATTTCTTTTGAACAGATGTAGATAGAGATGCAAGTTTTTTATTTCTAGATATCTATAAAATGAATTTATAAAGCATCGTATTTGACCGTACCAAGAGATAGGTAGCAAAAGGTGACGAAAAACTCTTTTTTTTTTCATCTTTTTTTAGGATTATCAAAGCCATTTAAAAATATTAAATATTTTCACCAATAAGATATTGTTTCCAGGATTTGAAAGACGATTATACGCCTTCAAAACTCTGATACTACTCTTTGTCATAAAAAAATTGTTAAAATGAAGTTTTCTTTTCAACCTGTTGAAACTGTAGGACTTTCATTTTTGGCTTAAATTACTTAGGCTACGCCACTTTAACACCATCTGAAAAAAAATGAAAGTGCTAAGACCTTTGGGTTAAACTTACTCGGAACACACCGTGGCAGTTTACTAGTATTATTTATGTACTGTATTGTTTTAGCTGAAAGATGGAAAGCCAGATTTCCGTCAGGCCGGTGATTCATTGCGCCTTTCCCACGTCACTGCGGAACACTCTGGTACTTACGTATGTCGCGCTGTCAACGTCCTCACACCAACTGGCCAGGGCGCTCGCAGATCGGAACGTGTCGGAAATGCATCTGTAGCTCTTTTAGTCCGACATCGGCCGGGTAGGGCCAGGGTATCACCCAGCAGACCGGTAGTTTCTGAAGGAGGCGCAGTAACTTTGAGTTGTGCCGCTACACCACCTGGGTGGCCAGCGCCTCAGTACAGGTTGGTGTTAAAAGTTCGTCTTAAAATAGGAGGAAATTTGACCCTTTTTCTGTTGCAGGTGGTTAAAAGTAGGGTCCGATGGTCAAACCATTATCCTGGCCACAGGTACGAAATACACCATTGCGAATGCGAATTTGGCAGCCGAAGGAACTTACAATTGTCAGGCCACCAACGAGTTGGGTCCAGGAGAGATGGCGTCGGTGGACTTGGAAGTGCATCAACCCCCAACTTTTAAATACAAGCTGAAACCCTTGGAGACGAAGAGAGTTGGAGACCCCAACTTTTCAGTGGCTTGTAGCGCGAAGGGCAAGCCTAGACCCATTGTTAAATGGCTTAAGGACGACGATGAATTAACGGCAGATGCAAATATGTTTGAGGTGAGTATATTTTTTTTTATTTGAAACAATTAAAAAATGTTATAGTAATATAAGCCGTAAATGAGAGGTTATTCTTTAAATGAACCGTTTTTACCACACTATTATATGGGAAATGAGTTGGTTGATCTTTTAGGTTAAAACTGAGTACTCGGAATCCAGCAATGGCGCTGTAAATGTACAGAGTGTCCTAAGATTTAATGGTAAAGCAAGGCCCAGCAGCAACGAACTGCTGCCTTCGGATAGAGGAGTGTATACGTGCAGTTTTGAAAACGAGGTTCGCAAGACGGAATCAACAATGCATTTAAAAATTGAACGTAAGTTCGAACCCAAGTAAACAATTTTTAGTTTTTCAGAATCAATTGTATGCTATGCAGTGAATACCGCCTACATTGTAACGCCGCACAGTAATATACATATCTCGAAACTAAAATGGACAAAATCAAATATCTCATGATCGGAAAAAGATTTCGGGATGAACCAAACGTAGTTTAAGTGGTTTCTCTATCTGGAAAAATATACACAAAGTGCCTGTTGGAATTTGATTAACATGGTTTTTTTTAAAAAACTAGACTAAAAAAGCTCTCATTTCTTTTTTTTAGAAAATTTTTAGACCCATTTTTCATGGAGTTGCGAGTTATTGAAAGTTACAAGGTTTTTTTTTATTAATTTTTATCATATCTCCATAGCAATAATGTACCTGTATTCCAGGCGCGACCCGTGAAATTTTAGAGTTGTATATCTCTGTTGCTACTTATGGGACCCATGCCAAGTTCAGGTTTTTTAATAGTGGGCCTACTAGGAATGTTTTGGTAAAGAACAAAAATATTTTGTAATTTGCGAAAAAAAAAATGAATTTTTGAATTGACCCACCTGGAAAAAAATTTTTAACATGCTTAAATATTTTATTTATTATTTTTTCTAAACAAATTTTACATCATTTTGTCGACAATTTTTAAATTTTAACAGAAAAAAATGTGTTGTAGGAAGTAGGAAGTCATTTGATTTTATTAAACCTAAAATATAATGTTAAAAAAGATCAAACGACTATAACTTTCTACTAACATATTTTTTTCTCTTAAAATTTAAGAATTGTTGACAAAATGATGTAAAATTTGTTTAGAAAAAATAATAAATACAATATCTAAGCGTGTTAATTTTCTTCCCTGGTGATCAATTCAAAAATTCAACTTTTTTTCGCAAATTACAAAATATTTTTTCTTTATCAAAACATTCCTAGTAGGCTCTCACTATAAAAAACCTGAACTTGGCATGGGTCCCATAAGTAGCAACAGAGATATACAGTTTTAAAATTTCACGGGCCGCACCTGCTCTAGTCACAGCCTGTATTTATAAAAAATTATGTTTGTCAGGAAAATGAGTTATCCATATAAAAACTTTAGATCAGATGTATATGGTGTTTAATAAATTGAGAGAACATAAAAATGCTTTGAGAGAGAAGTACCATTATTTATTATTTTAGAAAAAATGTTTATAAATCAAAGTTGTTTATAATCCAAAGTAAAACCTAAATACAAAATTTGAAATCTGAATTCTAATTTGCTTTTTAACCATTTTTTCTAAAATAATAAATAATGGTACTTCTCTGTTACAGCATTTTCATGTTCTCTCAATTTATTAACGCTCTGTACTTCTGATCTAAAATTTTTATATTGGAAACTTATTTTTTTAATAAACAGAATTTTTTATAAATACTGATTATGAATACAGGGATATTATTGCTGTGAAAATGTGCTAAAAATTAACTACGTAACTCCATGAAAAATGGGTCTAAAAATTTTCTAAAAAAGCAAATGAAAGCTTTTTAGTCGGTTTTAAAAAAAAATCTTCATCAAATTCCAACAGGCAGTAAAAAGCAGCGACCAAAACAACGGGAAAAAAAGCAGAAAATGTCGAATTTTACGTGTTTTTAAGGGCATTTCCAATATGAGGTTCACTTTGTGTATATTTTTCCCAGATAGATAATCACTTAAACTACAAAACGCCGTTTCGTTCATCCCGAAATCTTTTCCGATCAAGAGATATTTAATTTTGTCCATTTCAGTTTCGGAATATATTACCATAGTATAATAATTAATTAATAAACCAATTTAGTTGACAAAATTTGCATTTTATTATTACTTCGATAGAAATGTTTTAATACTCGATTGATTTAGATGAACCGATTGTACTGCACCAGTACAACAAAGTCGCATACGACATAACAGAAACAGCGGAAGTGGTGTGCAGAGTTCAGGCATATCCCAAACCGGAGTTCAAGTGGTTCTTTGGAAATAATGTGAGCCCGCTGCACTCGTCTTCGGAAGGGCACTATGTCGTACAAACTACTCCCGAGGAAGATGATATTTACACCAGTGTTCTAAAAGTGTCTCATATCAAGAAACAAGACTACGGGGACTACAATTGCCAGGTTAGTTACCTTTCTGGAAAAGCTGGACAATATTCTTTATTTTGCATAATTTCAATCACTGGTGTTTCATTATATTTACCTAATCGAATTTAACATTTTTAGGTAGTTAATAGTCTGGGCAAAATAGAGACAAAAATTCGTCTCCAACCGAAGGGACCTCCTGAGAAGCCAACTAAACTCACCACCGTCTACACTGGTCCTACATTTGTCACTTTAGGCTGGGAATCCGGATTCAATGGAGGAGTATACAACACAAAATATTTCGTGTCTTATAAGAAAGTGCCCGGAGACGACGACGTTAAAATTGAAGGATGTGGACCAGCGCCGAAAAATTCAGAGTGGGCGGAAGTCGACTGCCAACAGAATGTGCCTTGCAATGTCAGCCATTTGGATCAACATCAAACCTATTTGTTCAAGGTAAACACCTGCGCATTTTAAAACTCTCGGCTCAATCTCACTCTTCCGGAGGTATTTTTAATACGTTATATAGCGGTCTAGGCATAATAAACAAAATGTAATGTATGCCTAGACCGCTATATACCTAAGTGCGCCCCGCGCTTTTAAATTTACCAATCAAACCCAACCAAATCTTTTATAGCTGTACAAGTTAACAGAAAACCGGGGTATGCATGTGTGCGGAGTAAAGGGAGGCGCAGCTTGTTAGTTGCTTTACTTTCCGCACGATGCATGCATTGCACACTCCGATTTCTTGTTAACTATAAAAGGAAACTAATTATTTTCAACTTTTCAGTGCGCTACTCATAAAAGCGTTTTTTTTTTAGTTTTTTAATTAAACTATAATTTATTAATGACTAAGCTTGCTTCAACATGGAACATAGCAAGCTTTTAAATACATAAGTAGGTACTCATAAGCTGAAACGATTTATTCATCTAAATTGGTTTTAATTTTTATTAAAGGTTAAAGCTCTCAACACCAAAGGCATCGGAGAAAACTCGAAAGAAATTCGAGCAACGACTAGAGTAGACCGAATTCCAATCCCTCTAAGAGTAGCTTATGACAGATCCTCAAATACGCTATCCATTAACGTTCCTGCGACGTGCCTGCCCCTGGTGGCTGTTGTTGAAACTATTAGCAACGACAATCATCCGGTCACTGCTTGGCAAGTTATTGACACTCTGCCCCTGCAGGTTTGTAGTTAACAATTTAATTTTTATGTTGTCGATGGCTGTTGGTCAATTTTATTGAAATTTAACAGGTTTCTGGAACAACCTCGACATACCGGGAAAAAAGTTTGGATAAAATGACGACTCGAGGATTAGGAAACGCCCTAGGAAGATCGCTAGTAGACGAGCCAATCGGAATGGATACCGAGTACAGCCCAAGAATTAGAGTTAAACTCTGTCTTCAATCGCACCACGACCATTGCGGAGAGTTTGCTGAAGCTGAGTGTAAGTCTGTGCGGATTGATAATAGTTTAATGATTATTGCCACGCCTAATTTCGACTGGTCAAGTAGACGAGTAGCCTCTAAATGTCGATTTCATTTATTTGCACAATATTTAAGTCGCAAGATACATACATACAGGGTGTAATGAAATTCACTGCATATATTGAAACCGGTAAATCGTGATTTGAATTCAGATTAGGGAAAAATAGTCTTAAATGGCGCTTCGCGATAATAAGCTAGGCATCGCCCCTCAAAAGGAAAAATGAATCACGGCACACAACTAATAATAAAACACACACAGTCATATAAAGAACAAAAGAACAGTGAGTAGGGTTGTTGTGTTGCCAGGTCTCTTAACAATATTTCTATGTAACAAGTTTGAAGAAATAATATTTTTATTCCATTACCTTTAGAGAAAGAAATCCTACTAACTGTTCCAAAATTCTCAATTTCAAAAAGTTAAAATACTACGTATAACGCAAATAAAACAATTCAGAGAATAGCTGGTTAAATCGACAAATATATACCTCAACTTCAACTAAACACCCTGGAATTGGTAGTTTGCTAATTTATAATGCACATCACTAAGCGCGCACGATATTTTTGTAATATTAAAAGACTTTAAAACTTTTTCTTTCACAAATTAAGAAACAGAAAGCAAAAATTTACGCGGCATTATTAAACTCGTCAATATGCATCATATTTGCATCGCATTGAACAGCCGACGATCATTGAAATGAAGTTTAATACAACTCAACCACTTATATACAAGGATGACGTGAACATCTTAGTTACTTCTGAAAACCCCTTAGTTAACAGAGCCCATGAAAACATATTAATTTAAGATCTCAAGCGACACGACGCGCAATCGTCGCATCATGCTCGATGACACTCCCGTATCACCCCTGTACCACCCCCGATTCAAACGGCTGGTTGAGAACTGCCCTTCTCAACTTCGACATCTCCCTCAGTACCATCCGATTTCCCTTTTACAGCCCCTCTATCGAAGCTGCCAAATTTTATACAAAAGAAATACAACTCTGTTTAATGGATTGTTTATTCATTATATAAAGGTTAAAAAAAACTATACTAACCATATCCGTATTAAATAAATATACCGCGGGTTCCCCATTTACCCAATGTGCGGATTTTGATGCCAACAATGTGAAATGGAGATATATAATCTCGCATAAGTTTATCCTTTCTTCAGATATTTCGTAAACTGCGATTGCGCTAAATTTTGTGTTGCTCTTGGCAATCTAACGGCGCCACGCTTCATAAGTTTCTTGACAGGGCTGGATTTTTAGTATAATTGAACTAGTTTATTACTTTTTGTACATCAGGGCATAAGCTAGCACACTTCAAAATAAACCACAAGAACACCAAATACAACACGGCACAAAGAAAAGGCGAATGGCGATCCAACTGTAAACTAAAAAAACCAGAAAGCTGAAAGAAGCCGAAATATACGCACAACAGCCGATGATTAGTACAATTCACCATCTAATTCAGTACAATTTCTCACCAATGAAAAAATTCGTATTAACGCATGCGCTTATACAGAAATATCAGAAGAAAAGATAGACTTATTGTATATCTCCATTTAACATTGTTGGCATCACGAATTCGAGACAACCAGCGGTATATTTATTTAATACGTATATGATACTAACTTAAGGCTCACCTTTATTTCGCGATTGTTATTGTTATAATAAAGGAAAATCACATTCAAAAGCCTTTCACAAGATATGGAATTCGAATCTATAATCTCGGCCGTTACATTTGTATTTTCATTCCATCTTTATCTATATGGAAAAATATTCGTCATATCATTATAATTAGCAAATCGCCAACATTTTTAAAAGATACGACACTGGTCACTGGTAACTTGTGCCTCTTCCTAACAAGTCGTAAGATAAAAGTAGGTACTTTTATTTTGTTTCTCGCCTAAATTTAATGCTTTAAAAGATAAATTAGCAAACCCAAGTTTATACATCCGCTCTTTCGAGCTTTATGGTATCTAGGATGACACATGGGTAAAATTCTTAAGTAAGAGCTTTTAACTAATCCCCTAAAATGATCGAAAAGAAACATAATATGGCTTAGTAAAATTTGGGTTGTATGTTAGGCCCATAGTTATTAATAATAAAAAAGATATATGCAATATATCTGTACTGTTACATAACAAAAGAATATTGGTTATAATTTTATAATACTGTGTGGTTGTGTTCAGGTAGTGTGAGTAAATTATATGACTTTGGTGCGACCATGTTACTGAATATGTTAGTAAATTAGAGGCTCGGCGGCCACCGAGATGGATGTTTGCGTTTTGATTTCTAACCTTTTTTAAGTTTAACTTAGTTGGAACAACGCTTAATAACGTGATAGGTAAGTGATAATTCGGTATGTTAACGGTATAACATAGCCTGTTTCGTTCTGGTTACAATTTCAACCGATTTCACGAGTGCTCAATATTTTCCCATATTAAGTAAAATGCTACCTATTAAAATACTCATTTTTTGTAAAATGTGTCTGTGGAATTAAAAATACTTTGGATTATTTTAAATTTTTTTATTTGTGATATTACGGGCACACCCCATTTTGATAAAAGTAACAATAACAGTTCTGCCTAAATCCAATATCAATATAGTACTGATGGAACTATCGCCAATAATAAACAGCTAACTGATCACATCAGCTAGCAAGACTAAAAGTAAATACAACAAAATAAAAACTAAAGACTAACAATTATGCACTGCCTAGAACATTCCTTACCTTCCTTTTAAGGGAAGCAGGGGAATCCGAAAAAATATCCAAGTCATTATGATGATTAACAATACGCATGGCTCTCACTAAGGGCGAATGCAAACCATCTAAAATCACCCCAAGGTCTCGCACATTATCAACTCTATTCAGAGCGGCACCATCAATGCTGTAGCCACCGGCCGCCTTGTTCAATCCTCGGTAAAAACTGGTGGCATAACATTTACCTATATTTCAAACCTGGTGACACCATTCTGCAAGGAGAATACATCGTTACTATTATTAATTACTCTATATATCTTTAAATCAGCAAAGCTTGGCAATGTCCCGCCTGGATCATTTGTTTTTTCTTTATAATATTGGAGCTTATGACGTCAGGCTCTTTAGAAGCGTCGTATAAGGGCCGGAATTTGGGCATTTTTTAAAATAAAAAAAGTGTGCGATTTGAGGGAAAAAGTACGATGAGTACCTAACTACTATTGGTACACTACCCCAGGAGTCACCCATTCAAATATATGCAGTGAATTTCATAACACCCTGTATATTAGCACATTAAATATGACACAAATTAAGGAAAAATGTAATGAAGTAAAAGTTAACTATGCAAGGCTATTTTAAAAATACGATTGTTTAGTAAAACACTGACAGTTATTTTTCTAATTTTTAATGTATGACTGGATAGTATTAAAATAGACGATGATATTCAGATTTTAAAAGCTAATAGTGTTAAATACTTGGGAATAATTTTTGACAGTAAATTAAATTGGGATTTACATATAGATTATTTAATTAAAAAATTTAGAAGTTTGCTACCAATATTCAAAAATGTTAAAACCTTTTTGGATATAAAACACTTAGAAACATTGTATAATGCATTAGTTAAAACTCATTTGAATTACGGGATTTTAGATTGGGGAGTAATAAGTAGAATTTTAGTGAAAAAAATAGAAGTATTACAAAAAAGGTTTCTAAAAATTATATTTAATACAGACTATTTTTATCCTTCAAAGGAATTATATTCAGAAACAAAAAAAATGGACGTAAGGCAAATATATATTTATAATATTTTAATATGTTTTTAAAAATAAATATTTAATACAATTTAAAAAACATAACCATGATACGCGTCATAAAAATGAAATTTCCATTAAACCAAAAATACATCAGTTTGTAGCACAAAAGAATTATAAATATCTATATTTTTATTTACACGATTATTTACCAGTAAATATTAAAAGAATTGTATCATTAAAAAAATATAAAATTGAAATAAAAGCTTGGATATTAACAACAAACGATTTACAGAAATTTTTGGAATTACTTTGATATTATTTATTTATTATTGTACTATTTATTATTATTTATTTATTTTTCTCTAAGGATCTCTCTTGTCCTAAAAATGAAATTGTATGTAGGTATTTGAATATATTATTTTTTTCAATTGAATAATTTATATAATTAAATAAAGTAATGTTAAATATAAGAAATGCCCCCAACAAGTACGTCTTCGGGGGTTTTATCAAGTTTATTTATAATATACATTATATATATATATATATATATATATATATATATATATATATATATATATATATATATATATATATAATCATATTTAAATTGTAATTACTTTAAATAAACTCTATTATTATTATTATTATGTCATCCTTTTAATATTTTTTTTTCTAGTGGGATATGCAAATTCTTTACGTGAGGCTTCCGCCCTTACCACGCCCACCCTAATTGCAATTATAGTTACCTGTGCGCTGTTTCTGCTCAGCGCAGGATTATTACTAGTGTTCTGCAGATGCAGGAGAGTTCAACACGGGAAAAAAGCTCAACAAGCAAAGGATTTGGAAATGGATTCTGTACGGCCTACTATTATCCCTGCCAACGGAAACGGACAACAGGTAACAAGAAATTATCCTTTCGATGCTTCACGTGTTCTATTTCTATTTTTTTCTTATGGGTTTCATTCGACTGAATGAACAATTTCTTATCAAGGTTTATTAATGGTAATTAACACAATTTTTGTTTAACGCATCCGTGTCTTTTATCCATAAGAAGGAAATGGGTACTTTAAAAAGAGAGTGACCAATAATAATTGTAAGTACCATTAAGAAGGCGTTTTACGTTTTTACTGAACACAATTAATTATAATATGTTAGGAAATTAAAAAAAAATCATTTTACTAGGAATTGAGAATATTATTAGAGATGTAAATACATGTTTCAATTTCTGTTAAGAATAAGTAGTTGTGGTGACACCAATTTATTATTTACAGCTGAATTCACCTCTGTTCCAGAACCAGGCCCCGCCCCCTTACTATGCACCGGGTCTGGATAACCAAGCACTGGATCTTCAGTTGGCATTGGACGACCAGAAAGCTGTTTACGCTGCCACGCAGAATGGCTACGGCCACTACGGCGAGGCCAGAAACGATTGGAACTATCTCGGTATGATTCAGGTTTTTAAATGTTATTACTTTAGTTTAGTATTTTTTAACGATAGATCAGAAAGTACATAGGTCCTAAAAATTAAAGGAAAACATATTGCTTATTTTCTTAAATTTTTTTAAAGGTATATTATTTGTTCAGCTTAGCCGAATCTAACAGTTTTCTTTAAAATTAAATGTAACTAGAAGTTGGCACGAATCAGTTCTAAAGAATATCTATTTTTTCCTCTCATTCTTTTGTCACTGATACAGGGAAAGCTCTTTCAGAAAAAGCAGATCTCCCTGAAATACTTAAAAAAACGAAACAATAGAAAAATGTTTGGGAATTGTCGAAAAATATAATTCCACTTTTGAGGTGTTGTAGAGTTTTTGCACTCTTCTTTGTAAAGAAATAATTAATTTTTTTAGCCTCAGAAAGCTTATTAAAAAGATCATCCATATTTTCAGTTAGATTTTCATTTTCAATAATAAAAAACTTTCAAACTCAACATAAAAAGAAAATCCATTTTTCAAATTAAGTTTGGAAACTACATTTTGCCTCAGAAAAATCGAACCATTTATTCAAATATGTTGGACAAGTTTTAGAAAAGAAGAACGGAAGGACATTAGTCTCGAATGAAGGACTGTCCCTCCATAGGAAGAACGGGTGGCAACCCTATATAAGAGATAGGAAAAAAGTTGTGTGGAAATAATAGAAGCGTTCAGTAAATCAGTTTTGTATGGTTTTTTCGCTAATTTTGCAATTCGCATTCATATGAAACACACTGCGGCTACCAACCTATCTAAATGTTAGAAATAATTTTACTCGTCTGGTTTTTATTGGAACGTACACTAGTGCATAGGCAACAATATAAATACGTGTGTATATGAGTTGCATATATGAATGTTTTTGCTGCATAGAAAATGTTCTTCGTCGATCCGTTGTTAACTAATATTTTGCTCGGTTTTATCTAGTTTGTGCTTTGATTATAGTGTTTCTTAAATTAGCCTAATAGGTTTGAAAACTTAATTAAACTTAACACTAATAATAGTTAGGTATTGTGGTAACGTTTGCGGGTGCAAGAAAGCGAAAGCGTCTCATTTAGAGGATCTTTTCAAAAAATCGGTACTTTACGATAATTTTCTTTCCAAACAAAAGGACGATTAACAACTTTCTGAACATGCTACGTGAAACAGAATAATGTTTTTCTTTGACAGATGCTGCAATAAAAGAATTTGTAGTGTTTTTACTAATTTTGAAATTTTTTAAAATGTTCGATTTAAGAAAAAAAAGTATTGGGTATATCTATAGATTATTCCAGGAGTCACCCATTCCAATATATGCAGTGAATTTCATAACACTCTATCCTACTTAAGAAGGAAAATAAAGAAAAATGTTCTATTTTTCAGATGGCGGTTACACTACCGCACTTCCTGGCAATGGAAGCGTAGACTCTCAAGATTCACTGTGGCAACTCAAAATGGCAGCGAATGGCGGTCCACAATACGACCAATATGGCGGCCACGACGATTATGCCCCATTTCCTCAAGCACAGGATCCTTACGCACAGGTCAGTTGGCATAAAGAAATTGTTCAACTACTGGAGTTAACTTGCTTTATTGAGTCCCTCTTTTACAGGTTCACAAACCGAAGAAACGTTTGGAGTCGCCGGCGGTGTATCGTGACGCGCCCGGCTTGCCCGATCCGTTCATGGAGCAAATAGACGACGATAAGCCCCCGCCGCCCCCTCAGCATATGAGTCTGGCGTACGAGGAGTCTTTGGAAAGTGGCTATTCCACGCCCAACTCGCGTACGCGCCGAGTTATTCGGGAAATTATCGTTTAGGATTAGTAGATAAACAGTGTAAAAAGGGACAACAAACCTGACAGCGAATTTCTTTTAGGGATACAGGGAAACGACGAGCAGCCTTTTTTATTTTTGGGCGGATATTGTACGTTAATTTGTCGTGCATTTTTTTTAAGGTGATCAAGTTTAAGGCCGCGGCAACGGAAAGAATTGGCACAAGAGACATTAAACGGTTTTTGAAACAATATAATTATTTTTCTATTTAAGAGTGGAATCCGGAAAAATCTGCCTTGCAGAGCCTCGTTTCAGGATGGGCTTTTTAAAAACTACGCAATTTTAGAACAATTTAGAGACATGTATTGAAAGCTAAAATGTTAAGCTCCGATCTAACATATTTTTTATTAGAAACTTTGGCCTCATTGTCATGTAGTCAACAAACAAAAATAATAACAATTTAAAAACTTTTGTCACAAAATCTAACAAAATTGGGTTCGATCCGAGATTAAATTACGATAATTGTTTTTAGAAAGTT
The DNA here is from genome assembly GCA_963971165.1 of Philopedon plagiatum. Classification (NCBI taxonomy): domain Eukaryota; kingdom Metazoa; phylum Arthropoda; class Insecta; order Coleoptera; family Curculionidae; genus Philopedon; species Philopedon plagiatum. The sequence goes on along the minus strand of OZ020190.1, from coordinate 192,158 downwards.
TCAACCGAAAAAATGCCTTTATTCGGCCAATATCCATCCAAAACTAAATATTATATCATATGGTCGATATTTTTCCGCCATATTTAATTTCACGGACTGGTGGTTACTTAGACAAGAATCAGGCAAAAGTTCAGCCCCTGTTTTAAAGAGGCCGGCGCAATAGTTTGTTTACAGTTTTCTATAAGATTTGGGAGAAAGATGTATGTATATACGTTTAATATATTATGAGTAATATACAGTGTACCAAATAAAATAATTTCTGATTTCTGATGTAAAGTTTATAAAATTGGAGTAAATTTTTTGATAACAGATATAAAGTATGACCCGAGAAGAACAAATCGACGAGAAGCGACAGCTTTGTCGGAACCTTTGAGTTTGCTGGGGTCGATTTTCGTGACCGTCGAACACCATAATAACACTGCACGAAAGTTAAAATGGGTCCGTCAGTCCCTATTAACACTGCTGAACCATTGATATGGTATTAGTAAGAGGGCAAATTTTAATGTATGTACTTACCTTAGACAGTCTTGTGAAATGAAGAGACTGACTCCAGAGCCAGTTTTTCAAAAAGAGCCAGGAACTGCACAAGAATATCCAACCATGTCTGTCACATAAGCGCACACAACTAAAATATACACATAGTCTTCTAAACACTAGAAATACACTATGCAACTGTTGTAAGAAGTAAAATAGTAAATAAAAAACTTGCCAAAACTATGTGTATATTTTATTGGATTGGCATCCCATCCTGTATAATTATTGAACAAACCAAGTTCTATGGTAAGATGTAACTAGTTTTACACCTATTTACAGTGTGTGCACGATACTTTGGTGACAGCGCTACTTACTTACGGCCCCATGTCAATCTAATCCACTGATATCTTAGCGATCCTTTGGCGAAAGCGCTTTTTCTTTCGCCAACCCTTTTAGAATACTCCCCTCTACCCTATTTTTAGTGCCCCTTTGGCGAAAGCGCAAATATGCCTTTTGGACACTCACCCTCCTAATCCACTGATATCTTAGCGATCCTTTGGCGAAAGCGCTTTTTTCTTTCGCCAGCCCTTTTAGAATACTCCCCTCTACCCTATTTTTAGTGCCCCTTTGGCGAAAGCGCAAATATGCCTTTTGGACACTCACCCTTCTAATCCACTGATATCTTAGCGATCCTTTGGCGAAAGCGCTTTTTTCTTTCGCCAACCCTTTTAAAATACTCCCCTCTACCCTAATCTACAAGTATTTTTAGTGCCCCTTTGGCGAAAGCGCAAATATGCCTTTTGGACACTCACTCACCCTTATGCAATATAGGGGAAGGAGGCATTGACACTATATATGACCTTCTTACACCACCTTACACAATTCCCCTAATACACATACACACCATCAGTGCCTTTCTGACACCTTGACCACACTCAATATACGTCACTGATAAATAGGTCTACTTCTCCGTGTGTGTATTCACTTCAACACCGGAGTTAAGTTAAGAAAAAGTTGAAATAAGGATTACTATACTTGGGTTGAGGTTACCTACTTTTACATTACGACCGTATTGCAGTTCGTTTAAGAATTGCTATACTTATTTCAAGTTTATTTGTTTTTCTCTCACGCTAAGAAAGTTCTTGTTTCAACAATTACAATACTTCGTTTACTCGTATTTAGTATTGAAAGAAGTATAGATGTGCGTATTGTGTTACGAATAACATGCCTTTTGGAAGGACTATACTTGCTCTTGCGGATATACAAGACTAAGCTATCCTTCACTGAAGACTATTCTCTTGACTCTAGTATAGCTGTTTTTCAGTGTAATGCGTTTAAAGTTGAATGATCTCTAGATATATCAAATGTGTGGGAAAATGTTTGGATATTATGAAAATTCTGATATTGCCTAGTTAATGTCAATTATTTTGCAGCAGTTTAATGTTACACCCTGTACAAAATATTAACATGACACAAAAAAAACCTATATTCAGGTATATCGAATAAACATTTGCCCTCTCACTAATGCTATATCAATGGTTCAGCAGTGTTAATAAAAACTCAGCCCGACGCACTCATTTCGACTTTTTCAACAAATTTTGGGCTATAAAAATGTCACTTCTCAAAACTGATATAAGATATATTTCTTTTAGCATGCGGTGCATTACTTTTTTATAAATGAATCTGATGAGTTCTGCTAAATAAGTACAAAAATTATTTATTTGGCGACATAATTAACGGCGGCCAAAATTAACCTATTATATGACCCCACAACACAAAATTTATTGTTTTGCTTGGAATAACCCTCGGAATAACCCTCATACCTACATAATGTATATTTCTTTTCGTGCACGAAATGAAATAATCTCAGAAATAATGCGTAAAAAAAGATAATCAGTAGTAATAGTAAATGAACGATTCCTACCAAAATATTATTTGGACTTGGTTGAAAAAGTACCCTAAAAACTAATTTCTGATCATATTATTATTTATAGTAAATGAAAACCTTGAATCACACTCGTATTTTATTTGGTACATACACGGTATAATAATATGATTCCAAATTTATTACTTTGCATGAACGAGCCGAGCGCCATCTGTCAATCAATAGACAAAGTAGCCATAAAATACAAACTTACGCCTTTGTGGGTTAGTTGTACACCTGTAAAATTCATTTTCCAAACAATTTTATAAAATAATATTGTAGGTGCCATCTACAAAATATATAAGGGAGTAATTGTCACTTATTTTTGACGGTTAATTCTAGTCAGATTTTGAGCGACCAAATTCCCGTCTTAAGGCTGATGACTGGTCTCTAAAAAAAAACCATTTGTGGCGTAGCAAAACTTATTTACAATATATTGTGATATGGTAAATATATTTGTACAGAGTGAAACAGGTACGAGTGCATTATTTTACTATGTAAAAATAGAGGCTTAAGGGAACAAAAAGTCCAAATAATAAGGGGATCTATCTTTTGAAGGTTTTGAGGTATTGTGGTGTATCAAAGGTTTATAAAATTCTGACAATAGAGTCGCCGGCGGTGTATCGTAACGCGCCCGCCTTCCAACATTAATTTTTCCAAGCAAGTCTCGAACCAAGAGTTAGTATAATAGACGCAGAATCTATGCACCTATCCCGAGACCTTCAATTAATCTTAGACTGGGGTGCCAAGAACCTTGTTCAGTTCAGACGCCTCCAAAACTCGTTCCCTGTCGTCACGCAAAAAATCCGGCAACACCTAGCCCATCCACATGAAAGGCCAATATACCTACAGAACAATAAAAAGTCCGATCTTGTTGGCATCGCTTTCGAACATAATCTCAGCTGGCACAAACACATTACTTCAGTAGCCACATCGGTATCGGCAGCTGAAAAAGCTTGATTATCTCCTTCGAGCCAGAAAATAGTTCTTCCCTTCCAACTTACACACTATCTATGTTTCCCAAATAATACCTAACCTACAGTACTGCTCTCACATGTGGGGAGCGGCATCACCCTCGACACTTAACATCCTTGATTCTATCCAAAAGAGAGCCATTCGACTCATCAATGACCCAGTCCTCACAAGAAAACTCCCTTCTCTCGGTCGTCGCCGCGATGTTGGGGATTTATCTCTTTTCTACCGATACGTTCGCGGATTTTGCTCTGAAGAACTAGCCAGTATAATTCCCCCCTTGACTGTTCCTAACAGAATAATAAGAGGCGCGTTACGTCGTATGCATTCTTTTACTGTTCAACTACAAAAGCCTAGAACAGACCACTTCTGTCGTTTATTCATACCTAGGGTCTCCAGATTATGGAACTTTAAATCCCGTGTTAATAGACTACATTTCCCTTCTCTTCGGACGCCCACGGTACGTCAGTATTTAGGCTTGGAGTCTACGTGAGCTGCGTCAGATATAAAAAAATATGGCAACATCGCACACTTATGTGGTCCAAAACCATTTTTTCAAATTTAACGTACATCACGCCCGTACGATCACGCAGACATTTCTTACGTACACGCATACCTACACCAGCATCGCGCAGTGTACTGTACTGAACGGGAACGACTGCCAGGTGACACTGACATCACTGGCGAGGTAATTTTTTGATACGGCATGTAGATTGTAGGTCAGCGCGGTCAAAGGTTTCCACCGGCTGATTTTTAAAGGGCGCGACATTGTCAGATGTTTTAGGTGAAACAATGTACTGCAAAGTGATTTTTTTTCCTAATAATTAAGGAGTTCATTTCAATTTTTGATTTGGTATTTTGCTGAGAGCAAAAAAAGATAATTATTATTTTCGTGCTACTTTAACTGAAAACCTTGAACGAAGATTAAAACTTTAAATACAATGTTTAGGTAAACGGTTGGTTGGTTTCGACCCCTTGTGTTTAAGACTTTTTTCTTTTATTCGGACCATACTTTTACCCCCTAAAATTATTGCACTCATACCCCTTTTACCCTATATGTTTTGTAAAGATTGATTTTTCATCGCTAACAAAATACATATAAATATATTGTAACACAAAAAAGGTTCATTCCTTATATCCCAAAAAGGAGGCAAGTATGGTTTAACAAATGATTATTGAATGCAACATCAATGGACCATTCCAATAATGGTTGATTTTGTAAAATATTAAAACCTTTAGAGGAAATCGAAATAATATGTACTACACATTATATGTGTATTTTCTTTCATCAGATGCCTAATATTTAAATATTTTGACAAAAGAGTGCGCACAGTTCATATGAATTCTATTTAAGTGTTGACTGTTCGTGAAACAATTTAAAAACGAAACATTTTTATAGCAACAACTGTTTTTTACTGGGTAATTTAAAAAACTTTGCCGAGATCGTATGAAGGGTGGTGAATTTATTTAGATTTTTAATAATGAATAATCCCCAAACTCCGACATGCAGTTTTAAGTTTAATTCATATGAATTTTAGTTAGGAAACTGACCGTTTGCGCTGTTTACACCAAAATGACCGGCGAGTTGCTATTGTCAGGTTTTTCTAATGAAAACTTTAGATAGTCTTTCGAAAGCAATTGAATACGACCTCTTTTAAAACAGGACAAATGAATTTGAACAGATGTTGTTTTGGTCTCCCCTCGCTGTTGCAAACCCAGTCTGTAATCATGATCCTGACGATACTAGCATGGTTAGCGGAACGCGACTTGAGTGTAAAGGCAAAATACCTTGGTCTGGTCTGGGTCGGGTCGTGAACAATTGTACTGATATTAATATAGTCTACATACCTGACACAAATCGTACAAATGAACTACTTTGTTTTAATGAAGTCAATGGCAGGCAAACAGAAAAATAGCAAATGCAAAGTATTTCATTACTATGACCTGCACGCATAATTTTACTGGTAATAGTAATATTTCCTTAAGTTTGTTCTAGCAAAATAAAAAATCTGCCAATAAAAACCGATCCGATTACTCCAACGTCATAAAATCTTAAAAGAGACGGCGGAACAACATTTTTATGTTTTTCCAAAGTATTGTCAGTTGTGATTCTACATGATTAAATTCAGTTTAACCAAGGCAATCGGGTGCCTTCGATAATGTTAATTTCTGAAAAGGCCACGCAGCACTGTAAAAATTTAAAATTCGTAAATGAACTGCCATCGGCGGTGGCAGCCTGCATTTAATGAACCTCAACCTGTAGTTGGGGCAGAGGGTAAAAAAAAAACATGGTCGTAACGGCAGTGACTAGCGTCCAGCAGCTGATCTATGTCAATAGGTCTTATCCAGCGGCGGAGACATAATACCTACACACTTGTTTATTATTGGAAGACAGTATTGTCAATTGTCGCCGATGTAATTTTCCTACAATAATTATTATTATTGTAAGATAATGGCCAAATATACTTAAAAAATTATACGACGAATATTTCAATGAAATGTGATTTAAATGCAATACTTATTATTGTTGTACTCCTTTGTTATGATTATTGTTTTATTTTTGTTCTGGTTCACAAAGTTACTTTTGTGATTGTACAATAGTATATTGTACAACGAGCATGGAATGACATGCATTTCCTACGAGTATGACGTTTGCAGCATGAGCCGCAGGCGAATGCTGCAAATCATACGAGTAGGAAATGGTCATTCCATGCGAGTTTTACACTATACTTTTTCTACGAATGTTACTGTTACATAAAATGGGATTAGTAATATTTTTCCTTTTAAGATGTCAAAAAATGTCAATCTGACATTCCACAAATAAAAATTATAAAGATTTTGGATGTCAACGCCACCTTTGTAAAAAATACCCGTGCACAATGGGAACTTTGTAGTTCAATCACCATGGTGATTGAAGCACAATGAAAATGTGTAAAACACAATGCACCATGTTCCGAAATTACTATTGAACATACAATAAAGGTTTTTATTGACATTCGTAGAAAAAATAGTTTTTACTATTTACCTTAGTTATAAAATAAGAATGGCGACGCCCACAGTCTGTTGTATTATTAGTGACTTTGTATATTATACATATTTTTATTTTATAATTTTTATATTGAACTATACATGGTAAAAGAATATTTTAAACGTTTGAAATAAAGTATAGTGCAATATCTGAGGTAGCAATACTTTTATAAGATTCAGATTCATTTTAGATATCACACGGTTTGGTATCACATCTTCCTTTTGTATCATGGGTATCTGCTTGGCACAGTGGGCAGCTATGTCAGGGCACGGAATTCTGACGCTACCCAAGTAATTACTTGATGCTGCTGTCTGAGGAGCTCTGGTCCAGTTGCCGCTATTCTGGTCCGTAAACTGGCTTTATTAAGCCTTCTTCTTACTGTTATTAACTTTGACATCAAATTTACAGCCTGCCATGCCGCCGATCTCTTAAAACTGAGATTAATACAGCGATCAACGAGGGCAGAAGTACTACGATATCTTGTCTATCATAGTCTCATGAAACCTGCTGGATTTTCTAAAATCTAGCATATTCGCCACTTCTCTATAAGAATAACCAATATCATGAAGAGCAACGGCTCTAGCTGAAAGATTGCGAAATTACTCTACAGAAAGTTACAAACCTAAGTAAAAAAACATACATTTTTATTTTCCTGTATATTTCAACATGTCTCTTTTTTGAAAATTGAATAAAATTAATTGAAATCGAAACACTTATCTACATTTTGAAAAAAAACCATTGAAATCAGACTATGGAAAAGTTATCATCCATTAAATTTGATCAAAATTATGGCCGTCCCGAATTGAATGTCGGCGAGTGTACATTTTAACCAACATCTTGTAAACACGTGCATAATTTTTTCGTGGTCAATTATAACGTTCGAATCCAGATCTTTTTACTTTATTATCTTTTAGCGAGGGATAAAGTTAAAACATTTCGTTGATGAAGTATTCTTTTACCGCACCATATTCAAGGGGGCGCATTTAGATGACGACACTGATCTGAAGCGTTTCCATGTATGATCATCACTTCATTCACAGTTGACTGATTTATACTCTAAAAACGTATCATCACTGTATATATGTACATATTTCGTCATCTCAACGCACCCCATATTTTGCATTTTTGTTTTCCAAGAAAACAAAATAATTGTGCCTCCCCCATCTATAATACTTAAGAGAATAGTTTTTTTATTGTGCCAAACATGAATCACAAAATAGATAGTATCACAAATCTAATCAATAACATTACTGTACGTAAATTCGTACTCTGCCGCCGCCGTCCTAAGAAAAAACATCGGATTTGCGATTATAATAATTTAGAATAAATCGAGTTGTAATGTTCAAACACTTGCGAAGTAGTTGTGATTTTACCTAGCAATTATATTTTGTTTCTATAATTATAAAAAATGGATATAAATGGTAAAAAATAATTGTTTTATTATTTTTTTAATTTAAATTGCAATGCTAGGAATCGGGGCAACCTTCTTTTTTTACAAAAATATGTAGTTAAATCACTCATCATTAATTTTAACTGAAAAATATATATTTAGTGTTAAATGAAGTGTTTTTGTTGCGTAAATAGCTAAATAGGCCCTTCTAAATCCATTACAGCACCTAACTGCATTTTTGTTTTTTTGGCACGTGCGTGTTTTTGCTTAGGACGGCAGTAACTGTACAAATGATTTTTCTGAATGTTTAAAAAGTTTGTACTCTTTTTAAAAACCAGAAAAGTCTCTTTGTTGTGTTTTATTTGATCTCACTTTTGAATAAAATTACCTTTTAAGTATCTTTTAAACCTCCGTCATAATATTTTAATATATGTGTAACATAGAATTTAGAGTTTTAAAGATGCTTGGAAGACTGAATTATTTCAAAAATATATTTTTAGTAATAATGTTTATGATTGTATAAAAACGCAAATCGATCTTAAATTTTATTTATTATATTTAGGTTTTATTTTTGTATATTTAAATATTGTAAATAAAACAAGAAAGACTATTATTTCCTATTGTAAGCCTAGATTTAAGGACGAACGCAATTTCAATGTTGTACATACCAAAACTACACTTGTAAACACTTTTGTTCTTAATTTCCTTTTTGTAAATAAATGTTCATATACATATTATATAAAACGTTTTTTCAATGAACATTTTACAATCACTGAAACCCATTTCATACAGTAAAGATCACCTAACTGAAAACTTAGGAATCTTCAGGACGCATTTATCGATGGTCGTATTAACTGCGGCGACGGCAGAAAATTATCGAGCTTTGCCCGATCGCTGCAGTAATACTGCGTTCTCGCTCCCGCTACCGCAGATTTGGTCGAACCGCCAGCCGCCGCCGTCAATACTAGTGATGTAAGGATACGTATCCAAAAATCCGTTGGATCCGAATATTAAAAGAATCCGGATTATCCGGAACCGGCCGAGAACTTGAATACGGATTCGGAATCAAAATAAATTCGCATCGGGTGGTTACTAATGTAAAGTGCAAAGAGAAAACGGAATCGGAATCGAGTGTAAGCGAACAACACGGTCTGCGATTTGGCATATTTGATATTGTGCTTTCTCTTTCTAATGACATTTCCTAAAAAAAGATGGCATAGTTATCGGGGTAACGGGTATCATATGAGATAAGACCCATTGGTTAAACTAGTCCCGCCTCACCCGAACCGAATTCAAACGAGAACGGCGCGACGCGGTGCCTTCTTATCCCTAAACTTCGACTTCGACTGGTATGATACCGATACCGCATCGACCTACCTAGCCGTGTATCCGGATAGAAAATGTTTTAGTCTGTTGCATGCATACGTATACATGATCTGTAACCGCTTTCGCGCGGGTCAAGAAATGGATTCGAATTCGGATAATGGATACGGATATTAGCTGATTCCGATTCCGTATGATTCGGATATCTAATGAATACGGATATTTACAACACTAGTCAATACATCAGGTTTGTTATGATGATAATATTATTGACGAATTGACGGCGACTCGACGAAATCTCCGGTGGCGGGGAGCGGAAACGCAAGAATTACTGCAGCTGTCGGGTGGGGTTCGGTAGTTTTCAGCCGTAACCGCAGTTAAGTTTAGTTAAAAAGATAAAGACTGGTAAATGCTTGGAAAGGCTTTATTTAGGCTCCTATCCATTAGACGAAGTAAAGTGATAAATAAGTGTATTAAGTGCATAACAAGACTTTAACCGAATAGTATCTTTTATTATTTCTCTGCATATACTTTATTTCACTACCTATTCGTTATTATACAGGGTGGATTATTTAACTGGAATAAATTCGGTAACAAAAAATCCGTCCATTTGAAAAACTTCAAAAACACGGGTACCTTTTTTTTGATTCAACAGTTTATTGCATTTCCGTGAATTTTACCTTCGTGCAGGGATGGAAGCTAATTCAACTTTTTTTCAAATACAAATGCTTGCCATTGTGATAACTCGCAGAAAAGGACATAAAAAAGAAATAGATCCCACTGTTTACTTTTGAATTTCTAACAAAACCAGAAAATTTAGAGGAACTGAGGCAACGACTCAAACGAAATTCACCAAATAACCCCGGATATTGTACATAATGTTAAGAATGAATTTTACTTCAGATTAGGGTTTTGTCAAGAAAAAAATGGGCAACATTTCCAACAATTGTTACAATAAAACAAATTATGTTGAAAAATGTGTTTTTATTTTTTTCTGGCTTTCTAGATTACCAAAATGCAAAAGTAAATAGTCGGTCATATCCCTTTTTTATGCCCTTTCCAACGATACATACACAATACATACCTTTACATTAAAAAAAGGGGGCGGTTACTACCCCCAAAAGAGGGTTAACTTTCATGAAGAGACGACAAAGTGTGCCAAACTGAAAATAAAGGAACTCGTACTTTTTTATTTTTTCAGAAAATAAGGCTTTCTAATATTGAATTTATTCCAGTTAAAAATTCCACCCTGTATATTGTATTTATATGTAATAGTTGTTTGTATGTATGTAGCGATGCGGTTACGAAGGGCGATCTATTCTGCATCATCAGTCCGAAGGAGTGTGATATCTTCCTCAATACATACTCTAGAATCACGAAATTTCCAGGGCATCACAATAATGATATTACCTACCTTATAGAGCCCCCTCGGGGGGCGATTAGGCGGTCTACGCATACTAGTTCATTTATGGATTATCATTGAGTATTCCTATTATACTTTAAAATTGCACAGACTTCAAAGTTCAGAACTTCGGTGTACAAGTTACCTAACTTTGAACAAAATTAAGTTTACCATTAACCACAGTTATAAATAAGTTAAAATATTATTTCATTCTTTTTAGTGCTTTTTCTTGTGTGAAGTCAGTTCATTTTTTTGAAATTTTTTTTCCTACCGTTCATAAATCTTACTGTAAAAAGTCAGCGATAACCATATTGTGTTTAAATATAACGCAAGGGCGAACTGTATAGTTTAAAATGGATGCGTGGGCTTTTTCTCGTCATAAAAAGGGGTGAGATTTTTTCATAGCATTGTTGATTAAAAAGTTTTTTTTATTTTTCACTTCGAATAAATAGTTTTCTATTTTTGGTAGGGCTTTTGTGACTGTTAACAGTAGTAGTCTGTAAGATGCAAATTATAAATACTTTCTTTATAAATAATACAAAAATGATACAATATTACTGCTTATGCATAGTTTAAAACTTAAGAAAAAATTTGATCAATACATTTTTATAATGTCTCGTGGCCACCATCTTGCTTGGGTTGCTTATCAACAAGTCTGGCTCTAGCTTTTTTAAATTTCGCCTTTAGGCCATTTTCTCTTTCCTTTATTACATTGGCTTCATGATTTTCTTTGCGTTTCAGATCTTGTGCTCTGGAAAATTTTAAAAAAAGCTTTCTCATCTATCTGGCCTGGCTTCTATAGAAATATTTACTACTGTCGTATCTATACAGTGAGGCTCAGAAATACCCCCTTTAATTTTTTGAACCAGTAGACGAAATTTTAGATCTAACACAATTCAATAATAATATAAATACTACTTTTGATATAAATTTCACATTTTCTATATCTAAGTTGGCGGATGGGCGCCATTTCGAAAAAAAAAAGTAGAAAGGACTTTTGTAACGAGATCAACAAAAAAGATGTTTTACATATTGGTTGGAAAAAATGTAGATATTTTGATCATGTCAACGTAATTCAATGCTTCAAATGTTGGAAGTTTGGCCACGTAGCTAAAGATTGTAAAAGCAAAGATGTAATATGTCCTAAATGTAGTGAAAACCATAGAAGAGAAGATTGTAACAGTGAAATTGAAGTCTGTGCAAACTGTAAGCACGCAAAAGATGTACTGAAGTTAGCAAACATAGATTATAACCACCCAGCTTTTAGTAGAAAATGTGAGGCGTATAAACGGATTTTTGAACAATTACAAATGAGATATAAATACCCTGACCTTAATAATATAAGTAAATAGCAATTAAAAAAACAAGGATTAATGTATCTGAATATTGAAAGTTTAACAGCACATAAAATAGAACTTGATTGGGTTGTAAACCAGTGGAAGCCTGAAATTATTTGTCTAGTCGAAACTCGCATTACAAACGAATTGGAAGAACACGAAATTGAGATCCAGGGATACAAAGCAGTACATACATTATCCAATAGTAGACATACTGGAGGTGCATCGATCTATGTAAAGGAAGAAATAAGGTTTAAATCTATTTCCAGTGAGGTAGTAGAAAGAAACTTGTGGATTTCTGGAATAAATGTAAATATTAATGGCCTAAAATATAACATTCTAAATATTTACCACTCTCCCAGCGCAAGTGATAGTGAATTTCTGGATAAACTGGAGGAGATCTTGAATAACTACGCTACAAAACTAGACACATTTGTGATGATTGGAGATTTTAACATTAATGTGGCTAAAAAGACATTCTATTCAAACAAATTGATGAACATTGTACAAACAAGCGGCCTACACCAAATTGTCAACAATTTTACCAGAGTAACTCAAAATACTTCTACAATAATTGATCTTATCATAACGAATGACAAATCAACCGAATATAAAATACATTATACTCCGAAGATAGCTGACCACTCAATTATTACAGTTGATTTTCCCTTTGTTCAAAAGAGCATTACAAAAAAAAGAATTAGGGATATGAGCAAATTTAATGAATTTCAGTTCCAGTTAGGATTAATGGATCACGTATGGCCAAGGAATTTCCAATCTACAGACGACATAGCGAATGAACTGGTACAAGTACTTACAGAAAACCTAAATATTCATGCTCCATTAATTGAAACAAACATTGTATGTAAATGGGGAAATAAAAGCTGGTGGACAAATGCAATAAAGGAGGAAGTCAAAACTAGAGATAATTTGTACAAGAAAGCTATAATAACAAAACTAGAGGAGCACTGGAATCTGTATCGCCAACATAGAAATAGAGTAGTAGGAATGATTAGAGAGCAAAAGCAAAAATATTATCATGAAAGAATTGACCAAGTCAAGGGAGACTCAAAAGAAATGTGGAAAACTCTAAAAAATCTTTTTAATAGAGAAGAAGCCCAAAGCTCAAGTATTCTTTTCAATGGAAAAATAGAAATAGATAAGAGTAAAATTGCTGAAAATTTTAATAACTATTTTTTAGAGAGTATTAACAATATAGTACAAAAAATTGATTTAACACAGACACAAGAATTACTAAACAATATTATAACACCATTAAATACCTTTGACAAATTTGAAATTCTTCAATTTGCAGATTTAAGAAAAATAGTAAATAATTTGATAAATAAAAAGAGTAGCATTGATGGAATTAATACAAAAATTATAAAACTGGCATTTGAAGTGATTGGTGACCGTTTCTTGCAACTTATCAACAGCAGTCTGGAAACAGGATGTTTCCCACAAAACTGGAAAATCTCAACAATAATACCTATTGAAAAAGTGAACCACACGATTAAATGTGAAGAGTACAGACCTATCAATATGGTAGCTTCGTATGAAAAGCTCTTAGAGACCGTTGTAAACAATCAAATGAGAAAGTTTGTAGAAGAGAACAATGTACTTACACCATATCAAGCGGGCTTCAGAAAAAAACATTCTTGTGAAAGTGCTCTGCAATCAGTTATATCTCGGTGGAAAGTTGCTATAAGTGAAAAAAAAATGGTTGGAATAGTTTTCCTTGACTTTAAACGTGCATTCGAAACTATAAATCGTGACCTCTTAGTGCAAAAATTAGAAAGATATGGTTTTAAAGGTAATGTGCACAAATGGTTCTCTCAATACCTAAGCTCAAGAACGCAACAGACACAATTTAATGGGATAACTTCATCCGTCAAGGTTAACAATCATGGTGTCCCTCAAGGTACGGTGATGGGACCCGACTTATTTGTTCTGTATATAAACGACATTGTAAAAGTTGTTGAAAAATGTAACATACAACTATTTGCGGATGATACAATTTTATTTTTTGAAAGCAGTGATATAAATGAATTATTATTTACCATAAACAAAGACTTAGATAATATTTATAAATGGTTGTGCAATAACAGTTTAAGTATTAATATTAAGAAGACCAAATTTATGATCCTTAAAGCAAGGCAAACTGTGATAGATACATATAATCATCATGGAATAGTACTAGCTAGTGATAAAGTAGATCAAATTAATGAATGTAAATACTTAGGTGTAATAATAGATGAAAACCTCTTATTTTCCAGTCATGCAAAATACATCACAAAAAAAGTTGCTAGGAAAATTAATTTATTATGTAGATTAGGAAAAGATCTGAGTACCTGGACTAGACTGCTTATTTATAAAACAATAGTACTTCCACATTTCAATTTTTGCTCAACCATTCTTTATATGTTTTCTGGACAGGATTTAGATATTCTTCAAAAAAAGCAAAATCAGGGTCTAAGATCTATTTTGGGTTGTAATAGGTATACCAGAATAAAAGATATGTTGGCTGCAACTAGCTTATTAAGTGTTAAACAAAATATAATTTTTAATACAATGATTGTAATATATAAGATAAAAAATGGAATGTATCCCGAACATATTTTAGAAGGTTTGAGATTTGTTGGTGATGTTCATACATACAATACTAGGAATAGAACAGATTTTTATGTTTCTACAGTAACATCATCTTTTGCACAAAACAGTTTATTCCACAAAGGACTAATAGAGTTTAATAATCTGCCTAACTATATAAAATTAAAAAATTTCGTAAGTTTCAAAAGAAGATTAAAACAGTTTATTATTGATACATATAGTATTTAAATATTAGTGTAAGTAACAAAAATTGTTTATAAAAATTGTTTATAGTTATTGTTAGCTGGAGCTATTAATAAAGAATTTCATTTCATTTCATATATTTTAAAGGTCTTGTCGAATGTTGTGTAAAAGTTTGAGAGCATTAACTCAACAGCATTAAATTACTTAAACTTACCTTTTTAATGCAAAAGATGTTGAAAATGTGATTTGTTTACTACCAAACAATAAAATAACCTATTTGAGAACTCCTCCTTCAAATGTATCCATATCAATATTGCGACAGGCAACAGTTATGCTTTGTTGTAAGTTGTATCTCCAAAATAGAGTTCAGTTCGATTGTGTTACATGAAAATTTGACAGGAGACCTGTATTTAAACATATTGGAGACTACAGTAGGGCGTCTAACTCTTGAAATGCAAGAAGATAATCCTGATGAATATGACATGGAACCAGCTTAACACCAGGATGATGCGACCCCCCCCCCCCCCCGTTTTAGCAGAAAAGTAAGGCAATATTTGACCACCAAATTTTGACCACCTCAATAGTTGGATTGGTCGTCGAGATCCTACCGAATGGTGGCTCGATTTAACACCTCTTTTGAAACATTGATACTACTTTGAGCATCAGCTGTCAAAACAATTGAGAGCAAACATGAATTTATTCAAGCTTGCTAACCAAGACTGTAGTAACATAGGAAGATAAACTCAGTTTCCTATTATTTGGTATTTGTTACAAACTAATTAACCCACTTCACAGCACCCAGTAAAAAATAAACTAATAATTCAACTAACCAATTTTGACCTTGACTTAACTGACATAACCCCTGCTGCGAATGATAATTATAATCAAATGATACTGGATAGAAATTATAACCATTGTTATAAATTGTATAGTTTATCCACCAAAATACATAAGTTTAAGAACTAATTTTGACTGACATTCAAAACTGACTATATTCGTTTAAATGTTTATGATTTTGGTACACCAGTCATTACCTTTTAGTTACTGCACTAATAACATTATAAGAAAGTTTTACCTTGGTTGTCAAGTGTTATCTAGTACTCCACCTTTCCTTTAGTTTGTTTATTCTGATTTCACATTTGTTGATAGTCACAGTATTCACTTTTGTTGATGATCAACAATCAATCAGCAGTGGCGTGCCGTCGAGGGGGCTAGGGGGGGCGCGAGCCCCCCCCCCCCGCCCTCGTTTTAACGGCGCCCTCGCGCCCCTACTTAGATTCACTGCCTACTATGACCACATACTCTCCAATAAAAGGAAAATAATTTATGGCGCCCCCTGGAGATTCACTGCCTACTATGACCACATATTCTCCAATAAAAGGAAAAAAATTTGGCGCCCCCAAATCATTTTGCCCCCTCCGTCTCTAAAGGCACGGGACGCCACTGTCAATCAGCTACTGCCATAATTGGCAAAGGAACTATAGAATAGTTTTATTGTTATCCACACACTGTGTAGATTACTGTAGATACCCTAGAGACAGATTAAATTTAGCGTTCACTTTTAGTGAAAAACAGTTGACGATCCAGTCGCCCTTGGAGATAGCGTTCACTTTTAGTGAAAATGAATTTACGACAAGTCGCCCTTGGAGAGAGTGGCACGTTGCATCTTCTGCATACAGCCAACGATCACTTGTTGGTTGCTGGTCTTCAAGACCTGAAGCACTGTTGAATGGTCATAGTCATCACGATCTAAAGAATTGATTTATAGTCTTCAAAACCCAAAGAACTGATTTATGGTCATTAAAACTCAAAGACAAAGTTACTCACAACTAACTTTTATTAGTGTTGAACGCACAGCGTTGCGAGTGATGCAAGTGAGTCTTGTAAAGCCCCCCACAGACTACGATGTTTTTCATCCGTTCGCATCGCTGCGATTCGAATCGGCGTGCCAAATTGATAGTCTATGGCCGAAAACGGTCGTGCCGAACCGCCCATTCTAATATCTGTCCAATATTGAATTTCAACCGACGCCGACGGTTCAAATCGCCGATGCGAACGGATGAAAAACATCGTAGTCTGTGGGGGGTTTAAGTGAGTGAAGCCTTCGCCTATCGCTTCTCGTAGCTCCCTTTATAGCACGCACCCTCTCTCTTCTTCACACAGCTCGCGTCACTCATTCTCTCTCTCTCTCTCTTGACCTTCTAGAAATCTCTCGAATTCAGGCTTACTTCAAAAGGTATTCCTACGCAGCCACTGAAAAGTAGTACCACTAGACAGTTTGAATAGTTGTCCTATCCACTTATAGGAGTGAGTTGCTTGATATTAAACATGGCATTACATGTAATTTTTAATCCAGATTAGAGTAGGGAGCGACATCTGTGGTGATACAATAGAAATCTCATCAATCTAAGCTGACGTCATTACATTTGATGCCATGTAAGAAAGTAAGAATATTAAAGGATTGCATTGCATACACGTAGAATATGCTCAACAAAAGTGCATTGTCAGATGGCGAAAGCGCCAGAATTTAGTTCTTTCCTATATTGGGAACGGTTTTCTCAACAACACCCTTGGACGTTTTTAAATTATATTTTAGGTTTAAAAAAATTCAAATGACTATAACTTTTTACTAACTCATTTTTAATATTAAAATTTAAGAATTGTCGACAAAATGATGTAAAATTTCTTTAGAAAAAATAATAAATAAATACTCGAACGTGTTCATTTTTTTCTGGAGGGGAGGGGTACCGCAAAAATTCCATTTTTTTTTCGTAAATTGCAAAATATGATTTTTCTTTACCAAAACACTCCTAGTAAGCGCACTATTAAAAACCCTAAACTTGGTATGGGTCCCATAAGTAGCAGCAGAGATATAGAACTTCAAAATTTCTATCTACGCCATTGATTGCTCTCTTTCGAAGTTACAACAAATAACGGCTGCCTGTCGCAGTATTAATATGGCTTAACTTGAAAATGTTCGTGAGAAGTTTCAAATAGGATATTTTACTGTTTGGAAGAAAACACTTTCAACCTTTTGCAGTAAATTAGTTTAATTTCTGCTTAAATTTTTTACGCATATCCAAATGCTAAAACTTTGACACGCCAATATTTCTTTGTTAATTCTATTAATGCTCTCAAACGTGTACACAATAATGTACTCCACGAGACCTTTCAAATAAATTATGTATCACACACCCCTTTTTATTTAATTTTTTTTCGAAATGCCACCCAGCCGCCATCTTGAATATTAAAAAGTGTGAAATTTATATTGAAAAGTAGCATGTATTTATATTGGTATTAAAGTGTGCCAAGTTTTAAATTTTTACACATAGCGATTCAAAAAAATAAAAGGGGGGAGGGATATTTTTGAGCTACACTGTATGAACTATTTGAACTATTGGAATACAAATTTTAAAAGACCTCGTGTGCATTCAATTGGATACGGATTTATGAGGAATGGGTATTACAGCGTCGAAAGCCTCCCCACTCCCCAGGCCCACTAACTATGTGTGTTTCTTCTAATTTATATGTATATTTTTAAGAAGCATGTATATTAAAAAGGTAGGTAATTTTTTTTTAGGTATTGTAGTGCTATATTTTTATAAACTGCTATAGTATTACTTACCTTTCTATTCGAATCTTTATATTCTCCTTTTTGTATATATCTTTAAAATCGATACAAAAGGGCAACCATAATTCAAAAAATCCTGAGGGAGCAAACGACTGCAGTGTTCCACTTTTCGGTTTAAACAGGTACAATTTCATCATAGAAACAAATATTTGGCGGCACTCTTTTAGGTTTTCACACTCCGTTTCGTGCTGCGTATGAGATTTTTCCAGGAACACCTCCATTTTGTCTTTAAATGGTTGAAGGTTTTCCAGACTTGAATTGGAAATTACCAGTTTGGTCCTCTTTTCACATTCTGGAGATGAAAGAGAAAGTTTTATAAATAAAAGGTCATTAATAATTGACGAATTATTGCTACTTATTGTATTAAGGATTAATGCATTGCATCATTCACTTTTGAATCTGAATTTTTGAAACTTAATACGGGGTACTTATCATTAGCAAATCATCGGAACGTACTCACATCAAGGTTAAAATTTTTTAGCGAAATCATCAAACGTTGTTTAATACAATAAGTTAGGTCGAATTGTACCATTAAAGAAAAGTTTCTGAAATCTTACCAGCCAACTTGTTCTTTAGCTGATTAAGTTCTCCCTCCATAAGATCAAAATCCAGGGCGAGCGCTCTTCGTATGTCCCCTGGTTCGGGCACCGGCAAAGAAGGGGGTTTATCATCATCCGAAAAACTCCTTACGTAAGTGCTCACAACAAAGTGTAGAAGAGTGACACCTGTCTGCGATCCTTTCACGTCCTTCAAACGGGAGAGGACTTCCAAACCGAAACCATCTGCTTGTCCTCGAACTACATTTCCACCGTTCATATAGTTACCCAAGGTCAATATCTACCAAAGTAATAATAACAACATGAGGCAATTACTATACTTATCCAACAACTGACGAGTACTAAAATTAAGAATACAGTATAGGAAAGGTGTTTCAAGAGTAAGTAGATACTTTTTTATTCATATTTCTTAGCATCTTATTCTTTACTAAGAAGGCGGCGATTTCACAGTGTATGCGTTGTTTTACATCCTATTGTTTGCTTGATCTCTGTACCTACACGCATTCGCTGTTAAACCTCTCTTTCACAGTGAAGATCACAAAACAATCCTTGAGGGCAGACGGATCAAAAATTGTCACCCTTTATGTACCATACTACTGCTTTGCATATTCTATACCACAAATCGTCCCAACCGTTGTCGAATTCAAGCACATTATTTAGCAGAGCTTATATTCTGTGGTACCAATTCAGAATGTGTAATGGCCTAGTTACAGAAACGATCATTTGATTCTAGCTTAAGGCACTAATTTCAAATTTTAATTGGGCAGAAACAATTTCCCTTTTTAAATTACAAAGCCGATGAAAGATAGTAATACACTACGAGGCTGAATTTGACTGTATTTGAGAACTTACTGCTTTTTCCGGCTCAGCAGACAGAATAACTTTGTTTCTATTAGATAAAGGAATATTTATTAGGTGTTTTTTAAATCCCTTACTATACTTATAATATGTATATACATTGAAGTATACTTACCAAAGACAAGATTCTTTTTAACTCGGGACTTTTCGTTAGGAACTCGCAAGTCGATCTAAAATTGTCAAGTATATGACTGATTGTCGTTATCGTATCGTCAAATTCTACCTTAAAATAAATTTATGTATTGAGAAATTTTTGGGAGTTTGCAAAATTATAAAACGGTCTTATGAAACTTTTTGGACAGGGTCAATATAGTATAATATCTGTAAGGACAAAATTGCTGCCAGGTTTGCTTGGGTTTAAAAAACTTTTATATTATATGAAGATATAAATAATATATGCAGGGTGTGGTATGTAATAAGTTTTCTTTCACACACATCAATTATTGTATTAACGAACTTCTGTAGGTGACAATTCTCAAATAGAATAATGCACAATAATGAAGATGGACTCGGCTGCATCTCAAATTTCATTAATTATTATTTACGGGCAAGCGATTACAAAAACTGTATTTCTTTTTTTGCAGATATATTTTTATTGTGGTAACTAGAGCTGTTTTATCATGCACCCTAAAATTTTACACAATTTCCTAATGGAACGAATGTCGAAGTTGCGATTAGGATTCTATTTTCAGCGAGATCAAACCTGAACAAACCTACGCGAACGAAGCAACAAGTCAAAATTATGGGTATCCCAGATCCAAGCACCATATACTTATAACAAGTCCAGTAACTATCCAATATCAATTATTATCCTTGTAAAATGAAAGAAATTACTAAATTGTATGTGTTATAAATATTACATGTTAAAAAAATAAGGCTTATGTTTTACCTGAAACGTAAGGCATGTTATTCTCTCAGCAAAATTAGCAATTTGGGAAAGGTCATATAGGAATTGTTCTGGTTTATCCAAAGCTACGTCAGGGCGAATACCTAAATTTTCCTTGATTAAAGATAACTCTTCAGGCGTAGCTCTCTAAAAAGTTGTATACTCGGTCATAAATTTAGTTACAAAGTTGATTAACTTTGTGGCTATGGAACACAACTCCATAGTTACTAACAAATCCTCATTGACACCCTCTACCCAACCGCGGTAGTCTTCTTTCTGTAAAAGTGATCGTTTCCATTTTTTTTTCGTTAGAAAGGGAAATTATTCATTTGAAATGATCAAGTACATCTAAATACATAATCATGAATCGTCAAATCACAAACCGTAAAAGTTATATGAAACTTTAGAATGTTTCTTTAAATTACTTGCTTAGAAACAATGACCCGAAGACAAGCGAACATTGCTATTTTTAATGACCTTTGTGTAAGTAATTTACAGTTGATCATTATTTTATTTATAAACCATGAAACCCTTTCTTTCATTTCGTTTAGATACTATTAACAAGAAATATGCACATATTTACTGTCACGCTCGCAGTGGCGGCGCCAGCTTTTTCTTTTCAGTTGGGCGACACCCGGCAGAAGAATTTGGAGGGTGGGCAGCAAAAATGTGCATTATTTTGGGTAACACAGATTTTTGTACAATTTAGATATTTTGGATTTGTGAAGCTTAAAATAAAATTATTTTGGATTTCTGAATATCAAACTAAAATTAAAAAATTGAATAAAAAACAATGATAATATTTCAGTTTATTTTACACAGTAAAATTATTATAGAACAGTAACCATTAAAAAAGAGCTATTTCTATTATTACCTATGTTTAGTGCCAAAACAGTCTACAACTACATCTATGTCCAATGTTTTTGCAATATTTTTTTCAACGTGTTAAATTCCCAAATCTGTGATCCTCTCTTGTGACATTGTTGTCCTTAAATAATTTTTTATTCTTTTTAAGCCATTAAACGACCTTTCACAACTGGCACTTGAAGGGGTACGGTTATCGTAATGTTGCACAAAGTATTTATTTCGTGATATACTAAATTAAATTCCTGCAGAAGAATTGCAAGATCTGATAGTGATAAGGTCTTTATTTTAACATCATGATTAATTTCATACCTTTCAATGGTTTTCGGTAGTAATTTTAATTCATTTTCGACTGATGCTATATCCATAATGAATAGCTAATGAAGTTAATTGCTCAAAATTTGAAAATATATTATTCACCGGGTTTGATGAAAATGCTAGTGTTCTAAAGGGGTTTAGATCTTTAGAACACTAGCATTTTCATCAAATCTCCGACAAAGTTCTGAAGTAATTCGATCGGTAACGGGATAATATAATTTAGCTTGAAATCACTTTTTTTAGTAACTCATCTGTCCTCTTTAAGTGAGGTAATTTTTTGTATGATCATAGAATTATTAAATTTAGATGGTAATTTTTTTGATCTTTTATTATTTACATCATCTAAGTCAATATCATTAGCGAAGGCGTGTTCTAGAGTCGCAGTCCATAACTTTTCACATTCAGAATCTTGCCTATATGATACAAATATCTGTTTTCGTGATTCCACTAATATTAAACTTTTTACAATATCGCTATTTTGGCTTCGTAAATAATCAGAAACATTTTTTATTTTTGACAAGAATTCACAAAAAACTTCTAAATTGAATAAAAAGGTAAAATTAATATTGTTTAAGAGTCCGTTTCCTTCGGGCGAGCGAACGTTGTTTTGTGTTATAACTATATATTGGTTTAATAAAATTATTATCGCTGGCAGTGTTTTTTTACAGCGAAACAGCTTGATACGTGTGACGTCCACCTCGTATCACTAAGTCTTTTTAGTTCCACAGGTTCATCTTCTGGATGTAGCTCTTTTTGGATTTGTAAAAACGCATTATATACGAAAGATCCACTAATAAAAACAAAGGTTTTCAAATTTTGTAATGTAGTGCCGACAGGGCGGTGTTTATTTTGATTTCCACATACAAAGGCCCTCCGATTGAGCTGATCGATAAGCGGCCTAAAACAAAGGGACCGCATTGTATCGCGTGCCGAACATGCAATAAAGTGAGTTATATTTTATTTATTCGTTTATGTAGGTATAGGACAATAGTAAGTATAGTTTTTTTAATAGTGTACGTATAATTATTGATATATAAGGTCTATACATTTATAATGTTGAAAGCGATGGTTTATCTTTTTTAATTTTAACTACTGGGTTTTTCTTTATTTTTTTTTTGCTCACATGCTCGATTTAGTAGGTTGGGCGAACGGTTGGGCGAGAACGATTTGGGTTGGGCGCTCGCCCAACCGCGCCCACCCCTGGCGCCGCCACTGCACGCTCGCTGAATTAAGTCATTTTTGTTAAAATTGCTTTGAGCAGCAGATCCTGAAAGTTTAAACACCTTTCGATTCTGCTCGACTCCACATTGTGCACATGAATTTTTATTCTTGTACAAGACATGCGCAGGATAAAAAACATTTTTTTTAATAAAACAAAACCTTACCACTTCATAAATTTGCTGTAGCGCTTCTAAACTTACTACGGAAGTATCAAAGTTGTATATCGCGTTTTCGATTTCGTGAAAATCTTGACGTAAGCTTTGAGCCAGGATTCCCACACTTTGCGATCGTTTACCATCCAAAAGCTTGACAACTTCCACTTTCGGTTTTTGCTCTGGTTTTTTAATTGTTGGGATTCTATTAACAACCTAAGCACAAAAATACCTTAGACTATGCAGAATTTATTAAAAATTGCTATGCTAGACATTTTTTAAGTACCTATCAATTAATAAGTTGTTTAAACAAGCCTCAAATAGCAATTTGTTAGCGAACTTTCAGAAAAAAAAGATGAAGGAACATAATATTGTGTTTAATAATTAACATAATCATAGCTAATTTAATTAAACTATTTAAAAAAAGTATTCTCACTTGTCTCGAAAACAATTTCGTAAAATCTTCGGGTAGAACGTCTATGGGTAGTTCTTCGATTTCCTCCCACAAAGCAGTAACATCACCAGGTGTGACTGCTTGAGCAACTAAAATTCTCGTCCAGTATAATGGTTTCATGGGTACTGGAGGATTTATGGCAGGCTTTTTCATTGCTAATAAAATTGTTTAGTTTTTGTCTAATCAGGTAAATGTATGAATGTAAATGTAACATTTAAACATATTAAACACAATCTAAACTAATAAATTTACAGACCAAACTTGCCAAGTTTGGTGTGTAAAATCAGTTCACACAATATTTTTCTGTGCTTATCAAAACATTGCTAATAACCTGTAGACAGGGAACTTGGCATAATTTTTACATTTCAGTTATTTTTTCTAAATAACAAAACACACAGTCCTGCCGAGAACTTGGCCTGTTTTTTACATTTATGTTTTTGGTGGGATGATCTAAAATCTATACGTAGTATAAAAGAAAGACTCTGGAAGGCGTTTGTCTGCCTGTCTGTGAGAAACACTGGACAGACTAATTAACTGTCTCTCACACACTTTTAAAATATTATTATTTTAACAGTTATGCATTATTGTATTAAGGTAGTTCCCATGTAAGGAATGCGCGTCGCGTCGGCTGCTGGTCTTTCATACTTCCTAGAATTTTTTGGTGGTGAAAATGGAACATAATACACCTGTTTATTTATTACGGTGATTTTGGGCTCCAAATAATTGAAAATATACTAAGTGATAAAGAAAGGTAAACACCCATTTATATTTAATATATTTTAATAATTTTTGCCTTACGTGTTTAGTAGACAATGGTTAATAATTGATTAGGTTTCCAGCCAAATCCGATAATCACCAATGGAATTAAGTTCAATAATGTGTCGAATATCCTCGGTTTCTTATACACTCATTGACACGCCTGGGCATTGTTCTGATAAGATGGTCTATAACGTCTTGGGGTATCTCATTCCAGGTCCAGGCTACCTCTACCTCATGTCTAAGTACTGCCAGAGTCTGAGGGGGGTGCTGTAAGTTTAACAACTTGCGACCAATGATGTCCCACACATGTTCGATCGGTGACAGATCAGGTGATCTTGGTGGCCATGGTAAGCGGTTAATGTGGTGTTGGTTCATGAAGTCCAGGGCTTGTCTAGCTATATGCGGTCTGGCGTTATCTTGTTGAAAACTAGGGTTCTGGATGGTTTCCACATATGGAAGGACATGTGGTTCCACTACTTCCTGAATGTAGCGGCGCGCTGTCGTGTTACCTCTAATGAAGACTAGAGGTGTCCTGCTACCATATGCAATGGCACCCCATACCATTACCCCCACGGTATGATGAACATGCCTCTCCATGTCAAACTGTGGATCACGTCTTTCACCACGTCGCCTTCTTACCCTTGCACGACCATCATGCATACCCAAACAAAAGCGTGATTCATCACTAAAGACCACTCTGTTCCATTGTAGTCTGTCTCTGTACCATTGCAGTCGATTGCGTGGATGCTCAGGAGTGAGGGGCAACACCCAATGGGGACGGTAAGAAAAAAGACCAAAACTTCTTATCCGTCGATATACTGTACGCATCCCAACCAACCTTCCATGCTCTTCAAACCTCTGATTCGCAATCGCCCGACTGGTACTAAAGCGGTCTCTAAGAGCCAAAAGTCTAAGACGACGATCTTGACGCTCGGTTGTTCCCCTGCGACGTCCAGTGCTCCTAGCTCTGTGTTCACGGGCTTCTTGGGCCCATGCCTGCCAACATCTCAAACTGGTGCGTTAAGATCTGTTGGTTCTTCTATTAATTTTAACTGAAAGACCTGCTTCTCGTAAGCCCACAATCCGCCCCCTCTCAAAGTCACTAAGCTGAGGAATTTGACCAAACCAAGTCTACGCACTCGCGGCATAATTATGCCTTAAAACAACACTTTGCAAAACACTTTTTATCAGTCAAGCCACAAATGTGAACAAAAATTGCTAAAACTACAATCGCATGCAGCTCAAACCAGTATAAATAGCCGGGTAAAAACGACAAGATAGTGCATAGATAAGGCTGAAAATTTAATCAGTTTTTATTTGACCCAAAATCAATTTGCATGCAAAAAATTATTACAATGAAATTATAAATACTGGGTGTTTACCTCTCTTTGTCACTTAGTATATATATATATATATATATATATATATATATATATATATATATATATATATATATATATATATATATATATATATATATATATATATATATATATATATATATATACACTAGCGGAAACAATTAAAGGATCAAAAAAAACATCTCAATTTTATGCGATTTTTCAAATGGCTGGATCTTTGGTAAAAATGGTCATATTTGAGTGAAAAAAAAAGCAATTTGAAGCTTGAAGTGTCTAGTTTAAGGATCTTGCGATAAAAAAAATTTCCAAGCAACAATTAGCGGAAAATCCTAATGAATATCATGGAAAGACAATTTTCCGAAATTTTTTGCAATCTTATTTTTCGTGTACGGACTTGAAAAAATTTGTTGAACCTAACCACTACATGGATTGGATAGGTTGTTCATTTAGCTTCAATGTCTTTTTGTGTCGGCCTCGATACGACCATTCCTCGCTGAGTTATCAGACTTTGAATGAAAATGCGTCATTTTCTCTTCTCTCATCAATATCTCAGGAACCAATGGTCCCGCAGAAAATGGAAGGGGGGTTTCGGAAACTTGGATCCATTCTCTACAATGCTCTGGCATGTTTTTTCAGAAAAAAAAAATATTTTCATCCTTAACTTGACTTTGAAAAATTGTGAAAAACAGGACATTTTCAGGTCTTTTAGAAAATGACGTGCCACATTGAGAATATTGGGAAAATGACTAATGTTAAGTGTGCATCTTACAGGCCACTGTACCCCTAAAAGCCCTACAGAGTTTCAGCCTGATCCATCAAGCCGTTGTATTGTTGCAGTCGATTGAATTTTGGAAAAAATTGAAGGATCGCGTTCCTTTGCCTTGAGAGCTCATAATCTGTAAACACATGGAAAAAAATGTCTCCTAATTTTTTTCCACATTTGTATTGCGGAAAGCGTTTCGAGTCATGAAAAGATTTTTTTTTTCTAAAAAAGTAAAAAAAACATTGTTTTTTGAAAAATTGGAAAAAAAATTGTTTTCGACAAATCACAAAAAAAGTTTGTGTGAAAAATTGAAGAAAAAATTTCTCTGTTCTTGACTTCAAACGCTTCCCGCAATAAGTGTGTGACAATCAGGAACAATTTTTTTCCCAGTGTTTTACAGATTATGAGCTTCCAAAGGCAAAAACCGTGATCGTTCAGTGTTTCAAAAATTCGATCGAACGAAACACAAAAACGGCTTGATGGATCAAATTGAAATTTTGTAGGGCTTCTATGGGTACAATGGCCTGTAAAATGCACACCCCACATTAGTATTTCTCTTGTTGAAGCGATCTCCACAAATTTTGCAAAACCACCGGCATTAGAGTTACCCAAAGCGTACCAGGTGGAGGTCGCACGGTCGGATTTACGCTCCTTTGTGTGTGCGTGTTCCCTTAAGAGAAATGAGACCCAGTGGTTCGTCATTTCCACCTGATTTCATGACTCCAAACTCATTCTTTAAGGAGTGTGTGTTTAGGTGTGTGTATGTTTTAATCCGTTCAATAACGGGTTTTGCCACCCCTGCTCTCTAACAGCCCTCAATCGTTCGGCCATATTGATGCATCGGGTTATTTCGGGTTGCTGAAAGGTGTTAAAAATTCACTGAAGTACGCACTCTAATGTGGCAATGATATGGAATGCAATCAATAGAGAATATTGGGAAAATGACTAATGTGGAGGTGTGCATTTTACAGGCCCTTGTACCCATAGAAGCCCTACAAAATTTCAATTTGATCCATCAAGCCGTTTTTGTGTTTCATTCGACCGAATTTTTGAAACACTGAACGATCACGGTTTTTGCCTTTGGTAGCTCATCAGCTGTAAAAAACTGGGAAAAAAAATTTGTTCCTGATTGTTTTTCACACATTTATTGCGGGAAGCGTTTGAAGTCAAGAACAGAGAAATTTTTTCTTCAATTTTTCACACAAACTTTTTTTGTGA
The DNA here is from genome assembly GCA_963971165.1 of Philopedon plagiatum. Taxonomy (NCBI): domain Eukaryota; kingdom Metazoa; phylum Arthropoda; class Insecta; order Coleoptera; family Curculionidae; genus Philopedon; species Philopedon plagiatum. The sequence goes on along the minus strand of OZ020190.1, from coordinate 164,473 downwards.
TTTGTCGAAAACAAATTTTTTTCCAATTTTTCAAAAAACAATGTTTTTTTTACTTTTTTAGAAAAAAAAATCTTTTCATGACTCCAAACGCTTTCCGCAATACAAATGTGGAAAAAAATTAGGAGACATTTTTTTCCATGTGTTTACAGATTATGAGCTCTCAAGGCAAAGGAACGCGATCCTTCAATTTTTTCCAAAATTCAATCGACTGCAACAATACAACGGCTTGATGGATCAGGCTGAAACTCTGTAGGGCTTTTAGGGGTACAGTGGCCTGTAAGATGCACACTTAACATTAGTCATTTTCCCAATATTCTCAATGTGTCACGTCATTTTCTAAAAGACCTGAAAATGTCCTGTTTTTCACAATTTTTCAAGGTCAAGTTAAGGATGAAAAAATTTTTTTTTCTGAAAAAACATGCCAGAGCATTGTAGAGAATGGATCCAAGTTTCCGAAACCCCCCTTCCATTTTCTGCGGGACCATTGGTTCCTGAGATATTGATGAGAGAAGAGAAAATGACGCATTTTCATTCAAAGTCTGATAACTCAGCGAGGAATGGTCGTATCGAGGCCGACACAAAAAGACATTGAAGATAAATGAACAACCTATCCAATCCATGTAGTGGTTAGGTTCAACAAATTTTTTCAAGTCCGTACACGAAAAATAAGATTGCAAAAAATTTCGGAAAATTGTCTTTCCATGATATTCATTAGGATTTTCCGCTAATTGTTGCTTGGAAATTTTTTTTATCGCAAGATCCTTAAACTAGACACTTCAAGCTTCAAATTGCTTTTTTTTTCACTCAAATATGACCATTTTTACCAAAGATCCAGCCATTTGAAAAATCGCATAAAATTGAGATGTTTTTTTTGATCCTTTAATTGTTTCCGCTAGTGTATATATATATACAGGGTGGTCTGTAATGAATGCGCCAAAAAGCAATTCTAGATTAATCTCGTGAAAATAATGATATTGAGCCAAATATACCTTAATAAAATGTCGCTCATTAATGAGATACAGGTTGTTAAAGTTCAGTTCTCAGAATTGTTATTTCTTTATAGCTCAAGTCGTTTTTGAGATATCGACATGAAAACTGGGAATCGGGGGTTTTCAGGGATGGGGAATACGATGGTATTCCACTTATTGACATAATATGTAGAGGGCGCTATTCACACCTTATACACTCATTATTTCATGCCATAACTTTCTTATTAGTACCGTTCTTTTATTTTTTATTGAAAATTTTGAAAGAGTGGCGCTTTTTAAGGAAAAAAGGTATACAACATTTATTTCGATTAAATAAGCAGTTTTCGAAATATTTGCATTTATTCGTTCTACTGCATAGTCAAAAACTATTAAACATAGAACTGAGATATCAGACTAGACTAACGAATGATGAATTTATCATGAACAAATAACAAAAAATCACTTCAAGCTAAAAATGTCCACCATTCACTTCTATGCATTTTCTTAATCCTTTCACCAAATAGCGTCGTACTTGGAATAAAGTTCCTTGCTTTTTCCTGATAACATTGGTGGAACCATGAATCTTTTGCAAAAGTTGTTCACGGGTACGGATTTCTTCTGTGTATACTAAATATTTGATAAAACCCCAAAGGAAGAAATCCAAAGGATTCGGATCCGGGCTACGCGGCGGCCATGGAATTTCACTGCCATGACCAAATCATCTATGAGGCAGCCATTCATCTAGATAGTTGCGAACTGCAACTAGATAATGTGGTGGAGCACCATCGTGCATAAACCACATGTTTTGTCGTAAATTTAAGGGTACCTATATCGTCGAGTAGATCCCGCAAACCATTTTGAAGAAACTGCAAGTACTGGTTACCATTAAGTCTTGCGGGCAACTCATAAGGCCCAATAATAAAATCACCGATTATGCCGCACCAAATATTGATAGAAAATTCTTGCTGAAAATGTCGTTCTCTCGTTAAGTGTGGATTTTCCACTTCCCATGTATGGTTATTTCGCCAATTAAACACACCTCGTCTGGTGAAGGTCGCTTCGCCCGTGAAAAGGATTCTATTGATAAAAGTTGGATCGTGATTGTGATTGTTGAGCAATAATTGACAAAAATGAAGTCTGGTTTGTAAATCGGTTGGTAGTAGATATTGAACGGGGTTAAAATGATATGGGTGTAGTTTTTCGGTGTGTAAAACTTGTAAAACCTGTGTTCTTTTCACATGACTAGCATTCGCCAAATGTCTTGTAGGTACTTGTATTTGGATTTTCACGCACTCGTACTAAAATCTCTTCTTCTTGTTCTACAGCAGATACTTTTTAGGACGCCCAACATGATTCTGGGGACAAAAAGATCCTGTTTCGCCTATTCCGATTTAAATTGACATCAAAAGACCTTTTATTCAATTTAATAAATTTTCAACACTTAAGTATCCATGATTCATTTTTTGGCCAAAGCCTACTACTGTCCTGACGAACAGGTTTTGAGTTCTCGATTTGACTGTGTAATAGAACGAATAAATGCAAATATGTATTTCGAAGACGGCTTATTTAATCGAAATAAATGTTGTATACCTTTTTTTCTTAAAAAACGTCACTCTTTCAGAATTTCCAATAAAAAATAAAAGAACGGTGCTAATAAGAAAGCTATGGCATGAAATAATGAGTGTACAAGGTGTAAATAGCGCCCTCTACATGTTATGGCAATAAATGGAATACCATCGTATTCCCTATCCCTGAAAACCCCCGATTCCCAGTTGTCATGTCGATATCTCAAAAACGACTTGAGCTATAAAGAAATAACAATTCTGAGAACTGAACTTTAACACCCTGTGTCTGATTACTGAGCGACATTTTATTGAGGCATATTTGGCTCAATATCATTATTTTCACGAGATTAATCTAGGATTGCTTTTTGGCGCATTCATTACAGACCACCCTGTATATATATATACATATATATATATATATATATATATATATATATATATATATATATATATATATATATATATATATATATATATATATACAGTGACCGGCAAAAAGTTCGCAACATATGGGAAAAATTTTTATTAGGAGAGTATCGGAAAAACTTTCCCAGGGGATCGGTTCTGCATGTCCGATAACCTAAAAATCGATTTTGACATACGTCACGTGACCACTGGTATAGCGTCAAATTAAAAAAAAATTGTTAATTTACAAAAAGTGCGGTTAGTTGACGAGATATCAAAAAAAGTTATTTGAAAAAATTGCTTAGAATTAAATTCTAGGTCCTTGTGCAAAGTTTTAAGATTTTATTTAAAAAAATTGGAAAACTCAATTTTTTTTAAATATTTTTTTATCGATTTACAAATTTCCGGTTTTTTTCGTTTAGATAGCTTGGCTAATGTAAAGCCCATGTATCTGGATGAAAATAAACGAATGTAGTAGTTTTTTCTACAATTGACAGGACAAAATTTAAAAAAACAGGGTTTCGCCGGACGCTAGCTGTTGCAATGCTTTGTATCTAGCAGCAGTGTCAAAATTTTAGAGACATTTCAATGAGATTACATTGAGAAAACCTTAATCGTCTTAAATATATCTGAAGTTCGACTTTTTGTAAAGTTAAGGGGATTAAAATAGATAATAAACAAAAAATTACCTGTTTATTTAATCGAAATTTTATAAACGAAAACCAATGTAAGAAAAACTTAAAAGTAGTCAAATTCTGTACTAACAACACAAAAAATCATTGTTTTTCCTTGGGTGCACAAAATTTAAAACTCAGTATGACCACCATTTCTCTCCATACATACTGTTGTTCTCGAGCGCAACTCTCGATTAACATTTCGGAGCATTTTACGATTTATTTGCAATACACAATTTATAATGACATTCTCTAAATTTTGTATATTCCTAAAGGGTCGATGTTTGTACACAGGGTTCTTTAGGTATCCCCACATAAAAAAATCTAACGGAGTCAGATCTACAATTCTACAATTGACAGGACAAAATCGAAAAAATAGGTGTTCGCCGGACGCTCGCTGTTGCAATGGTTTGAATCTAATGAAATGACTGTATCAAGATTTTATTAAGATTTTTCGCACATAAATTTAACAACCAGGTCTATTTAGTTGTACTTAAAACTACCAAAGCAGGCTCTGAAATTAAAACAACCAAATAATCTAGTAGGTTAAAAACAACAGAAAAATGTCAAACAAATTATAATTTGTTTGATTTCAACCTATGTCATTGGTTTATGTCTCGCATCTTACTAAGTTTAATATTTTACATAAGTTTATTAATATTTTATTCCTTAAAATGGCACCCACACTACTTCTTCAGGAAAAGATAGAAATTATTTTAATTTCTGGAGATAATTACAAAAGCCATAGAGAAACAGCAGCAATTTTTAATGAGAGGCACCCCGATAAATCCCTCCATTATTCCACAGTATCTCGTCTAGTCAATAAATTTAAAGAAACGGGATCGGTAGAAAATCAGTATAAAGTTTCCCATGAAAAACCGGTAACAGGTGACGAAGGTTCTCTGGATGTGTGTTTGTCGATCACAGAAACACCCCAATTAGCAGTTAGTCAAATATCGGAGATCACTAACATTCACGAAAGATCTGTGCGGAGGATATTAAAAAGAAACAAATTTCATCCGTACAAACCTAAATTTGTACAAGTATTAAAAGATAGGGATTATGACGCCCGCTTCGATTTTTGTGCCTGGTTCCAGGGTATGATTGAGGAAGATTTTAATTTCCCAAAGAACGTTCTTTTCTCGGATGAAGCTACATTTACCTCTAACGGAACCGTCAGTTCACAAAGCTGTAGATGGTGGGCCACCGAAAACCCAGACTTTGTAATTCAGAGTAAAGACCAATATAGATTTAAGGTTAATGTGTGGTGCGGAATTTTCAACCTCAGAATAGTGGGACCCTTTTTCTTTAGAGACAATTTAAATTCAGAACGATATTTAGAATTTCTACAAACTGAGATATCTGACTTTTTAGACAATTTGTCATTAGCCGAAAGAAGAAATTTATACTTTCAACAAGACGGAGCTAGCATTCATTCCACAAATGAGGTGAAGAGATGGCTGGATCAAGAATTTGGAAACCAGTGGATAGGACGGTTTTCTGAAAATCCGTGGCCTGCGAGATCACCAGATCTGACTCCGTTAGATTTCTTTATGTGGGGATACCTAAAGAACTCTGTGTACAAACATCGACCCTTTAGGAATATACAAAATTTAGAGAATGTCATTATAAATTGTGTATTGCAAATAAATCGTAAAATGCTCCGAAATGTTAATCGAGAGTTGCGCTCGAGAACAATAGTATGTATGGAGAGAAATGGTGGTCATACTGAGTTTTAAATTTTGTGCACCCAAGGAAAAACAATGATTTTTTATGTTGTTAGTACAGAATTTGACTACTTTTAAGTTTTTCTTACATTGGTTTTCGTTTATGAAATTTCGATTAAATAAACAGGTAATTTTTTGTTTATTATCTATTTTACTCCCCTTAACTTTACAAAAAGTCGAACTTCAGATATATTTAAGACGATTAAGGTTTTCTCAATGTAATCTCATTGAAATGTCTCTAAAATTTTGACACTGCTGCTAGATACAAATCATTGCAACAGCTAGCGTCCGGCGAAACCCTGTTTTTTTTAATTTTGTCCTGTCAATTGTAGAAAAAACTACTACATTCGTTTATTTTCATCCAGATACATGGGCTTTACATTAGCCAAGCTATCTAAACGAAAAAAACTGGAAATTTGTAAATCGATAAAAAAATATTTAAAAAAAATTGAGTTTTCCAATTTTTTTAAATAAAATCTTAAAATTTTGCACAAGGACCTAGAATTTAATTCTAAGCAATTTTTTCAAATAACTTTTTTTGATATCTCGTCAACTAACCTCACTTTTTGTAAATTAACAAATTTTTTTAAATTTGACGCTATACCAGTGGTCACGTGACGTATGTCAAAATCGATTTTTAGGTTATCGGACATGCAGAACCTATCCCCCGGAAAAGTTTTTCCAATACTCACCTAATAAAAATTTTTCCCATATGTTGCGAACTTTTTGCCGGTCACTGTATATATATATATATATATATATATATATATATATATATATATATATATATATATATATATATATATATATATATATATAATAAATTAATTAAAACTTACTTGCTTTTTGGGGATTAAAACCTCCAGGAGGTGGTGTAGGCATTGGCAGAGGACCGACAGGTGGTGGCGGAGGTTTGAAACTTTCCTCAACATTAGACATTGGAGGTGAAGGTACACCTGAACAAGACCCAGAAGGCAAAGGTGGAGGAGGAGGAGGAGGAATTCCGAGAAAAGATGGAGAAACTGCAGGCATTTTTAGACAAGATGGTAGTGGTGGTGTCGGTGGTGGAGGAGGAGGAGGAGGAGGAGGAGGAGGAGGAGGAGGAGGAGGAGGAGGAGGAGGAGGAGGGGAGGCAATTCTACGGAAGTTGGCGGAGTACTTATGCTAGATAGTGATAGAGGAAATGTTGGTCCGCCTCTTAGATTAGATAGTTGTGGAATTAGCGGTGCTGGAGGAACAGTAGAGCTTGGCAGATGTGGAAATGGAGATGGCGGTGGGGGCACAATACAATAGTTAAGAGGATAAGGAGTCACTGAAGAAATTGAAGATGTTTTAGTTATCTCAGAAGAAACTGAACGATCAATCCCGTCTTGGACTAACGAGGCTGTTCTGGCTATTAGCGAGGATACATCCTAAAAATTAGAAAAAATTTAATTAACACTACCTATTTTCCCAAAAAAGAAAACGGGAACTATCAGTGGCGTAATTTCTGGGGGGCTAGCCCCCTCTAAAGATTTCCAGCGCCCCCCCCCCCCCCGAAAAATGTTAAAAAGTGGACTAAGCCCCAACGCCATCACCCAAGCTCTTCCTAGGCCTCCCCCCAGGTCAGATGACTAGTTACGCCACTGGGAATGATGAAAAAATTAATCTGAAAAAATGGCGGCCATTTTATTTTAATTATTACCGGACTTGAAGATTGGGCTAAGTCGGTAATCGGCGGCATTCAAAGGTTCTGAGTTGGATTTTTAAGAGATATTTTTGTGCATTTTTATTACTATTATTCTATCTAAAAAAGCTGGTTAAGGAAAATGTAATTAAAAACTAGTACACTTCTATCTAGCACACAGCCAATGCCCGTTGTCGTCTTTATAGCTGGTGTCGGCTAGCATTACAATATTAAATAACAACTTATTTAGGTAATTTCCATACAGAGGTTCTAAGCTTAAAGTCGGCGCAATAAAAATTCATCTGTAAGAATAATTTCAATACATAGGTCTTTAGCGCTGAGCTTTAGTCCCTGGGGATACGCCCAAGTAGCATATTTAGACACAAATTCTTTGCTACGAAACCTTCGAAACATTTTCGATTCAAATTATAAAATTGTGTCGAGACACATGTGTTCCGAAACTTTTGCGACACATTTTCGAATTTAGTTACTAGAAACACTAAAGAACTGCTTGATTCGAAATATTTTACAAACCACAGTGTCGATACATTTTCGACACCTCGGAATGAATATTTTTCGAGACATTTTTAGATACAATCCCAAATTGTAGCGACACATTTTCGAATTAAAGTTAATCAAAACAAATTGGTATTTTTCTGTTTCGAAATATTTACCAAACAATGGTACCCATTCACTTACGAAACTTGTGCAGAAAATAATTTTCGAAACTCGACACGAAACGAAAACCGAAACGACCTCTTCGGAACAAATTATCATAACCTTTAATTTTTATATTTTGTTTATTGTATATTTTATATTTTGTTTTTTGAATCACCTACCTATTTAACCATTTTACGTTTGTTTTTTTTTAAATATGGGAAGAAAACAACAGGCGTTGTGGTCGGCACGATTGTCGTTTCCTCTTTTTACCCCCAGATGACTCTCACGTAGCGATGGGTCATTCGTTCACTTTCAAGAGAGCCCGCTCACTCGTTCAGCTCACTTGAAAGAGTCGTTCGCAAGGAGTCGTTCGCAAGGAGTCGTTCGATTAAACGAGAGCTGCTACCCGTATATCCGAGCTGCGAATTGCGGCGCTCTTTACTTTAGCGTGACACCTGCATATGTTCATGTTCATAAAATAGAGCAAAAAATGCTATGAATTACACATTTTCGACTGCCGACGGCACGCTGCTTAATTGTGGCGCGGCGGCTTCAAACAAAAATAAAATAAATATTAAAATATTGGAATTATTTATGGCTTTTTTTGCAGGGCGTTTGAGTTTGGTGGGTACCAAGACCGACACAATAATATACTAATATAATAATACCTAATACTGAACCAGGCTTTTAATAAATCATTTGATTTGATTTTTGGTTGTTTTATGCGTTAGTTTGTGGCTTGAGTTTTAACCTACCCGCAGTATACACCTCTGCTTAAAAAACGTTGTAGCAGAATTCCGGCAAAGTAATTAATCGTTAATCGTAAAATAATAGTAATACCAAAGACGTACAAACTGTGTAATGTATTACCATATAGGCCGCTAGATGCTCCACCACTCTCGTTCTATTATACGACTCCGACTGAGCCGCTCCCGGCTAGCGCTCTTCGCGGCTCGCGCTCTCCGAGTTGTCCGAAACTCGCGAAAGCGTGGAGTGGAATTTCTACGAACGGACGAGAGCGAGCCAGATATTTTAACGAGCGGTGAACGTATCGTTCAGTTGATGGGAGCGGCTCATTCGCGACTCTTTGAAAAGAGTCGTTTAAATCGAACGACTCGTTCGCGAACGACCCATCGCTACTCTCACGCGTTCGATTTGACCCAATCGAGGAAAAAGATGACAGTGGATTAGCGTTAGGGATTCACCAAATCTCAACAAAATCAATATTTCGAATCAATCGTAGATCGTGATCATGGAAATCGATTCACTATTCAGATCGCCTTAAGAGATCGATCTTTTAAAAAAATCGATCTTTGGAATAATTTGGGTGTGAGAGACGGGAGAGTAGACAGTATCCGCTCCAAACCAATGGTATTTAAAACTCTTTGGGTATAAATTGTACAGTTGTAGTTTAAGAAAAAGGAAAAATATTTAAATTATAGATTTTTGCTTATTTTTAAGTTGTCGAAGGGCATGGAGGGGGAAATATTTAGTTTAAAAGACTATCATGAAAAACATACCTACTAATTTATTGAAAATTAAGAATAATTATTAATAGTAAGCGGATTTGAGTTTATTCTACAAAATGATGTTAGACGCAGTTTAACTATTTCCTCAATCCTTTCCTAATTCTGACTAGGATTGTAAAGAATAAAATATAAATAATAATTTCCAATTACTAATTAAATTTTTAAGTTCACAGACATGAAAATATCAAAATTTTAATCGATTCTGCGTAAAATCGCAGTTGAGAAAGGGCTTGAAACCTTAGCGAGTCAAGGAATTATCTCTTCGATCACGTTTGTGGGCTACTCCTTTAGTTATAGTTAAAAAACCAGAGACAACAATAAGAATTTGTGGCGATTACAATAATACAGTTTTAATTCTCAATCTCAAACTGATGTTTCTCCTTTGCCTACAATAAAGAAGTTAGGCAGATCCTTTCAGGTGGAAAATATTTTTCCATATTAGACTTGAGACAAGCTTATCAACAGCTACCTGTTGATGAAGAGACATCAACGTTCAGATTCACTAAGAAGGTTTAAGATTTAGTACTGGATTAAATTAAGATCTTATAGTTGATCAGTTATGTTTTGACGAGTTTTTGTGCTGTCATTGTTAATAAGTCGTCATTAAAAACTTAGAACGAAAGGAAAGAAACTGTTGTGATTGAGAGAGACAACAAAAGAATTGCCAAGAGACCACAGAAGTTTGAAAATTGCATATGTTCCAATTAAAGAGGGAAGATGTTCTGGTGTCCTGAGTAATATTCCGCATTTCGAGAAGCCCGGTATTTACGAGTACATTCATTGTTGTTATTGTTGTTGTTGCTAAACCAGTATTTACTGTCAATAAAAATTAGTAACATATTTTAAGAATTTTCCTTACATAATTCAGAAATACAATAGTAAGTCTTCATATTGTTTTTCTTTTATTCCACAACGTGAAGGAATTTCTAATTATTTGTTTCCTTATTTTGTTCATTTTGTTTTGTTTTCGACAAAATTCAAAAACCCGTCAAGTTTATTTGTCAGGGGGGCAATTTTTGACGCAAAAAGCATAGCAAAACCGTCAACGCCCTAAGTGGGGGTGTCATCCCCCAAATTTTTTCAAATGGGAATAGGGGTCAAGTGATACATCATTAAAAAGGGCTTTTAATTCCCTATACATTGCTGCTTAGTTTTTGAAAATCGATCCACTCATTTAGAAAATATGGAGCTTTGAAATACCAACAATAAGTTTGACGAAAAATGTAAAAATCGATTTAATTTTACTTAAAAACTTACCGTATTCGTATTAGTCAAGTAAATGCTGAAACTGTTGTCCGCCAACGTGCATACAGTGATACAGGTTATCTTCAAACCATTGCCGGACATTTTGGAGCACTTGCGGTGTCACTTCGCGACATACGTCAATGATGCGTCCTCGCAGATCTTCCAATGTGGCAGGTGGGGTGCTGTAAACTTTGTTTTTTATGTGCCACCACAAAAAAATAATCTTAAGGACTTAAGGGGGGGGGGGGGAGGGTTTGCACTTTCGAAAAATCGAATTTTTTTTTATCTTATCTTATTGTTAAACATTTCAAGAATATATTCAGAAAATTTTAAGTCGATCTGAGCAAAACTCTTGAAGTTATTGTCTAGTTAGTCTCCTGTCATTTAACACTATAGCTCTGACAACAGCGGGCGTTCGGGAAGGCAGTGCAGCTGTCGAGCAGGTTTACAGCTTATTCACTTCTATTGTTCTGGTCAACTATCCTGTTTCGAGAATATTTTATTTAGTATAGCCAGGGAGGTAAAGCCATAAAGACATATTTTATATTTGTATGTATACTATACACTGTAGTACAATATTTTAAAACGAGAGACGAGCGTCAGTTTGTCGTTGTACGTTCGATCGTGCGCTTGTGATTGTATCATTTTGTCAAGAAATTTTCTGTAAAAAAATGCCGGGATTAAGTAAAGTTTCGAGAGATGGCCGAAAAAGTGCAAGAACTTATTTGTGCAGATCGAAAAAAAGGCCTAATTCAAAGAAAACAAATAAAGATGAGGCTACTACAAAAAGTGCATCATCGAAGAAAATAAAGTTGAATACCAGTGCGAGTGTGCCGGAAGACGTTGAAAAACATTACAGAGTCATCGATTTTTTGCTTGTTTTCTCAACCATCGCAAGTTTAGTAAAATGTGCTCAGTGTGATGGTTCAGTTGAGTTCAAAAGTTGCAAAAAAGAAGGTCTTGGCTTTCAAATCCACGTGAAATGTGCCAATTGTGCTCCACGCTTTATACCGCCGAGTGAGAAAACTGGTCATCGCTATGAAATCAACACTAGATTTGCTTTCGTAATGCGTACGTTAGGTTTGGGTTTAGCAGGCTACAATAAATTTTGCGGTCTCATGGATATTGCAAGTAATTTTTTATCCAAACCGTCTTATTTGGATCTTATGAAATCGATTTGCTGCTGCGTCAAAACGACTGCTGAAAAATTTCTTCTTTCCGCCGCCGCAGACGAAGAAAAACAGAAAACAAGTGCAAATTCGGAGTCTGACACTTTGACCGTTTCTGGCGACGGCACGTGGCAGAAGCAAGGCTTCAGCTCCTTGTTTGGCGCCACTTCCTTGATTGGATATTGGTCTGGAAAAGTTATTGATATTTTCATAAGTAGTTTGCACTGTCAGCTTTGCAAATTATGGGAAAAAAAATTAAATACTGCTGAATTTGAAGAATGACACGAAGAACACGTTGAAAATAATGAATGTCAAGCCAATCACACCGGACCATCAGGTAACATGGAAGTTAACGCTGTTATCGAAATGTTTCGCCGCTCAGAAGAAAATTACGGAGCAAAGATCAGTAACTATATCGGAGACGGTGACAGTAAAACTTACGGCAATTTAGTGAAAGCTGAACCTTACGGTGAAAATTTTACTATAAATAAAAAAGAATGTGAAGGTCAGGTGCAAAAAAGAATGTGAAAACGTCTACGTGATCTGGTAAAAAATACTGTACAAGATACAGTTGTGAAAACAGGGAAAAATGCTGGTAAAACACGACGAAATAAAGTACTCGGCGGCAAAGGAAAACTCACCGGAAAAGTCATCGATAATTTGAGTCGATACTACGGAGCAGCAATATGGCATAATTGTAATTCGCTAGAAGAAATGAAAAATGCAATCTGGGCAACGTTCTACCACCAGCAGTCAACAGACGATAACCCTCAACACGATAAGTGTCCGAGCGGTGAGAACTCGTGGTGTCCATATCAAAAAGCTTTGGCCACAACAGGAGTGGAAAATTTCAGACATAATTACAATCCCCTTCCAGAAGATGTCTTACAAGCGATCAAACCGATTTACGAGGATTTGAGTAAAGACGAACTTCTGGGAAGGTGTCTTGGAGGTTTTACTCAAAATATCAACGAAAGTTTGAACCAGCTAATTTGGAGAATTGCACCGAAAAAATTATCTGGCAGCAAACAAATTGTTGAATTTGCATCATATGTAGCTGCATGCACTTTCAACGAAGGTGCTGGTGCTTTTCTCACCTTTCTGTCGGATATGAACGTCAGCGTCGGCCCAAGCGTTCATGAATACGCAAGATTGGAGGACAGCAATCGCATTGACAGGGTCGAGATCCAAGCTGAGCAGCAGAGCAAAGAAGCCAGGATAAAACACAGACTTGAGAAAATAGAGGCTGAAGACATTGAAACTGCTGCAGGGAGTCTACTCTATGGAGCTGGAATCGATGATTCTGTGTAAGTTGAAAAAAAAAATTTTTTTCTTCACGTTTTTAGCTCATAAACTTTTAAACGCGTTTGTCTCAAAACTACTTTTTCAAAGTCCGTGTTCACTGCCATTTACAAACTACTTGCCCGAGTCATTTCACACTTGGCACCCATTTTCTACATATAAAATACCTCCCCCACAACGTTTAGTTAAAAAAAAATTTTTACATTAAGGGGGTTTCCCACCCACAAAATGGCGGAATTTTTCGTGGAAAATAGCAGTTTACACTTTAGATGGCCACCAAAAATTTTTAAATGAAAAAAAAAATAATCAGAGAACATTTGGGGGAGGATTTGATGATACTTTGACTAAATTGTAATGGTTTTTGATTTCAGATAATTTCCGACCGACATATAGTGAACACCGCAAATTGATATTTTTCCAAGACGTTCTGGGGCAAGCTCTGTCACCGGCTTGTTTTTCAATATTTCCGCATGAAAAAATTACAGAATGTTGTTAAAAGTATACTTAATACTGTACAAAAGGTTTGAATAAATTTGCTCAATCCATACTTGTACACAAAATTCACAAAAAAAGTGTTTTTTTACGCTGAAATCCTTAACCCCCCCCCCCCTTTAAGTCGGATGACCGAGGGGGCCACTCAATTGCACCCCTTCGTCCTATCCAGCGTCCTGGAAACGTGTCATTTAATTAATTGCGCACATTTAGCGAGTAATGCGGAGGAGCTCCGCCTTGTTGGAATATCAGTTCTTGTTCATTGTATGCAGGGTCGTTCTCTATGATATTTGTTAGAGATGGGTCGATGGCATTTTGTAGTAAATCCAGGTACATATCACCTGTTAAATTTCCAAGAAGGAAAAAATGACCTACAATGGAATTTCCAAAAATACCAGCCCATACATTCAACTTCTGGGGGTATTGTGTGTGTGTCTCTTGGAAAATCCTTGGATTGGTATCAGCCCAGTAACGACAATTGTGGCGATTCACTAAACCATTCAAGAAGAAAGTACACTCATCCGAAAAACACACATTAGATAGGATATTACTATTATTAATCGCTCGTTCAGTCATAATTTCGCAAAATTGAGAGCGACGATCAAAGTCGTCTTCATTTAGTTCGTGCACTAACCGAATCTTATAACGATGGAACTTGCATTTTTTTAATACTCGTTGCACACTTGTACGACTCACGCCCTTCGCAACAGCCAATTGTCTTGTACTCAGCGTACTATCCATTGCAACTTGCCCCAGTACTGCTATCTTCGTAGGTTCATTTAGTATGGGATTTTCAAGCTGCCCCTTTTTGTTATGAACGGAACCTGTTTCGCTAAATTTGGCAACCAATTCGCGAACAAGTTTCCCAGAAACATGTTGGTTAAACAGCTCCGCGACCCGAGCACCACATTCATTGTTTTTGAAAAAAAGCTCAAAAATTTCTACTCTTTCTGAAATTGAGTACACCATAATTAATAAATAATGTAAAAGGTTCAATAATTTTGAAACACTTCAACCACAAATCACAACTAGCAACTATCTAGCAACTACCTGGCCTATCTAAATGTGAAGCAAAAACCAATTGTTTACTCACGAAAACGAGCCTAAAGAATCTGCTAATCAGCGAAAACAGCAAATTCTTTTGAAGGACTTTATTTCACTAATACGGTAAGTTTTTAAGTAAAATTAAATCGATTTTTGCATTTTTCGTCAAACTTATTGTTGGTATTTCAAAGCTCCATTATTTTCTAAACGAGTGGATCGATTTTCAAAAACTAAGCAAGCAATGTATAGGGAATTAAAGCCGTTTTTAATGATGTATCACTTGACCCCTACTCCCATTGGAAAAAATTTGGGGGATGAAACCTCCACTTAGGGGGTTGACGGTTTTGCTATGCTTTTTGCGTCAAAAATTGTCCCCCTGACAAACTTGACGGATTTTTGAATGTTGTCGAAAAATTCTTTCCCAGCCTGTAATGCCTTACGGTACGTTTTCGATGGGCCACGCTGTATATATATTCAAATACAAATATCAGCCACACTTGGAAACAATTTTACCAAAATGTGTGCGCTGGTTTTGCGCCCTCTATATAAGATGTTGAATTGTCACTTGCCACTCTTGAATAATCACATTTGATGTAACAGTTTAGAAATATTTTTAAAACATTTCGGAAACATTTTCGATAAAAGTTTCGATTGTGTGTCGAAACAGCGAAAGTCACAGCTAGTACTAACCAGTTGGAAACACGTGCAATTGCGCCATTTAAAATGTATGCATTTCGAAAATATTTCCATATTTGTTTGCTCACAATGGTTTCGATACATTTACCAAAATGTGTCTAAAAATGCTAGTTTGACGGTAGTGCCTCGCCAAGTTCAGTACTAACAGTGCATTATTTACTCAAAACAACCCAGTCTACTTTTGGCACCCTCATATTTTCTTACTGGAAAAACAAGTTAGAAATTAAATTGGGAGTATCTGATCTTCCAGGCCAAAGAGGAGATTGCCAAGATACTGGTGCACCCCTTTGATCCAGAGCTATATTCCTGTAAATTTTCAGCTTTGTAAGTCTTGTGGTTTTTGAGATACATGTTATTTTTGACCGGATATCGGATTCCAACTGGTAACTGGTAATTATTATATTGGATGTTGTTTCTGTCTTCTCCAACCCGGAAAAAAATTAAGTCGGTTAATATCCTCCAGTGAGAAAATATGAGACTCAAAAAAAATTTCACATCAGCAGTGAATAGTTAGGCACTACGATATTCCTAGATAGCCTTTTAATTAATTTAAGCTATAGAACCAACGTTGTCAATATCTTCAGTTTGGGTGTATTTTTCCACAGTGTCATTGTTCTCCGTCTCAGTTTGTACTTCGATACTTTGGGACGATTTCTCGCAATCATTATCCGTACAAGTTCCAACATTCAAGGTGACCTTTAAGTGATCATTTAAAATGAAACTATTTACATTCGTTCCATTTTTTTCTGACGGTGAATCAAAGTCTTTCACAGCGGACGCTGTTAAATTCTGGATTTCAATCTGTAAAAATAAATTAGTTCTCACAAAAATAGCTCCTCTAGAACAATTAAGAACAATAATTAGTGATTGTTCGTAAATTTGAATTTGAGAAATGGCCAATACCAGAGTTTTATATTTATCCACTTCTTGCTTGAGACTATTAATTTCTTGTTCTAATGACAGAATATCAGCGTCTCTCGCGGAGCTTTTTTTTTCTTGGTAACTCAATGAGACTACTTCATTTCCTGAAAAATTACAAAATTTTATGTAAAATATATGGCTGGCATATTTATTTTCAAAGTTGTCATTTTTCACCTTTCAAACTATAACCTATTAATAAAATGAAGCGACTTCAAAAAAGCACGGAAAATTTTTATGTATTTATTTATTACTAACCTTAATGATGAACTTAATATTGTATTCAATTTTAGGTAACTTGTACGCCAAAATTCTAAATTTTGAGTTATTATTACTGATCCTTATACGTTGAAGTTACGACGATTCGAAAATTTAGAATTTTGGCATTCAAGTTGCTTAAATTTGAACATAGTCAAGCTTACCATTAAAGTCAGTAATAAATATATAAAAATATACCTTTCCGTGCTTTTTTCAAGTCAATTCATTTAAAAAATATATTTATATTTTTTAGTTTAAATAGTCCATTAGTAAGTACTGAATCTATAGAGGTAAATTGGGTTTGTAGGTCCTGATAACCCCGAAAAAGACTTGTACGTGATAATTTGAAAAAAAAACATTTTTAGTGCACCTATTCTTTTCTAGTTCCCATTAATTTCTTAATACTTGGTTAACGTCACTTTTTTTGACCCCACGGAACGGACGGATGAGACTTCGCTAATAGGATTTCTGTTGTGACTAAATCCTAAGGCCCGGCGCTCACAGAAGAGACGGGGCGCGGACAACGGGCGGCGACGAGGCGCGGACGCGACTTGATTTAGTTGTTTACCATATAAAGTAAAGAACCAACGCTGACAAGAGAGGTCAGGCAGGGGCATGCCTCTCCGGCGCCTGCGCCGCGTCCTTTTTTAGTCTCGTGAGGCGCATTGAAGAGGCGTGACACATAATTTTAAAATGAGCGACTCCGAAGTTAACGTGTATTTTATTGAATTAACAGAAGAAAATAGATGGGCATCCTCCAATTTGTTGCTTGCTCATGTAAATCATCCTTTACACGGTTTAAAATAATGTGGTAACAATGTTGGGACATCCTGTAAAAACACTGAAAACGTGAATACATATTAAGTTCTTTCATTACATCAAATTTTTTCCTTCCTTTTTCAGCCACAAGGGATGAACCCAAAAGCGTCTTCTTTCAATATTTGCGAGATTGATTAAATCCATCTTATCTTCATCTTCGGAAGACGACGTTCTTCTGTTGACGACCGCTCGGTGTCTGCAGCAAAGAAAATAAAAGGGTTTGCTTGGGTTTGTCCGCAGAGTCTGACTGATGTGTTAGCGTTACCAAGTCTTAACCGCGCCTTGCGTCCCTACCGCGTCTCTGCCACGTTAGCGGCGCGTCGCCGCCCCGTCTCTTCTGTGAGCGCCGGGGCTAAGACCTACCTTTTCGATTATTTCGAATTAACTCTATCAGTCTTGCACCATAATTAATGTTTGTCGAATTCGATTTGAAATCAGAACGCGAAATTAATAGAACATTACCTGAACAATTATTATTCGTCACAACTTGAGATGAGCCTAATCCGTCACATGGCGATGTAGGAGGCCAGAAAATGGAGTTTAATTTTCCAGGGGTTTGAGGCTGCGATTGAGGTGCTTCAGCGTGACTCCAAAAATATATGCAATCTGGCTGAAAATTTTAAGAAATAATAATTGAAGTTTGCCAACAAATAGTTAATTTTAAATTAATGACAAAATAGAATTTTATAAACAATATCGGATCGTTTGAAGAACTGGAAGTAAATGACGTAATGTATGCAATATTCTTAGGTATCCAAGCGTTTCGACCCACTTAAATTTTTTCAAATTTAAATATGTATCTTTAAAAACTGCGTACTTATGTAAATTGTTTAAGCAAATGAGACTGCCCACCGTGACGTCAGTAGAAATCGGGATCGTTTCAACGTTGATGCTTGTTGCGTTTTCCATGCTTTCGTATAAATTTTTCTAATAAAGCTTACCCGGAAAATATTGGTTGTGGGTACTCCAGGGTCGGGTAGTTGTTTTAATACTCCCGCAGCCAATAAATGTGTGCAAAATTGAGCGATCAACAGCTTAAGTTCGGCTGCTCCTAACTGCGTCCGGGCGGGAGTATCTGAACTTAACTCTGAAAGATACCAGTTAAGAAGCATATAACCTAAAAAGTAAATAGTATTTAAAGAAAAAAATTAAGCAGAAAATCAAAATTTAAAAATACCGAGAAATCACTCATATGTTAGTACACTAGCTGGTACCCGCGGGCTTCGCCAGCGTGTTTTAATCATGAAATATATGTTTAGAATACATATTTGGAAATTAGCACTTCCTTGTAAACGGCATTGGTTGTTTTTCGTAAAGGCTGCAAAATAGTCAAGCTGTAGGACAGTTAAGTACATCTATAACGTATGCGCAATTTTTTTAAACTATAGCTTCTGTGAATAATAATAAAGTATGCGGAAAATAAGAAATGATGGCTAGAGGCTAGATCCAGTCGCGGTTGGTGAAATTTCAAAGTTGTATATCCCTGGTCCTACTTACAGGACCCTTACCAAATTTAGGGGTTTTAATAGTGAGCCCACTGGGAATGTTTTGGTAAAGGAAAAAAACATTTTGTAATTTGCGAAAAAAGGTTAAATTTTTGGTGCGCCCCTCCCAAGAAAAAAATGAACACGACTAGGTATTTTATTTAGTATTTTTCTAAACAAATTTTACATCATTTTGTCGACAGTTTTTAAATTTTGAGAGAAAAAAATGTGTTAGTAGAAAGTTATAGTCATTTGAATTTTTTTAAGCCTAAAATATAATTTTTAAAAAACTTCAAATGGCTGTAACTTTCTACTAACACATTTTTTTCTCTCAAAATTTAAAAACTGTCGACAAAATGATGTAAAACTTGTTTAGAAAAAATAATAAATAAAATACCTAGACGTGTTCATTTTTTTCTTGGGAGGGGCGCACCAAAAATTTAACTTTTTTTCGCAAATTACAAAATGGTTTTTTTCTTTACCAAAACATTCCCAGTGGGCTCACTATTAAAACCACTAAATTTGGTACGGGTCCTGTAAGTAAGAACAGAGATATACAACTTTGAAATTTCACCAACCGCCACTGTAGATCATGCTAGGTTGCCAGATTTATTTAAGCATAAACTAAAAATGTTTGTACATGGTGTTACCCCTAGGGATTAAATTACAACAGAATAGAATTGGTTCTTACCTAAAAAAAAATTGACATGGTTCGGCGTTTGTCAATACAATCTGTCGTTCAAGAATGAAAATCATTTTAATTTTTTGGGAATGACTTCACCCCCTTAGCAAGAGACTTTCATAACACCCGCTACTATTTTGCACCAATTTCAAAATTTCACTGGGGCCTAAACTAAAGCAGTATGCAAAATTTCAGCTTTTTGTCTTTGGTTGTTAGGACTGGGCTTTGATAAATCAGTGGTAGAAGTGTGTTTTAACCCCCTAGGGGTAAAATTCTAACACGAAAAAAGGTAGTGTTATGTAAAAGAATAAAATAAAATTGACATGTTTTGGCGTTTTCCTTAGAACTTAATAGTTTTTAAAACAAAAAATAATTTAATTTTTAGGGGTTGCTTTTACCCCCTTAAAGGACGAGTTTTGAAATATCCTTTCTTAATGGACGTCTGGGGCCT
This sequence comes from Philopedon plagiatum, assembly GCA_963971165.1. Taxonomy (NCBI): domain Eukaryota; kingdom Metazoa; phylum Arthropoda; class Insecta; order Coleoptera; family Curculionidae; genus Philopedon; species Philopedon plagiatum. Next base: position 144,719 of record OZ020190.1, on the reverse strand, counting down.
GTGTGCAAAATTTCAGCTTTCTATCTTTGATAGTTAGGGCTGGGCTTTGATAAATCAGTGGAAGAAGTGTATTTTACCCTCTAGGGGTAAAATTCCAAAACGAAAAAAAAGTAGTCTGATTTAAAAAAATAAAACAAAATCGATATGTTTTGGCGTTTTCCTTAGAACTTAGTAGTTTTTAAAATAAAAAATAATTTAATTTTTGGGGTTGATTTTACCCCTTTAGAGGGTACTTTTTGCAATATCCATTCTAGTGGACGTCAGGAGCGTAAACTAAAGCTGTATGCAAAATTTCAGCTTTCTATCTTTGATAGTTAGGGCTGGGCCTTGATAAATCAGTTGTGGAAGTGTGTTTTTACCCCCTAGGGGGAAAATTTCAACACAAGAAAAGTAGTCCTATGTAAAAAAATAAAATAAAATTGATGTGTTTTGACGTTTTCCTTAGAACTTAGTAGTTTTTAAAATAAAAAATAATTTAATATTTGGGGCTGCTTCTACCCCCTTAAGGGGCGAGTTTTGCAATATCATGTCTTCGTGGACGTCTACGGCGTAAAAGAAAGCTGTGTGCAAAATTTCAACTTTTTAGCATTAGTAGTTTTGGCGGGGCGTTTCCACACGTGGTTGAATGAGTGAGTCAGCCAATTTACTCTTTTATACAGGATGTTACAAGGATGTTAAGAAATTTTAAGGTCAGATTCTTCATCTAAAAATATGAAAATAAGTTTATATAAACATGGGTTCTCAAACGCTTCTTTTTCGGGATACAGAGTTTTTAATATTTTCTTTTTTAAAAGTTTCTTTTTAATTTCTCGAAAATACGTTAAGATATTGATATGAATTTTAGTACACGCCAGGCATGTATTTATAATCAAAGGGTACCTTTACGTGTAAAAATTTATTTTCTAAAGTACTTGCATCAGTGGCGTCTTTATTTTTAGCGAAAAAAATGGCACGCCACTGTTTTTTGCAAAATTGACACTGTTTTCTTGAAGCTCAATTAATTCTGCGTGAAAACTGTCTCCAAAGCTTTTTTGTTCTGACGCACCGTTTTCGAGATAAAAATTAATTTATTTCTTACAATAAAAATAAATAATAAAAATGTTTTTTTTTAAATATTTTTGGTTAGGAAACAGTGTATTGGAAATGGTTTCCCGTGCTTCAATACATGCTCTAAATCGTCTTCGCATATTTCTCCTAACTCTTCGGAATACTTGAGGTGTGAAAATATTAAACACCCTGTATCTCGAAAAAGAGGCGTTTAAGGATTCATGTCTATATGTATAAACTTATTTTCATATTTTTAGATGTAGATTCTGCCCTTAAAATTTCTTAACATCTTTTTGTAACACCCTGTGTATTAACTACTAACCCCTGTGGTGCAATGAATTATATTTCTAAAATCAAACAGGAAATTACATAAAATAGTCGAGGAGGCAATGAAGCACTAAAACAACCAAAATCTCGGAATTTTTTGCACTAAGACGGATCGGAATGCGGTTTTTTGCATTCGCTTCCAAAAATAATTTGTAAAAAATGTATCTACTTTGTATCTTATACAAACCGGAAATTGCATTGCTGCTGACAAAAATGAATTCACAAAAATGCATTTTTTGAAGTCGCTTTAAGAAAATTAAATAACTTTGTTAATAAGACTCAGAATTGGCTCAAACCGGCTTCCCGGGGGTTTTCGGGGTCGCTGATCACGATTATGATGTTCATAGCCGACCTGGAGCTCAGGATCGCTGATGAACGTCATCTCCGTGGGACTCTCCCAAAATTCACGCGGGGAAGGAGAGAAACTCGGAACCCGGGGTTTTTTTGGGTTGCTGAATTCAAATATGGCATCGGCGGACACCCCCCGGACACCTGGTGCGCCGGAACCTGGACGTGGACGGCATCCCCGAGAGTTTTCCTGACAAGATCACAAAAAACAAACCGAAAATCGTTGTGTGGGCGTTTTTTGGGGCGCTGAATCCAAATTTCACTTCGAAAACGACCCCCGAACACCTGGCGCACCAGAACCTGGACGCGGACGTCATCTCCGAGGGTTTTCCAGACACGATCGCAAAAAACTAAACGAAAATCGTCTCATAATTTGACACATTCATTGATGTGTAATTCTCGCCTGGTGCCCACTAAGACATTAAAACATCAGGTTTGATTGACATTCATGGGAATGACATCGATGTCAAGATTAAGGTTCCGGTGCACTAGATAGTTGGAGTATGGCCGCGAATGCTGGATTCAAGGAGGGTAGCTAAAAACCCCTTGATGTGAATTTCATTTCATGTTTTGCAAATGTGGCACCTGGAGATGACTTTCAGGCCCAGGTTACGGTACACCAGGTATTGGGGGGGGGGGGTAGTTTTCGACATGAAATTTGGATTCAGCGCCCCAAAAAACGCCCCATAATGATTTTCGGTTTGTCTTTAGCGATCGTGTCTGGAAAACCCTCGTAGATGACGGCCGCGTCCAGGTTCCGGTGCACCAGGTGTTCGGGGGGTCGTTTTCGAAGTGAAATTTGGATTCAGTGCCCCAAAAAACGCCCACACAACGATTTTCGGTTTGTTTTTTGGGATCTTGTCAGGAAAACTCTCGGGGATGACGTCCACGTCCAGGTTCCGGCGCACCAGGTGTCCGGGGGTGTTCGCCGATGCCATATTTGAATTCAGTAACCTAAAAAAAAACCGGGCTCCGAGTTTCTCTCCTTCCCCGCGTGAATTTTGGGAGAGTCCCACGGAGATGACGTCCATCAGCGATCCTGAGCTCCAGGTCGGCTGTGGGTCTATCATAATCGTGATCAGCGACCCCGAAAACCCCCGAGAACCCGATTTGACCCAATTCTGAGTCTTATTAACAAAGTTATTTAATTTTCTTTAAGCGACTTCAAAAAATGCATTTTTGTGAATGCATTTTTGACAGCAGCAATGCAATTTCCGGTTTGTATAAGATACAAAGTTGATACATTTTTTACAAATAATTTTTGGAAGCGAATGCACAAAACCGCATTCCGATCCGTCTTAGTGCAAAAAATTCCGAGGTTGAGTGCTTCATTTGCCTCGACTAAAACCTTATTTAAATCATCAATACTGTGCTTTTTACTGCCCAAGGCGTTTAGAAGTGCATTTTTAACCGTTTTTACGGCGTTCTCGGCAGCGCCGTTTGAAGAAGGATGAAAAGGGGGCGAAGTAATATGTGTAATATTATTTCGAGATAAGAATCGCGAGCAAAATGTGGTAGCATTGTCAGTGACAATGCGTCTTGGCAAGCCAAATCTGGCAAAACTTGCCCTTAATATGTTGATGGTTGATTTGGAGGTAAGTGAATTTACAAGGAATACCTCCAGCCACTTGGAGTGCGCATCTAATAATATTAAATATTCTTTACCTAAAAAGGGGCCCATAAAATCGAGGTGAATTCTATCCCATCCTCGTCGCCACTGTAATATATTCGGTAGTATTTAAATAAAACTCCGATATTTACTACGAACTATCTATTTACTAAAATCAGGTTGTCAATATAAACCAACGCCTTGAGTACCGAAAATATACTGCTCCTTTAGTCGAGAATCCACGGTACCCTTTTTTTTGGTACTCTACCGATACGAGGTGCAATATAAAATTAATGCCTACATATATCACAAGTATAGATAATTTTTTAATCTCGTCTTAAAAATAAATTGAACTAAAAAAAAATGATTCTTTGATATTCTTCATAGATTTTAAACTTTACTTATTACAAATTTCAGCTCAATCGGTCTAATAGTTCGGAAATTATCCTCAGAACTCAGAACAGACGAACGGCAATAGAGTTGGCGGTCTGACGGAAACCTATAAAAAATCCCGAATGGGGGCTTCCAGAAGAAAACAGTAATTAATTTTCATCATAATCTGGAAACACGACGATTCATTACTGGCTTGCTCATACTTCCAGTAGTTGTATCCAGGGTGTGTCAAGATAAAAGAATCATCTTGACAAAATGTGAAAGATTGGCAAAAAGCATATGTAGTAAATTAGAGTGTCATCATCTGGACGTAATGCTTGGACACAAATTTGCGGTCTGTTAATACACATTTATGTAAAATGGTCGTAAATAAAATGTTATGTAAAAAATACTTTTTAAAAACAAGCTTTCATTATTTAACCCTTCAGTGCTCGCGTGGGATACGTACGTATCCCACTTGCATTAAAAACACGCTTGCGCGGTTACACGAAGTACTCCATAGACATGCCTTTAGGTAATCCTCCAAAATAGTTTTCTTGTAGTTGTCATTAATTGTGGTTGTGCTTTTTTAATTAGAAGTTGTTTTTGGCGTCGCTATTTGTCTTTGGGATACAAGTGTATTCCAAGGTACTGTTGAGGTAACCTTTATTTTCAGTCATTGTTGGTAAGTTGGGCGCGATTTTTTACACTATTTAGCATTGGATTTAATTAGGCGGCAAATTAGTAGGGGATAATTATTATACATCCAAAGTATTCCAAAACAGCTAAGCGAAAAATGTCGACTAATTCTTGACATGGAATAGCCTCCAAGTTCCACTGAAACAAAATATGAGGAACCAGAGAGGAAGAAACTCAAAAAGGGAAATTGTCGATTTTATATATGTCCTCAAAAAGGGACAAAAGGGCTAGAAATTACTCCGCTGCATGTAACAATAGGGTTTGTAACGAGCATCAGAAGAATTTGCCTATTCTTTGTATTAAATGTGGAGAGAACGATGATATTATAAAAATCTCATCTTCTGTAATGTATTTTTTAACCCTAGATTATTTTTCTTTTCTATAATAAATATATTTCTTAAACATTTTTGTTTGTTTCTCTGTGTACCGCCAATTAATTTGTCAAGTTTGGTCATTAAATTACTTGGGATACAAATGTATCCCACGCGACTGTTCTTGTAACAAATCACCGCGCGAGTAATCGAGGGTTAAATATGTACTAAAACGAAAAAAATAAATTGATTTTTCACTGGGACAATGCTGAATGCTATTTATTGTTCCTAGTTCGAAGTTCGCATGGGTGGATCCTAATAAAAGTAATATCAAAGTTATCACTGAAACGGACATAACATATTATGTTAAATTTATTGTCGTAAAAGCTTGTAGCGCGCCAAAAGTTCATACAGGCATTAATATGTTTGTTTGGCAGAAATTGTTCGTAAATATATATTTAATTCTTTTCTATCACACCACCAAAATACCAAACACTGTTATCGAGTTCAACCAAGATATAATAGATATTCAGTACCTACTCGTAAGTCAACATAAGTTCAGAAAGTGTAATATGTAAATAAAGTGCTTAAATTAGGTATTTAAAATGGTTGCTTCTCAATGTTATAGTGGTTAAAAGAACCTACCTTCAAATTTTTCATATAACCTAAAATCTAACTTTTCAGGTACAAATTTCGGGCGTTGGAGACGGGCCTCCAGCTCTGTCCTACTTAAAGATGAAGCTTTCTGTAAATTATACTCTTCTGAAATAACGTTCACATCTAAGGGAACCGACATATTTCTTCTATATGTTGGTGGACCCGCTAAAATTAAATATATTCTGTTGTTTTGTTCTTTTTATTATTAAGGAAATTTCATTAAACAAATCACTAAGGGAAAAAGGCAGCTATAAAAAATTTAGGATCGAATAATCTACGCTACAAAAATTAACAGAAACCACACCTTTATTTCCGGTGTTAAATTTTCTTATTGTTGGAAGATTTTTCATGTTTTTATTTGTTTCTATAATTATAATTGTTTAGTTATAAACAAGATGGCATCACAAAATTCAGGTTATTGCGCACAACGTAGACATAGGCGAATTTATCTGAACCAAAAACAAATTATGATATTGTTAAAATTTTATCAAAAATTAAAACTGAATCATGTGGAACAGATGGTATTACTTTACGCATGTTAAATCTGTGTATGAATAATAATTTTTTAAATACTATTAAACATATAATAAATTGTTCTATTCTAAATAATAATTTTTCTAATATCTGGAAAACTAGTTTAGTTATACCGATTCCTAAAATTCACAACGCAGAAAATGTAGATGATTTTAGACCAATTTCTCTACTTTCTGTAATATCTAAAATTTTAGAACGTATAGTTTTTGACCAAATAATAGAGTATTTTAAAAAATATGATATTTTACCAGAAAATCAATCAGGTTTTAGAGAAAATTTTAGCACTACTACTTTACTCTGTAAACTTAAAGATGATATTTCAGAAAATTGGGATTCAGGTTTTGTTACTAATATAGTCTTTCTCGATTTGGCTAAAGCCTTTGATTCTCTAAATCATGAAATGTTATTAGCAAAGCTTAAATATATAGGTTTTAGTCTAAAAACTTGCCAGTGGTTCAAACATTATTTATCTGACAGAAAACAAGTGACAAAAATTGCAAACGAATACATTTGTGACATTTCAAATTCACTGCCTATTTCTAGAGGTGTTCCACAAGGATCAGTATTAGGCCCTTTATTGTTTATTATATAAACTTTTGATTTTCATTTATCTATTAAACACGGTAATCTTTTAGCTTTTGCAGATGATACTCAAATATACCACTCAATCAAGTACACAGATTTAAAAAATAGTATTTCCTTAATCAATAAGGATATTTTAAATATTTCAAAAACTATAACTGATCACGGATTAAAAATAAATGAAAATAAAACTAACTTAGTTTTAACTGGTCCTAAAACACTAATCACTAAAATAAAAAATAATTCTGATTTCAAAATTGTTCTTAACAATAGTTTTAAGATACCGTCAATCGAATTTGGCAAAAATCTTGGAGTAATTTTTGATCAGCATCTTAATTTTCATGAACATATAAAAAATATAATTAAAAAAACATACTACAAACTAAGAATTTTATATAACTTTAAGGACTACTTAAATACCGATACTAAACTTAGACTGGTTGATTCAATTATTCTAAGTGGATTAGATTACTGTGATATCATTTATCACAAAAATATCAGTAACGAAGATAAACAGAAATTACAAATTCTTCAAAATAACTGTGTTCGTTTTTCAATAGGGCTAAAAAAGTATGATCACGTATCACCTAGTTTTGACCAACATAATTTAATTAAATTAGAAAAAAGACGCGAAATCCACATATCCTGTTTTATTTATAAAATAATTTTAACTCAGAAACCAAGATATTTATTTGAAAAAATTGAATTCAGGAATAATATTCATAATGTTAATACTAGAAATCAGAACGCAATAGAAATACCTAAACATCATACTGAAAAATATAAGTCTTCGTTTAAATATACCTCTTCTGTAATTTATAATAATATTCCTTCTAGTCTGAGGGGCTTAAGCTATATAACTTTCAAAAAAAATATAAAAAATTATTTAGTAAGGGTAGGATTGGAAGAATGATTTTTTATAAATCAAAACCCTACCTATTTATGCCAACTAGTATACTACTGTCATTTTTTGGTTTTCTTTTTTAGTTTATCATTTTTATATTTATATTTTTAATTGTTTTATTGGCATAAATAAACATCTTTATTATTATTATTATTATTACAAGACAGGGGTGTAGCTAAAATTTTTATAATTACCATTGTTTTCGGAAAAACTAAGAATAAAAAAATAAAGCATTGATAAATTGTCTTTTAAATCACTAAATTTATTAAATACCAGATAAAGGAGTGAATGAAGGAGGCAGCATTTCAGAATCATTTCTAAATTGAATCCTATAAACTGTTCTCACCTTCTTTGGAGAATTCGTTTTTGTCATCTTTATTTGTTCTAATTTTAACCTTCTCTACATTAGTAGTGTGCCTGCTTTCATCTTCAGTTATTTCTAAAACACCCGTGGAGAAACCAGCACCGTCGCCTTCCAAACTTATCTGGGATGTGGTTGTAATACCAAGTTTATTTAATTTCGATAATTTTTCCTAAACATAACAAAAATAACCCCGTTATGATATCATTCTTCCTTAGAAAAACTTCATCAATTTTTCGTATACAAGTTGAAATTTTCGTAAAAAATGAAGCTTAGGTTTCTACATATTTTTGGATATTTTTTTGGTCAAAAATAATAAGATTATGTATATGTAAAATTTGCTACTACTAAGGAATGTAAAATGGAACCAAATTCAATTGGTATTTTTTCATTTGTCTTTTTTCCTCTAGAAAAAGGCATAATAAGAGCGAGTATTCGTTATACTGGTATATATTCACACACCTACATACATAATATGTTCAAAATCTAGGAATGTTGACGATTTCTCCAAAAATGTAAGAATATAATAAATTTATGCTTAATTAAGCGAACCTTAAAACACTATTGTTCAAAAAGTTGCAAAAAAGTAGCTCCAAATAAAAACAGAAATTAAATTTATTTTTAATAAAAAATAAATTTCTGTTTTTATCTAAAAAATGATACAAACACACAATGAACGAAAATCGTCAATATTTTCCTAAAATATGAGAAAAATATCACTAATTCTCTTGTTCGTGGCACACTTTCTATACAGGGTGGCTCACCGGAAACTGTCCACCCAGATTTACTTTCGTTTAAATAAGTAATTCAAAAAACGCTCGGACCCGTGTATGCTTTACTTTCAGGGGGGCATATTTTTTTGGTATTTTTACTCACCGTGCTTGAACTGCTAAGCCCTTAAATCTTAAATTGGAAGGGGCGTCTGGTGATATATTAATTTAAAGGGAATTGAATTGGCTTTCCAGTACCTTGCTCGTTAAAATCGAGTGAGTAGTTTCTGAGAAATGAGACTTTAAAAAAATTAAAATTTAAAAGTAACGAAATCTATTACCAGTTGTTTCAATCAAGTAATTGCAGAAAATGTCCACCCCCAACATCCACGCAAGCATAAAGACACTGTTCGAAATGTTCGCGAACATTATGAAACATTTCTGGAGTTATTAGTCGGCACTCGTACACTATTCGTTGTCGCAAGTCTTCTAAAGAATTGGGCTGGGTTGTATAAATTTTTCCAGGGGCTATAGATCAGGAGATCTTGCAGGCCATTCAATATATAGGACCTCTTCTCCCAATTCATCTTCCTGGAAAATTGTCATTCAGATAATGCCTTAGAGGAAATGCATAGCGTGGGGTGCCCCATTTTGCTGAAAAATTAGATTTCCTGGCCGATGACGGTCATCTTCTTAACGATTAGCATTCGTTAAAGCAGGGTCAATAGTGGTTTGCAACAATTCTAGGTTCATATCACCAGTTAAATTGCCAGGAAGAAAATTCAGTCCGATAATACGGTCCTCAAAAATACCAGCCCATACCTACATTTAATTTTTCTGGATGTTGAGTATGTACTTTTCTAAACATTCTAGGTTTGGAATCCCACCAATACCTAACAATTATGTCGATTGACAGCACCATAAAGGAAAAAAGAGCATTCAATCTGAGAAACAAATTTTAATGTAAAAAACAATTTGTGGCCCGCGAATGATTCAGTCACTCATTAACTCGCAAAATTCCAAACGGCGACGGCGATCGGTACCTAATGTTTTCATTAAGTTCATGAACCAGTTTTATTTTGTAGGGATGAAATGTATGCTTTTTAAAAATTCTCTGGATGATTGTACGTGAAACACCCGACAGTTCTGACATTTTCCTCGTACTAAGTGTGCCATCAATTGCAATGTGACCCCAAACTGCAACTTCTACAGCTTTATTTTTTACAGGATTTTCAATATTTCTTTTTTTGATTAGCACTGATCCTGTTTCACGAAATTTCGTCACTAATTCTCGCACGTAAGTACATATAAGACAGGTGTCCATTTGGGTGAAATTCATTATAAGATAACGCGGCAGCTGTAGCACAATCGTTATTTCTAAAGAAAAGCGAGATAATTTTAACTCCTTCTTTAGGAGTACCTATACGTCATTTTAATGCGTAACGAAACGATATTTATAGCAAAATTATTAGTTTTACAATGAATCTAGCCGAAATCAACAACAAACTAATGATAGCCCTTTTTTTGGACAGAACAAGTGGAATTCCAAAGACCTATTGTTACAGTATTGCCATATTAATGCGTATTTAGCATTTTTACATTTAACCCCATATTCTTAACATTTAATTTCTCAAAAATTGCTCACCGATTTCAACGAGCAAGGTCCCGTTGGAAAGACAATTCAATTCCCTTTAAAATAAGGTATCACTCGACCCCCCTGCCATTTAAGATATTAAGGATTGACCCCGGCTTAGGGGTTAAAAAAATGCCGAGCGTTTTTTGATTTATTTATTTAAAAGAACAAAATAAACCTGGGTGGAAATTTTTCGGTGGGCCACCCTGTAAGAAAGTATGTACTTTACGAATATTCAACTCTGTATTTTTAAGTACTTAAAATTCCATGAATTGTATAGGTACCTGATCTTTTCTGGCTCTATATTCATTTAGTTTAAATACATTGAGTGGTTGAAAAACTTCAGTTGGCGAATGATAATTTTCACCATTTTCTACTGGAGTGGATATATCACTTTGATAGGGCAGAAGTTTGTCACTTGAGGGCGACAAATTCGAAATAGGACATTGGTTTGTTAAAAGCCCGCCCAATTCTTCATTGATAAAAGGGGACTTTTGCCTTAAACCACCTTGAGTTGGAGACTGTGTAAATTTTGAATTAGAGCTAAAAAACAACACTCGGTATATACGTTAAACATTGAAAAATAACGGGTGCATAGTTAATTTATTTATGTTGTACGTGGAATGAAACTTTCAATGACTTAAATGATTTCTGTTATCAAATTTCGGAGAGATCGAAAGTGGGAAAACAGACGGGGTTGCAAGGAAAAGCAGAGAAGACGTTTCGAAAACCACCCCAGTCGGTAGAATTATTTTAGTGCCAGATCGTGCGCTCTGGCATGTTTTTGACGAACTCAGGATATATGGGACAAGAGACGGTAACGAGGACGTGATCCAAACGACCAAGGGGAGTGCAAATAGATGTTAAGGATGACTCAGGAGCGGTGTTAAGGAAAAGATCTAGACGGTTTGGAGAATGGGTAGGTGCGAATGCGGGGAAAATATGCTGGCTCTCTGATTAAATTGGTGTTAGAGTTGCTGATTGCGACGTTTCCTGCCGCTCTGCCTTCGTGATCGGTTTTTGTGGAACGTAACCAAGCTGTGGACGTTCAAGTCGTCTATAGGACTATAAAAGATATTTTAAAAAATTATACTTTTTTTTCCGCAAAAATTCGATGGAAATATTCAATTATTTAAAGGTAGAAGAGAGTTACATAAAGTTCAGCAGTTTTTTCATTAGTGTTAATATAAAGCTAAATATACAAGGCATAAAAAAAACCAAAAAAAAAACTTTACAAAGACACCTCAAAGTATGAAATATTGTTAGGCATTTAAATAGTAATAACAACCAACACACCAATAGTAATAGTATAAATTACCTTGAAATAGTTTTGCAGGTCTCACCCCCTTGTATAATCCTTTGAGAACAAATTTGTTCATGTTTATCATTTCCTTCATTTACAACGCTTGTCCACTCTTCTACCTTGACGTCTTTTCTGCTGCTCAAAAGACGCAATTTTGAACGACCCCCGCTCTTGTGTCCAGACTTTGTTAGGCTTTTACTTCCACCCTCTGATGTCTGTATATTGCCCATGATTATTACGACAACGGACCAATTTTAACAGACATTTTCTGAATCGCTTGCATTCGTCCTATCTAAAACATTTCGTACCTATACAGGGTATTAATAATATAATTGTCAGTCGAGATTTAAAAATCCCGTGATGTCTAAAATTTGTTGAGCTTTTTGTTCTTTTAACAATTTAATTATACATACATACAGTACATACATAGGTAATGTACATACATAAAAAGGCTGTTAAAACCATTACTCTCTTCGGCGTCGGCAGTCGGGTAATAAATATGAAACAAGAATTATTGCCATAACAATATTGGTATATCATTATTTTTGACGGACAGTGTGGATGAAATTAAGGAAATGATAAAAACAGTGGTGAACACATAGTTTTTAGAAAAGTATAAATTGTAGAATTTAGTGATCCCCAACATAACCATTGAGTGGAAAAATGCGGGAATATTTCTGAGTAAAATTACTTGCGTCCCCAAATACATGCCAAAAGTTGCGAATGGTACAGACTTTTTTATTGTGAGTCATTTACTGGAATTTATTTTTTCGAGCTTACCATTTTGTGATTCGTGGAGAAATGAAAATAAAAAAAGAGCGGAATAAAATCCCTCATAAATTTGAAATGCGAGACACTAATATTACTTTCACCTATGACATAAGACATGATATTTTGACATAATACCAACCAATTGCAATGTAAATCAGGTTTGTGTCCATTATAGAGGTAAAAACACAAAATTGTTTCAAATCATAAAACATTATCTTAAAACACTCACAAAACACTTTAGTTGTTGCCTATTTATTATAATTTAACAAATCATTCATTACTTATGTCTCATATATTTACTAATCTTTTTCGGTTTCGGACACTGCAGTTAATTGGTTGGCAGTTTACTGTATCAAATACATACATATATTCACCGTAGTTTCTGTTTTTGTTCCGTTTTAACGCACCGTGCTTTTTTGCGTTCGGTTTCAAGACATTTCCGTCGCATTGTATTACTTGTACTAGATTCTAAATGCTACGGTAATATATTCCTACAGTGTTGTCATAATGAGCGAAAAGGAATTTATATTAGGGATGAGAATCTCTCAAAAAATCGAGTTTTAACATAAATGTAGATGGAATACTTTCAAATCGATTCGCAAAACATGAACTAGAAGAAATCGATTTTAAAAAAGTTGATCTTCGATTCTTCTTAAGCCATGTTATAATGTCATTTAATAAAATATAGGAAACGTCTCTTTTCTTCCCAAATGTAAATATTTAATATTAACAAAGACAATAAAATTATAGCCGTGCATAGCTACCTTCGATACCAGGTTATATTTTGGCGGGTAATCATTCGGTCAGTTGTTTATACAGAAACAGATAAATCGTTGCGACGTGTGCGAAAAAATATCCGAACTTCCTTGTTCATTTCCTCGATTATATCATTTTAGTTGGAAATCTCGAATAATGAAAATAAAGTGGAATTTAAAAAAATCGATTTTTGAGTAAAAAGAATCAATCTTGAGATCGACCGACTTCAGATCGTTATTCCTTATACATATATACTAATACATTTCATTGTGAATTACTGCCTTTAAATAATGACATAAAAAGAACATTTTTAGACAAATTAATTTAAAACTACATTTTAAGGCTCCCACCGGTAGTGTCAAAAGAGAAGGAAATTCTATCCGTTAATATGGGATTTAAAGAATTGAAGGTTAGGAGTGGAAGCGAAAAGCCACCAGACAATTCGTTCCAAAATCTTGCTACCCCAGCAGTGACACTCTCTATGAAAAATAGCGATAGCGATCGGGCTCTCTTCGAAACATACCGAACGGTGATACCAAAGACGTTTTCGTTTTGCTTTGGTTACCGTTGCGGTTGACAGTTAAACAATGAAATTAATCTACACCTGTCAACCAAATTGGTGACAAATGACATTTTATCCATTGTTGATCTGTCAACCGTAATCGTAACTAAAGCGAAACGAAAACGTCTAAGGTAAGAATTTGCAAAGACAGCCCGATCGCTATCGCTATTTTTCATACAGACTGCCACTGCAGGTATGAACGAGCGAGAGAAGACAGATGTTTTGTGTTCTGACCAAGAAAAGGATTTTATAGGTAGACAACTTGTCAACCCCGCGAATTAAAATCGATTTTGGACGTAAAGAAAGCTTTCAATTGGAGCAAAATTCAAAAGTATTATAATTTTTAGCTAATTGCTGTCTTCAAATTTACTTCTCTCTACGGGATACAAAAGAATTTAAGGTTTACTCAGTAATAACATACCATGGATGAATAAAGAAAGCATTATTTCATCTGTTCCTTGAAATATAAAGCGGTCTGGGCACATACAATCGGTAGTCGTGGTCAGATATCGTACGCATGCTTACTTGATGTGGATCTTCCGTTATTCATTGACAAGGTCCCATAAAATTTTTATTTTCAACAATATAGGTAATATTGACATTTCTGACTTTTTAAAAGTTTGAAACTTTTTGACTTTTATCTTCGGTCCGCGGTTGCAAAGTTTACTTTCCACCCGTGAGTGGAAATTTAAAATTTTAGAAATAAGCTTTTTTCTTGCATTTTTACCACAACTAATACTAAACATAAAAAATAACAAAGGACCCCGCACAAAACAAATGGAAAAGGTCTTTCTGTCGAATTGGTACAAAACTTGAGATAAGACAGTTTAGGTGTTTGATTGGGTTTGATTGATCAAAAGTCTACATGATGAGCACAAAGACCGGGTATGGATAGCCTCTGTCAGACGTTGGAATTTGCTTTTATCAAGGAAAGTCTTTGTATTTACATGCATTGTATTAGGCTTAGTTCTATGGCCGTAAAAAGAACTGCTACGTACTTTCCTAGAGTAAATATGTATATCAACCTAAGAGCTAAGCACTCCATGAGCGTCTGGGCTGACTATTATATACGTAGTCACCGGTCTAACACTAATCACTCTATGAGCGTCTGGACTGACTATGACGGAGTCACCGGTCTAAACCTAACACTCTAACATTCAGATTCACTAAGAAGGTTTAAGATTTAGTACTGGTTTAAATTAAGATCTTCTAGTTGATCAGTTATGTTTTGACAAGTTTTTGTCCTGTCGTTGGTAATAAGACGTCATTGAAAACTTATGAATTATTCCAATATTTCAGCGATTTGCTTGGTTTCCCAATGATTTTCATCTTGCAGCGGGCTGCTAGAGTTAATTTAGTTCTGTTATTATCGAAAGTGCGTACTAAAATTGCCCTTTTCTTTATAAATGTGCGAAAAAGCTCTGAAATAAATTCATAGTATAAAATTTAGTTGTCTTATTCTTACAGTTGTCAGTTTAAAACTTTTGGTTGTCAAATTAGACCGGACTAGCGTTGGAGAATCTGGCTGTAAATGACTAATCGCCTTTCGCGTAACACTTTATTGTCATTATTAGCCAGGGCCACGCCTCTTGACTATACGCTATTTGTGATACCGTTCTTGTCTTTCTTGATGGTGCAAGACTCCCCTGACCAAGAACGTTGAGTTATCCCAAACTAACAAACTACCAAGTCATGAACTTCCTACATCTGATTACAAAAGCCTGCGTCTAATTTCTAGACGCGGAGTGCATGTTTTTTCATGCGTCTCACTCAATCGTAACGACAATTGCTGAGACCGCCACACTAAGTTTAATTACTAAGGCGGAGGACTAAGGTCGTCCTCTTCCCTGGACTGGGACTCTATTCATGGACTGTTCTGTCGGACTCGGACACTCATAGCAAAAAACCCCGCCGCTCGGCCCAATTCACACTAAAGTTGTGCAAATCTCTGTAGCTTTTTGGAATACTTTTCCTCCTTTGAACCATCTTCCCATGCCGCGAACAGTCAGCAAAAATTAAAACCTTAGAATCTCAGCTCAATGCAGCACTTAATGAGATTAAAGAGCTTAGAGAAATAATCGTTTCTTTGCAGCCCAAAAAAACTTATTCCCCAGTCAATTCAGACGAGGAAGAAGAAGTAGTAGCCCAGGAGACAGCATGGCTCCTACCCAAAAATAAGAGAAGAAAAAGAAAAGCCACTAGCTCGCCAGAAAAAGATGATAATATTTCCGAACCTAAATTAGCCACACCCAAAAATAAACAAGTTGTCCCAAAATCACAAAAACCACCACCTGTGATTTTAAGCAATGTGAAAAGCTATAAAAATATAAACCACACACTAGAGTCAAAGAATCTTAAATTTAAAGCAAATTTAATGAATAATAACCAGCTAAAAATCAATGTAGACACCGAAATTGAATATAGAGATCTCACTGCCTTCATGAATAGCACCGACATGGAATGGCATACATTTGAAAGTAAGCAGACTAGGCCGCTAAGGGTGATGGCGAGAAACCTACACCCTTCGTGTGATCCACAAGACATCAAGGATGATTTATTGAGCAGAGGCTTTAAGATCCTTGAAGTCGTAAACAAAATAAAAAAGACAAAAGTTAAGGACGAGGTTAAAATAATCGCCCTACCCCTATTTATGCTAACCTTCCAAAACTCGGAAGATATCAAAAAAATATACGAAATTCAGTATATATGCCATATGAAAGTTAAAATTGAAGCGATAAGGAGCAATAATTTGATACCTCAGTGCAAAAAATGCCAAAGATATGAGCACACACAAAAATTCTGCAAACACGCAGTCACTTGTGTCAAATGCGCTGGGAATCACCTGACCTCCGAATGCACCAAGCCAAGGGAAACACCACCTAAATGTTCAAACTGCGGAGAGGCACATCCCGCAAACTACCGTGGATGCGTGGTAGCAAAAGAACTGCAGAAAAGACGAAATAACGCAAACAATGCAAGGAAACCACAAAATGGACAACCAAAAAATTTCACATCTAAAAATACTACCAAAGAGGTATCCTATGCACAGGCAGCACATGGCCCTAAATCTCAACCTGCACCAGTTCCGAATGAGCAACAGTCCATGATGCTAATGTTACAAAATATGATGAACCTTATGAACAAACTTTCAGAAAGGTTAGACAGACTGGAAACCAAAACTCGTGAAAAACAATAATGCATCAACAAGATCTAAGAATAGCAACTTGGAATGCTAATGGCATCCAAAACAGAATGCAAGAAATAGAAATATTTCTCAACACACAAAGTATTGTGTGTCTGGTCTCAGAAACACATTCAACAAATGAGACCTACCTAAAAATAAAGGGATACCAAGTATACCAAACGATTCATCCCGACAATCAGGCACGTGGGGGAACGGCTGTTATAATAAAGAATAGCATTAATCATTATGAACAATGCCCTATTAGGACTGCAGAAGTTCAGTTAACAGCAATAGGAATTAAAACAAGTAACACAACCAAACAGAGACTGACTGTTGCTGCAGTGTACTGTCCACCAAGGTATAACCTCAAGAAAACGGATTATAAAAACTTTCTACAGCATCTGGGAGACAGATTCATCGTGGGAGGTGACTACAATTCGAAACACATGGATTGGGGATCCAGATTAACAACTACAAAAGGTAAAGAACTTAGGGAAGCTATAAGGGAAACCGGATGCAACTTTCACACTACTGGTAAACCAACATACTGGCCTACAGATACTAATAAAATTCCAGATCTATTAGATTTTTTTATATCAAGAAAAGTGTCACCCAATTTTATTGATATTCAAGATAATTTTGACCTAGACTCCGATCACTCAGCTGTGATCTTAACTTTGAGCGAGAAAATAATTAGAAAAGAAAATAGGCCAACTTTGGTTAATAAAACTACTGATTGGAAAAGCTTTAGAAATGAACTGGAAAATAAAATTATCCTTAAAATCCAATTAAGAACCAAAGAACAATTAGAAGTAGCAGCTGAAAAGTTGAACAATATCATACAAAAAATAGCCTGGGACAACACAAAGGCGTACACTCAAAAAACAATGGGAAACAACTATCCAATGGAAATAAGAGAACGTGTCAAAGAAAAGAGAAGAGCCAGAAGGAGATGGCAACACACTAGGGATCCATCGGACAAAAATATTCTTAACAACAAAACTCAACAACTTAAACGAGAAATACAAAAACTTAGAGAAGAATCTATAAACAGCTACCTAGAAAATTTATCAGCTGATGAAGACAAGGATTTCTCCTTATGGAAGGCAACGAAAAAACTCAAAAGGCCAATCACCCAAATGCCACCCATCAAATTAAGGGATGGTACTTGGGCAAGAGATAATAAGGAAAAGGCTGAAGCATTTGCAGAACATTTAGCCGAAATTTTTCAGCCAAATGATATCCAGTCCAATGTCAATATGGAAGAGTCTGTGAATATCCAAGAGAATGAAATAGCACTAGTCACTCCTAAAGAAGTAGCGAACGAAATCAAAAACAATTTAAGCGCCAAAAAAGCCCCTGGGTTTGACCTTATAACAGGAGAAATTTTAAAACAACTACCAAAAAAAGGTATAGTTATGCTGACTTACCTAATTAATGCAGCACTTAGATTAAAACACGTCCCTAGCGTCTGGAAAGTGGCTGAAGTCATTATGCTACCAAAACCAGGCAAACCACCGAATGAAGCCAAATCTTACAGGCCCATATCACTACTACCAATTATTTCAAAATTATTTGAAAAGCTTTTCTTAAAACGACTTAAGATTATAATAGAGAACAGTAACCTAATCCCAAATCATCAATTTGGCTTTAGATGCAAGCACTCCACGATAGACCAAGTCCATCGAATAACAGACATCATAGAAAGGGCACTAGAAGAAAAGCTAATCTGCTCAACTATCTTCCTTGACGTAGCTCAAGCTTTTGATAAAGTTTGGCACAAAGGGCTAATTAACAAATTAAACAGAATGTTACCAAAACAATATGTAGAGTTGCTAACCTCCTACATTACAGATAGAGTGTTCAGAATTAAACAGGAGGATGACTACTCCAAACTGAAGGAAGTTAAAGCAGGTGTGCTTCAAGGAAGCGTCTTGGGACCCGTCCTTTATTTACTGTACACTTGTGATCTCCCACAAACAGAAAATGTAACTGTGGCTACATTCGCTCATGACACTGCTGTATTAGCAGTAGGAACAGACCTAGATGCAGTAACCAGACAACTCCAACATGCTAGCGACCAGATTTACAATTGGACAACAGATAGGAAGATTAAGCTTAATGAGCAAAAATCTATTTGTGTCAACTTTACCAACAAAAGAATAGGCAATCATCAACCAATTAACATAAATGGTATCATAGTTCCCTATGCAAATACTGCCAAATACCTGGGGATGACCTTAGATGCGAAACTAAAATGGAAGGAACATATCAGAACTAAACGCACTGAACTAGGGCTCAAATATAGACAGTTGTATTGGCTCTTGGGACGAAAATCTAAGCTGTCAATACACTGTAAAATCATGATATACAACCAGATTTTAAAACCAGTCTGGGTTTATGGCATCCAGTTATGGGGCTGTGCCAAGGAGAGCCATATCAAACGCATCCAAACCTTCCAAAATAAAGTATTACGGAACATAGTTAGTGCACCGTGGTACATACGAAATAGTGACCTACATCGCGATCTTGGTATCCCGTATGTCGCTAGTGAAATTAGAAGATTTGCCATCAAGCACGAGTCTCGACTCCGTCAGCACGTTAACGTCGAAGCCATTAGGCTTCTTGACAACCAGGACCTAGTTAGAAGGCTGAAGAGGACCAAGCCCTTTGAACTAGTATAGACTTTTGAAAACATAGTACAGTGCGCAAGTGTGTGAGTGCTAAGTGCCATGGCCATGAGTCACAACAGATAAACCTTTAGGACTCCATTGGGTGAACTTTAGTATATAAGGATTTTAGTTTTTAAGAATTTAGAGAAAAATTAATGGTTGGTCTTGCAGACCAGTTTTAATAACAGTAAACGCCGCAGGCTTTATCAATAAAAAAAAAAAATCTTTTTTATTTGTAAAGTTTTAACAACTTTGGGGGAAGGGGTTGGGTTAGGGAAGGGGCGGCAAAATTATTCTCGCACCCGGGCGGCAGATACCCTAGGAACGGCCCTGGTCGGACACTCATAGCAAAAAACCCCGCCGCTCGGCCCAATTCACACTAAAGGTGTGCAAATCTCTGTAGCTTTTTGGAATACTTTTCCTCCTTTGAACCATCTTCCCATGCCGCGTGCTCAGGTTGAAACTGCCTTACGCGTAACATCTAGCAAGGTAAAACCATTCGGCCCGTCCCTTTACTAGTGTCGGGGGGATCAAACGTCCCTCCCTAGCCGCAAGTTTTTTAAACTTAGATCTCTTCTTCTCTAACGCGCCATCTTCAATTTTGACTTAGAGGAGTGAAGCCCCTCACTACGCATCTTGAGATATTTTGACTAATAACTTTTTTCGGTCATTTTCCAAGTCCTTAATTTCCACAACTTTTCGTGAATTCCACTCATTTCCTTTTTTTCCACGTTGTAATTTTCCTGTTAACGACAACCGCGGCACCGCCGGACGGAAATGTCGTTGTTAAGGCGGGAGGACGATGGTCGTCCGCTCCCAAGATGGAAATGTGTTGTTTCCTTGTCAATCTGATGCCGGAGAACACGAAACACCATCCATTTCGTATTATCTCTTCGGGAATTGGAATTTTGCGACGAAAAATAGATTTCCTGAAGAAATAGGACAAAATGGTGGGGTTTTTCGTTTTCTCCGGTATGAAATTGACAAGGAAGCTCAATTTCAGGACAATCTGAGAGTTGAAAAATTTTGAAAAAAAAAAATATTTATACAGAAGACTCCCCCCTTGTAAAAAAATCAAAATTTTTGGTCTCAGATTTTCCTGAAAATGGGTTGTTTCCTGGTCAATTTGAGGCCGGAGAACACGAAAAAACCATCCATTTCGTCGAATCTCTTCGGGAATTTGAATTTTCCGACGAAAAATAGATTTCCTGAAGAAATAGGACAAAAAGGAGGGGTTTTTCGTTTTCTCCGGTATGAAATTGACAAGGAAGCTCAATTTCAGGACAATCTGAGAGTTGAAAAATTTTGAAAAAAAAAATATTGAAAATGGGTTGTTTCCAAGTCAATTTGATGCCGGAGAACACGAAAAAACCATCCATTTCGTCGTATCTCTTCGGGAATTTGAATTTTCCGACGAAAAATAGATTTCCTGAAGAAATAGGACAAAATGGAGGGGTTTTTCGTTTTCTCCGGTATGAAATTGACAAGGAAGCTCAATTTCAGGACAATCTGAGAGTTGAAAAATTTTGAAAAAAAAAATATTTATACAGAAGACTCCCCCCTTGTAAAAAAATCAAAATTTTTGGTCTCAAATATTCCTGAAAATGGGTTGTTTCCAAGTCAATTTGATGCCGGAGAACACGAAAAAACCATCCATTTCGTCGTATCTCTTCGGGAATTGGAATTTTCCAACGAAAAATAGATTTTCTGAAGAAATAGGACAAAATGGAGGGGTTTTTCGTTTTCTCCGGTATGAAATTGACAAGGAAGCTCAATTTCAGGACAATCTGAGAGTTGAAAAATTTTGAAAAAAAAAATATTGATACAGAAGACTCCCCCCTTGTAAAAAAATCAAAATATTTGGTCTCAGATTTTCCTGAAAATGGGTTGTTTCCTAGTCAATTTGATGCCGGAGAACACGAAAAAACCATCCATTTCGTCGTATCTCTTCGGGAATTGGAATTTTCCAACGAAAAATAGATTTCCTGAAGAAATAGGACAAAATGGAGGGGTTTTTCGTTTTCTCCGGTATGAAATTGACAAAGAAGCTCAATTTCAGGACAATCTGAGAGTTGAAAAATTTTGAAAAAAAAAATATTGATTCAGAAGACTCCCCCCTTGTAAAAAAATCAAAATTTTTGGTCTCAGATTTACCTGAAAATGGGTTGTTTCCTAGTCAATTTGAGGCCGGAGAACACGAAAAAACCATCCATTTCGTCTTATCTCTCCGGGAATTGGAATTTTCCAACGAAAAATAGATTTCCTGAAGAAATAGGACAAAATGGAGGGGTTTTTCGTTTTCTCCGGTATGAAATTGACAAGGAAGCTCAATTTCAGGACAATCTGAGAGTTGAAAAATTTTGAAAAAAAAAATATTGATACAGAAGACTCCCCCCTTGTAAAAAAATCAAAATTTTTGGTCTCAGATTTTCCTGAAAATGGGTTGTTTCCAAGTCAATTTGATGCCGGCGAACACGAAAAAACCATCCATTTCGTCGTATCTCTTCGGGAATTGGAATTTTCCAACGAAAAATAGATTTCCTGAAGAAATAGGACAAAATGGAGGGGTTTTTCGTTTTCTCCGGTATGAAATTGACAAGGAAGCTCAATTTCAGGACAATCTGAGAGTTGAAAAATTTTGAAAAAAAAAATATTGAAAATGGGTTGTTTCCAAGTCAATTTGATGCCGGAGAACACGAGAAAACCATCCATTTCGTCGTATCTCTTCGGGAATTTGAATTTTCCGACGAAAAATAGAGTTCCTGAAGAAATAGGACAAAATGGAGGGGTTTTTCGTTTTCTCCGGTATGAAATTGACAAGGAAGCTCAATTTCAGGACAATCTGAGAGTTGAAAAATTTTGAAAAAAAAAAATATTTATACAGAAGACTCCCCCCTTGTAAAAAAATCAAAATTTTTGGTCTCAGATTTTCCTGAAAATGGGTTGTTTCCTGGTCAATTTGAGGCCGGAGAACACGAAAAAACCATCCATTTCGTCGAATCTCTTCGGGAATTTGAATTTTCCGACGAAAAATAGATTTCCTGAAGAAATAGGACAAAAAGGAGGGGTTTTTCGTTTTCTCCGGTATGAAATTGACAAGGAAGCTCAATTTCAGGACAATCTGAGAGTTGAAAAATTTTGAAAAAAAAAATATTGAAAATGGGTTGTTTCCAAGTCAATTTGATGCCGGAGAACACGAAAAAACCATCCATTTCGTCGTATCTCTTCGGGAATTTGAATTTTCCGACGAAAAATAGATTTCCTGAAGAAATAGGACAAAATGGAGGGGTTTTTCGTTTTCTCCGGTATGAAATTGACAAGGAAGCTCAATTTCAGGACAATCTGAGAGTTGAAAAATTTTGAAAAAAAAAATATTTATACAGAAGACTCCCCCCTTGTAAAAAAATCAAAATTTTTGGTCTCAAATATTCCTGAAAATGGGTTGTTTCCAAGTCAATTTGATGCCGGAGAACACGAAAAAACCATCCATTTCGTCGTATCTCTTCGGGAATTGGAATTTTCCAACGAAAAATAGATTTTCTGAAGAAATAGGACAAAGTGGAGGGGTTTTTCGTTTTCTCCGGTATGAAATTGACAAGGAAGCTCAATTTCAGGACAATCTGAGAGTTGAAAAATTTTGAAAAAAAAAATATTGATACAGAAGACTCCCCCCTTGTAAAAAAATCAAAATATTTGGTCTCAGATTTTCCTGAAAATGGGTTGTTTCCTAGTCAATTTGATGCCGGAGAACACGAAAAAACCATCCATTTCGTCGTATCTCTTCGGGAATTGGAATTTTCCAACGAAAAATAGATTTCCTGAAGAAATAGGACAAAATGGAGGGGTTTTTCGTTTTCTCCGGTATGAAATTGACAAAGAAGCTCAATTTCAGGACAATCTGAGAGTTGAAAAATTTTGAAAAAAAAAATATTGATTCAGAAGACTCCCCCCTTGTAAAAAAATCAAAATTTTTGGTCTCAGATTTTCCTGAAAAAGGGTTGTTTCCAAGTCAATTTGATGCCGGCGAACACGAAAAAACCATCCATTTCGTCGTATCTCTGCGGGAATTGGAATTTTCCAACGAAAAATAGATTTCCTGAAGAAATAGGACAAAATGGAGGGGTTTTTCGTTTTCTCCGGTATGAAATTGACAAGGCAGCTCAATTTCAGGACAATCTGAGAGTTGAAAAATTTTGAAAAAAAAAAAATTGATACAGAAGACTCCCCCCTTGTAAAAAAATCAAAATTTTTGGTCTCAGATTTTCCTGAAAATGGGTTGTTTCCTAGTCAATTTGATGCCGGAGAACACGAAAAAACCATCCATTTCGTCGTATCTCTTCGGGAATTTGAATTTTCCGACGAAAAGAGATTTCCTGAAGAAATAGGACAAAATGGAGGGGTTTTTCGTTTTCTCCGGTATGAAATTGACAAGGAAGCTCAATTTCAGGACAATCTGAGAGTTGAAAAATTTTGAAAAAAAAAATATTGATACAGAAGACTCCCCCCTTGTAAAAAAATCAAAATTTTTGGTCTCAGATTTTCCTGAAAATGGGTTGTTTCCTAGTCAATTTGATGCCGGAGAACACGAAAAAACCATCCATTTCGTCGTATCTCTACGGGAATTGGAATTTTCCAACGAAAAATAGATTTCCTGAAGAAATAGGACAAAATGGAGGGGTTTGTCGTTTTCTCCGGTATGAAATTGACAAGGAAGCTCAATTTCAAGACAATCTGAGAGTTGAAAAATTTTGAAAAAAAAAATATTGATACAGAAGACTCCCCCCTTGTAAAAAAATCAAAATTTTTGGTCTCAGATTTACCTGAAAATGGGTTGTTTCCTAGTCAATTTGAGGCCGGAGAACACGAAAAAACCATCCATTTCGTCTTATCTCTCCGGGAATTGGAATTTTCCAACGAAAAATAGATTTCCTGAAGAAATAGGACAAAATGGAGGGGTTTTTCGTTTTCTCCGGTATGAAATTGACAAGGAAGCTCAATTTCAGGACAACTTGAGAGTTGAAAAATTAAAAAAAAAAAAAATATTGATACAGAAGACTCCCCCCTTGTAAAAAAATCAAAATTTTTGGTCTCAGATTTTCCTGAAAATGGGTTGTTTCCTTGTCAATTTGAGGCCGGAGAACACGAAAAAACCATCCATTTCGTCGTATCTCTTCGGGAATTGGAATTTTCCGACGAAAAATAGATTTCCTGAAGAAATAGGACAAAATGGAGGGGTTTTTCGTTTTCTCCGGTATGAAATTGACAAGGAAGCTCAATTTCAGGACAATCTGAGAGTTGAAAAATTTTGAAAAAAAAAATATTTATACAGAAGACTCCCCCCTTGTTAAAAAATCAAAATTTTTGGTCTCAGATTTTCCTGAAAATGGGTTGTTTCCTAGTCAATTTGAGGCCGGAGAACACGAAAAAACCATCCATTTCGTGGTATCTCTTCGGGAATTGGAATTTTCCAACGAAAAATAGATTTCCTGAAGAAATAGGACAAAATGGAGGGGTTTTTCGTTTTCTCCGGTATGAAATTGACAAGGAAGCTCAATTTCAGGACAATCTGAGAGTTGAAAAATTTTGAAAAAAAAAATATTGATACAGAAGACTCCCCCCTTGTAAAAAAATCAAAATTTTTGGTCTCAGATTTTCCTGAAAATGGGTTGTTTCCTAGTCAATTTGATGCCGGAGAACACGAAAAAACCATCCATTTCGTCGTATCTCTACGGGAATTGGAATTTTCCAACGAAAAATAGATTTCCTGAAGAAATAGGACAAAATGGAGGGGTTTGTCGTTTTCTCCGGTATGAAATTGACAAGGAAGCTCAATTTCAAGACAATCTGAGAGTTGAAAAATTTTGAAAAAAAAAATATTGATACAGAAGACTCCCCCCTTGTAAAAAAATCAAAATTTTTGGTCTCAGATTTTCCTGAAAATGGGTTGTTTCCTTGTCAATTTGAGGCCGGAGAACACGAAAAAACCATCCATTTCGTCGTATCTCTTCGGGAATTGGAATTTTCCGACGAAAAATAGATTTCCTGAAGAAATAGGACAAAATGGAGGGGTTTTTCGTTTTCTCCGGTATGAAATTGACAAGGAAGCTCAATTTCAGGACAATCTGAGAGTTGAAAAATTTTGAAAAAAAAAATATTTATACAGAAGACTCCCCCCTTGTTAAAAAATCAAAATTTTTGGTCTCAGATTTTCCTGAAAATGGGTTGTTTCCTAGTCAATTTGAGGCCGGAGAACACGAAAAAACCATCCATTTCGTGGTATCTCTTCGGGAATTGGAATTTTCCAACGAAAAATAGATTTCCTGAAGAAATAGGACAAAATGGAGGGGTTTTTCGTTTTCTCCGGTATGAAATTGACAAGGAAGCTCAATTTCAGGACAATCTGAGAGTTGAAAAATTTTGAAAAAAAAAATATTGATACAGAAGACTCCCCCCTTGTAAAAAAATCAAAATTTTTGGTCTCAGATTTTCCTGAAAATGGGTTGTTTCCTAGTCAATTTGATGCCGGAGAACACGAAAAAACCATCCATTTCGTCGTATCTCTACGGGAATTGGAATTTTCCAACGAAAAATAGATTTCCTGAAGAAATAGGACAAAATGGAGGGGTTTGTCGTTTTCTCCGGTATGAAATTGACAAGGAAGCTCAATTTCAAGACAATCTGAGAGTTGAAAAATTTTGAAAAAAAAAATATTGATACAGAAGACTCCCCCCTTGTAAAAAAATCAAAATTTTTGGTCTCAGATTTACCTGAAAATGGGTTGTTTCCTAGTCAATTTGAGGCCGGAGAACACGAAAAAACCATCCATTTCGTCTTATCTCTCCGGGAATTGGAATTTTCCAACGAAAAATAGATTTCCTGAAGAAATAGGACAAAATGGAGGGGTTTTTCGTTTTCTCCGGTATGAAATTGACAAGGAAGCTCAATTTCAGGACAACTTGAGAGTTGAAAAATTAAAAAAAAAAAAAATATTGATACAGAAGACTCCCCCCTTGTAAAAAAATCAAAATTTTTGGTCTCAGATTTTCCTGAAAATGGGTTGTTTCCTTGTCAATTTGAGGCCGGAGAACACGAAAAAACCATCCATTTCGTCGTATCTCTTCGGGAATTGGAATTTTCCGACGAAAAATAGATTTCCTGAAGAAATAGGACAAAATGGAGGGGTTTTTCGTTTTCTCCGGTATGAAATTGACAAGGAAGCTCAATTTCAGGACAATCTGAGAGTTGAAAAATTTTGAAAAAAAAAATATTTATACAGAAGACTCCCCCCTTGTTAAAAAATCAAAATTTTTGGTCTCAGATTTTCCTGAAAATGGGTTGTTTCCTAGTCAATTTGAGGCCGGAGAACACGAAAAAACCATCCATTTCGTGGTATCTCTTCGGGAATTGGAATTTTCCAACGAAAAATAGATTTCCTGAAGAAATAGGACAAAATGGAGGGGTTTTTCGTTTTCTCCGGTATGAAATTGACAAGGAAGCTCAATTTCAGGACAATCTGAGAGTTGAAAAATTTTGAAAAAAAAAATATTTATACAGAAGACTCCCCCCTTGTAAAAAAATCAAAATTTTTGTTCTCAGATTTTCCTGAAAATGGGTTGTTTCCTAGTCAATTTGAGGCCGGAGAACACGAAAAAACCATCCATTTCGTCGTATCTCTTCGGGAATTGGAATTTTCCAACGAAAAATAGATTTCCTGAAGAAATAGGACAAAATGGAGGGGTTTTTCGTTTTCTCCGGTATGAAATTGACAAGGAAGCTCAATTTCAGGACAATCTGAGAGTTGAAAAATTTTGAAAAAAAAAATATTGAAAATGGGTTGTTTCCAAGTCAATTTGATGCCGGAGAACACGAGAAAACCATCCATTTCGTCGTATCTCTTCGGGAATTTGAATTTTCCGACGTAAAATAGAGTTCCTGAAGAAATAGGACAAAATGGAGGGGTTTTTCGTTTTCTCCGGTATGAAATTGACAAGGAAGCTCAATTTCAGGACAATCTGAGAGTTGAAAAATTTTGAAAAAAAAAAATATTTATACAGAAGACTCCCCCCTTGTAAAAAAATCAAAATTTTTGGTCTCAGATTTTCCTGAAAATGGGTTGTTTCCTTGTCAATTTGAGGCCGGAGAACACGAAAAAACCATCCATTTCGTCGAATCTCTTCGGGAATTTGAATTTTCCGACGAAAAATAGATTTCCTGAAGAAATAGGACAAAAAGGAGGGGTTTTTCGTTTTCTCCGGTATGAAATTGACAAGGAAGCTCAATTTCAGGACAATCTGAGAGTTGAAAAATTTTGAAAAAAAAAATATTGAAAATGGGTTGTTTCCAAGTCAATTTGATGCCGGAGAACACGAAAAAACCATCCATTTCGTCGTATCTCTTCGGGAATTTGAATTTTCCGACGAAAAATAGATTTCCTGAAGAAATAGGACAAAATGGAGGGGTTTTTCGTTTTCTCCGGTATGAAATTGACAAGGAAGCTCAATTTCAGGACAATCTGAGAGTTGAAAAATTTTGAAAAAAAAAATATTTATACAGAAGACTCCCCCCTTGTAAAAAAATCAAAATTTGTGGTCTCAGATTTTCCTGAAAATGGGTTGTTTCCTAGTCAATTTGATGCCGGAGAACACGAAAAAACCATCCATTTCGTCGTATCTCTTCGGGAATTTGAATTTTCCGACGAAAGATAGATTTCCTGAAGAAATAGGACAAAATGGAGGGGTTTTTCGTTTTCTCCGGTATGAAATTGACAAGGCAGCTCAATTTCAGGACAATCTGAGAGTTGAAAAATTTTGAAAAAAAAAATATTTATACAGAAGACTCCCCCCTTGTAAAAAAATCAAAATTTTTGGTCTCAGATTTTCCTGAAAATGGGTTGTTTCCTAGTCAATTTGATGCCGGAGAACACGAAAAAACCATCCATTTCGTCGTATCTCTTCGGGAATTTGAATTTTCCGACGAAAAAGAGATTTCCTGAAGAAATAGGACAAAATGGAGGGGTTTTTCGTTTTCTCCGGTATGAAATAGACAAGGAAGCTCAATTTCAGGACAATCTGAGAGTTGAAAAATTTTGAAAAAAAAATATTTATACAGAAGACTCTTGTAAAAAAATCAAAATTTTTGGTCTCAGATTTTCCTGAAAATGGGTTGTTTCCTAGTCAATTTGATGCCGGAGAACACGAAAAAACCATCCATTTCGTCGTATCTCTTCGGGAATTGGAATTTTCCAACGAAAAATAGATTTCCTGAAGAAATAGGACAAAATGGAGGGGTTTTTCGTTTTCTCCGGTATGAAATTGACAAGGAAGCTCAATTTCAGGACAATCTGAGAGTTGAAAAATTTTGAAAAAAAAAATATTGATACAGAAGACTCCCCCCTTGTAAAAAAATCAAAATTTTTGGTCTCAGATTTTCCTGAAAATGGGTTGTTTCCTAGTCAATTTGATGCCGGAGAACACGAAAAAACCATCCATTTCGTCGTATCTCTTCGGGAATTGGAATTTTCCAACGAAAAATAGATTTCCTGAAGAAATAGGACAAAATGGAGGGGTTTTTCGTTTTCTCCGGTATGAAATTGACAAAGAAGCTCAATTTCAGGACAATCTGAGAGTTGAAAAATTTTGAAAAAAAAAATATTTATACAGAAGACTCCCCCCTTGTAAAAAAATCAAAATTTTTGTTCTCAGATTTTCCTGTAAATGCGTTGTTTCCTAGTCAATTTGAGGCCGGAGCACACGAAAAAAACCATCCATTTCGTCGTATCTCTACGGGAATTGGAATTTTCCAACGAAAAATAGATTTCCTGAAGAAATAGGACAAAATGGAGGGGTTTTTCGTTTTCTCCGGTATGAAATTGACAAGGAAGCTCAATTTCAGGACAATCTGAGAGTTGAAAAATTTTGAAAAAAAAAAATATTGAAAATGGGTTGTTTCAAAGTCAATTTGATGCCGGAGAACACGAAAAAACCATCCATTTCGTCGTATCTCTTCGGGAATTGGAATCTTCCAACGAAAAATAGATTTCCTGAAGAAATAGGACAAAATGGAGGGGTTTGTCGTTTTCTCCGGTATGAAATTGACAAGGAAGCTCAATTTCAGGACAATCTGAGAGTTGAAAAATTTTGAAAAAAAAAATATTGATACAGAAGACTCCCCCCTTGTAAAAAAATCAAAATTTTTGGTCTCAGATTTTCCTGAAAATGGGTTGTTTCCTTGTCAATTTGAGGCCGGAGAACACGAAAAAACCATCCATTTCGTCGTATCTCTTCGGGAATTGGAATTTTCCGACGAAAAATAGATTTCCTGAAGAAATAGGACAAAATGGAGGGGTGTTTCGTTTTCTCCGGTATGAAATTGACAAGGAAGCTCAATTTCAGGACAATCTGAGAGTTGAAAAATTTTGAAAAAAAAAATTTTTATACAGAAGACCCCCCTTGTAAAAAAATTAAAATTTTTGGTCTCAGATTTTCCTGAAAATGGGTTGTTTCCAAGTCAATTTGATGCCGGAGAACACGAAAAAACCATCCATTTCGTCGTATCTCTTCGGGAATTGGAATTTTCCAACGAAAAATAGATTTTCTGAAGAAATAGGACAAAATGGAGGGGTTTTTCGTTTTCTCCGGTATGAAATTGACAAGGAAGCTCAATTTCAGGACAATCTGAGAGTTGAAAAGTTTTGAAAAAAAAAAATATTGATACAGAAGACTCCCCCCTTTTAAAAAAATCAAAATTTTTGGTCTCAGATTTTCCTGAAAATGGGTTGTTTCCTAGTCAATTTGATGCCGGAGAACACGCAAAAACCATCCATTTCGTCGTATCTCTTCGGGAATTTGAATTTTCCGACGAAAAATAGATTTCCTGAAGAAATAGGACAAAAAGGAGGGGTTTTTCGTTTTCTCCGGTATGAAATTGACAAGGAAGCTCAATTTCAGGACAATCTGAGAGTTGAAAAATTTTGAAAAAAAAAATATTGAAAATGGGTTGTTTCCAAGTCAATTTGATGCCGGAGAACACGAAAAAACCATCCATTTCGTCGTATCTCTTCGGGAATTGGAATTTTCCAACGAAAAATAGATTTCCTGAAGAAATAGGACAAAATGGAGGGGTTTTTCGTTTTCTCCGGTATGAAATTGACAAGGAAGCTCAATTTCAGGACAATCTGAGAGTTGAAAAATTTTGAAAAAAAAAAATATTGAAAATGGGTTGTTTCCAAGTCAATTTGATGCCGGAGAACACGAAAAAACCATCCATTTCGTCGTATCTCTTCGGGAATTGGAATTTTCCAACGAAAAATAGATTTCCTGAAGAAATAGGAGAAAATGGAGGGGTTTTTCGTTTTCTCCGGTATGAAATTGACAAGGAAGCTCAATTTCAGGACAATCTGAGTTGAAAAATTTTGAAAAAAAAAATATTGATACAGAAGACTCCCCCCTTGTAAAAAAATCAAAATTTTTGGTCTCAGATTTTCCTGAAAATGGGTTGTTTCCTAGTCAATTTGATGCCGGAGAACACGAAAAAACCATCCATTTCGTCGTATCTCTTCGGGAATTTGAATTTTCCAACGAAAAATAGATTTCCTGAAGAAATAGGACAAAATGGAGGGGTTTTTCGTTTTCTCCGGTATGAAATTGACAAAGAAGCTCAATTTCAGGACAATCTGAGAGTTGAAAAATTTTGAAAAAAAAAATATTGATACAGAAGACTCCCCCCTTGTAAAAAAATCAAAATTTTTGGTCTCAAATATTCCTGAAAATGGGTTGTTTCCAAGTCAATTTGATGCCGGAGAACACGAAAAAACCATCCATTTCGTCGTATCTCTTCGGGAATTGGAATTTTCCAACGAAAAATAGATTTTCTGAAGAGATAGGACAAAATGGAGGGGTTTTTCGTTTTCTCCGGTATGAAATTGACAAGGAAGCTCAATTTCAGGACAATCTGAGAGTTGAAAAATTTTGAAAAAAAAAATAT
Source organism: Philopedon plagiatum (assembly GCA_963971165.1). Classification (NCBI taxonomy): domain Eukaryota; kingdom Metazoa; phylum Arthropoda; class Insecta; order Coleoptera; family Curculionidae; genus Philopedon; species Philopedon plagiatum. The sequence continues at coordinate 113,395 of OZ020190.1, read as the reverse complement.
TGATACAGAAGACTCCCCCCTTGTAAAAAAATCAAAATTTTTGGTCTCAGATTTTCCTGAAAATGGGTTGTTTCCTAGTCAATTTGATGCCGGAGAACACGAAAAAACCATCCATTTCGTCGTATCTCTTCGGGAATTGGAATTTTCCAACGAAAAATAGATTTCCTGAAGAAATAGGACAAAATGGAGGGGTTTTTCGTTTTCTCCGGTATGAAATTGACAAGGAAGCTCAATTTCAGGACAATCTGAGAGTTGAAAAATTTTGAAAAAAAAAATATTGATACAGGATACTCCCCCCTTGTAAAAAAATCAAAATTTTTGGTCTCAGATTTTCCTGAAAATGGGTTGTTTCCTAGTCAATTTGATGCCGGAGAACACGAAAAAACCATCCATTTCGTCGTATCTCTTCGGGAATTGGAATTTTCCAACGAAAAATAGATTTCCTGAAGAAATAGGACAAAATGGAGGGGTTTTTCGTTTTCTCCGGTATGAAATTGACAAGGAAGCTCAATTTCAGGACAATCTGAGAGTTGAAAAATTTTGAAAAAAAAAATATTGATACAGAAGACTCCCCCCTTTTAAAAAAATCAAAATTTTTGGTCTCAGATTTTCCTGAAAATGGGTTGTTTCCTAGTCAATTTGATGCCGGAGAACACGCAAAAACCATCCATTTCGTCGTATCTCTTCGGGAATTTGAATTTTCCGACGAAAAATAGATTTCCTGAAGAAATAGGACAAAAAGGAGGGGTTTTTCATTTTCTCCGGTATGAAATTGACAAGGAAGCTCAATTTCAGGACAATCTGAGAGTTGAAAAATTTTGAAAAAAAAAAATATTGAAAATGGGTTGTTTCCAAGTCAATTTGATGCCGGAGAACACGAAAAAACCATCCATTTCGTCGTATCTCTTCGGGAATTGGAATTTTCCAACGAAAAATAGATTTCCTGAAGAAATAGGACAAAATGGAGGGGTTTTTCGTTTTCTCCGGTATGAAATTGACAAGGAAGCTCAATTTCAGGACAATCTGAGAGTTGAAAAATTTTGAAAAAAAAAAATATTGAAAATGGGTTGTTTCCAAGTCAATTTGATGCCGGAGAACACGAAAAAACCATCCATTTCGTCGTATCTCTTCGGGAATTGGAATTTTCCAACGAAAAATAGATTTCCTGAAGAAATAGGACAAAATGGAGGGGTTTTTCGTTTTCTCCGGTATGAAATTGACAAGGAAGCTCAATTTCAGGACAATCTGAGTTGAAAAATTTTGAAAAAAAAAATATTGATACAGAAGACTCCCCCCTTGTAAAAAAATCAAAATTTTTGGTCTCAGATTTTCCTGAAAATGGGTTGTTTCCTAGTCAATTTGATGCCGGAGAACACGAAAAAACCATCCATTTCGTCGTATCTCTTCGGGAATTGGAATTTTCCAACGAAAAATAGATTTCCTGAAGAAATAGGACAAAATGGAGGGGTTTTTCGTTTTCTCCGGTATGATATTGACAAAGAAGCTCAATTTCAGGACAATCTGAGAGTTGAAAAATTTTGAAAAAAAAAATATTGATACAGAAGACTCCCCCCTTGTAAAAAAATCAAAATTTTTGGTCTCAGATTTTCCTGAAAATGGGTTGTTTCCTAGTCAATTTGATGCCGGAGAACACGAAAAAACCATCCATTTCGTCGTATCTCTTCGGGAATTGGAATTTTCCAACGAAAAATAGATTTCCTGAAGAAATAGGACAAAATGGAGGGGTTTTTCGTTTTCTCCGGTATTAAATTGACAAGGAAGCTCAATTTCAGGACAATCTGAGAGTTGAAAAATTTTGAAAAAAAAAATATTGAAAATGGGTTGTTTCCAAGTCAATTTGATGCCGGAGAACACGAAAAAACCATCCATTTCGTCGTATCTCTTCGGGAATTGGAATTTTCCAACGAAAAATAGATTTCCTGAAGAAATAGGACAAAATGGAGGGGTTTTTCGTTTTCTCCGGTATGAAATTGACAAGGAAGCTCAATTTCAGGACAATCTGAGTTGAAAAATTTTGAAAAAAAAAATATTGATACAGAAAAGACTTGTAAAAAAATCAAAATTTTTGGTCTCAGATTTTCCTGAAAATGGGTTGTTTCCAAGTCAATTTGATGCCGGAGAACACGAAAAAACCATCCATTTCGTCGTATCTCTACGGGAATTGGAATTTTCCAACGAAAAATAGATTTCCTGAAGAAATAGGACAAAATGGAGGGGTTTGTCGTTTTCTCCGGTATGAAATTGACAAGGAAGCTCAATTTCAGGACAGTCTGAGAGTTGAAAAATTTTGAAAAAAAAATATTGATACAGAAGACTCCCCCCCCCTTGTAAAAAAATCAAAATTTTTGGTCTCAGATTTTCCTGAAAATGGGTTGTTTCCTAGTCAATTTGATGCCGGAGAACACGAAAAAACCATCCATTTCGTCGTATCTCTTCGGGAATTTGAATTTTCCAACGAAAAATAGATTTCCTGAAGAAATAGGACAAAATGGAGGGGTTTTTCGTTTTCTCCGGTATGAAATTGACAAAGAAGCTCAATTTCAGGACAATCTGAGAGTTGAAAAATTTTGAAAAAAAAAATATTGATACAGAAGACTCCCCCCTTGTAAAAAAATCAAAATTTTTGGTCTCAAATATTCCTGAAAATGGGTTGTTTCCAAGTCAATTTGATGCCGGAGAACACGAAAAAACCATCCATTTCGTCGTATCTCTTCGGGAATTGGAATTTTCCAACGAAAAATAGATTTTCTGAAGAGATAGGACAAAATGGAGGGGTTTTTCGTTTTCTCCGGTATGAAATTGACAAGGAAGCTCAATTTCAGGACAATCTGAGAGTTGAAAAATTTTGAAAAAAAAAATATTGATACAGAAGACTCCCCCCTTGTAAAAAAATCAAAATTTTTGGTCTCAGATTTTCCTGAAAATGGGTTGTTTCCTAGTCAATTTGATGCCGGAGAACACGAAAAAACCATCCATTTCGTCGTATCTCTTCGGGAATTGGAATTTTCCAACGAAAAATAGATTTCCTGAAGAAATAGGACAAAATGGAGGGGTTTTTCGTTTTCTCCGGTATGAAATTGACAAGGAAGCTCAATTTCAGGACAATCTGAGAGTTGAAAAATTTTGAAAAAAAAAATATTGATACAGAATACTCCCCCCTTGTAAAAAAATCAAAATTTTTGGTCTCAGATTTTCCTGAAAATGGGTTGTTTCCTAGTCAATTTGATGCCGGAGAACACGAAAAAACCATCCATTTCGTCGTATCTCTTCGGGAATTGGAATTTTCCAACGAAAAATAGATTTCCTGAAGAAATAGGACAAAATGGAGGGGTTTTTCGTTTTCTCCGGTATGAAATTGACAAGGAAGCTCAATTTCAGGACAATCTGAGAGTTGAAAAATTTTGAAAAAAAAAATATTGATACAGAAGACTCCCCCCTTTTAAAAAAATCAAAATTTTTGGTCTCAGATTTTCCTGAAAATGGGTTGTTTCCTAGTCAATTTGATGCCGGAGAACACGCAAAAACCATCCATTTCGTCGTATCTCTTCGGAAATTTGAATTTTCCGACGAAAAATAGATTTCCTGAAGAAATAGGACAAAAAGGAGGGGTTTTTCGTTTTCTCCGGTATGAAATTGACAAGGAAGCTCAATTTCAGGACAATCTGAGAGTTGAAAAATTTTGAAAAAAAAAAATATTGAAAATGGGTTGTTTCCAAGTCAATTTGATGCCGGAGAACACGAAAAAACCATCCATTTCGTCGTATCTCTTCGGGAATTGGAATTTTCCAACGAAAAATAGATTTCCTGAAGAAATAGGACAAAATGGAGGGGTTTTTCGTTTTCTCCGGTATGAAATTGACAAGGAAGCTCAATTTCAGGACAATCTGAGAGTTGAAAAATTTTGAAAAAAAAAAATATTGAAAATGGGTTGTTTCCAAGTCAATTTGATGCCGGAGAACACGAAAAAACCATCCATTTCGTCGTATCTCTTCGGGAATTGGAATTTTCCAACGAAAAATAGATTTCCTGAAGAAATAGGACAAAATGGAGGGGTTTTTCGTTTTCTCCGGTATGAAATTGACAAGGAAGCTCAATTTCAGGACAATCTGAGTTGAAAAATTTTGAAAAAAAAAATATTGATACAGAAGACTCCCCCCTTGTAAAAAAATCAAAATTTTTGGTCTCAGATTTTCCTGAAAATGGGTTGTTTCCTAGTCAATTTGATGCCGGAGAACACGAAAAAACCATCCATTTCGTCGTATCTCTTCGGGAATTGGAATTTTCCAACGAAAAATAGATTTCCTGAAGAAATAGGACAAAATGGAGGGGTTTTTCGTTTTCTCCGGTATGATATTGACAAAGAAGCTCAATTTCAGGACAATCTGAGAGTTGAAAAATTTTGAAAAAAAAAATATTGATACAGAAGACTCCCCCCTTGTAAAAAAATCAAAATTTTTGGTCTCAAATATTCCTGAAAATGGGTTGTTTCCAAGTCAATTTGATGCCGGAGAACACGAAAAAACCATCCATTTCGTCGTATCTCTTCGGGAATTGGAATTTTCCAACGAAAAATAGATTTTCTGAAGAAATAGGACAAAATGGAGGGGTTTTTCGTTTTCTCCGGTATGAAATTGACAAGGAAGCTCAATTTCAGGACAATCTGAGAGTTGAAAAATTTTGAAAAAAAAAATATTGATACAGAAGACTCCCCCCTTGTAAAAAAATCAAAATTTTTGGTCTCAGATTTTCCTGAAAATGGGTTGTTTCCTAGTCAATTTGATGCCGGAGAACACGAAAAAACCATCCATTTCGTCGTATCTCTTCGGGAATTGGAATTTTCCAACGAAAAATAGATTTCCTGAAGAAATAGGACAAAATGGAGGGGTTTTTCGTTTTCTCCGGTATGAAATTGACAAGGAAGCTCAATTTCAGGACAATCTGAGAGTTGAAAAATTTTGAAAAAAAAAAATATTGAAAATGGGTTGTTTCCAAGTCAATTTGATGCCGGAGAACACGAAAAAACCATCCATTTCGTCGTATCTCTTCGGGAATTGGAATTTTCCAACGAAAAATAGATTTCCTGAAGAAATAGGACAAAATGGAGGGGTTTTTCGTTTTCTCCGGTATGAAATTGACAAGGAAGCTCAATTTCAGGACAATCTGAGAGTTGAAAAATTTTGAAAAAAAAATATTGATACAGAAAAGACTTGTAAAAAAATCAAAATTTTTGGTCTCAGATTTTCCTGAAAATGGGTTGTTTCCAAGTCAATTTGATGCCGGAGAACACGAAAAAACCATCCATTTCGTCGTATCTCTACGGGAATTGGAATTTTCCAACGAAAAATAGATTTCCTGAAGAAATAGGACAAAATGGAGGGGTTTGTCGTTTTCTCCGGTATGAAATTGACAAGGAAGCTCAATTTCAGGACAGTCTGAGAGTTGAAAAATTTTGAAAAAAAAAATATTGATACAGAAGACTCCCCCCTTGTAAAAAAATCAAAATTTTTGGTCTCAGATTTTCCTGAAAATGGGTTGTTTCCTTGTCAATTTGAGGCCGGAGAACACGAAAAATCCATCCATTTCGTCGTATCTCTTCGGGAATTGGAATTTTCCAACGAAAAATAGATTTCCTGAAGAAATAGGACAAAATGGAGGGGTTTTTCGTTTTCTCCGGTATGAAATTGACAAGGAAGCTCAATTTCAGGACAATCTGAGAGTTGAAAAATTTTGAAAAAAAAAATATTTATACAGAAGACTCCCCCCTTGTAAAAAAATCAAAATTTTTGGTCTCAGATTTTCCTGAAAATGGGTTGTTTCCTAGTCAATTTGATGCCGGAGAACACGAAAAAACCATCCATTTCGTCGTATCTCTTCGGGAATTGGAATTTTCCAACGAAAAATAGATTTCCTGAAGAAATAGGACAAAATGGAGGGGTTTTTCGTTTTCTCCGGTATGAAATTGACAAAGAAGCTCAATTTCAGGACAATCTGAGAGTTGAAAAATTTTGAAAAAAAAATATTGATACAGAAAAGACTTGTAAAAAAATCAAAATTTTTGGTCTCAGATTTTCCTGAAAATGGGTTGTTTCCAAGTCAATTTGATGCCGGAGAACACGAAAAAACCATCCATTTCGTCGTATCTCTACGGGAATTGGAATTTTCCAACGAAAAATAGATTTCCTGAAGAAATAGGACAAAATGGAGGGGTTTGTCGTTTTCTCCGGTATGAAATTGACAAGGAAGCTCAATTTCAGGACAGTCTGAGAGTTGAAAAATTTTGAAAAAAAAAATATTGATACAGAAGACTCCCCCCTTGTAAAAAAATCAAAATTTTTGGTCTCAGATTTTCCTGAAAATGGGTTGTTTCCTTGTCAATTTGAGGCCGGAGAACACGAAAAATCCATCCATTTCGTCGTATCTCTTCGGGAATTGGAATTTTCCAACGAAAAATAGATTTCCTGAAGAAATAGGACAAAATGGAGGGGTTTTTCGTTTTCTCCGGTATGAAATTGACAAGGAAGCTCAATTTCAGGACAATCTGAGAGTTGAAAAATTTTGAAAAAAAAAATATTTATACAGAAGACTCCCCCCTTGTAAAAAAATCAAAATTTTTGGTCTCAGATTTTCCTGAAAATGGGTTGTTTCCTAGTCAATTTGATGCCGGAGAACACGAAAAAACCATCCATTTCGTCGTATCTCTTCGGGAATTGGAATTTTCCAACGAAAAATAGATTTCCTGAAGAAATAGGACAAAATGGAGGGGTTTTTCGTTTTCTCCGGTATGAAATTGACAAAGAAGCTCAATTTCAGGACAATCTGAGAGTTGAAAAATTTTGAAAAAAAAAATATTGATACAGAAGACTCCCCCCTTGTTAAAAAATCAAAATTTTTGGTCTCAGATTTTCCTGAAAATGGGTTGTTTCCTAGTCAATTTGATGCCGGAGAACACGAAAAAACCATCCATTTCGTCGTATCTCTTCGGGAATTGGAATTTTCCGACTAAAAATAGATTTCCTGAAGAAATAGGACACGAAAAAACCATCCATTTCGTCGTATCTCTTCGGGAATTGGAATTTTCCAACGAAAAATAGATTTCCTGAAGAAATAGGACAAAATGGAGGGGTTTTTCGTTTTCTCCGGTATGAAATTGACAAAGAAGCTCAATTTCAGGACAATCTGAGAGTTGAAAAATTTTGAAAAAAAAAATATTTATACAGAAGACTCCCCCTTGTAAAAAAATCAAAATTTTTGGTCTCAGATTTTCCTGAAAATGGGTTGTTTCCTAGTCAATTTGATGCCGGAGAACACGAAAAAACCATCCATTTCGTCGTATCTCTTCGGGAATTTGAATTTTCCAACGAAAAATAGATTTCCTGAAGAAATAGGACAAAATGGAGGGGTTTTTCGTTTTCTCCGGTATGAAATTGACAAGGAAGCTCAATTTCAGGACAATCTGACAGTTGAAAAATTTTGAAAAAAAAAATATTGAAAATGGGTTGTTTCCAAGTCAATTTGATGCCGGAGAACACGAAAAAACCATCCATTTCGTCGTATCTCTTCGGGAATTGGAATTTTCCAACGAAAAATAGATTTCCTGAAGAAATAGGACAAAATGGAGGGGTTTTTCGTTTTCTCCGGTATGAAATTGACAAAGAAGCTCAATTTCAGGACAATCTGAGAGTTGAAAAATTTTGAAAAAAAAAATATTGATACAGAAGACTCCCCCCTTGTAAAAAAATCAAAATTTTTGGTCTCAGATTTTCCTGAAAATGGGTTGTTTCCAAGTCAATTTGATGCCGGAGAACACGAAAAAACCATCCATTTCGTCGTATCTCTTCGGGAATTGGAATTTTCCAACGAAAAATAGATTTCCTGAAGAAATAGGACAAAATGGAGGGGTTTTTCGTTTTCTCCGGTATGAAATTGACAAAGAAGCTCAATTTCAGGACAATCTGAGAGTTGAAAAATTTTGAAAAAAAAAATATTGATACAGAAGACTCCCCCCTTGTTAAAAAATCAAAATTTTTGGTCTCAGATTTTCCTGAAAATGGGTTGTTTCCTAGTCAATTTGATGCCGGAGAACACGAAAAAACCATCCATTTCGTCGTATCTCTTCGGGAATTTGAATTTTCCGACGAAAAATAGATTTCCTGAAGAAATAGGACAAAAAGGAGGGGTTTTTCGTTTTCTCCGGTATGAAATTGACAAGGAAGCTCAATTTCAGGACAATCTGAGAGTTGAAAAATTTTGAAAAAAAAAATATTGATACAGAAGACTCCCCCCTTGTAAAAAAATCAAAATTTTTGGTCTCAGATTTTCCTGAAAAAGGGTTGTTTCCAAGTCAATTTGATGCCGGCGAACACGAAAAAACCATCCATTTCGTCGTATCTCTACGGGAATTGGAATTTTCCAACGAAAAATAGATTTCCTGAAGAAATAGGACAAAATGGAGGGGTTTATCGTTTTCTCCGGTATGAAATTGACAAGGCAGCTCAATTTCAGGACAATCTGAGAGTTGAAAAATTTTGAAAAAAAAAAATTGATACAGAAGACTCGCCCCTTGTAAAAAAATCAAAATTTTTGGTCTCAGATTTACCTCAAAATGGGTTGTTTCCTAGTCAATTTGAGGCCGGAGAACACGAAAAAACCATCCATTTCGTCTTATCTCTCCGGGAATTGGAATTTTCCAACGAAAAATAGATTTCCTGAAGAAATAGGACAAAATGGAGGGGTTTTTCGTTTTCTCCGGTATGAAATTGACAAAGAAGCTCAATTTCAGGACAATCTGAGAGTTGAAAAATTTTGAAAAAAAAAATATTGATACAGAAGACTCCCCCCTTGTAAAAAAATCAAAATTTTTGGTCTCAGATTTTCCTGAAAATGGGTTGTTTCCTAGTCAATTTGATGCCGGAGAACACGAAAAAACCATCCATTTCGTCGTATCTCTTCGGGAATTGGAATTTTCCAACGAAAAATAGATTTCCTGAAGAAATAGGACAAAATGGAGGGGTTTTTCGTTTTCTCCGGTATGAAATTGACAAAGAAGCTCAATTTCAGGACAATCTGAGAGTTGAAAAATTTTGAAAAAAAAAATATTGATACAGAAGACTCCCCCCTTGTAAAAAAATCAAAATTTTTGGTCTCAGATTTTCCTGAAAATGGGTTGTTTCCTAGTCAATTTGATGCCGGAGAACACGAAAAAACCATCCATTTCGTCGTATCTCTTCGGGAATTTGAATTTTCCGACGAAAAATAGATTACCTGAAGAAATAGGACAAAAAGGAGGGGTTTTTCGTTTTCTCCGGTATGAAATTGACAAGGAAGCTCAATTTCAGGACAATCTGAGAGTTGAAAAATTTTGAAAAAAAAAATATTGATACAGAAGACTCCCCCCTTGTAAAAAAATCAAAATTTTTGGTCTCAGATTTTCCTGAAAAAGGGTTGTTTCCAAGTCAATTTGATGCCGGCGAACACGAAAAAACCATCCATTTCGTCGTATCTCTACGGGAATTGGAATTTTCCAACGAAAAATAGATTTCCTGAAGAAATAGGACAAAATGGAGGGGTTTATCGTTTTCTCCGGTATGAAATTGACAAGGCAGCTCAATTTCAGGACAATCTGAGAGTTGAAAAATTTTGAAAAAAAAAAATTGATACAGAAGACTCGCCCCTTGTAAAAAAATCAAAATTTTTGGTCTCAGATTTACCTGAAAATGGGTTGTTTCCTAGTCAATTTGAGGCCGGAGAACACGAAAAAACCATCCATTTCGTCTTATCTCTCCGGGAATTGGAATTTTCCAACGAAAAATAGATTTCCTGAAGAAATAGGACAAAATGGAGGGGTTTTTCGTTTTCTCCGGTATGAAATTGACAAGGAAGCTCAATTTCAGGACAATCTGAGAGTTGAAAAATTTTGAAAAAAAAAATATTGATACAGAAGACTCCCCCCTTGTAAAAAAATCAAAATTTTTGGTCTCAGATTTTCCTGAAAATGGGTTGTTTCCAAGTCAATTTGATGCCGGCGAACACGAAAAAACCATCGATTTCGTCGTATCTCTTCGGGAATTGGAATTTTCCAACGAAAAATAGATTTCCTGAAGAAATAGGACAAAATGGAGGGGTTTTTCGTTTTCTCCGGTATGAAATTGACAAGGAAGCTCAATTTCAGGACAATCTGAGAGTTGAAAAATTTTGAAAAAAAAAATATTGAAAATGGGTTGTTTCCAAGTCAATTTGATGCCGGAGAACACGAGAAAACCATCCATTTCGTCGTATCTCTTCGGGAATTTGAATTTTCCGACGAAAAATAGAGTTCCTGAAGAAATAGGACAAAATGGAGGGGTTTTTCGTTTTCTCCGGTATGAAATTGACAAGGAAGCTCAATTTCAGGACAATCTGAGAGTTGAAAAATTTTGAAAAAAAAAAATATTTATACAGAAGACTCCCCCCTTGTAAAAAAATCAAAATTTTTGGTCTCAGATTTTCCTGAAAATGGGTTGTTTCCTGGTCAATTTGAGGCCGGAGAACACGAAAAAACCATCCATTTCGTCGAATCTCTTCGGGAATTTGAATTTTCCGACGAAAAATAGATTTCCTGAAGAAATAGGACAAAAAGGAGGGGTTTTTCGTTTTCTCCGGTATGAAATTGACAAGGAAGCTCAATTTCAGGACAATCTGAGAGTTGAAAAATTTTGAAAAAAAAAATATTGAAAATGGGTTGTTTCCAAGTCAATTTGATGCCGGAGAACACGAAAAAACCACCCATTTCGTCGTATCTCTTCGGGAATTTGAATTTTCCGACGAAAAATAGATTTCCTGAAGAAATAGGACAAAATGGAGGGGTTTTTCGTTTTCTCCGGTATGAAATTGATAAGGAAGCTCAATTTCAGGACAATCTGAGAGTTGAAAAATTTTGAAAAAAAAAATATTTATACAGAAGACTCCCCCCTTGTAAAAAAATCAAAATTTTTGGTCTCAAATATTCCTGAAAATGGGTTGTTTCCAAGTCAATGTGATGCCGGAGAACACGAAAAAACCATCCATTTCGTCGTATCTCTACGGGAATTGGAATTTTCCAACGAAAAATAGATTTCCTGAAGAAATAGGACAAAATGGAGGGGTTTTTCGTTTTCTCCGGTATGAAATTGACAAGGCAGCTCAATTTCAGGACAATCTGAGAGTTGAAAAATTTTGAAAAAAAATAATTGATACAGAAGACTCCCCCCTTGTAAAAAAATCAAAATTTTTGGTCTCAGATTTTCCTGAAAATGGGTTGTTTCCTAGTCAATTTGATGCCGGAGAACACGAAAAAACCATCCATTTCGTCGTATCTCTTCGGGAATTTGAATTTTCCGACGAAAAGAGATTTCCTGAAGAAATAGGACAAAATGGAGGGGTTTTTCGTTTTCTCCGGTATGAAATTGACAAGGAAGCTCAATTTCAAGACAATCTGAGAGTTGAAAAATTTTGAAAAAAAAAATATTGATACAGAAGACTCCCCCCTTGTAAAAAAATCAAAATTTTTGGTCTCAGATTTACCTGAAAATGGGTTGTTTCCTAGTCAATTTGAGGCCGGAGAACACGAAAAAACCATCCATTTCGTCTTATCTCTCCGGGAATTGGAATTTTCCAACGAAAAATAGATTTCCTGAAGAAATAGGACAAAATGGAGGGGTTTTTCGTTTTCTCCGGTATGAAATTGACAAGGAAGCTCAATTTCAGGACAACTTGAGAGTTGAAAAATTAAAAAAAAAAAAAATATTGATACAGAAGACTCCCCCCTTGTAAAAAAATCAAAATTTTTGGTCTCAGATTTTCCTGAAAATGGGTTGTTTCCTTGTCAATTTGAGGCCGGAGAACACGAAAAAACCATCCATTTCGTCGTATCTCTTCGGGAATTGGAATTTTCCGACGAAAAATAGATTTCCTGAAGAAATAGGACAAAATGGAGGGGTTTTTCGTTTTCTCCGGTATGAAATTGACAAGGAAGCTCAATTTCAGGACAATCTGAGAGTTGAAAAATTTTGAAAAAAAAAATATTTATACAGAAGACTCCCCCCTTGTTAAAAAATCAAAATTTTTGGTCTCAGATTTTCCTGAAAATGGGTTGTTTCCTAGTCAATTTGAGGCCGGAGAACACGAAAAAACCATCCATTTCGTGGTATCTCTTCGGGAATTGGAATTTTCCAACGAAAAATAGATTTCCTGAAGAAATAGGACAAAATGGAGGGGTTTTTCGTTTTCTCCGGTATGAAATTGACAAGGAAGCTCAATTTCAGGACAATCTGAGAGTTGAAAAATTTTGAAAAAAAAAATATTTATACAGAAGACTCCCCCCTTGTAAAAAAATCAAAATTTTTGTTCTCAGATTTTCCTGAAAATGGGTTGTTTCCTAGTCAATTTGAGGCCGGAGAACACGAAAAAACCATCCATTTCGTCGTATCTCTTCGGGAATTGGAATTTTCCAACGAAAAATAGATTTCCTGAAGAAATAGGACAAAATGGAGGGGTTTTTCGTTTTCTCCGGTATGAAATTGACAAGGAAGCTCAATTTCAGGACAATCTGAGAGTTGAAAAATTTTGAAAAAAAAAATATTGATACAGAAGACTCCCCCCTTGTAAAAAAATCAAAATTTTTGTTCTCAGATTTTCCTGAAAATGGGTTGTTTCCTAGTCAATTTGAGGCCGGAGAACACGAAAAAACCATCCATTTCGTCGTATCTCTTCGGGAATTGGAATTTTCCAACGAAAAATAGATTTCCTGAAGAAATAGGACAAAATGGAGGGGTTTTTCGTTTTCTCCGGTATGAAATTGACAAGGAAGCTCAATTTCAGGACAATTTGAGAGTTGAAAAATTTTGAAAAAAAAAATATTGAAAATGGGTTGTTTCCAAGTCAATTTGATGCCGGAGAACACGAGAAAACCATCCATTTCGTCGTATCTCTTCGGGAATTTGAATTTTCCGACGAAAAATAGAGTTCCTGAAGAAATAGGACAAAATGGAGGGGTTTTTCGTTTTCTCCGGTATGAAATTGACAAGGAAGCTCAATTTCAGGACAATCTGAGAGTTGAAAAATTTTGAAAAAAAAAAATATTTATACAGAAGACTCCCCCCTTGTAAAAAAATCAAAATTTTTGGTCTCAGATTTTCCTGAAAATGGGTTGTTTCCTTGTCAATTTGAGGCCGGAGAACACGAAAAAACCATCCATTTCGTCGAATCTCTTCGGGAATTTGAATTTTCCGACGAAAAATAGATTTCCTGAAGAAATAGGACAAAAAGGAGGGGTTTTTCGTTTTCTCCGGTATGAAATTGACAAGGAAGCTCAATTTCAGGACAATCTGAGAGTTGAAAAATTTTGAAAAAAAAAATATTGAAAATGGGTTGTTTCCAAGTCAATTTGATGCCGGAGAACACGAAAAAACCATCCATTTCGTCGTATCTCTTCGGGAATTTGAATTTTCCGACGAAAAATAGATTTCCTGAAGAAATAGGACAAAATGGAGGGGTTTTTCGTTTTCTCCGGTATGAAATTGACAAGGAAGCTCAATTTCAGGACAATCTGAGAGTTGAAAAATTTTGAAAAAAAAAATATTTATACAGAAGACTCCCCCCTTGTAAAAAAATCAAAATTTGTGGTCTCAGATTTTCCTGAAAATGGGTTGTTTCCTAGTCAATTTGATGCCGGAGAACACGAAAAAACCATCCATTTCGTCGTATCTCTTCGGGAATTTGAATTTTCCGACGAAAGATAGATTTCCTGAAGAAATAGGACAAAATGGAGGGGTTTTTCGTTTTCTCCGGTATGAAATTGACAAGGCAGCTCAATTTCAGGACAATCTGAGAGTTGAAAAATTTTGAAAAAAAAAATATTTATACAGAAGACTCCCCCCTTGTAAAAAAATCAAAATTTTTGGTCTCAGATTTTCCTGAAAATGGGTTGTTTCCTAGTCAATTTGATGCCGGAGAACACGAAAAAACCATCCATTTCGTCGTATCTCTTCGGGAATTTGAATTTTCCGACGAAAAAGAGATTTCCTGAAGAAATAGGACAAAATGGAGGGGTTTTTCGTTTTCTCCGGTATGAAATAGACAAGGAAGCTCAATTTCAGGACAATCTGAGAGTTGAAAAATTTTGAAAAAAAAAATATTGATACAGAAGACTCCCCCCTTGTAAAAAAATTAAAATTTTTGGTCTCAGATTTTCCTGTAAATGCGTTGTTTCCTAGTCAATTTGATGCCGGAGAACACGAAAAAACCATCCATTTCGTCGTATCTCTACGGGAATTGGAATTTTCCAACGAAAAATAGATTTCCTGAAGAAATAGGACAAAATGGAGGGGTTTTTCGTTTTCTCCGGTATGAAATAGACAAGGAAGCTCAATTTCAGGACAATCTGAGAGTTGAAAAATTTTGAAAAAAAAAATATTTATACAGAAGACTCCCCCCTTGTAAAAAAATCAAAATTTTTGGTCTCAGATTTTCCTGAAAATGGGTTGTTTCCTAGTCAATTTGATGCCGGAGAACACGAAAAAACCATCCATTTCGTCGTATCTCTTCGGGAATTGGAATTTTCCAACGAAAAATAGATTTCCTGAAGAAATAGGACAAAATGGAGGGGTTTTTCGTTTTCTCCGGTATGAAATTGACAAGGAAGCTCAATTTCAGGACAATCTGAGAGTTGAAAAATTTTGAAAAAAAAAATATTGATACAGAAGACTTCCCCCCTTGTAAAAAAATCAAAATTTTTGGTCTCAGATTTTCCTGAAAATGGGTTGTTTCCTAGTCAATTTGATGCCGGAGAACACGAAAAAACCATCCATTTCGTCGTATCTCTTCGGGAATTGGAATTTTCCAACGAAAAATAGATTTCCTGAAGAAATAGGACAAAATGGAGGGGTTTTTCGTTTTCTCCGGTATGAAATTGACAAAGAAGCTCAATTTCAGGACAATCTGAGAGTTGAAAAATTTTGAAAAAAAAAATATTTATACAGAAGACTCCCCCCTTGTAAAAAAATCAAAATTTTTGGTCTCAGATTTTCCTGAAAATGGGTGGTTTCCTAGTCAATTTGATGCCGGAGAACACGAAAAAACCATCCATTTCGTCGTATCTCTTCGGGAATTTGAATTTTCCGACGAAAAAGAGATTTCCTGAAGAAATAGGACAAAATGGAGGGGTTTTTCGTTTTCTCCGGTATGAAATCGACAAGGCAGCTCAATTTCAGGACAATCTGAGAGTTGAAAAATTTTGAAAAAAAAAATATTTATACAGAAGACTCCCCCCTTGTAAAAAAATCAAAATTTTTGTTCTCAGATTTTCCTGTAAATGCGTTGTTTCCTAGTCAATTTGAGGCCGGAGCACACGAAAAAAACCATCCATTTCGTCGTATCTCTACGGGAATTGGAATTTTCCAACGAAAAATAGATTTCCTGAAGAAATAGGACAAAATGGAGGGGTGTTTCGTTTTCTCCGGTATGAAATTGACAAGGAAGCTCAATTTCAGGACAATCTGAGAGTTGAAAAATTTTGAAAAAAAAAAATATTGAAAATGGGTTGTTTCCAAGTCAATTTGATGCCGGAGAACACGAAAAAACCATCCATTTCGTCGTATCTCTTCGGGAATTGGAATTTTCCAACGAAAAATAGATTTCCTGAAGAAATAGGACAAAATGGAGGGGTTTTTCGTTTTCTCCGGTATGAAATTGACAAGGAAGCTCAATTTCAGGACAATCTGAGTTGAAAAATTTTGAAAAAAAAAATATTGATACAGAAGACTCCCCCCTTGTAAAAAAATCAAAATTTTTGGTCTCAGATTTTCCTGAAAATGGGTTGTTTCCTAGTCAATTTGGTGCCGGAGAACACGAAAAAACCATCCATTTCGTCGTATCTCTTCGGGAATTTGAATTTTCCAACGAAAAATAGATTTCCTGAAGAAATAGGACAAAATGGAGGGGTTTTTCGTTTTCTCCGGTATGAAATTGACAAAGAAGCTCAATTTCAGGACAATCTGAGAGTTGAAAAATTTTGAAAAAAAAAATATTGATACAGAAGACTTTGTAAAAAAATCAAAATTTTTGGTCTCAAATATTCCTGAAAATGGGTTGTTTCCAAGTCAATTTGATGCCGGAGAACACGAAAAAACCATCCATTTCGTCGTATCTCTTCGGGAATTGGAATTTTCCAACGAAAAATAGATTTTCTGAAGAGATAGGACAAAATGGAGGGGTTTTTCGTTTTCTCCGGTATGAAATTGACAAGGAAGCTCAATTTCAGGACAATCTGAGAGTTGAAAAATTTTGAAAAAAAAAATATTTATACAGAAGACTCCCCCCTTGTAAAAAAATCAAAATTTTTGGTCTCAGATTTTCCTGAAAATGGGTTGTTTCCTAGTCAATTTGATGCCGGAGAACACGAAAAAACCATCCATTTCGTCGTATCTCTTCGGGAATTTGAATTTTCCGACGAAAAAGAGATTTCCTGAAGAAATAGGACAAAATGGAGGGGTTTTTCGTTTTCTCCGGTATGAAATAGACAAGGAAGCTCAATTTCAGGACAATCTGAGAGTTGAAAAATTTTGAAAAAAAAATATTTATACAGAAGACTCTTGTAAAAAAATCAAAATTTTTGGTCTCAGATTTTCCTGAAAATGGGTTGTTTCCTAGTCAATTTGATGCCGGAGAACACGAAAAAACCATCCATTTCGTCGTATCTCTTCGGGAATTGGAATTTTCCAACGAAAAATAGATTTCCTGAAGAAATAGGACAAAATGGAGGGGTTTTTCGTTTTCTCCGGTATGAAATTGACAAGGAAGCTCAATTTCAGGACAATCTGAGAGTTGAAAAATTTTGAAAAAAAAAATATTGATACAGAAGACTCCCCCCTTGTAAAAAAATCAAAATTTTTGGTCTCAGATTTTCCTGAAAATGGGTTGTTTCCTAGTCAATTTGATGCCGGAGAACACGAAAAAACCATCCATTTCGTCGTATCTCTTCGGGAATTGGAATTTTCCAACGAAAAATAGATTTCCTGAAGAAATAGGACAAAATGGAGGGGTTTTTCGTTTTCTCCGGTATGAAATTGACAAAGAAGCTCAATTTCAGGACAATCTGAGAGTTGAAAAATTTTGAAAAAAAAAAAATTTATACAGAAGACTCCCCCCTTGTAAAAAAATCAAAATTTTTGTTCTCAGATTTTCCTGTAAATGCGTTGTTTCCTAGTCAATTTGAGGCCGGAGCACACGAAAAAAACCATCCATTTCGTCGTATCTCTACGGGAATTGGAATTTTCCAACGAAAAATAGATTTCCTGAAGAAATAGGACAAAATGGAGGGGTTTTTCGTTTTCTCCGGTATGAAATTGACAAGGAAGCTCAATTTCAGGACAATCTGAGAGTTGAAAAATTTTGAAAAAAAAAAATATTGAAAATGGGTTGTTTCAAAGTCAATTTGATGCCGGAGAACACGAAAAAACCATCCATTTCGTCGTATCTCTTCGGGAATTGGAATCTTCCAACGAAAAATAGATTTCCTGAAGAAATAGGACAAAATGGAGGGGTTTTTCGTTTTCTCCGGTATGAAATTGACAAGGAAGCTCAATTTCAGGACAATCTGAGAGTTGAAAAATTTTGAAAAAAAAAATATTGATACAGAAGACTCCCCCCTTGTAAAAAAATCAAAATTTTTGGTCTCAGATTTTCCTGAAAATGGGTTGTTTCCTTGTCAATTTGAGGCCGGAGAACACGAAAAAACCATCCATTTCGTCGTATCTCTTCGGGAATTTGAATTTTCCGACGAAAGATAGATTTCCTGAAGAAATAGGACAAAATGGAGGGGTTTTTCGTTTTCTCCGGTATGAAATTGACAAGGCAGCTCAATTTCAGGACAATCTGAGAGTTGAAAAATTTTGAAAAAAAAAATATTTATACAGAAGACTCCCCCCTTGTAAAAAAATCAAAATTTTTGGTCTCAGATTTTCCTGAAAATGGGTTGTTTCCTAGTCAATTTGATGCCGGAGAACACGAAAAAACCATCCATTTCGTCGTATCTCTTCGGGAATTTGAATTTTCCGACGAAAAAGAGATTTCCTGAAGAAATAGGACAAAATGGAGGGGTTTTTCGTTTTCTCCGGTATGAAATAGACAAGGAAGCTCAATTTCAGGACAATCTGAGAGTTGAAAAATTTTGAAAAAAAAAATATTGATACAGAAGACTCCCCCCTTGTAAAAAAATTAAAATTTTTGGTCTCAGATTTTCCTGTAAATGCGTTGTTTCCTAGTCAATTTGATGCCGGAGAACACGAAAAAACCATCCATTTCGTCGTATCTCTACGGGAATTGGAATTTTCCAACGAAAAATAGATTTCCTGAAGAAATAGGACAAAATGGAGGGGTTTTTCGTTTTCTCCGGTATGAAATAGACAAGGAAGCTCAATTTCAGGACAATCTGAGAGTTGAAAAATTTTGAAAAAAAAAATATTTATACAGAAGACTCCCCCCTTGTAAAAAAATCAAAATTTTTGGTCTCAGATTTTCCTGAAAATGGGTTGTTTCCTAGTCAATTTGATGCCGGAGAACACGAAAAAACCATCCATTTCGTCGTATCTCTTCGGGAATTGGAATTTTCCAACGAAAAATAGATTTCCTGAAGAAATAGGACAAAATGGAGGGGTTTTTCGTTTTCTCCGGTATGAAATTGACAAGGAAGCTCAATTTCAGGACAATCTGAGAGTTGAAAAATTTTGAAAAAAAAAATATTGATACAGAAGACTTCCCCCCTTGTAAAAAAATCAAAATTTTTGGTCTCAGATTTTCCTGAAAATGGGTTGTTTCCTAGTCAATTTGATGCCGGAGAACACGAAAAAACCATCCATTTCGTCGTATCTCTTCGGGAATTGGAATTTTCCAACGAAAAATAGATTTCCTGAAGAAATAGGACAAAATGGAGGGGTTTTTCGTTTTCTCCGGTATGAAATTGACAAAGAAGCTCAATTTCAGGACAATCTGAGAGTTGAAAAATTTTGAAAAAAAAAATATTTATACAGAAGACTCCCCCCTTGTAAAAAAATCAAAATTTTTGGTCTCAGATTTTCCTGAAAATGGGTGGTTTCCTAGTCAATTTGATGCCGGAGAACACGAAAAAACCATCCATTTCGTCGTATCTCTTCGGGAATTTGAATTTTCCGACGAAAAAGAGATTTCCTGAAGAAATAGGACAAAATGGAGGGGTTTTTCGTTTTCTCCGGTATGAAATCGACAAGGCAGCTCAATTTCAGGACAATCTGAGAGTTGAAAAATTTTGAAAAAAAAAATATTTATACAGAAGACTCCCCCCTTGTAAAAAAATCAAAATTTTTGTTCTCAGATTTTCCTGTAAATGCGTTGTTTCCTAGTCAATTTGAGGCCGGAGCACACGAAAAAAACCATCCATTTCGTCGTATCTCTACGGGAATTGGAATTTTCCAACGAAAAATAGATTTCCTGAAGAAATAGGACAAAATGGAGGGGTGTTTCGTTTTCTCCGGTATGAAATTGACAAGGAAGCTCAATTTCAGGACAATCTGAGAGTTGAAAAATTTTGAAAAAAAAAAATATTGAAAATGGGTTGTTTCCAAGTCAATTTGATGCTGGAGAACACGAAAAAACCATCCATTTCGTCGTATCTCTTCGGGAATTGGAATTTTCCAACGAAAAATAGATTTCCTGAAGAAATAGGACAAAATGGAGGGGTTTTTCGTTTTCTCCGGTATGAAATTGACAAGGAAGCTCAATTTCAGGACAATCTGAGTTGAAAAATTTTGAAAAAAAAAATATTGATACAGAAGACTCCCCCCTTGTAAAAAAATCAAAATTTTTGGTCTCAGATTTTCCTGAAAATGGGTTGTTTCCTAGTCAATTTGGTGCCGGAGAACACGAAAAAACCATCCATTTCGTCGTATCTCTTCGGGAATTTGAATTTTCCAACGAAAAATAGATTTCCTGAAGAAATAGGACAAAATGGAGGGGTTTTTCGTTTTCTCCGGTATGAAATTGACAAAGAAGCTCAATTTCAGGACAATCTGAGAGTTGAAAAATTTTGAAAAAAAAAATATTGATACAGAAGACTTTGTAAAAAAATCAAAATTTTTGGTCTCAAATATTCCTGAAAATGGGTTGTTTCCAAGTCAATTTGATGCCGGAGAACACGAAAAAACCATCCATTTCGTCGTATCTCTTCGGGAATTGGAATTTTCCAACGAAAAATAGATTTTCTGAAGAGATAGGACAAAATGGAGGGGTTTTTCGTTTTCTCCGGTATGAAATTGACAAGGAAGCTCAATTTCAGGACAATCTGAGAGTTGAAAAATTTTGAAAAAAAAAATATTTATACAGAAGACTCCCCCCTTGTAAAAAAATCAAAATTTTTGGTCTCAGATTTTCCTGAAAATGGGTTGTTTCCTAGTCAATTTGATGCCGGAGAACACGAAAAAACCATCCATTTCGTCGTATCTCTTCGGGAATTTGAATTTTCCGACGAAAAAGAGATTTCCTGAAGAAATAGGACAAAATGGAGGGGTTTTTCGTTTTCTCCGGTATGAAATAGACAAGGAAGCTCAATTTCAGGACAATCTGAGAGTTGAAAAATTTTGAAAAAAAAATATTTATACAGAAGACTCTTGTAAAAAAATCAAAATTTTTGGTCTCAGATTTTCCTGAAAATGGGTTGTTTCCTAGTCAATTTGATGCCGGAGAACACGAAAAAACCATCCATTTCGTCGTATCTCTTCGGGAATTGGAATTTTCCAACGAAAAATAGATTTCCTGAAGAAATAGGACAAAATGGAGGGGTTTTTCGTTTTCTCCGGTATGAAATTGACAAGGAAGCTCAATTTCAGGACAATCTGAGAGTTGAAAAATTTTGAAAAAAAAAATATTGATACAGAAGACTCCCCCCTTGTAAAAAAATCAAAATTTTTGGTCTCAGATTTTCCTGAAAATGGGTTGTTTCCTAGTCAATTTGATGCCGGAGAACACGAAAAAACCATCCATTTCGTCGTATCTCTTCGGGAATTGGAATTTTCCAACGAAAAATAGATTTCCTGAAGAAATAGGACAAAATGGAGGGGTTTTTCGTTTTCTCCGGTATGAAATTGACAAAGAAGCTCAATTTCAGGACAATCTGAGAGTTGAAAAATTTTGAAAAAAAAAAAATTTATACAGAAGACTCCCCCCTTGTAAAAAAATCAAAATTTTTGTTCTCAGATTTTCCTGTAAATGCGTTGTTTCCTAGTCAATTTGAGGCCGGAGCACACGAAAAAAACCATCCATTTCGTCGTATCTCTACGGGAATTGGAATTTTCCAACGAAAAATAGATTTCCTGAAGAAATAGGACAAAATGGAGGGGTTTTTCGTTTTCTCCGGTATGAAATTGACAAGGAAGCTCAATTTCAGGACAATCTGAGAGTTGAAAAATTTTGAAAAAAAAAAATATTGAAAATGGGTTGTTTCAAAGTCAATTTGATGCCGGAGAACACGAAAAAACCATCCATTTCGTCGTATCTCTTCGGGAATTGGAATCTTCCAACGAAAAATAGATTTCCTGAAGAAATAGGACAAAATGGAGGGGTTTGTCGTTTTCTCCGGTATGAAATTGACAAGGAAGCTCAATTTCAGGACAATCTGAGAGTTGAAAAATTTTGAAAAAAAAAATATTGATACAGAAGACTCCCCCCTTGTAAAAAAATCAAAATTTTTGGTCTCAGATTTTCCTGAAAATGGGTTGTTTCCTTGTCAATTTGAGGCCGGAGAACACGAAAAAACCATCCATTTCGTCGTATCTCTTCGGGAATTGGAATTTTCCGACGAAAAATAGATTTCCTGAAGAAATAGGACAAAATGGAGGGGTGTTTCGTTTTCTCCGGTATGAAATTGACAAGGAAGCTCAATTTCAGGACAATCTGAGAGTTGAAAAATTTTGAAAAAAAAAATTTTTATACAGAAGACCCCCCTTGTAAAAAAATTAAAATTTTTGGTCTCAGATTTTCCTGAAAATGGGTTGTTTCCAAGTCAATTTGATGCCGGAGAACACGAAAAAACCATCCATTTCGTCGTATCTCTTCGGGAATTGGAATTTTCCAACGAAAAATAGATTTTCTGAAGAAATAGGACAAAATGGAGGGGTTTTTCGTTTTCTCCGGTATGAAATTGACAAGGAAGCTCAATTTCAGGACAATCTGAGAGTTGAAAAGTTTTGAAAAAAAAAAATATTGATACAGAAGACTCCCCCCTTTTAAAAAAATCAAAATTTTTGGTCTCAGATTTTCCTGAAAATGGGTTGTTTCCTAGTCAATTTGATGCCGGAGAACACGCAAAAACCATCCATTTCGTCGTATCTCTTCGGGAATTTGAATTTTCCGACGAAAAATAGATTTCCTGAAGAAATAGGACAAAAAGGAGGGGTTTTTCGTTTTCTCCGGTATGAAATTGACAAGGAAGCTCAATTTCAGGACAATCTGAGAGTTGAAAAATTTTGAAAAAAAAAATATTGAAAATGGGTTGTTTCCAAGTCAATTTGATGCCGGAGAACACGAAAAAACCATCCATTTCGTCGTATCTCTTCGGGAATTGGAATTTTCCAACGAAAAATAGATTTCCTGAAGAAATAGGACAAAATGGAGGGGTTTTTCGTTTTCTCCGGTATGAAATTGACAAGGAAGCTCAATTTCAGGACAATCTGAGAGTTGAAAAATTTTGAAAAAAAAAAATATTGAAAATGGGTTGTTTCCAAGTCAATTTGATGCCGGAGAACACGAAAAAACCATCCATTTCGTCGTATCTCTTCGGGAATTGGAATTTTCCAACGAAAAATAGATTTCCTGAAGAAATAGGACAAAATGGAGGGGTTTTTCGTTTTCTCCGGTATGAAATTGACAAGGAAGCTCAATTTCAGGACAATCTGAGTTGAAAAATTTTGAAAAAAAAAATATTGATACAGAAGACTCCCCCCTTGTAAAAAAATCAAAATTTTTGGTCTCAGATTTTCCTGAAAATGGGTTGTTTCCTAGTCAATTTGATGCCGGAGAACACGAAAAAACCATCCATTTCGTCGTATCTCTTCGGGAATTTGAATTTTCCAACGAAAAATAGATTTCCTGAAGAAATAGGACAAAATGGAGGGGTTTTTCGTTTTCTCCGGTATGAAATTGACAAAGAAGCTCAATTTCAGGACAATCTGAGAGTTGAAAAATTTTGAAAAAAAAAATATTGATACAGAAGACTCCCCCCTTGTAAAAAAATCAAAATTTTTGGTCTCAAATATTCCTGAAAATGGGTTGTTTCCAAGTCAATTTGATGCCGGAGAACACGAAAAAACCATCCATTTCGTCGTATCTCTTCGGGAATTGGAATTTTCCAACGAAAAATAGATTTTCTGAAGAGATAGGACAAAATGGAGGGGTTTTTCGTTTTCTCCGGTATGAAATTGACAAGGAAGCTCAATTTCAGGACAATCTGAGAGTTGAAAAATTTTGAAAAAAAAAATATTGATACAGAAGACTCCCCCCTTGTAAAAAAATCAAAATTTTTGGTCTCAGATTTTCCTGAAAATGGGTTGTTTCCTAGTCAATTTGATGCCGGAGAACACGAAAAAACCATCCATTTCGTCGTATCTCTTCGGGAATTGGAATTTTCCAACGAAAAATAGATTTCCTGAAGAAATAGGACAAAATGGAGGGGTTTTTCGTTTTCTCCGGTATGAAATTGACAAGGAAGCTCAATTTCAGGACAATCTGAGAGTTGAAAAATTTTGAAAAAAAAAATATTGATACAGGATACTCCCCCCTTGTAAAAAAATCAAAATTTTTGGTCTCAGATTTTCCTGAAAATGGGTTGTTTCCTAGTCAATTTGATGCCGGAGAACACGAAAAAACCATCCATTTCGTCGTATCTCTTCGGGAATTGGAATTTTCCAACGAAAAATAGATTTCCTGAAGAAATAGGACAAAATGGAGGGGTTTTTCGTTTTCTCCGGTATGAAATTGACAAGGAAGCTCAATTTCAGGACAATCTGAGAGTTGAAAAATTTTGAAAAAAAAAATATTGATACAGAAGACTCCCCCCTTTTAAAAAAATCAAAATTTTTGGTCTCAGATTTTCCTGAAAATGGGTTGTTTCCTAGTCAATTTGATGCCGGAGAACACGCAAAAACCATCCATTTCGTCGTATCTCTTCGGGAATTTGAATTTTCCGACGAAAAATAGATTTCCTGAAGAAATAGGACAAAAAGGAGGGGTTTTTCGTTTTCTCCGGTATGAAATTGACAAGGAAGCTCAATTTCAGGACAATCTGAGAGTTGAAAAATTTTGAAAAAAAAAAATATTGAAAATGGGTTGTTTCCAAGTCAAGTTGATGCCGGAGAACACGAAAAAACCATCCATTTCGTCGTATCTCTTCGGGAATTGGAATTTTCCAACGAAAAATAGATTTCCTGAAGAAATAGGACAAAATGGAGGGGTTTTTCGTTTTCTCCGGTATGAAATTGACAAGGAAGCTCAATTTCAGGACAATCTGAGAGTTGAAAAATTTTGAAAAAAAAAAATATTGAAAATGGGTTGTTTCCAAGTCAATTTGATGCCGGAGAACACGAAAAAACCATCCATTTCGTCGTATCTCTTCGGGAATTGGAATTTTCCAACGAAAAATAGATTTCCTGAAGAAATAGGACAAAATGGAGGGGTTTTTCGTTTTCTCCGGTATGAAATTGACAAGGAAGCTCAATTTCAGGACAATCTGAGTTGAAAAATTTTGAAAAAAAAAATATTGATACAGAAGACTCCCCCCTTGTAAAAAAATCAAAATTTTTGGTCTCAGATTTTCCTGAAAATGGGTTGTTTCCTAGTCAATTTGATGCCGGAGAACACGAAAAAACCATCCATTTCGTCGTATCTCTTCGGGAATTGGAATTTTCCAACGAAAAATAGATTTCCTGAAGAAATAGGACAAAATGGAGGGGTTTTTCGTTTTCTCCGGTATGATATTGACAAAGAAGCTCAATTTCAGGACAATCTGAGAGTTGAAAAATTTTGAAAAAAAAAATATTGATACAGAAGACTCCCCCCTTGTAAAAAAATCAAAATTTTTGGTCTCAGATTTTCCTGAAAATGGGTTGTTTCCTAGTCAATTTGATGCCGGAGAACACGAAAAAACCATCCATTTCGTCGTATCTCTTCGGGAATTGGAATTTTCCAACGAAAAATAGATTTCCTGAAGAAAT
Organism: Philopedon plagiatum; assembly: GCA_963971165.1. Classification (NCBI taxonomy): domain Eukaryota; kingdom Metazoa; phylum Arthropoda; class Insecta; order Coleoptera; family Curculionidae; genus Philopedon; species Philopedon plagiatum. Next base: position 88,127 of record OZ020190.1, on the reverse strand, counting down.
AGGACAAAATGGAGGGGTTTTTCGTTTTCTCCGGTATTAAATTGACAAGGAAGCTCAATTTCAGGACAATCTGAGAGTTGAAAAATTTTGAAAAAAAAAATATTGAAAATGGGTTGTTTCCAAGTCAATTTGATGCCGGAGAACACGAAAAAACCATCCATTTCGTCGTATCTCTTCGGGAATTGGAATTTTCCAACGAAAAATAGATTTCCTGAAGAAATAGGACAAAATGGAGGGGTTTTTCGTTTTCTCCGGTATGAAATTGACAAGGAAGCTCAATTTCAGGACAATCTGAGAGTTGAAAAATTTTGAAAAAAAAAATATTGATACAGAAGACTCCCCCCTTTTAAAAAAATCAAAATTTTTGTTCTCAGATTTTCCTGAAAATGGGTTGTTTCCTAGTCAATTTGATGCCGGAGAACACGCAAAAACCATCCATTTCGTCGTATCTCTTCGGAAATTTGAATTTTCCGACGAAAAATAGATTTCCTGAAGAAATAGGACAAAAAGGAGGGGTTTTTCGTTTTCTCCGGTATGAAATTGACAAGGAAGCTCAATTTCAGGACAATCTGAGAGTTGAAAAATTTTGAAAAAAAAAAATATTGAAAATGGGTTGTTTCCAAGTCAATTTGATGCCGGAGAACACGAAAAAACCATCCATTTCGTCGTATCTCTTCGGGAATTGGAATTTTCCAACGAAAAATAGATTTCCTGAAGAAATAGGACAAAATGGAGGGGTTTTTCGTTTTCTCCGGTATGAAATTGACAAGGAAGCTCAATTTCAGGACAATCTGAGAGTTGAAAAATTTTGAAAAAAAAAAATATTGAAAATGGGTTGTTTCCAAGTCAATTTGATGCCGGAGAACACGAAAAAACCATCCATTTCGTCGTATCTCTTCGGGAATTGGAATTTTCCAACGAAAAATAGATTTCCTGAAGAAATAGGACAAAATGGAGGGGTTTTTCGTTTTCTCCGGTATGAAATTGACAAGGAAGCTCAATTTCAGGACAATCTGAGTTGAAAAATTTTGAAAAAAAAAATATTGATACAGAAGACTCCCCCCTTGTAAAAAAATCAAAATTTTTGGTCTCAGATTTTCCTGAAAATGGGTTGTTTCCTAGTCAATTTGATGCCGGAGAACACGAAAAAACCATCCATTTCGTCGTATCTCTTCGGGAATTGGAATTTTCCAACGAAAAATAGATTTCCTGAAGAAATAGGACAAAATGGAGGGGTTTTTCGTTTTCTCCGGTATGATATTGACAAAGAAGCTCAATTTCAGGACAATCTGAGAGTTGAAAAATTTTGAAAAAAAAAATATTGATACAGAAGACTCCCCCCTTGTAAAAAAATCAAAATTTTTGGTCTCAAATATTCCTGAAAATGGGTTGTTTCCAAGTCAATTTGATGCCGGAGAACACGAAAAAACCATCCATTTCGTCGTATCTCTTCGGGAATTGGAATTTTCCAACGAAAAATAGATTTTCTGAGGAAATAGGACAAAATGGAGGGGTTTTTCGTTTTCTCCGGTATGAAATTGACAAGGAAGCTCAATTTCAGGACAATCTGAGAGTTGAAAAATTTTGAAAAAAAAAATATTGATACAGAAGACTCCCCCCTTGTAAAAAAATCAAAATTTTTGGTCTCAGATTTTCCTGAAAATGGGTTGTTTCCTAGTCAATTTGATGCCGGAGAACACGAAAAAACCATCCATTTCGTCGTATCTCTTCGGGAATTGGAATTTTCCAACGAAAAATAGATTTCCTGAAGAAATAGGACAAAATGGAGGGGTTTTTCGTTTTCTCCGGTATGAAATTGACAAGGAAGCTCAATTTCAGGACAATCTGAGAGTTGAAAAATTTTGAAAAAAAAAAATATTGAAAATGGGTTGTTTCCAAGTCAATTTGATGCCGGAGAACACGAAAAAACCATCCATTTCGTCGTATCTCTTCGGGAATTGGAATTTTCCAACGAAAAATAGATTTCCTGAAGAAATAGGACAAAATGGAGGGGTTTTTCGTTTTCTCCGGTATGAAATTGACAAGGAAGCTCAATTTCAGGACAATCTGAGAGTTGAAAAATTTTGAAAAAAAAATATTGATACAGAAAAGACTTGTAAAAAAATCAAAATTTTTGGTCTCAGATTTTCCTGAAAATGGGTTGTTTCCAAGTCAATTTGATGCCGGAGAACACGAAAAAACCATCCATTTCGTCGTATCTCTACGGGAATTGGAATTTTCCAACGAAAAATAGATTTCCTGAAGAAATAGGACAAAATGGAGGGGTTTGTCGTTTTCTCCGGTATGAAATTGACAAGGAAGCTCAATTTCAGGACAGTCTGAGAGTTGAAAAATTTTGAAAAAAAAAATATTGATACAGAAGACTCCCCCCTTGTAAAAAAATCAAAATTTTTGGTCTCAGATTTTCCTGAAAATGGGTTGTTTCCTTGTCAATTTGAGGCCGGAGAACACGAAAAATCCATCCATTTCGTCGTATCTCTTCGGGAATTGGAATTTTCCAACGAAAAATAGATTTCCTGAAGAAATAGGACAAAATGGAGGGGTTTTTCGTTTTCTCCGGTATGAAATTGACAAGGAAGCTCAATTTCAGGACAATCTGAGAGTTGAAAAATTTTGAAAAAAAAAATATTTATACAGAAGACTCCCCCCTTGTAAAAAAATCAAAATTTTTGGTCTCAGATTTTCCTGAAAATGGGTTGTTTCCTAGTCAATTTGATGCCGGAGAACACGAAAAAACCATCCATTTCGTCGTATCTCTTCGGGAATTGGAATTTTCCAACGAAAAATAGATTTCCTGAAGAAATAGGACAAAATGGAGGGGTTTTTCGTTTTCTCCGGTATGAAATTGACAAAGAAGCTCAATTTCAGGACAATCTGAGAGTTGAAAAATTTTGAAAAAAAAATATTGATACAGAAAAGACTTGTAAAAAAATCAAAATTTTTGGTCTCAGATTTTCCTGAAAATGGGTTGTTTCCAAGTCAATTTGATGCCGGAGAACACGAAAAAACCATCCATTTCGTCGTATCTCTACGGGAATTGGAATTTTCCAACGAAAAATAGATTTCCTGAAGAAATAGGACAAAATGGAGGGGTTTGTCGTTTTCTCCGGTATGAAATTGACAAGGAAGCTCAATTTCAGGACAGTCTGAGAGTTGAAAAATTTTGAAAAAAAAAATATTGATACAGAAGACTCCCCCCTTGTAAAAAAATCAAAATTTTTGGTCTCAGATTTTCCTGAAAATGGGTTGTTTCCTTGTCAATTTGAGGCCGGAGAACACGAAAAATCCATCCATTTCGTCGTATCTCTTCGGGAATTGGAATTTTCCAACGAAAAATAGATTTCCTGAAGAAATAGGACAAAATGGAGGGGTTTTTCGTTTTCTCCGGTATGAAATTGACAAGGAAGCTCAATTTCAGGACAATCTGAGAGTTGAAAAATTTTGAAAAAAAAAATATTTATACAGAAGACTCCCCCCTTGTAAAAAAATCAAAATTTTTGGTCTCAGATTTTCCTGAAAATGGGTTGTTTCCTAGTCAATTTGATGCCGGAGAACACGAAAAAACCATCCATTTCGTCGTATCTCTTCGGGAATTGGAATTTTCCAACGAAAAATAGATTTCCTGAAGAAATAGGACAAAATGGAGGGGTTTTTCGTTTTCTCCGGTATGAAATTGACAAAGAAGCTCAATTTCAGGACAATCTGAGAGTTGAAAAATTTTGAAAAAAAAAATATTGATACAGAAGACTCCCCCCTTGTTAAAAAATCAAAATTTTTGGTCTCAGATTTTCCTGAAAATGGGTTGTTTCCTAGTCAATTTGATGCCGGAGAACACGAAAAAACCATCCATTTCGTCGTATCTCTTCGGGAATTGGAATTTTCCGACTAAAAATAGATTTCCTGAAGAAATAGGACACGAAAAAACCATCCATTTCGTCGTATCTCTTCGGGAATTGGAATTTTCCAACGAAAAATAGATTTCCTGAAGAAATAGGACAAAATGGAGGGGTTTTTCGTTTTCTCCGGTATGAAATTGACAAAGAAGCTCAATTTCAGGACAATCTGAGAGTTGAAAAATTTTGAAAAAAAAATATTTATACAGAAGACTCCCCCCTTGTAAAAAAATCAAAATTTTTGGTCTCAGATTTTCCTGAAAATGGGTTGTTTCCTAGTCAATTTGATGCCGGAGAACACGAAAAAACCATCCATTTCGTCGTATCTCTTCGGGAATTTGAATTTTCCAACGAAAAATAGATTTCCTGAAGAAATAGGACAAAATGGAGGGGTTTTTCGTTTTCTCCGGTATGAAATTGACAAGGAAGCTCAATTTCAGGACAATCTGACAGTTGAAAAATTTTGAAAAAAAAAATATTGAAAATGGGTTGTTTCCAAGTCAATTTGATGCCGGAGAACACGAAAAAACCATCCATTTCGTCGTATCTCTTCGGGAATTGGAATTTTCCAACGAAAAATAGATTTCCTGAAGAAATAGGACAAAATGGAGGGGTTTTTCGTTTTCTCCGGTATGAAATTGACAAAGAAGCTCAATTTCAGGACAATCTGAGAGTTGAAAAATTTTGAAAAAAAAATATTGATACAGAAGACTCCCCCCTTGTAAAAAAATCAAAATTTTTGGTCTCAGATTTTCCTGAAAATGGGTTGTTTCCAAGTCAATTTGATGCCGGAGAACACGAAAAAACCATCCATTTCGTCGTATCTCTTCGGGAATTGGAATTTTCCAACGAAAAATAGATTTCCTGAAGAAATAGGACAAAATGGAGGGGTTTTTCGTTTTCTCCGGTATGAAATTGACAAAGAAGCTCAATTTCAGGACAATCTGAGAGTTGAAAAATTTTGAAAAAAAAAATATTGATACAGAAGACTCCCCCCTTGTTAAAAAATCAAAATTTTTGGTCTCAGATTTTCCTGAAAATGGGTTGTTTCCTAGTCAATTTGATGCCGGAGAACACGAAAAAACCATCCATTTCGTCGTATCTCTTCGGGAATTTGAATTTTCCGACGAAAAATAGATTTCCTGAAGAAATAGGACAAAAAGGAGGGGTTTTTCGTTTTCTCCGGTATGAAATTGACAAGGAAGCTCAATTTCAGGACAATCTGAGAGTTGAAAAATTTTGAAAAAAAAAATATTGATACAGAAGACTCCCCCCTTGTAAAAAAATCAAAATTTTTGGTCTCAGATTTTCCTGAAAAAGGGTTGTTTCCAAGTCAATTTGATGCCGGCGAACACGAAAAAACCATCCATTTCGTCGTATCTCTACGGGAATTGGAATTTTCCAACGAAAAATAGATTTCCTGAAGAAATAGGACAAAATGGAGGGGTTTATCGTTTTCTCCGGTATGAAATTGACAAGGCAGCTCAATTTCAGGACAATCTGAGAGTTGAAAAATTTTGAAAAAAAAAAATTGATACAGAAGACTCGCCCCTTGTAAAAAAATCAAAATTTTTGGTCTCAGATTTACCTCAAAATGGGTTGTTTCCTAGTCAATTTGAGGCCGGAGAACACGAAAAAACCATCCATTTCGTCTTATCTCTCCGGGAATTGGAATTTTCCAACGAAAAATAGATTTCCTGAAGAAATAGGACAAAATGGAGGGGTTTTTCGTTTTCTCCGGTATGAAATTGACAAAGAAGCTCAATTTCAGGACAATCTGAGAGTTGAAAAATTTTGAAAAAAAAAATATTGATACAGAAGACTCCCCCCTTGTAAAAAAATCAAAATTTTTGGTCTCAGATTTTCCTGAAAATGGGTTGTTTCCTAGTCAATTTGATGCCGGAGAACACGAAAAAACCATCCATTTCGTCGTATCTCTTCGGGAATTGGAATTTTCCAACGAAAAATAGATTTCCTGAAGAAATAGGACAAAATGGAGGGGTTTTTCGTTTTCTCCGGTATGAAATTGACAAAGAAGCTCAATTTCAGGACAATCTGAGAGTTGAAAAATTTTGAAAAAAAAAATATTGATACAGAAGACTCCCCCCTTGTAAAAAAATCAAAATTTTTGGTCTCAGATTTTCCTGAAAATGGGTTGTTTCCTAGTCAATTTGATGCCGGAGAACACGAAAAAACCATCCATTTCGTCGTATCTCTTCGGGAATTTGAATTTTCCGACGAAAAATAGATTACCTGAAGAAATAGGACAAAAAGGAGGGGTTTTTCGTTTTCTCCGGTATGAAATTGACAAGGAAGCTCAATTTCAGGACAATCTGAGAGTTGAAAAATTTTGAAAAAAAAAATATTGATACAGAAGACTCCCCCCTTGTAAAAAAATCAAAATTTTTGGTCTCAGATTTTCCTGAAAAAGGGTTGTTTCCAAGTCAATTTGATGCCGGCGAACACGAAAAAACCATCCATTTCGTCGTATCTCTACGGGAATTGGAATTTTCCAACGAAAAATAGATTTCCTGAAGAAATAGGACAAAATGGAGGGGTTTATCGTTTTCTCCGGTATGAAATTGACAAGGCAGCTCAATTTCAGGACAATCTGAGAGTTGAAAAATTTTGAAAAAAAAAAATTGATACAGAAGACTCGCCCCTTGTAAAAAAATCAAAATTTTTGGTCTCAGATTTACCTGAAAATGGGTTGTTTCCTAGTCAATTTGAGGCCGGAGAACACGAAAAAACCATCCATTTCGTCTTATCTCTCCGGGAATTGGAATTTTCCAACGAAAAATAGATTTCCTGAAGAAATAGGACAAAATGGAGGGGTTTTTCGTTTTCTCCGGTATGAAATTGACAAGGAAGCTCAATTTCAGGACAATCTGAGAGTTGAAAAATTTTGAAAAAAAAAATATTGATACAGAAGACTCCCCCCTTGTAAAAAAATCAAAATTTTTGGTCTCAGATTTTCCTGAAAATGGGTTGTTTCCAAGTCAATTTGATGCCGGCGAACACGAAAAAACCATCGATTTCGTCGTATCTCTTCGGGAATTGGAATTTTCCAACGAAAAATAGATTTCCTGAAGAAATAGGACAAAATGGAGGGGTTTTTCGTTTTCTCCGGTATGAAATTGACAAGGAAGCTCAATTTCAGGACAATCTGAGAGTTGAAAAATTTTGAAAAAAAAAATATTGAAAATGGGTTGTTTCCAAGTCAATTTGATGCCGGAGAACACGAGAAAACCATCCATTTCGTCGTATCTCTTCGGGAATTTGAATTTTCCGACGAAAAATAGAGTTCCTGAAGAAATAGGACAAAATGGAGGGGTTTTTCGTTTTCTCCGGTATGAAATTGACAAAGAAGCTCAATTTCAGGACAATCTGAGAGTTGAAAAATTTTGAAAAAAAAAAATATTTATACAGAAGACTCCCCCCTTGTAAAAAAATCAAAATTTTTGGTCTCAGATTTTCCTGAAAATGGGTTGTTTCCTGGTCAATTTGAGGCCGGAGAACACGAAAAAACCATCCATTTCGTCGAATCTCTTCGGGAATTTGAATTTTCCGACGAAAAATAGATTTCCTGAAGAAATAGGACAAAAAGGAGGGGTTTTTCGTTTTCTCCGGTATGAAATTGACAAGGAAGCTCAATTTCAGGACAATCTGAGAGTTGAAAAATTTTGAAAAAAAAAATATTGAAAATGGGTTGTTTCCAAGTCAATTTGATGCCGGAGAACACGAAAAAACCATCCATTTCGTCGTATCTCTTCGGGAATTTGAATTTTCCGACGAGAAATAGATTTCCTGAAGAAATAGGACAAAATGGAGGGGTTTTTCGTTTTCTCCGGTATGAAATTGATAAGGAAGCTCAATTTCAGGACAATCTGAGAGTTGAAAAATTTTGAAAAAAAAAATATTTATACAGAAGACTCCCCCCTTGTAAAAAAATCAAAATTTTTGGTCTCAAATATTCCTGAAAATGGGTTGTTTCCAAGTCAATTTGATGCCGGAGAACACGAAAAAACCATCCATTTCGTCGTATCTCTACGGGAATTGGAATTTTCCAACGAAAAATAGATTTCCTGAAGAAATAGGACAAAATGGAGGGGTTTTTCGTTTTCTCCGGTATGAAATTGACAAGGCAGCTCAATTTCAGGACAATCTGAGAGTTGAAAAATTTTGAAAAAAAATAATTGATACAGAAGACTCCCCCCTTGTAAAAAAATCAAAATTTTTGGTCTCAGATTTTCCTGAAAATGGGTTGTTTCCTAGTCAATTTGATGCCGGAGAACACGAAAAAACCATCCATTTCGTCGTACCTATCTCTTCGGGAATTTGAATTTTCCGACGAAAAGAGATTTCCTGAAGAAATAGGACAAAATGGAGGGGTTTTTCGTTTTCTCCGGTATGAAATTGACAAGGAAGCTCAATTTCAAGACAATCTGAGAGTTGAAAAATTTTGAAAAAAAAAATATTGATACAGAAGACTCCCCCCTTGTAAAAAAATCAAAATTTTTGGTCTCAGATTTACCTGAAAATGGGTTGTTTCCTAGTCAATTTGAGGCCGGAGAACACGAAAAAACCATCCATTTCGTCTTATCTCTCCGGGAATTGGAATTTTCCAACGAAAAATAGATTTCCTGAAGAAATAGGACAAAATGGAGGGGTTTTTCGTTTTCTCCGGTATGAAATTGACAAGGAAGCTCAATTTCAGGACAACTTGAGAGTTGAAAAATTAAAAAAAAAAAAAATATTGATACAGAAGACTCCCCCCTTGTAAAAAAATCAAAATTTTTGGTCTCAGATTTTCCTGAAAATGGGTTGTTTCCTTGTCAATTTGAGGCCGGAGAACACGAAAAAACCATCCATTTCGTCGTATCTCTTCGGGAATTGGAATTTTCCGACGAAAAATAGATTTCCTGAAGAAATAGGACAAAATGGAGGGGTTTTTCGTTTTCTCCGGTATGAAATTGACAAGGAAGCTCAATTTCAGGACAATCTGAGAGTTGAAAAATTTTGAAAAAAAAAATATTTATACAGAAGACTCCCCCCTTGTTAAAAAATCAAAATTTTTGGTCTCAGATTTTCCTGAAAATGGGTTGTTTCCTAGTCAATTTGAGGCCGGAGAACACGAAAAAACCATCCATTTCGTGGTATCTCTTCGGGAATTGGAATTTTCCAACGAAAAATAGATTTCCTGAAGAAATAGGACAAAATGGAGGGGTTTTTCGTTTTCTCCGGTATGAAATTGACAAGGAAGCTCAATTTCAGGACAATCTGAGAGTTGAAAAATTTTGAAAAAAAAAATATTTATACAGAAGACCCCCCTTGTAAAAAAATCAAAATTTTTGTTCTCAGATTTTCCTGAAAATGGGTTGTTTCCTAGTCAATTTGAGGCCGGAGAACACGAAAAAACCATCCATTTCGTCGTATCTCTTCGGGAATTGGAATTTTCCAACGAAAAATAGATTTCCTGAAGAAATAGGACAAAATGGAGGGGTTTTTCGTTTTCTCCGGTATGAAATTGACAAGGAAGCTCAATTTCAGGACAATCTGAGAGTTGAAAAATTTTGAAAAAAAAAATATTGATACAGAAGACTCCCCCCTTGTAAAAAAATCAAAATTTTTGGTCTCAGATTTTCCTGAAAATGGGTTGTTTCCAAGTCAATTTGATGCCGGAGAACACGAAAAAACCATCCATTTCGTCGTATCTCTTCGGGAATTGGAATTTTCCAACCAAAAATAGATTTCCTGAAGAAATAGGACAAAATGGAGGGGTTTTTCGTTTTCTCCGGTATGAAATTGACAAGGAAGCTCAATTTCAGGACAATTTGAGAGTTGAAAAATTTTGAAAAAAAAAATATTGAAAATGGGTTGTTTCCAAGTCAATTTGATGCCGGAGAACACGAGAAAACCATCCATTTCGTCGTATCTCTTCGGGAATTTGAATTTTCCGACGAAAAATAGAGTTCCTGAAGAAATAGGACAAAATGGAGGGGTTTTTCGTTTTCTCCGGTATGAAATTGACAAGGAAGCTCAATTTCAGGACAATCTGAGAGTTGAAAAATTTTGAAAAAAAAAAATATTTATACAGAAGACTCCCCCCTTGTAAAAAAATCAAAATTTTTGGTCTCAGATTTTCCTGAAAATGGGTTGTTTCCTTGTCAATTTGAGGCCGGAGAACACGAAAAAACCATCCATTTCGTCGAATCTCTTCGGGAATTTGAATTTTCCGACGAAAAATAGATTTCCTGAAGAAATAGGACAAAAAGGAGGGGTTTTTCGTTTTCTCCGGTATGAAATTGACAAGGAAGCTCAATTTCAGGACAATCTGAGAGTTGAAAAATTTTGAAAAAAAAAATATTGAAAATGGGTTGTTTCCAAGTCAATTTGATGCCGGAGAACACGAAAAAACCATCCATTTCGTCGTATCTCTTCGGGAATTTGAATTTTCCGACGAAAAATAGATTTCCTGAAGAAATAGGACAAAATGGAGGGGTTTTTCGTTTTCTCCGGTATGAAATTGACAAGGAAGCTCAATTTCAGGACAATCTGAGAGTTGAAAAATTTTGAAAAAAAAAATATTTATACAGAAGACTCCCCCCTTGTAAAAAAATCAAAATTTGTGGTCTCAGATTTTCCTGAAAATGGGTTGTTTCCTAGTCAATTTGATGCCGGAGAACACGAAAAAACCATCCATTTCGTCGTATCTCTTCGGGAATTTGAATTTTCCGACGAAAGATAGATTTCCTGAAGAAATAGGACAAAATGGAGGGGTTTTTCGTTTTCTCCGGTATGAAATTGACAAGGCAGCTCAATTTCAGGACAATCTGAGAGTTGAAAAATTTTGAAAAAAAAAATATTTATACAGAAGACTCCCCCCTTGTAAAAAAATCAAAATTTTTGGTCTCAGATTTTCCTGAAAATGGGTTGTTTCCTAGTCAATTTGATGCCGGAGAACACGAAAAAACCATCCATTTCGTCGTATCTCTTCGGGAATTTGAATTTTCCGACGAAAAAGAGATTTCCTGAAGAAATAGGACAAAATGGAGGGGTTTTTCGTTTTCTCCGGTATGAAATAGACAAGGAAGCTCAATTTCAGGACAATCTGAGAGTTGAAAAATTTTGAAAAAAAAAATATTGATACAGAAGACTCCCCCCTTGTAAAAAAATTAAAATTTTTGGTCTCAGATTTTCCTGTAAATGCGTTGTTTCCTAGTCAATTTGATGCCGGAGAACACGAAAAAACCATCCATTTCGTCGTATCTCTACGGGAATTGGAATTTTCCAACGAAAAATAGATTTCCTGAAGAAATAGGACAAAATGGAGGGGTTTTTCGTTTTCTCCGGTATGAAATAGACAAGGAAGCTCAATTTCAGGACAATCTGAGAGTTGAAAAATTTTGAAAAAAAAAATATTTATACAGAAGACTCCCCCCTTGTAAAAAAATCAAAATTTTTGGTCTCAGATTTTCCTGAAAATGGGTTGTTTCCTAGTCAATTTGATGCCGGAGAACACGAAAAAACCATCCATTTCGTCGTATCTCTTCGGGAATTGGAATTTTCCAACGAAAAATAGATTTCCTGAAGAAATAGGACAAAATGGAGGGGTTTTTCGTTTTCTCCGGTATGAAATTGACAAGGAAGCTCAATTTCAGGACAATCTGAGAGTTGAAAAATTTTGAAAAAAAAAATATTGATACAGAAGACTTCCCCCCTTGTAAAAAAATCAAAATTTTTGGTCTCAGATTTTCCTGAAAATGGGTTGTTTCCTAGTCAATTTGATGCCGGAGAACACGAAAAAACCATCCATTTCGTCGTATCTCTTCGGGAATTGGAATTTTCCAACGAAAAATAGATTTCCTGAAGAAATAGGACAAAATGGAGGGGTTTTTCGTTTTCTCCGGTATGAAATTGACAAAGAAGCTCAATTTCAGGACAATCTGAGAGTTGAAAAATTTTGAAAAAAAAAATATTTATACAGAAGACTCCCCCCTTGTAAAAAAATCAAAATTTTTGGTCTCAGATTTTCCTGAAAATGGGTGGTTTCCTAGTCAATTTGATGCCGGAGAACACGAAAAAACCATCCATTTCGTCGTATCTCTTCGGGAATTTGAATTTTCCGACGAAAAAGAGATTTCCTGAAGAAATAGGACAAAATGGAGGGGTTTTTCGTTTTCTCCGGTATGAAATCGACAAGGCAGCTCAATTTCAGGACAATCTGAGAGTTGAAAAATTTTGAAAAAAAAAATATTTATACAGAAGACTCCCCCCTTGTAAAAAAATCAAAATTTTTGTTCTCAGATTTTCCTGTAAATGCGTTGTTTCCTAGTCAATTTGAGGCCGGAGCACACGAAAAAAACCATCCATTTCGTCGTATCTCTACGGGAATTGGAATTTTCCAACGAAAAATAGATTTCCTGAAGAAATAGGACAAAATGGAGGGGTGTTTCGTTTTCTCCGGTATGAAATTGACAAGGAAGCTCAATTTCAGGACAATCTGAGAGTTGAAAAATTTTGAAAAAAAAAAATATTGAAAATGGGTTGTTTCCAAGTCAATTTGATGCCGGAGAACACGAAAAAACCATCCATTTCGTCGTATCTCTTCGGGAATTGGAATTTTCCAACGAAAAATAGATTTCCTGAAGAAATAGGACAAAATGGAGGGGTTTTTCGTTTTCTCCGGTATGAAATTGACAAGGAAGCTCAATTTCAGGACAATCTGAGTTGAAAAATTTTGAAAAAAAAAATATTGATACAGAAGACTCCCCCCTTGTAAAAAAATCAAAATTTTTGGTCTCAGATTTTCCTGAAAATGGGTTGTTTCCTAGTCAATTTGGTGCCGGAGAACACGAAAAAACCATCCATTTCGTCGTATCTCTTCGGGAATTTGAATTTTCCAACGAAAAATAGATTTCCTGAAGAAATAGGACAAAATGGAGGGGTTTTTCGTTTTCTCCGGTATGAAATTGACAAAGAAGCTCAATTTCAGGACAATCTGAGAGTTGAAAAATTTTGAAAAAAAAAATATTGATACAGAAGACTTTGTAAAAAAATCAAAATTTTTGGTCTCAAATATTCCTGAAAATGGGTTGTTTCCAAGTCAATTTGATGCCGGAGAACACGAAAAAACCATCCATTTCGTCGTATCTCTTCGGGAATTGGAATTTTCCAACGAAAAATAGATTTTCTGAAGAGATAGGACAAAATGGAGGGGTTTTTCGTTTTCTCCGGTATGAAATTGACAAGGAAGCTCAATTTCAGGACAATCTGAGAGTTGAAAAATTTTGAAAAAAAAAATATTTATACAGAAGACTCCCCCCTTGTAAAAAAATCAAAATTTTTGGTCTCAGATTTTCCTGAAAATGGGTTGTTTCCTAGTCAATTTGATGCCGGAGAACACGAAAAAACCATCCATTTCGTCGTATCTCTTCGGGAATTTGAATTTTCCGACGAAAAAGAGATTTCCTGAAGAAATAGGACAAAATGGAGGGGTTTTTCGTTTTCTCCGGTATGAAATAGACAAGGAAGCTCAATTTCAGGACAATCTGAGAGTTGAAAAATTTTGAAAAAAAAAATATTTATACAGAAGACTCCCCCCTTGTAAAAAAATCAAAATTTGTGGTCTCAGATTTTCCTGAAAATGGGTTGTTTCCTAGTCAATTTGATGCCGGAGAACACGAAAAAACCATCCATTTCGTCGTATCTCTTCGGGAATTTGAATTTTCCGACGAAAAATAGATTTCCTGAAGAAATAGGACAAAATGGAGGGGTTTTTCGTTTTCTCCGGTATGAAATTGACAAGGAAGCTCAATTTCAGGACAACTTGAGAGTTGAAAAATTAAAAAAAAAAAAATATTGATACAGAAGACTCCCCCCTTGTAAAAAAATCAAAATTTTTGTTCTCAGATTTTCCTGAAAATGGGTTGTTTCCTAGTCAATTTGAGGCCGGAGAACACGAAAAAACCATCCATTTCGTCGTATCTCTTCGGGAATTGGAATTTTCCAACGAAAAATAGATTTCCTGAAGAAATAGGACAAAATGGAGGGGTTTTTCGTTTTCTCCGGTATGAAATTGACAAGGAAGCTCAATTTCAGGACAATCTGAGAGTTGAAAAATTTTGAAAAAAAAAATATTTATACAGAAGACTCCCCCCTTGTTAAAAAAATCAAAATTTTTGGTCTCAGATTTTCCTGAAAATGGGTTGTTTCCTAGTCAATTTGATGCCGGAGAACACGAAAAAACCATCCATTTCGTCGTATCTCTTCGGGAATTTGAATTTTCCGACGAAAAAGAGATTTCCTGAAGAAATAGGACAAAATGGAGGGGTTTTTCGTTTTCTCCGGTATGAAATAGACAAGGAAGCTCAATTTCAGGACAATCTGAGAGTTGAAAAATTTTGAAAAAAAAAATATTTATACAGAAGACTCCCCCCTTGTAAAAAAATCAAAATTTTTGTTCTCAGATTTTCCTGAAAATGGGTTGTTTCCTAGTCAATTTGAGGCCGGAGAACACGAAAAAACCATCCATTTCGTCGTATCTCTTCGGGAATTGGAATTTTCCAACGAAAAATAGATTTCCTGAAGAAATAGGACAAAATGGAGGGGTTTTTCGTTTTCTCCGGTATGAAATTGACAAGGAAGCTCAATTTCAGGACAATCTGAGAGTTGAAAAATTTTGAAAAAAAAAATATTTATACAGAAGACTCCCCCCTTGTAAAAAAATCAAAATTTTTGGTCTCAGATTTTCCTGAAAATGGGTTGTTTCCTAGTCAATTTGATGCCGGAGAACACGAAAAAACCATCCATTTCGTCGTATCTCTTCGGGAATTTGAATTTTCCGACGAAAAAGAGATTTCCTGAAGAAATAGGACAAAATGGAGGGGTTTTTCGTTTTCTCCGGTATGAAATAGACAAGGAAGCTCAATTTCAGGACAATTTGAGAGTTGAAAAATTTTGAAAAAAAAAATATTGAAAATGGGTTGTTTCCAAGTCAATTTGATGCCGGAGAACACGAGAAAACCATCCATTTCGTCGTATCTCTTCGGGAATTTGAATTTTCCGACGAAAAATAGAGTTCCTGAAGAAATAGGACAAAATGGAGGGGTTTTTCGTTTTCTCCGGTATGAAATTGACAAGGAAGCTCAATTTCAGGACAATCTGAGAGTTGAAAAATTTTGAAAAAAAAAAATATTTATACAGAAGACTCCCCCCTTGTAAAAAAATCAAAATTTTTGGTCTCAGATTTTCCTGAAAATGGGTTGTTTCCTTGTCAATTTGAGGCCGGAGAACACGAAAAAACCATCCATTTCGTCGAATCTCTTCGGGAATTTGAATTTTCCGACGAAAAATAGATTTCCTGAAGAAATAGGACAAAAAGGAGGGGTTTTTCGTTTTCTCCGGTATGAAATTGACAAGGAAGCTCAATTTCAGGACAATCTGAGAGTTGAAAAATTTTGAAAAAAAAAATATTGAAAATGGGTTGTTTCCAAGTCAATTTGATGCCGGAGAACACGAAAAAACCATCCATTTCGTCGTATCTCTTCGGGAATTTGAATTTTCCGACGAAAAATAGATTTCCTGAAGAAATAGGACAAAATGGAGGGGTTTTTCGTTTTCTCCGGTATGAAATTGACAAGGAAGCTCAATTTCAGGACAATCTGAGAGTTGAAAAATTTTGAAAAAAAAAATATTTATACAGAAGACTCCCCCCTTGTAAAAAAATCAAAATTTGTGGTCTCAGATTTTCCTGAAAATGGGTTGTTTCCTAGTCAATTTGATGCCGGAGAACACGAAAAAACCATCCATTTCGTCGTATCTCTTCGGGAATTTGAATTTTCCGACGAAAGATAGATTTCCTGAAGAAATAGGACAAAATGGAGGGGTTTTTCGTTTTCTCCGGTATGAAATTGACAAGGCAGCTCAATTTCAGGACAATCTGAGAGTTGAAAAATTTTGAAAAAAAAAATATTTATACAGAAGACTCCCCCCTTGTAAAAAAATCAAAATTTTTGGTCTCAGATTTTCCTGAAAATGGGTTGTTTCCTAGTCAATTTGATGCCGGAGAACACGAAAAAACCATCAATTTCGTCGTATCTCTTCGGGAATTTGAATTTTCCGACGAAAAAGAGATTTCCTGAAGAAATAGGACAAAATGGAGGGGTTTTTCGTTTTCTCCGGTATGAAATAGACAAGGAAGCTCAATTTCAGGACAATCTGAGAGTTGAAAAATTTTGAAAAAAAAAATATTGATACAGAAGACTCCCCCCTTGTAAAAAAATTAAAATTTTTGGTCTCAGATTTTCCTGTAAATGCGTTGTTTCCTAGTCAATTTGATGCCGGAGAACACGAAAAAACCATCCATTTCGTCGTATCTCTACGGGAATTGGAATTTTCCAACGAAAAATAGATTTCCTGAAGAAATAGGACAAAATGGAGGGGTTTTTCGTTTTCTCCGGTATGAAATAGACAAGGAAGCTCAATTTCAGGACAATCTGAGAGTTGAAAAATTTTGAAAAAAAAAATATTTATACAGAAGACTCCCCCCTTGTAAAAAAATCAAAATTTTTGGTCTCAGATTTTCCTGAAAATGGGT
This sequence comes from Philopedon plagiatum, assembly GCA_963971165.1. NCBI lineage: Eukaryota > Metazoa > Arthropoda > Insecta > Coleoptera > Curculionidae > Philopedon > Philopedon plagiatum. Next base: position 71,615 of record OZ020190.1, on the reverse strand, counting down.
TGTTTCCTAGTCAATTTGATGCCGGAGAACACGAAAAAACCATCCATTTCGTCGTATCTCTTCGGGAATTGGAATTTTCCAACGAAAAATAGATTTCCTGAAGAAATAGGACAAAATGGAGGGGTTTTTCGTTTTCTCCGGTATGAAATTGACAAGGAAGCTCAATTTCAGGACAATCTGAGAGTTGAAAAATTTTGAAAAAAAAAATATTGATACAGAAGACTCCCCCCTTGTAAAAAAATCAAAATTTTTGGTCTCAGATTTTCCTGAAAATGGGTTGTTTCCTAGTCAATTTGATGCCGGAGAACACGAAAAAACCATCCATTTCGTCGTATCTCTTCGGGAATTTGAATTTTCCGACGAAAAAGAGATTTCCTGAAGAAATAGGACAAAATGGAGGGGTTTTTCGTTTTCTCCGGTATGAAATAGACAAGGAAGCTCAATTTCAGGACAATCTGAGAGTTGAAAAATTTTGAAAAAAAAAATATTTATACAGAAGACTCCCCCCTTGTAAAAAAATCAAAATTTGTGGTCTCAGATTTTCCTGAAAATGGGTTGTTTCCTAGTCAATTTGATGCCGGAGAACACGAAAAAACCATCCATTTCGTCGTATCTCTTCGGGAATTTGAATTTTCCGACGAAAAATAGATTTCCTGAAGAAATAGGACAAAATGGAGGGGTTTTTCGTTTTCTCCGGTATGAAATTGACAAGGAAGCTCAATTTCAGGACAACTTGAGAGTTGAAAAATTAAAAAAAAAAAAATATTGATACAGAAGACTCCCCCCTTGTAAAAAAATCAAAATTTTTGTTCTCAGATTTTCCTGAAAATGGGTTGTTTCCTAGTCAATTTGAGGCCGGAGAACACGAAAAAACCATCCATTTCGTCGTATCTCTTCGGGAATTGGAATTTTCCAACGAAAAATAGATTTCCTGAAGAAATAGGACAAAATGGAGGGGTTTTTCGTTTTCTCCGGTATGAAATTGACAAGGAAGCTCAATTTCAGGACAATCTGAGAGTTGAAAAATTTTGAAAAAAAAAATATTTATACAGAAGACTCCCCCCTTGTTAAAAAAATCAAAATTTTTGGTCTCAGATTTTCCTGAAAATGGGTTGTTTCCTAGTCAATTTGATGCCGGAGAACACGAAAAAACCATCCATTTCGTCGTATCTCTTCGGGAATTTGAATTTTCCGACGAAAAAGAGATTTCCTGAAGAAATAGGACAAAATGGAGGGGTTTTTCGTTTTCTCCGGTATGAAATAGACAAGGAAGCTCAATTTCAGGACAATCTGAGAGTTGAAAAATTTTGAAAAAAAAAATATTTATACAGAAGACTCCCCCCTTGTAAAAAAATCAAAATTTTTGTTCTCAGATTTTCCTGAAAATGGGTTGTTTCCTAGTCAATTTGAGGCCGGAGAACACGAAAAAACCATCCATTTCGTCGTATCTCTTCGGGAATTGGAATTTTCCAACGAAAAATAGATTTCCTGAAGAAATAGGACAAAATGGAGGGGTTTTTCGTTTTCTCCGGTATGAAATTGACAAGGAAGCTCAATTTCAGGACAATCTGAGAGTTGAAAAATTTTGAAAAAAAAAATATTTATACAGAAGACTCCCCCCTTGTAAAAAAATCAAAATTTTTGGTCTCAGATTTTCCTGAAAATGGGTTGTTTCCTAGTCAATTTGATGCCGGAGAACACGAAAAAACCATCCATTTCGTCGTATCTCTTCGGGAATTTGAATTTTCCGACGAAAAAGAGATTTCCTGAAGAAATAGGACAAAATGGAGGGGTTTTTCGTTTTCTCCGGTATGAAATAGACAAGGAAGCTCAATTTCAGGACAATTTGAGAGTTGAAAAATTTTGAAAAAAAAAATATTGAAAATGGGTTGTTTCCAAGTCAATTTGATGCCGGAGAACACGAGAAAACCATCCATTTCGTCGTATCTCTTCGGGAATTTGAATTTTCCGACGAAAAATAGAGTTCCTGAAGAAATAGGACAAAATGGAGGGGTTTTTCGTTTTCTCCGGTATGAAATTGACAAGGAAGCTCAATTTCAGGACAATCTGAGAGTTGAAAAATTTTGAAAAAAAAAAATATTTATACAGAAGACTCCCCCCTTGTAAAAAAATCAAAATTTTTGGTCTCAGATTTTCCTGAAAATGGGTTGTTTCCTTGTCAATTTGAGGCCGGAGAACACGAAAAAACCATCCATTTCGTCGAATCTCTTCGGGAATTTGAATTTTCCGACGAAAAATAGATTTCCTGAAGAAATAGGACAAAAAGGAGGGGTTTTTCGTTTTCTCCGGTATGAAATTGACAAGGAAGCTCAATTTCAGGACAATCTGAGAGTTGAAAAATTTTGAAAAAAAAAATATTGAAAATGGGTTGTTTCCAAGTCAATTTGATGCCGGAGAACACGAAAAAACCATCCATTTCGTCGTATCTCTTCGGGAATTTGAATTTTCCGACGAAAAATAGATTTCCTGAAGAAATAGGACAAAATGGAGGGGTTTTTCGTTTTCTCCGGTATGAAATTGACAAGGAAGCTCAATTTCAGGACAATCTGAGAGTTGAAAAATTTTGAAAAAAAAAATATTTATACAGAAGACTCCCCCCTTGTAAAAAAATCAAAATTTGTGGTCTCAGATTTTCCTGAAAATGGGTTGTTTCCTAGTCAATTTGATGCCGGAGAACACGAAAAAACCATCCATTTCGTCGTATCTCTTCGGGAATTTGAATTTTCCGACGAAAGATAGATTTCCTGAAGAAATAGGACAAAATGGAGGGGTTTTTCGTTTTCTCCGGTATGAAATTGACAAGGCAGCTCAATTTCAGGACAATCTGAGAGTTGAAAAATTTTGAAAAAAAAAATATTTATACAGAAGACTCCCCCCTTGTAAAAAAATCAAAATTTTTGGTCTCAGATTTTCCTGAAAATGGGTTGTTTCCTAGTCAATTTGATGCCGGAGAACACGAAAAAACCATCCATTTCGTCGTATCTCTTCGGGAATTTGAATTTTCCGACGAAAAAGAGATTTCCTGAAGAAATAGGACAAAATGGAGGGGTTTTTCGTTTTCTCCGGTATGAAATAGACAAGGAAGCTCAATTTCAGGACAATCTGAGAGTTGAAAAATTTTGAAAAAAAAAATATTGATACAGAAGACTACCCCCTTGTAAAAAAATTAAAATTTTTGGTCTCAGATTTTCCTGTAAATGCGTTGTTTCCTAGTCAATTTGATGCCGGAGAACACGAAAAAACCATCCATTTCGTCGTATCTCTACGGGAATTGGAATTTTCCAACGAAAAATAGATTTCCTGAAGAAATAGGACAAAATGGAGGGGTTTTTCGTTTTCTCCGGTATGAAATAGACAAGGAAGCTCAATTTCAGGACAATCTGAGAGTTGAAAAATTTTGAAAAAAAAAATATTTATACAGAAGACTCCCCCCTTGTAAAAAAATCAAAATTTTTGGTCTCAGATTTTCCTGAAAATGGGTTGTTTCCTAGTCAATTTGATGCCGGAGAACACGAAAAAACCATCCATTTCGTCGTATCTCTTCGGGAATTGGAATTTTCCAACGAAAAATAGATTTCCTGAAGAAATAGGACAAAATGGAGGGGTTTTTCGTTTTCTCCGGTATGAAATTGACAAGGAAGCTCAATTTCAGGACAATCTGAGAGTTGAAAAATTTTGAAAAAAAAAATATTGATACAGAAGACTCCCCCCTTGTAAAAAAATCAAAATTTTTGGTCTCAGATTTTCCTGAAAATGGGTTGTTTCCTAGTCAATTTGATGCCGGAGAACACGAAAAAACCATCCATTTCGTCGTATCTCTTCGGGAATTTGAATTTTCCGACGAAAAAGAGATTTCCTGAAGAAATAGGACAAAATGGAGGGGTTTTTCGTTTTCTCCGGTATGAAATCGACAAGGCAGCTCAATTTCAGGACAATCTGAGAGTTGAAAAATTTTGAAAAAAAAAATATTTATACAGAAGACTCCCCCCTTGTAAAAAAATCAAAATTTTTGTTCTCAGATTTTCCTGTAAATGCGTTGTTTCCTAGTCAATTTGAGGCCGGAGCACACGAAAAAAACCATCCATTTCGTCGTATCTCTACGGGAATTGGAATTTTCCAACGAAAAATAGATTTCCTGAAGAAATAGGACAAAATGGAGGGGTTTTTCGTTTTCTCCGGTATGAAATTGACAAGGAAGCTCAATTTCAGGACAACTTGAGAGTTGAAAAATTAAAAAAAAAAAAAATTGATACAGAAGACTCCCCCCTTGTAAAAAAATCAAAATTTTTGGTCTCAGATTTTCCTGAAAATGGGTTGTTTCCTAGTCAATTTGATGCCGGAGAACACGAAAAAACCATCCATTTCGTCGTATCTCTTCGGGAATTTGAATTTTCCAACGAAAAATAGATTTCCTGAAGAAATAGGACAAAATGGAGGGGTTTTTCGTTTTCTCCGGTATGAAATTGACAAAGAAGCTCAATTTCAGGACAATCTGAGAGTTGAAAAATTTTGAAAAAAAAAATATTGATACAGAAGACTTTGTAAAAAAATCAAAATTTTTGGTCTCAAATATTCCTGAAAATGGGTTGTTTCCAAGTCAATTTGATGCCGGAGAACACGAAAAAACCATCCATTTCGTCGTATCTCTTCGGGAATTGGAATTTTCCAACGAAAAATAGATTTTCTGAAGAGATAGGACAAAATGGAGGGGTTTTTCGTTTTCTCCGGTATGAAATTGACAAGGAAGCTCAATTTCAGGACAATCTGAGAGTTGAAAAATTTTGAAAAAAAAAATATTTATACAGAAGACTCCCCCCTTGTAAAAAAATCAAAATTTTTGGTCTCAGATTTTCCTGAAAATGGGTTGTTTCCTAGTCAATTTGATGCCGGAGAACACGAAAAAACCATCCATTTCGTCGTATCTCTTCGGGAATTTGAATTTTCCGACGAAAAAGAGATTTCCTGAAGAAATAGGACAAAATGGAGGGGTTTTTCGTTTTCTCCGGTATGAAATAGACAAGGAAGCTCAATTTCAGGACAATCTGAGAGTTGAAAAATTTTGAAAAAAAAAATATTTATACAGAAGACTCCCCCCTTGTAAAAAAATCAAAATTTGTGGTCTCAGATTTTCCTGAAAATGGGTTGTTTCCTAGTCAATTTGATGCCGGAGAACACGAAAAAACCATCCATTTCGTCGTATCTCTTCGGGAATTTGAATTTTCCGACGAAAAATAGATTTCCTGAAGAAATAGGACAAAATGGAGGGGTTTTTCGTTTTCTCCGGTATGAAATTGACAAGGAAGCTCAATTTCAGGACAACTTGAGAGTTGAAAAATTAAAAAAAAAAAAATTGATACAGAAGACTCCCCCCTTGTAAAAAAATCAAAATTTTTGTTCTCAGATTTTCCTGAAAATGGGTTGTTTCCTAGTCAATTTGAGGCCGGAGAACACGAAAAAACCATCCATTTCGTCGTATCTCTTCGGGAATTGGAATTTTCCAACGAAAAATAGATTTCCTGAAGAAATAGGACAAAATGGAGGGGTTTTTCGTTTTCTCCGGTATGAAATTGACAAGGAAGCTCAATTTCAGGACAATCTGAGAGTTGAAAAATTTTGAAAAAAAAAAAATATTTATACAGAAGACTCCCCCCTTGTAAAAAAATCAAAATTTTTGGTCTCAGATTTTCCTGAAAATGGGTTGTTTCCTAGTCAATTTGATGCCGGAGAACACGAAAAAAACCATCCATTTCGTCGTATCTCTTCGGGAATTTGAATTTTCCGACGAAAAATAGATTTCCTGAAGAAATAGGACAAAATGGAGGGGTTTTTCGTTTTCTCCGGTATGAAATTGACAAGGAAGCTCAATTTCAGGACAACTTGAGAGTTGAAAAATTAAAAAAAAAAAATATTGATACAGAAGACTCCCCCCTTGTAAAAAAATCAAAATTTTTGTTCTCAGATTTTCCTGAAAATGGGTTGTTTCCTAGTCAATTTGAGGCCGGAGAACACGAAAAAACCATCCATTTCGTCGTATCTCTTCGGGAATTGGAATTTTCCAACGAAAAATAGATTTCCTGAAGAAATAGGACAAAATGGAGGGGTTTTTCGTTTTCTCCGGTATGAAATTGACAAGGAAGCTCAATTTCAGGACAATCTGAGAGTTGAAAAATTTTGAAAAAAAAAATATTTATACAGAAGACTCCCCCCTTGTAAAAAAATCAAAATTTTTGGTCTCAGATTTTCCTGAAAATGGGTTGTTTCCTAGTCAATTTGATGCCGGAGAACACGAAAAAACCATCCATTTCGTCGTATCTCTTCGGGAATTTGAATTTTCCGACGAAAAAGAGATTTCCTGAAGAAATAGGACAAAATGGAGGGGTTTTTCGTTTTCTCCGGTATGAAATAGACAAGGAAGCTCAATTTCAGGACAATCTGAGAGTTGAAAAATTTTGAAAAAAAAAATATTTATACAGAAGACTCCCCCCTTGTAAAAAAATCAAAATTTGTGGTCTCAGATTTTCCTGAAAATGGGTTGTTTCCTAGTCAATTTGATGCCGGAGAACACGAAAAAACCATCCATTTCGTCGTATCTCTTCGGGAATTGGAATTTTCCAACGAAAAATAGATTTCCTGAAGAAATAGGACAAAATGGAGGGGTTTTTCGTTTTCTCCGGTATGAAATTGACAAGGAAGCTCAATTTCAGGACAATCTGAGAGTTGAAAAATTTTGAAAAAAAAAATATTTATACAGAAGACTCCCCCCTTGTAAAAAAATCAAAATTTTTGGTCTCAGATTTTCCTGAAAATGGGTTGTTTCCTAGTCAATTTGATGCCGGAGAACACGAAAAAACCATCCATTTCGTCGTATCTCTTCGGGAATTTGAATTTTCCGACGAAAAAGAGATTTCCTGAAGAAATAGGACAAAATGGAGGGGTTTTTCGTTTTCTCCGGTATGAAATAGACAAGGAAGCTCAATTTCAGGACAATCTGAGAGTTGAAAAATTTTGAAAAAAAAAATATTTATACAGAAGACTCCCCCCTTGTAAAAAAATCAAAATTTTTGGTCTCAGATTTTCCTGAAAATGGGTTGTTTCCTAGTCAATTTGATGCCGGAGAACACGAAAAAACCATCCATTTCGTCGTATCTCTTCGGGAATTGGAATTTTCCAACGAAAAATAGATTTCCTGAAGAAATAGGACAAAATGGAGGGGTTTTTCGTTTTCTCCGGTATGAAATTGACAAGGAAGCTCAATTTCAGGACAATCTGAGAGTTGAAAAATTTTGAAAAAAAAAAATATTTATACAGAAGACTCCCCCCTTGTAAAAAAATCAAAATTTTTGGTCTCAGATTTTCCTGAAAATGGGTTGTTTCCTAGTCAATTTGATGCCGGAGAACACGAAAAAACCATCCATTTCGTCGTATCTCTTCGGGAATTTGAATTTTCCGACGAAAAATAGATTTCCTGAAGAAATAGGACAAAATGGAGGGGTTTTTCGTTTTCTCCGGTATGAAATTGACAAGGAAGCTCAATTTCAGGACAACTTCAGAGTTGAAAAATTAAAAAAAAAAAATATTGATACAGAAGACTCCCCCCTTGTAAAAAAATCAAAATTTTTGTTCTCAGATTTTCCTGAAAATGGGTTGTTTCCTAGTCAATTTGAGGCCGGAGAACACGAAAAAACCATCCATTTCGTCGTATCTCTTCGGGAATTGGAATTTTCCAACGAAAAATAGATTTCCTGAAGAAATAGGACAAAATGGAGGGGTTTTTCGTTTTCTCCGGTATGAAATTGACAAGGAAGCTCAATTTCAGGACAATCTGAGAGTTGAAAAATTTTGAAAAAAAAAATATTTATACAGAAGACTCCCCCCTTGTAAAAAAATCAAAATTTTTGGTCTCAGATTTTCCTGAAAATGGGTTGTTTCCTAGTCAATTTGATGCCGGAGAACACGAAAAAACCATCCATTTCGTCGTATCTCTTCGGGAATTTGAATTTTCCGACGAAAAAGAGATTTCCTGAAGAAATAGGACAAAATGGAGGGGTTTTTCGTTTTCTCCGGTATGAAATAGACAAGGAAGCTCAATTTCAGGACAATCTGAGAGTTGAAAAATTTTGAAAAAAAAAATATTTATACAGAAGACTCCCCCCTTGTAAAAAAATCAAAATTTTTGGTCTCAGATTTTCCTGAAAATGGGTTGTTTCCTAGTCAATTTGATGCCGGAGAACACGAAAAAACCATCCATTTCGTCGTATCTCTTCGGGAATTGGAATTTTCCAACGAAAAATAGATTTCCTGAAGAAATAGGACAAAATGGAGGGGTTTTTCGTTTTCTCCGGTATGAAATTGACAAGGAAGCTCAATTTCAGGACAATCTGAGAGTTGAAAAATTTTGAAAAAAAAAATATTTATACAGAAGACTCCCCCCTTGTAAAAAAATCAAAATTTTTGGTCTCAGATTTTCCTGAAAATGGGTTGTTTCCTAGTCAATTTGATGCCGGAGAACACGAAAAAACCATCCATTTCGTCGTATCTCTTCGGGAATTTGAATTTTCCGACGAAAAAGAGATTTCCTGAAGAAATAGGACAAAATGGAGGGGTTTTTCGTTTTCTCCGGTATGAAATAGACAAGGAAGCTCAATTTCAGGACAATCTGAGAGTTGAAAAATTTTGAAAAAAAAAATATTTATATAGAAGACTCCCCCCTTGTAAAAAAATCAAAATTTGTGGTCTCAGATTTTCCTGAAAATGGGTTGTTTCCTAGTCAATTTGATGCCGGAGAACACGAAAAAACCATCCATTTCGTCGTATCTCTTCGGGAATTGGAATTTTCCAACGAAAAATAGATTTCCTGAAGAAATAGGACAAAATGGAGGGGTTTTTCGTTTTCTCCGGTATGAAATTGACAAGGAAGCTCAATTTCAGGACAATCTGAGAGTTGAAAAATTTTGAAAAAAAAAATATTTATACAGAAGACTCCCCCCTTGTAAAAAAATCAAAATTTTTGGTCTCAGATTTTCCTGAAAATGGGTTGTTTCCAAGTCAATTTGATGCCGGAGAACACGAAAAAACCATCCATTTCGTCGTATCTCTTCGGGAATTTGAATTTTCCGACGAAAAAGAGATTTCCTGAAGAAATAGGACAAAATGGAGGGGTTTTTCGTTTTCTCCGGTATGAAATAGACAAGGAAGCTCAATTTCAGGACAATCTGAGAGTTGAAAAATTTTGAAAAAAAAAATATTTATACAGAAGACTCCCCCCTTGTAAAAAAATCAAAATTTTTGGTCTCAGATTTTCCTGAAAATGGGTTGTTTCCTAGTCAATTTGATGCCGGAGAACACGAAAAAACCATCCATTTCGTCGTATCTTTTCGGGAATTGGAATTTTCCAACGAAAAATAGATTTCCTGAAGAAATAGGACAAAATGGAGGGGTTTTTCGTTTTCTCCGGTATGAAATTGACAAGGAAGCTCAATTTCAGGACAATCTGAGAGTTGAAAAATTTTGAAAAAAAAAATATTTATACAGAAGACTCCCCCCTTGTAAAAAAATCAAAATTTTTGGTCTCAGATTTTCCTGAAAATGGGTTGTTTCCTAGTCAATTTGATGCCGGAGAACACGAAAAAACCATCCATTTCGTCGTATCTCTTCGGGAATTTGAATTTTCCGACGAAAAATAGATTTCCTGAAGAAATAGGACAAAATGGAGGGGTTTTTCGTTTTCTCCGGTATGAAATTGACAAGGAAGCTCAATTTCAGGACAACTTGATAGTTGAAAAATTAAAAAAAAAAATATTGATACAGAAGACTCCCCCCTTGTAAAAAAATCAAAATTTTTGTTCTCAGATTTTCCTGAAAATGGGTTGTTTCCTAGTCAATTTGAGGCCGGAGAACACGAAAAAACCATCCATTTCGTCGTATCTCTTCGGGAATTGGAATTTTCCAACGAAAAATAGATTTCCTGAAGAAATAGGACAAAATGGAGGGGTTTTTCGTTTTCTTCGGTATGAAATTGACAAGGAAGCTCAATTTCAGGACAATCTGAGAGTTGAAAAATTTTGAAAAAAAAAATATTTATACAGAAGACTCCCCCCTTGTAAAAAAATCAAAATTTTTGGTCTCAGATTTTCCTGAAAATGGGTTGTTTCCTAGTCAATTTGATGCCGGAGAACACGAAAAAACCATCCATTTCGTCGTATCTCTTCGGGAATTTGAATTTTCCGACGAAAAAGAGATTTCCTGAAGAAATAGGAGAAAATGGAGGGGTTTTTCGTTTTCTCCGGTATGAAATAGACAAGGAAGCTCAATTTCAGGACAATCTGAGAGTTGAAAAATTTTGAAAAAAAAAATATTTATACAGAAGACTCCCCCCTTGTAAAAAAATCAAAATTTTTGGTCTCAGATTTTCCTGAAAATGGGTTGTTTCCTAGTCAATTTGATGCCGGAGAACACGAAAAAACCATCCATTTCGTCGTATCTCTTCGGGAATTGGAATTTTCCAACGAAAAATAGATTTCCTGAAGAAATAGGACAAAATGGAGGGGTTTTTCGTTTTCTCCGGTATGAAATTGACAAGGAAGCTCAATTTCAGGACAATCTGAGAGTTGAAAAATTTTGAAAAAAAAAATATTTATACAGAAGACTCCCCCCTTGTAAAAAAATCAAAATTTTTGGTCTCAGATTTTCCTGAAAATGGGTTGTTTCCTAGTCAATTTGATGCCGGAGAACACGAAAAAACCATCCATTTCGTCGTATCTCTTCGGGAATTTGAATTTTCCGACGAAAAAGAGATTTCCTGAAGAAATAGGACAAAATGGAGGGGTTTTTCGTTTTCTCCGGTATGAAATAGACAAGGAAGCTCAATTTCAGGACAATCTGAGAGTTGAAAAATTTTGAAAAAAAAAATATTTATACAGAAGACTCCCCCCTTGTAAAAAAATCAAAATTTTTGGTCTCAGATTTTCCTGAAAATGGGTTGTTTCCTAGTCAATTTGATGCCGGAGAACACGAAAAAACCATCCATTTCGTCGTATCTCTTCGGGAATTGGAATTTTCCAACGAAAAATAGATTTCCTGAAGAAATAGGACAAAATGGAGGGGTTTTTCGTTTTCTCCGGTATGAAATTGACAAGGAAGCTCAATTTCAGGACAATCTGAGAGTTGAAAAATTTTGAAAAAAAAAATATTTATACAGAAGACTCCCCCCTTGTAAAAAAATCAAAATTTTTGGTCTCAGATTTTCCTGAAAATGGGTTGTTTCCTAGTCAATTTGATGCCGGAGAACACGAAAAAACCATCCATTTCGTCGTATCTCTTCGGGAATTTGAATTTTCCGACGAAAAAGAGATTTCCTGAAGAAATAGGACAAAATGGAGGGGTTTTTCGTTTTCTCCGGTATGAAATAGACAAGGAAGCTCAATTTCAGGACAATCTGAGAGTTGAAAAATTTTGAAAAAAAAAATATTTATACAGAAGACTCCCCCCTTGTAAAAAAATCAAAATTTGTGGTCTCAGATTTTCCTGAAAATGGGTTGTTTCCTAGTCAATTTGATGCCGGAGAACACGAAAAAACCATCCATTTCGTCGTATCTCTTCGGGAATTTGAATTTTCCGACGAAAAATAGATTTCCTGAAGAAATAGGACAAAATGGAGGGGTTTTTCGTTTTCTCCGGTATGAAATTGACAAGGAAGCTCAATTTCAGGACAACTTGAGAGTTGAAAAATTAAAAAAAAAAAAATATTGATACAGAAGACTCCCCCCTTGTAAAAAAATCAAAATTTTTGTTCTCAGATTTTCCTGAAAATGGGTTGTTTCCTAGTCAATTTGAGGCCGGAGAACACGAAAAAACCATCCATTTCGTCGTATCTCTTCGGGAATTGGAATTTTCCAACGAAAAATAGATTTCCTGAAGAAATAGGACAAAATGGAGGGGTTTTTCGTTTTCTCCGGTATGAAATTGACAAGGAAGCTCAATTTCAGGACAATCTGAGAGTTGAAAAATTTTGAAAAAAAAAATATTTATACAGAAGACTCCCCCCTTGTAAAAAAATCAAAATTTTTGGTCTCAGATTTTCCTGAAAATGGGTTGTTTCCTAGTCAATTTGATGCCGGAGAACACGAAAAAACCATCCATTTCGTCGTATCTCTTCGGGAATTTGAATTTTCCGACGAAAAAGAGATTTCCTGAAGAAATAGGACAAAATGGAGGGGTTTTTCGTTTTCTCCGGTATGAAATAGACAAGGAAGCTCAATTTCAGGACAATCTGAGAGTTGAAAAATTTTGAAAAAAAAAATATTTATACAGAAGACTCCCCCCTTGTAAAAAAATCAAAATTTGTGGTCTCAGATTTTCCTGAAAATGGGTTGTTTCCTAGTCAATTTGATGCCGGAGAACACGAAAAAAACATCCATTTCGTCGTATCTCTTCGGGAATTTGAATTTTCCGACGAAAAATAGATTTCCTGAAGAAATAGGACAAAATGGAGGGGTTTTTCGTTTTCTCCGGTATGAAATTGACAAGGAAGCTCAATTTCAGGACAACTTGAGAGTTGAAAAATTTTGAAAAAAAAAATATTTATACAGAAGACTCCCCCCTTGTAAAAAAATCAAAATTTTTGGTCTCAGATTTTCCTGAAAATGGGTTGTTTCCTAGTCAATTTGATGCCGGAGAACACGAAAAAACCATCCATTTCGTCGTATCTCTTCGGGAATTTGAATTTTCCGACGAAAAAGAGATTTCCTGAAGAAATAGGACAAAATGGAGGGGTTTTTCGTTTTCTCCGGTATGAAATAGACAAGGAAGCTCAATTTCAGGACAATCTGAGAGTTGAAAAATTTTGAAAAAAAAAATATTTATACAGAAGACTCCCCCCTTGTAAAAAAATCAAAATTTTTGGTCTCAGATTTTCCTGAAAATGGGTTGTTTCCTAGTCAATTTGATGCCGGAGAACACGAAAAAACCATCCATTTCGTCGTATCTCTTCGGGAATTGGAATTTTCCAACGAAAAATAGATTTCCTGAAGAAATAGGACAAAATGGAGGGGTTTTTCGTTTTCTCCGGTATGAAATTGACAAGGAAGCTCAATTTCAGGACAATCTGAGAGTTGAAAAATTTTGAAAAAAAAAATATTGATACAGAAGACTCCCCCCTTGTAAAAAAATCAAAATTTTTGGTCTCAGATTTTCCTGAAAATGGGTTGTTTCCTAGTCAATTTGATGCCGGAGAACACGAAAAAACCATCCATTTCGTCGTATCTCTTCGGGAATTTGAATTTTCCAACGAAAAATAGATTTCCTGAAGAAATAGGACAAAATGGAGGGGTTTTTCGTTTTCTCCGGTATGAAATTGACAAAGAAGCTCAATTTCAGGACAATCTGAGAGTTGAAAAATTTTGAAAAAAAAAATATTGATACAGAAGACTTTGTAAAAAAATCAAAATTTTTGGTCTCAAATATTCCTGAAAATGGGTTGTTTCCAAGTCAATTTGATGCCGGAGAACACGAAAAAACCATCCATTTCGTCGTATCTCTTCGGGAATTGGAATTTTCCAACGAAAAATAGATTTTCTGAAGAGATAGGACAAAATGGAGGGGTTTTTCGTTTTCTCCGGTATGAAATTGACAAGGAAGCTCAATTTCAGGACAATCTGAGAGTTGAAAAATTTTGAAAAAAAAAATATTTATACAGAAGACTCCCCCCTTGTAAAAAAATCAAAATTTTTGGTCTCAGATTTTCCTGAAAATGGGTTGTTTCCTAGTCAATTTGATGCCGGAGAACACGAAAAAACCATCCATTTCGTCGTATCTCTTCGGGAATTTGAATTTTCCGACGAAAAAGAGATTTCCTGAAGAAATAGGACAAAATGGAGGGGTTTTTCGTTTTCTCCGGTATGAAATAGACAAGGAAGCTCAATTTCAGGACAATCTGAGAGTTGAAAAATTTTGAAAAAAAAAATATTTATACAGAAGACTCCCCCCTTGTAAAAAAATCAAAATTTTTGGTCTCAGATTTTCCTGAAAATGGGTTGTTTCCTAGTCAATTTGATGCCGGAGAACACGAAAAAACCATCCATTTCGTCGTATCTCTTCGGGAATTTGAATTTTCCGACGAAAAAGAGATTTCCTGAAGAAATAGGAGAAAATGGAGGGGTTTTTCGTTTTCTCCGGTATGAAATAGACAAGGAAGCTCAATTTCAGGACAATCTGAGAGTTGAAAAATTTTGAAAAAAAAAATATTTATACAGAAGACTCCCCCCTTGTAAAAAAATCAAAATTTTTGGTCTCAGATTTTCCTGAAAATGGGTTGTTTCCTAGTCAATTTGATGCCGGAGAACACGAAAAAACCATCCATTTCGTCGTATCTCTTCGGGAATTGGAATTTTCCAACGAAAAATAGATTTCCTGAAGAAATAGGACAAAATGGAGGGGTTTTTCGTTTTCTCCGGTATGAAATTGACAAGGAAGCTCAATTTCAGGACAATCTGAGAGTTGAAAAATTTTGAAAAAAAAAATATTTATACAGAAGACTCCCCCCTTGTAAAAAAATCAAAATTTTTGGTCTCAGATTTTCCTGAAAATGGGTTGTTTCCTAGTCAATTTGATGCCGGAGAACACGAAAAAACCATCCATTTCGTCGTATCTCTTCGGGAATTTGAATTTTCCGACGAAAAAGAGATTTCCTGAAGAAATAGGACAAAATGGAGGGGTTTTTCGTTTTCTCCGGTATGAAATAGACAAGGAAGCTCAATTTCAGGACAATCTGAGAGTTGAAAAATTTTGAAAAAAAAAATATTTATACAGAAGACTCCCCCCTTGTAAAAAAATCAAAATTTTTGGTCTCAGATTTTCCTGAAAATGGGTTGTTTCCTAGTCAATTTGATGCCGGAGAACACGAAAAAACCATCCATTTCGTCGTATCTCTTCGGGAATTGGAATTTTCCAACGAAAAATAGATTTCCTGAAGAAATAGGACAAAATGGAGGGGTTTTTCGTTTTCTCCGGTATGAAATTGACAAGGAAGCTCAATTTCAGGACAATCTGAGAGTTGAAAAATTTTGAAAAAAAAAATATTTATACAGAAGACTCCCCCCTTGTAAAAAAATCAAAATTTTTGGTCTCAGATTTTCCTGAAAATGGGTTGTTTCCTAGTCAATTTGATGCCGGAGAACACGAAAAAACCATCCATTTCGTCGTATCTCTTCGGGAATTTGAATTTTCCGACGAAAAAGAGATTTCCTGAAGAAATAGGACAAAATGGAGGGGTTTTTCGTTTTCTCCGGTATGAAATAGACAAGGAAGCTCAATTTCAGGACAATCTGAGAGTTGAAAAATTTTGAAAAAAAAAATATTTATACAGAAGACTCCCCCCTTGTAAAAAAATCAAAATTTGTGGTCTCAGATTTTCCTGAAAATGGGTTGTTTCCTAGTCAATTTGATGCCGGAGAACACGAAAAAACCATCCATTTCGTCGTATCTCTTCGGGAATTTGAATTTTCCGACGAAAAATAGATTTCCTGAAGAAATAGGACAAAATGGAGGGGTTTTTCGTTTTCTCCGGTATGAAATTGACAAGGAAGCTCAATTTCAGGACAACTTGAGAGTTGAAAAATTAAAAAAAAAAAAATATTGATACAGAAGACTCCCCCCTTGTAAAAAAATCAAAATTTTTGTTCTCAGATTTTCCTGAAAATGGGTTGTTTCCTAGTCAATTTGAGGCCGGAGAACACGAAAAAACCATCCATTTCGTCGTATCTCTTCGGGAATTGGAATTTTCCAACGAAAAATAGATTTCCTGAAGAAATAGGACAAAATGGAGGGGTTTTTCGTTTTCTCCGGTATGAAATTGACAAGGAAGCTCAATTTCAGGACAATCTGAGAGTTGAAAAATTTTGAAAAAAAAAATATTTATACAGAAGACTCCCCCCTTGTAAAAAAATCAAAATTTTTGGTCTCAGATTTTCCTGAAAATGGGTTGTTTCCTAGTCAATTTGATGCCGGAGAACACGAAAAAACCATCCATTTCGTCGTATCTCTTCGGGAATTTGAATTTTCCGACGAAAAAGAGATTTCCTGAAGAAATAGGACAAAATGGAGGGGTTTTTCGTTTTCTCCGGTATGAAATAGACAAGGAAGCTCAATTTCAGGACAATCTGAGAGTTGAAAAATTTTGAAAAAAAAAATATTTATACAGAAGACTCCCCCCTTGTAAAAAAATCAAAATTTGTGGTCTCAGATTTTCCTGAAAATGGGTTGTTTCCTAGTCAATTTGATGCCGGAGAACACGAAAAAAACATCCATTTCGTCGTATCTCTTCGGGAATTTGAATTTTCCGACGAAAAATAGATTTCCTGAAGAAATAGGACAAAATGGAGGGGTTTTTCGTTTTCTCCGGTATGAAATTGACAAGGAAGCTCAATTTCAGGACAACTTGAGAGTTGAAAAATTAAAAAAAAAAAATATTGATACAGAAGACTCCCCCCTTGTAAAAAAATCAAAATTTTTGTTCTCAGATTTTCCTGAAAATGGGTTGTTTCCTAGTCAATTTGAGGCCGGAGAACACGAAAAAACCATCCATTTCGTCGTATCTCTTCGGGAATTGGAATTTTCCAACGAAAAATAGATTTCCTGAAGAAATAGGACAAAATGGAGGGGTTTTTCGTTTTCTCCGGTATGAAATTGACAAGGAAGCTCAATTTCAGGACAATCTGAGAGTTGAAAAATTTTGAAAAAAAAAATATTTATACAGAAGACTCCCCCCTTGTAAAAAAATCAAAATTTTTGGTCTCAGATTTTCCTGAAAATGGGTTGTTTCCTAGTCAATTTGATGCCGGAGAACACGAAAAAACCATCCATTTCGTCGTATCTCTTCGGGAATTTGAATTTTCCGACGAAAAAGAGATTTCCTGAAGAAATAGGACAAAATGGAGGGGTTTTTCGTTTTCTCCGGTATGAAATAGACAAGGAAGCTCAATTTCAGGACAATCTGAGAGTTGAAAAATTTTGAAAAAAAAAATATTTATACAGAAGACTCCCCCCTTGTAAAAAAATCAAAATTTTTGGTCTCAGATTTTCCTGAAAATGGGTTGTTTCCTAGTCAATTTGATGCCGGAGAACACGAAAAAACCATCCATTTCGTCGTATCTCTTCGGGAATTGGAATTTTCCAACGAAAAATAGATTTCCTGAAGAAATAGGACAAAATGGAGGGGTTTTTCGTTTTCTCCGGTATGAAATTGACAAGGAAGCTCAATTTCAGGACAATCTGAGAGTTGAAAAATTTTGAAAAAAAAAATATTTATACAGAAGACTCCCCCCTTGTAAAAAAATCAAAATTTTTGGTCTCAGATTTTCCTGAAAATGGGTTGTTTCCTAGTCAATTTGATGCCGGAGAACACGAAAAAACCATCCATTTCGTCGTATCTCTTCGGGAATTTGAATTTTCCGACGAAAAAGAGATTTCCTGAAGAAATAGGACAAAATGGAGGGGTTTTTCGTTTTCTCCGGTATGAAATAGACAAGGAAGCTCAATTTCAGGACAATCTGAGAGTTGAAAAATTTTGAAAAAAAAAATATTTATACAGAAGACTCCCCCCTTGTAAAAAAATCAAAATTTGTGGTCTCAGATTTTCCTGAAAATGGGTTGTTTCCTAGTCAATTTGATGCCGGAGAACACGAAAAAACCATCCATTTCGTCGTATCTCTTCGGGAATTTGAATTTTCCGACGAAAAATAGATTTCCTGAAGAAATAGGACAAAATGGAGGGGTTTTTCGTTTTCTCCGGTATGAAATTGACAAGGAAGCTCAATTTCAGGACAACTTGAGAGTTGAAAAATTAAAAAAAAAAAAATATTGATACAGAAGACTCCCCCCTTGTAAAAAAATCAAAATTTTTGTTCTCAGATTTTCCTGAAAATGGGTTGTTTCCTAGTCAATTTGAGGCCGGAGAACACGAAAAAACCATCCATTTCGTCGTATCTCTTCGGGAATTGGAATTTTCCAACGAAAAATAGATTTCCTGAAGAAATAGGACAAAATGGAGGGGTTTTTCGTTTTCTCCGGTATGAAATTGACAAGGAAGCTCAATTTCAGGACAATCTGAGAGTTGAAAAATTTTGAAAAAAAAAATATTTATACAGAAGACTCCCCCCTTGTAAAAAAATCAAAATTTTTGGTCTCAGATTTTCCTGAAAATGGGTTGTTTCCTAGTCAATTTGATGCCGGAGAACACGAAAAAACCATCCATTTCGTCGTATCTCTTCGGGAATTTGAATTTTCCGACGAAAAAGAGATTTCCTGAAGAAATAGGACAAAATGGAGGGGTTTTTCGTTTTCTCCGGTATGAAATAGACAAGGAAGCTCAATTTCAGGACAATCTGAGAGTTGAAAAATTTTGAAAAAAAAAATATTTATACAGAAGACTCCCCCCTTGTAAAAAAATCAAAATTTTTGTTCTCAGATTTTCCTGAAAATGGGTTGTTTCCTAGTCAATTTGAGGCCGGAGAACACGAAAAAACCATCCATTTCGTCGTATCTCTTCGGGAATTGGAATTTTCCAACGAAAAATAGATTTCCTGAAGAAATAGGACAAAATGGAGGGGTTTTTCGTTTTCTCCGGTATGAAATTGACAAGGAAGCTCAATTTCAGGACAATCTGAGAGTTGAAAAATTTTGAAAAAAAAAATATTTATACAGAAGACTCCCCCCTTGTAAAAAAATCAAAATTTTTGGTCTCAGATTTTCCTGAAAATGGGTTGTTTCCTAGTCAATTTGATGCCGGAGAACACGAAAAAACCATCCATTTCGTCGTATCTCTTCGGGAATTTGAATTTTCCGACGAAAAAGAGATTTCCTGAAGAAATAGGACAAAATGGAGGGGTTTTTCGTTTTCTCCGGTATGAAATAGACAAGGAAGCTCAATTTCAGGACAATTTGAGAGTTGAAAAATTTTGAAAAAAAAAATATTGAAAATGGGTTGTTTCCAAGTCAATTTGATGCCGGAGAACACGAGAAAACCATCCATTTCGTCGTATCTCTTCGGGAATTTGAATTTTCCGACGAAAAATAGAGTTCCTGAAGAAATAGGACAAAATGGAGGGGTTTTTCGTTTTCTCCGGTATGAAATTGACAAGGAAGCTCAATTTCAGGACAATCTGAGAGTTGAAAAATTTTGAAAAAAAAAAATATTTATACAGAAGACTCCCCCCTTGTAAAAAAATCAAAATTTTTGGTCTCAGATTTTCCTGAAAATGGGTTGTTTCCTTGTCAATTTGAGGCCGGAGAACACGAAAAAACCATCCATTTCGTCGAATCTCTTCGGGAATTTGAATTTTCCGACGAAAAATAGATTTCCTGAAGAAATAGGACAAAAAGGAGGGGTTTTTCGTTTTCTCCGGTATGAAATTGACAAGGAAGCTCAATTTCAGGACAATCTGAGAGTTGAAAAATTTTGAAAAAAAAAATATTGAAAATGGGTTGTTTCCAAGTCAATTTGATGCCGGAGAACACGAAAAAACCATCCATTTCGTCGTATCTCTTCGGGAATTTGAATTTTCCGACGAAAAATAGATTTCCTGAAGAAATAGGACAAAATGGAGGGGTTTTTCGTTTTCTCCGGTATGAAATTGACAAGGAAGCTCAATTTCAGGACAATCTGAGAGTTGAAAAATTTTGAAAAAAAAAATATTTATACAGAAGACTCCCCCCTTGTAAAAAAATCAAAATTTGTGGTCTCAGATTTTCCTGAAAATGGGTTGTTTCCTAGTCAATTTGATGCCGGAGAACACGAAAAAACCATCCATTTCGTCGTATCTCTTCGGGAATTTGAATTTTCCGACGAAAGATAGATTTCCTGAAGAAATAGGACAAAATGGAGGAGTTTTTCGTTTTCTCCGGTATGAAATTGACAAGGCAGCTCAATTTCAGGACAATCTGAGAGTTGAAAAATTTTGAAAAAAAAAATATTTATACAGAAGACTCCCCCCTTGTAAAAAAATCAAAATTTTTGGTCTCAGATTTTCCTGAAAATGGGTTGTTTCCTAGTCAATTTGATGCCGGAGAACACGAAAAAACCATCCATTTCGTCGTATCTCTTCGGGAATTTGAATTTTCCGACGAAAAAGAGATTTCCTGAAGAAATAGGACAAAATGGAGGGGTTTTTCGTTTTCTCCGGTATGAAATAGACAAGGAAGCTCAATTTCAGGACAATCTGAGAGTTGAAAAATTTTGAAAAAAAAAATATTGATACAGAAGACTCCCCCCTTGTAAAAAAATTAAAATTTTTGGTCTCAGATTTTCCTGTAAATGCGTTGTTTCCTAGTCAATTTGATGCCGGAGAACACGAAAAAACCATCCATTTCGTCGTATCTCTACGGGAATTGGAATTTTCCAACGAAAAATAGATTTCCTGAAGAAATAGGACAAAATGGAGGGGTTTTTCGTTTTCTCCGGTATGAAATAGACAAGGAAGCTCAATTTCAGGACAATCTGAGAGTTGAAAAATTTTGAAAAAAAAAATATTTATACAGAAGACTCCCCCCTTGTAAAAAAATCAAAATTTTTGGTCTCAGATTTTCCTGAAAATGGGTTGTTTCCTAGTCAATTTGATGCCGGAGAACACGAAAAAACCATCCATTTCGTCGTATCTCTTCGGGAATTGGAATTTTCCAACGAAAAATAGATTTCCTGAAGAAATAGGACAAAATGGAGGGGTTTTTCGTTTTCTCCGGTATGAAATTGACAAGGAAGCTCAATTTCAGGACAATCTGAGAGTTGAAAAATTTTGAAAAAAAAAATATTGATACAGAAGACTCCCCCCTTGTAAAAAAATCAAAATTTTTGGTCTCAGATTTTCCTGAAAATGGGTTGTTTCCTAGTCAATTTGATGCCGGAGAACACGAAAAAACCATCCATTTCGTCGTATCTCTTCGGGAATTTGAATTTTCCGACGAAAAAGAGATTTCCTGAAGAAATAGGACAAAATGGAGGGGTTTTTCGTTTTCTCCGGTATGAAATCGACAAGGCAGCTCAATTTCAGGACAATCTGAGAGTTGAAAAATTTTGAAAAAAAAAATATTTATACAGAAGACTCCCCCCTTGTAAAAAAATCAAAATTTTTGTTCTCAGATTTTCCTGTAAATGCGTTGTTTCCTAGTCAATTTGAGGCCGGAGCACACGAAAAAAACCATCCATTTCGTCGTATCTCTACGGGAATTGGAATTTTCCAACGAAAAATAGATTTCCTGAAGAAATAGGACAAAATGGAGGGGTGTTTCGTTTTCTCCGGTATGAAATTGACAAGGAAGCTCAATTTCAGGACAATCTGAGAGTTGAAAAATTTTGAAAAAAAAAAATATTGAAAATGGGTTGTTTCCAAGTCAATTTGATGCCGGAGAACACGAAAAAACCATCCATTTCGTCGTATCTCTTCGGGAATTGGAATTTTCCAACGAAAAATAGATTTCCTGAAGAAATAGGACAAAATGGAGGGGTTTTTCGTTTTCTCCGGTATGAAATTGACAAGGAAGCTCAATTTCAGGACAATCTGAGTTGAAAAATTTTGAAAAAAAAAATATTGATACAGAAGACTCCCCCCTTGTAAAAAAATCAAAATTTTTGGTCTCAGATTTTCCTGAAAATGGGTTGTTTCCTAGTCAATTTGATGCCGGAGAACACGAAAACACCATCCATTTCGTCGTATCTCTTCGGGAATTTGAATTTTCCAACGAAAAATAGATTTCCTGAAGAAATAGGACAAAATGGAGGGGTTTTTCGTTTTCTCCGGTATGAAATTGACAAAGAAGCTCAATTTCAGGACAATCTGAGAGTTGAAAAATTTTGAAAAAAAAAATATTGATACAGAAGACTTTGTAAAAAAATCAAAATTTTTGGTCTCAAATATTCCTGAAAATGGGTTGTTTCCAAGTCAATTTGATGCCGGAGAACACGAAAAAACCATCCATTTCGTCGTATCTCTTCGGGAATTGGAATTTTCCAACGAAAAATAGATTTTCTGAAGAGATAGGACAAAATGGAGGGGTTTTTCGTTTTCTCCGGTATGAAATTGACAAGGAAGCTCAATTTCAGGACAATCTGAGAGTTGAAAAATTTTGAAAAAAAAAATATTTATACAGAAGACTCCCCCCTTGTAAAAAAATCAAAATTTTTGGTCTCAGATTTTCCTGAAAATGGGTTGTTTCCTAGTCAATTTGATGCCGGAGAACACGAAAAAACCATCCATTTCGTCGTATCTCTTCGGGAATTTGAATTTTCCGACGAAAAAGAGATTTCCTGAAGAAATAGGACAAAATGGAGGGGTTTTTCGTTTTCTCCGGTATGAAATAGACAAGGAAGCTCAATTTCAGGACAATCTGAGAGTTGAAAAATTTTGAAAAAAAAAATATTTATACAGAAGACTCCCCCCTTGTAAAAAAATCAAAATTTGTGGTCTCAGATTTTCCTGAAAATGGGTTGTTTCCTAGTCAATTTGATGCCGGAGAACACGAAAAAACCATCCATTTCGTCGTATCTCTTCGGGAATTTGAATTTTCCGACGAAAAATAGATTTCCTGAAGAAATAGGACAAAATGGAGGGGTTTTTCGTTTTCTCCGGTATGAAATTGACAAGGAAGCTCAATTTCAGGACAACTTGAGAGTTGAAAAATTAAAAAAAAAAAAATATTGATACAGAAGACTCCCCCCTTGTAAAAAAATCAAAATTTTTGTTCTCAGATTTTCCTGAAAATGGGTTGTTTCCTAGTCAATTTGAGGCCGGAGAACACGAAAAAACCATCCATTTCGTCGTATCTCTTCGGGAATTGGAATTTTCCAACGAAAAATAGATTTCCTGAAGAAATAGGACAAAATGGAGGGGTTTTTCGTTTTCTCCGGTATGAAATTGACAAGGAAGCTCAATTTCAGGACAACTTGAGAGTTGAAAAATTAAAAAAAAAAAATATTGATACAGAAGACTCCCCCCTTGTAAAAAAATCAAAATTTTTGTTCTCAGATTTTCCTGAAAATGGGTTGTTTCCTAGTCAATTTGAGGCCGGAGAACACGAAAAAACCATCCATTTCGTCGTATCTCTTCGGGAATTGGAATTTTCCAACGAAAAATAGATTTCCTGAAGAAATAGGACAAAATGGAGGGGTTTTTCGTTTTCTCCGGTATGAAATTGACAAGGAAGCTCAATTTCAGGACAATCTGAGAGTTGAAAAATTTTGAAAAAAAAAATATTTATACAGAAGACTCCCCCCTTGTAAAAAAATCAAAATTTTTGGTCTCAGATTTTCCTGAAAATGGGTTGTTTCCTAGTCAATTTGATGCCGGAGAACACGAAAAAACCATCCATTTCGTCGTATCTCTTCGGGAATTTGAATTTTCCGACGAAAAAGAGATTTCCTGAAGAAATAGGACAAAATGGAGGGGTTTTTCGTTTTCTCCGGTATGAAATAGACAAGGAAGCTCAATTTCAGGACAATCTGAGAGTTGAAAAATTTTGAAAAAAAAAATATTTATACAGAAGACTCCCCCCTTGTAAAAAAATCAAAATTTTTGGTCTCAGATTTTCCTGAAAATGGGTTGTTTCCTAGTCAATTTGATGCCGGAGAACACGAAAAAACCATCCATTTCGTCGTATCTCTTCGGGAATTGGAATTTTCCAACGAAAAATAGATTTCCTGAAGAAATAGGACAAAATGGAGGGGTTTTTCGTTTTCTCCGGTATGAAATTGACAAGGAAGCTCAATTTCAGGACAATCTGAGAGTTGAAAAATTTTGAAAAAAAAAATATTGATACAGAAGACTCCCCCCTTGTAAAAAAATCAAAATTTTTGGTCTCAGATTTTCCTGAAAATGGGTTGTTTCCTAGTCAATTTGATGCCGGAGAACACGAAAAAACCATCCATTTCGTCGTATCTCTTCGGGAATTTGAATTTTCCAACGAAAAATAGATTTCCTGAAGAAATAGGACAAAATGGAGGGGTTTTTCGTTTTCTCCGGTATGAAATTGACAAAGAAGCTCAATTTCAGGACAATCTGAGAGTTGAAAAATTTTGAAAAAAAAAATATTGATACAGAAGACTTTGTAAAAAAATCAAAATTTTTGGTCTCAAATATTCCTGAAAATGGGTTGTTTCCAAGTCAATTTGATGCCGGAGAACACGAAAAAACCATCCATTTCGTCGTATCTCTTCGGGAATTGGAATTTTCCAACGAAAAATAGATTTTCTGAAGAGATAGGACAAAATGGAGGGGTTTTTCGTTTTCTCCGGTATGAAATTGACAAGGAAGCTCAATTTCAGGACAATCTGAGAGTTGAAAAATTTTGAAAAAAAAAATATTTATACAGAAGACTCCCCCCTTGTAAAAAAATCAAAATTTTTGGTCTCAGATTTTCCTGAAAATGGGTTGTTTCCTAGTCAATTTGATGCCGGAGAACACGAAAAAACCATCCATTTCGTCGTATCTCTTCGGGAATTTGAATTTTCCGACGAAAAAGAGATTTCCTGAAGAAATAGGACAAAATGGAGGGGTTTTTCGTTTTCTCCGGTATGAAATAGACAAGGAAGCTCAATTTCAGGACAATCTGAGAGTTGAAAAATTTTGAAAAAAAAAATATTTATACAGAAGACTCCCCCCTTGTAAAAAAATCAAAATTTGTGGTCTCAGATTTTCCTGAAAATGGGTTGTTTCCTAGTCAATTTGATGCCGGAGAACACGAAAAAACCATCCATTTCGTCGTATCTCTTCGGGAATTTGAATTTTCCGACGAAAAATAGATTTCCTGAATAAATAGGACAAAATGGAGGGGTTTTTCGTTTTCTCCGGTATGAAATTGACAAGGAAGCTCAATTTCAGGACAACTTGAGAGTTGAAAAATTAAAAAAAAAAAAATATTGATACAGAAGACTCCCCCCTTGTAAAAAAATCAAAATTTTTGTTCTCAGATTTTCCTGAAAATGGGTTGTTTCCTAGTCAATTTGATGCCGGAGAACACGAAAAAACCATCCATTTCGTCGTATCTCTTCGGGAATTTGAATTTTCCGACGAAAAAGAGATTTCCTGAAGAAATAGGACAAAATGGAGGGGTTTTTCGTTTTCTCCGGTATGAAATAGACAAGGAAGCTCAATTTCAGGACAATCTGAGAGTTGAAAAATTTTGAAAAAAAAAATATTTATACAGAAGACTCCCCCCTTGTAAAAAAATCAAAATTTTTGTTCTCAGATTTTCCTGAAAATGGGTTGTTTCCTAGTCAATTTGAGGCCGGAGAACACGAAAAAACCATCCATTTCGTCGTATCTCTTCGGGAATTGGAATTTTCCAACGAAAAATAGATTTCCTGAAGAAATAGGACAAAATGGAGGGGTTTTTCGTTTTCTCCGGTATGAAATTGACAAGGAAGCTCAATTTCAGGACAATCTGAGAGTTGAAAAATTTTGAAAAAAAAAATATTTATACAGAAGACTCCCCCCTCGTAAAAAAATCAAAATTTTTGGTCTCAGATTTTCCTGAAAATGGGTTGTTTCCTAGTCAATTTGATGCCGGAGAACACGAAAAAACCATCCATTTCGTCGTATCTCTTCGGGAATTTGAATTTTCCGACGAAAAAGAGATTTCCTGAAGAAATAGGACAAAATGGAGGGGTTTTTCGTTTTCTCCGGTATGAAATAGACAAGGAAGCTCAATTTCAGGACAATCTGAGAGTTGAAAAATTTTGAAAAAAAAAATATTTATACAGAAGACTCCCCCCTTGTAAAAAAATCAAAATTTGTGGTCTCAGATTTTCCTGAAAATGGGTTGTTTCCTAGTCAATTTGATGCCGGAGAACACGAAAAAACCATCCATTTCGTCGTATCTCTTCGGGAATTGGAATTTTCCAACGAAAAATAGATTTCCTGAAGAAATAGGACAAAATGGAGGGGTTTTTCGTTTTCTCCGGTATGAAATTGACAAGGAAGCTCAATTTCAGGACAATCTGAGAGTTGAAAAATTTTGAAAAAAAAAATATTTATACAGAAGACTCCCCCCTTGTAAAAAAATCAAAATTTTTGGTCTCAGATTTTCCTGAAAATGGGTTGTTTCCTAGTCAATTTGATGCCGGAGAACACGAAAAAACCATCCATTTCGTCGTATCTCTTCGGGAATTTGAATTTTCCGACGAAAAAGAGATTTCCTGAAGAAATAGGAGAAAATGGAGGGGTTTTTCGTTTTCTCCGGTATGAAATAGACAAGGAAGCTCAATTTCAGGACAATCTGAGAGTTGAAAAATTTTGAAAAAAAAAATATTTATACAGAAGACTCCCCCCTTGTAAAAAAATCAAAATTTTTGGTCTCAGATTTTCCTGAAAATGGGTTGTTTCCTAGTCAATTTGATGCCGGAGAACACGAAAAAACCATCCATTTCGTCGTATCTCTTCGGGAATTGGAATTTTCCAACGAAAAATAGATTTCCTGAAGAAATAGGACAAAATGGAGGGGTTTTTCGTTTTCTCCGGTATGAAATTGACAAGGAAGCTCAATTTCAGGACAATCTGAGAGTTGAAAAATTTTGAAAAAAAAAATATTTATACAGAAGACTCCCCCCTTGTAAAAAAATCAAAATTTTTGGTCTCAGATTTTCCTGAAAATGGGTTGTTTCCTAGTCAATTTGATGCCGGAGAACACGAAAAAACCATCCATTTCGTCGTATCTCTTCGGGAATTTGAATTTTCCGACGAAAAAGAGATTTCCTGAAGAAATAGGACAAAATGGAGGGGTTTTTCGTTTTCTCCGGTATGAAATAGACAAGGAAGCTCAATTTCAGGACAATCTGAGAGTTGAAAAATTTTGAAAAAAAAAATATTTATACAGAAGACTCCCCCCTTGTAAAAAAATCAAAATTTTTGGTCTCAGATTTTCCTGAAAATGGGTTGTTTCCTAGTCAATTTGATGCCGGAGAACACGAAAAAACCATCCATTTCGTCGTATCTCTTCGGGAATTGGAATTTTCCAACGAAAAATAGATTTCCTGAAGAAATAGGACAAAATGGAGGGGTTTTTCGTTTTCTCCGGTATGAAATTGACAAGGAAGCTCAATTTCAGGACAATCTGAGAGTTGAAAAATTTTGAAAAAAAAAATATTTATACAGAAGACTCCCCCCTTGTAAAAAAATCAAAATTTTTGGTCTCAGATTTTCCTGAAAATGGGTTGTTTCCTAGTCAATTTGATGCCGGAGAACACGAAAAAACCATCCATTTCGTCGTATCTCTTCGGGAATTTGAATTTTCCGACGAAAAAGAGATTTCCTGAAGAAATAGGACAAAATGGAGGGGTTTTTCGTTTTCTCCGGTATGAAATAGACAAGGAAGCTCAATTTCAGGACAATCTGAGAGTTGAAAAATTTTGAAAAAAAAAATATTTATACAGAAGACTCCCCCCTTGTAAAAAAATCAAAATTTTTGGTCACAGATTTTCCTGAAAATGGGTTGTTTCCTAGTCAATTTGATGCCGGAGAACACGAAAAAACCATCCATTTCGTCGTATCTCTTCGGGAATTGGAATTTTCCAACGAAAAATAGATTTCCTGAAGAAATAGGACAAAATGGAGGGGTTTTTCGTTTTCTCCGGTATGAAATTGACAAGGAAGCTCAATTTCAGGACAATCTGAGAGTTGAAAAATTTTGAAAAAAAAAAATATTTATACAGAAGACTCCCCCCTTGTAAAAAAATCAAAATTTTTGGTCTCAGATTTTCCTGAAAATGGGTTGTTTCCTAGTCAATTTGATGCCGGAGAACACGAAAAAACCATCCATTTCGTCGTATCTCTTCGGGAATTTGAATTTTCCGACGAAAAATAGATTTCCTGAAGAAATAGGACAAAATGGAGGGGTTTTTCGTTTTCTCCGGTATGAAATTGACAAGGAAGCTCAATTTCAGGACAATCTGAGAGTTGAAAAATTTTGAAAAAAAAAATATTTATACAGAAGACTCCCCCCTTGTAAAAAAATCAAAATTTTTGGTCTCAGATTTTCCTGAAAATGGGTTGTTTCCAAGTCAATTTGATGCCGGAGAACACGAAAAAACCATCCATTTCGTCGTATCTCTTCGGGAATTTGAATTTTCCGACGAAAAAGAGATTTCCTGAAGAAATAGGACAAAATGGAGGGGTTTTTCGTTTTCTCCGGTATGAAATAGACAAGGAAGCTCAATTTCAGGACAATCTGAGAGTTGAAAAATTTTGAAAAAAAAAATATTTATACAGAAGACTCCCCCCTTGTAAAAAAATCAAAATTTTTGGTCTCAGATTTTCCTGAAAATGGGTTGTTTCCTAGTCAATTTGATGCCGGAGAACACGAAAAAACCATCCATTTCGTCGTATCTCTTCGGGAATTGGAATTTTCCAACGAAAAATAGATTTCCTGAAGAAATAGGACAAAATGGAGGGGTTTTTCGTTTTCTCCGGTATGAAATTGACAAGGAAGCTCAATTTCAGGACAATCTGAGAGTTGAAAAATTTTGAAAAAAAAAATATTTATACAGAAGACTCCCCCCTGGTAAAAAAATCAAAATTTTTGGTCTCAGATTTTCCTGAAAATGGGTTGTTTCCTAGTCAATTTGATGCCGGAGAACACGAAAAAACCATCCATTTCGTCGTATCTCTTCGGGAATTTGAATTTTCCGACGAAAAATAGATTTCCTGAAGAAATAGGACAAAATGGAGGGGTTTTTCGTTTTCTCCGGTATGAAATTGACAAGGAAGCTCAATTTCAGGACAACTTGATAGTTGAAAAATTAAAAAAAAAAAATATTGATACAGAAGACTCCCCCCTTGTAAAAAAATCAAAATTTTTGTTCTCAGATTTTCCTGAAAATGGGTTGTTTCCTAGTCAATTTGAGGCCGGAGAACACGAAAAAACCATCCATTTCGTCGTATCTCTTCGGGAATTGGAATTTTCCAACGAAAAATAGATTTCCTGAAGAAATAGGACAAAATGGAGGGGTTTTTCGTTTTCTCCGGTATGAAATTGACAAGGAAGCTCAATTTCAGGACAATCTGAGAGTTGAAAAATTTTGAAAAAAAAAATATTTATACAGAAGACTCCCCCCTTGTAAAAAAATCAAAATTTTTGGTCTCAGATTTTCCTGAAAATGGGTTGTTTCCTAGTCAATTTGATGCCGGAGAACACGAAAAAACCATCCATTTCGTCGTATCTCTTCGGGAATTTGAATTTTCCGACGAAAAAGAGATTTCCTGAAGAAATAGGAGAAAATGGAGGGGTTTTTCGTTTTCTCCGGTATGAAATAGACAAGGAAGCTCAATTTCAGGACAATCTGAGAGTTGAAAAATTTTGAAAAAAAAAATATTTATACAGAAGACTCCCCCCTTGTAAAAAAATCAAAATTTTTGGTCTCAGATTTTCCTGAAAATGGGTTGTTTCCTAGTCAATTTGATGCCGGAGAACACGAAAAAACCATCCATTTCGTCGTATCTCTTCGGGAATTGGAATTTTCCAACGAAAAATAGATTTCCTGAAGAAATAGGACAAAATGGAGGGGTTTTTCGTTTTCTCCGGTATGAAATTGACAAGGAAGCTCAATTTCAGGACAATCTGAGAGTTGAAAAATTTTGAAAAAAAAAATATTTATACAGAAGACTCCCCCCTTGTAAAAAAATCAAAATTTTTGGTCTCAGATTTTCCTGAAAATGGGTTGTTTCCTAGTCAATTTGATGCCGGAGAACACGAAAAAACCATCCATTTCGTCGTATCTCTTCGGGAATTTGAATTTTCCGACGAAAAAGAGATTTCCTGAAGAAATAGGACAAAATGGAGGGGTTTTTCGTTTTCTCCGGTATGAAATAGACAAGGAAGCTCAATTTCAGGACAATCTGAGAGTTGAAAAATTTTGAAAAAAAAAATATTTATACAGAAGACTCCCCCCTTGTAAAAAAATCAAAATTTTTGGTCTCAGATTTTCCTGAAAATGGGTTGTTTCCTAGTCAATTTGATGCCGGAGAACACGAAAAAACCATCCATTTCGTCGTATCTCTTCGGGAATTGGAATTTTCCAACGAAAAATAGATTTCCTGAAGAAATAGGACAAAATGGAGGGGTTTTTCGTTTTCTCCGGTATGAAATTGACAAGGAAGCTCAATTTCAGGACAATCTGAGAGTTGAAAAATTTTGAAAAAAAAAATATTTATACAGAAGACTCCCCCCTTGTAAAAAAATCAAAATTTTTGGTCTCAGATTTTCCTGAAAATGGGTTGTTTCCTAGTCAATTTGATGCCGGAGAACACGAAAAAACCATCCATTTCGTCGTATCTCTTCGGGAATTTGAATTTTCCGACGAAAAAGAGATTTCCTGAAGAAATAGGACAAAATGGAGGGGTTTTTCGTTTTCTCCGGTATGAAATAGACAAGGAAGCTCAATTTCAGGACAATCTGAGAGTTGAAAAATTTTGAAAAAAAAAATATTTATACAGAAGACTCCCCCCTTGTAAAAAAATCAAAATTTGTGGTCTCAGATTTTCCTGAAAATGGGTTGTTTCCTAGTCAATTTGATGCCGGAGAACACGAAAAAACCATCCATTTCGTCGTATCTCTTCGGGAATTTGAATTTTCCGACGAAAAATAGATTTCCTGAAGAAATAGGACAAAATGGAGGGGTTTTTCGTTTTCTCCGGTATGAAATTGACAAGGAAGCTCAATTTCAGGACAACTTGAGAGTTGAAAAATTAAAAAAAAAAAATATTGATACAGAAGACTCCCCCCTTGTAAAAAAATCAAAATTTTTGTTCTCAGATTTTCCTGAAAATGGGTTGTTTCCTAGTCAATTTGAGGCCGGAGAACACGAAAAAACCATCCATTTCGTCGTATCTCTTCGGGAATTGGAATTTTCCAACGAAAAATAGATTTCCTGAAGAAATAGGACAAAATGGAGGGGTTTTTCGTTTTCTCCGGTATGAAATTGACAAGGAAGCTCAATTTCAGGACAATCTGAGAGTTGAAAAATTTTGAAAAAAAAAATATTTATACAGAAGACTCCCCCCTTGTAAAAAAATCAAAATTTTTGGTCTCAGATTTTCCTGAAAATGGGTTGTTTCCTAGTCAATTTGATGCCGGAGAACACGAAAAAACCATCCATTTCGTCGTATCTCTTCGGGAATTTGAATTTTCCGACGAAAAAGAGATTTCCTGAAGAAATAGGACAAAATGGAGGGGTTTTTCGTTTTCTCCGGTATGAAATAGACAAGGAAGCTCAATTTCAGGACAATCTGAGAGTTGAAAAATTTTGAAAAAAAAAATATTTATACAGAAGACTCCCCCCTTGTAAAAAAATCAAAATTTGTGGTCTCAGATTTTCCTGAAAATGGGTTGTTTCCTAGTCAATTTGATGCCGGAGAACACGAAAAAAACATCCATTTCGTCGTATCTCTTCGGGAATTTGAATTTTCCGACGAAAAATAGATTTCCTGAAGAAATAGGACAAAATGGAGGGGTTTTTCGTTTTCTCCGGTATGAAATTGACAAGGAAGCTCAATTTCAGGACAACTTGAGAGTTGAAAAATTAAAAAAAAAAAATATTGATACAGAAGACTCCCCCCTTGTAAAAAAATCAAAATTTTTGTTCTCAGATTTTCCTGAAAATGGGTTGTTTCCTAGTCAATTTGAGGCCGGAGAACACGAAAAAACCATCCATTTCGTCGTATCTCTTCGGGAATTGGAATTTTCCAACGAAAAATAGATTTCCTGAAGAAATAGGACAAAATGGAGGGGTTTTTCGTTTTCTCCGGTATGAAATTGACAAGGAAGCTCAATTTCAGGACAATCTGAGAGTTGAAAAATTTTGAAAAAAAAAATATTTATACAGAAGACTCCCCCCTTGTAAAAAAATCAAAATTTTTGGTCTCAGATTTTCCTGAAAATGGGTTGTTTCCTAGTCAATTTGATGCCGGAGAACACGAAAAAACCATCCATTTCGTCGTATCTCTTCGGGAATTTGAATTTTCCGACGAAAAAGAGATTTCCTGAAGAAATAGGACAAAATGGAGGGGTTTTTCGTTTTCTCCGGTATGAAATAGACAAGGAAGCTCAATTTCAGGACAATCTGAGAGTTGAAAAATTTTGAAAAAAAAAATATTTATACAGAAGACTCCCCCCTTGTAAAAAAATCAAATTTTTGGTCTCAGATTTTCCTGAAAATGGGTTGTTTCCTAGTCAATTTGATGCCGGAGAACACGAAAAAACCATCCATTTCGTCGTATCTCTTCGGGAATTGGAATTTTCCAACGAAAAATAGATTTCCTGAAGAAATAGGACAAAATGGAGGGGTTTTTCGTTTTCTCCGGTATGAAATTGACAAGGAAGCTCAATTTCAGGACAATCTGAGAGTTGAAAAATTTTGAAAAAAAAAATATTTATACAGAAGACTCCCCCCTTGTAAAAAAATCAAAATTTTTGGTCTCAGATTTTCCTGAAAATGGGTTGTTTCCTAGTCAATTTGATGCCGGAGAACACGAAAAAACCATCCATTTCGTCGTATCTCTTCGGGAATTTGAATTTTCCGACGAAAAAGAGATTTCCTGAAGAAATAGGACAAAATGGAGGGGTTTTTCGTTTTCTCCGGTATGAAATAGACAAGGAAGCTCAATTTCAGGACAATCTGAGAGTTGAAAAATTTTGAAAAAAAAAATATTTATACAGAAGACTCCCCCCTTGTAAAAAAATCAAAATTTGTGGTCTCAGATTTTCCTGAAAATGGGTTGTTTCCTAGTCAATTTGATGCCGGAGAACACGAAAAAACCATCCATTTCGTCGTATCTCTTCGGGAATTTGAATTTTCCGACGAAAAATAGATTTCCTGAAGAAATAGGACAAAATGGAGGGGTTTTTCGTTTTCTCCGGTATGAAATTGACAAGGAAGCTCAATTTCAGGACAACTTGAGAGTTGAAAAATTAAAAAAAAAAAAATATTGATACAGAAGACTCCCCCCTTGTAAAAAAATCAAAATTTTTGTTCTCAGATTTTCCTGAAAATGGGTTGTTTCCTAGTCAATTTGAGGCCGGAGAACACGAAAAAACCATCCATTTCGTCGTATCTCTTCGGGAATTGGAATTTTCCAACGAAAAATAGATTTCCTGAAGAAATAGGACAAAATGGAGGGGTTTTTCGTTTTCTCCGGTATGAAATTGACAAGGAAGCTCAATTTCAGGACAATCTGAGAGTTGAAAAATTTTGAAAAAAAAAATATTTATACAGAAGACTCCCCCCTTGTAAAAAAATCAAAATTTTTGGTCTCAGATTTTCCTGAAAATGGGTTGTTTCCTAGTCAATTTGATGCCGGAGAACACGAAAAAACCATCCATTTCGTCGTATCTCTTCGGGAATTTGAATTTTCCGACGAAAAAGAGATTTCCTGAAGAAATAGGACAAAATGGAGGGGTTTTTCGTTTTCTCCGGTATGAAATAGACAAGGAAGCTCAATTTCAGGACAATCTGAGAGTTGAAAAATTTTGAAAAAAAAAATATTTATACAGAAGACTCCCCCCTTGTAAAAAAATCAAAATTTTTGTTCTCAGATTTTCCTGAAAATGGGTTGTTTCCTAGTCAATTTGAGGCCGGAGAACACGAAAAAACCATCCATTTCGTCGTATCTCTTCGGGAATTGGAATTTTCCAACGAAAAATAGATTTCCTGAAGAAATAGGACAAAATGGAGGGGTTTTTCGTTTTCTCCGGTATGAAATTGACAAGGAAGCTCAATTTCAGGACAATCTGAGAGTTGAAAAATTTTGAAAAAAAAAATATTTATACAGAGACTCCCCCCTTGTAAAAAAATCAAAATTTTTGGTCTCAGATTTTCCTGAAAATGGGTTGTTTCCTAGTCAATTTGATGCCGGAGAACACGAAAAAACCATCCATTTCGTCGTATCTCTTCGGGAATTTGAATTTTCCGACGAAAAAGAGATTTCCTGAAGAAATAGGACAAAATGGAGGGGTTTTTCGTTTTCTCCGGTATGAAATTGACAAGGAAGCTCAATTTCAGGACAATCTGAGAGTTGAAAAATTTTGAAAAAAAAAATATTTATACAGAAGACTCCCCCCTTGTAAAAAAATCAAAATTTTTGGTCTCAGATTTTCCTGAAAATGGGTTGTTTCCTAGTCAATTTGATGCCGGAGAACACGAAAAAACCATCCATTTCGTCGTATCTCTTCGGGAATTTGAATTTTCCGACGAAAAAGAGATTTCCTGAAGAAATAGGACAAAATGGAGGGGTTTTTCGTTTTCTCCGGTATGAAATAGACAAGGAAGCTCAATTTCAGGACAACTTGAGAGTTGAAAAATTAAAAAAAAAAAATATTGATACAGAAGACTCCCCCCTTGTAAAAAAATCAAAATTTTTGTTCTCAGATTTTCCTGAAAATGGGTTGTTTCCTAGTCAATTTGAGGCCGGAGAACACGAAAAAACCATCCATTTCGTCGTATCTCTTCGGGAATTGGAATTTTCCAACGAAAAATAGATTTCCTGAAGAAATAGGACAAAATGGAGGGGTTTTTCGTTTTCTCCGGTATGAAATTGACAAGGAAGCTCAATTTCAGGACTATCTGAGAGTTGAAAAATTTTGAAAAAAAAAATATTTATACAGAAGACTCCCCCCTTGTAAAAAAATCAAAATTTTTGGTCTCAGATTTTCCTGAAAATGGGTTGTTTCCTAGTCAATTTGATGCCGGAGAACACGAAAAAACCATCCATTTCGTCGTATCTCTTCGGGAATTTGAATTTTCCGACGAAAAAGAGATTTCCTGAAGAAATAGGACAAAATGGAGGGGTTTTTCGTTTTCTCCGGTATGAAATAGACAAGGAAGCTCAATTTCAGGACAATCTGAGAGTTGAAAAATTTTGAAAAAAAAATATTTATACAGAAGACTCCCCCCTTGTAAAAAAATCAAAATTTTTGGTCTCAGATTTTCCTGAAAATGGGTTGTTTCCTAGTCAATTTGATGCCGGAGAACACGAAAAAACCATCCATTTCGTCGTATCTCTTCGGGAATTGGAATTTTCCAACGAAAAATAGATTTCCTGAAGAAATAGGACAAAATGGAGGGGTTTTTCGTTTTCTCCGGTATGAAATTGACAAGGAAGCTCAATTTCAGGACAATCTGAGAGTTGAAAAATTTTGAAAAAAAAAATATTTATACAGAAGACTCCCCCCTTGTAAAAAAATCAAAATTTTTGGTCTCAGATTTTCCTGAAAATGGGTTGTTTCCTAGTCAATTTGATGCCGGAGAACACGAAAAAACCATCCATTTCGTCGTATCTCTTCGGGAATTTGAATTTTCCGACGAAAAAGAGATTTCCTGAAGAAATAGGACAAAATGGAGGGGTTTTTCGTTTTCTCCGGTATGAAATAGACAAGGAAGCTCAATTTCAGGACAATATGAGAGTTGAAAAATTTTGAAAAAAAAAATATTTATACAGAAGACTCCCCCCTTGTAAAAAAATCAAAATTTGTGGTCTCAGATTTTCCTGAAAATGGGTTGTTTCCTAGTCAATTTGATGCCGGAGAACACGAAAAAACCATCCATTTCGTCGTATCTCTTCGGGAATTTGAATTTTCCGACGAAAAATAGATTTCCTGAAGAAATAGGACAAAATGGAGGGGTTTTTCGTTTTCTCCGGTATGAAATTGACAAGGAAGCTCAATTTCAGGACAACTTGAGAGTTGAAAAATTAAAAAAAAAAAAATATTGATACAGAAGACTCCCCCCTTGTAAAAAAATCAAAATTTTTGTTCTCAGATTTTCCTGAAAATGGGTTGTTTCCTAGTCAATTTGAGGCCGGAGAACACGAAAAAACCATCCATTTCGTCGTATCTCTTCGGGAATTGGAATTTTCCAACGAAAAATAGATTTCCTGAAGAAATAGGACAAAATGGAGGGGTTTTTCGTTTTCTCCGGTATGAAATTGACAAGGAAGCTCAATTTCAGGACAATCTGAGAGTTGAAAAATTTTGAAAAAAAAAATATTTATACAGAAGACTCCCCCCTTGTAAAAAAATCAAAATTTTTGGTCTCAGATTTTCCTGAAAATGGGTTGTTTCCTAGTCAATTTGATGCCGGAGAACACGAAAAAACCATCCATTTCGTCGTATCTCTTCGGGAATTTGAATTTTCCGACGAAAAAGAGATTTCCTGAAGAAATAGGACAAAATGGAGGGGTTTTTCGTTTTCTCCGGTATGAAATAGACAAGGAAGCTCAATTTCAGGACAATCTGAGAGTTGAAAAATTTTGAAAAAAAAAATATTTATACAGAAGACTCCCCCCTTGTAAAAAAATCAAAATTTTTGTTCTCAGATTTTCCTGAAAATGGGTTGTTTCCTAGTCAATTTGAGGCCGGAGAACACGAAAAAACCATCCATTTCGTCGTATCTCTTCGGGAATTGGAATTTTCCAACGAAAAATAGATTTCCTGAAGAAATAGGACAAAATGGAGGGGTTTTTCGTTTTCTCCGGTATGAAATTGACAAGGAAGCTCAATTTCAGGACAATCTGAGAGTTGAAAAATTTTGAAAAAAAAAATATTTATACAGAACACTCCCCCCTTGTAAAAAAATCAAAATTTTTGGTCTCAGATTTTCCTGAAAATGGGTTGTTTCCTAGTCAATTTGATGCCGGAGAACACGAAAAAACCATCCATTTCGTCGTATCTCTTCGGGAATTTGAATTTTCCGACGAAAAAGAGATTTCCTGAAGAAATAGGACAAAATGGAGGGGTTTTTCGTTTTCTCCGGTATGAAATAGACAAGGAAGCTCAATTTCAGGACAATCTGAGAGTTGAAAAATTTTGAAAAAAAAAATATTTATACAGAAGACTCCCCCCTTGTAAAAAAATCAAAATTTTTGTTCTCAGATTTTCCTGAAAATGGGTTGTTTCCTAGTCAATTTGAGGCCGGAGAACACGAAAAAACCATCCATTTCGTCGTATCTCTTCGGGAATTGGAATTTTCCAACGAAAAATAGATTTCCTGAAGAAATAGGACAAAATGGAGGGGTTTTTCGTTTTCTCCGGTATGAAATTGACAAGGAAGCTCAATTTCAGGACAATCTGAGAGTTGAAAAATTTTGAAAAAAAAAATATTTATACAGAAGACTCCCCCCTTGTAAAAAAATCAAAATTTTTGGTCTCAGATTTTCCTGAAAATGGGTTGTTTCCTAGTCAATTTGATGCCGGAGAACACGAAAAAACCATCCATTTCGTCGTATCTCTTCGGGAATTTGAATTTTCCGACGAAAAAGAGATTTCCTGAAGAAATAGGACAAAATGGAGGGGTTTTTCGTTTTCTCCGGTATGAAATAGACAAGGAAGCTCAATTTCAGGACAATCTGAGAGTTGAAAAATTTTGAAAAAAAAAATATTTATACAGAAGACTCCCCCCTTGTAAAAAAATCAAAATTTGTGGTCTCAGATTTTCCTGAAAATGGGTTGTTTCCTAGTCAATTTAATGCCGGAGAACACGAAAAAACCATCCATTTCGTCGTATCTCTTCGGGAATTGGAATTTTCCAACGAAAAATAGATTTCCTGAAGAAATAGGACAAAATGGAGGGGTTTTTCGTTTTCTCCGGTATGAAATTGACAAGGAAGCTCAATTTCAGGACAATCTGAGAGTTGAAAAATTTTGAAAAAAAAAATATTTATACAGAAGACTCCCCCCTTGTAAAAAAATCAAAATTTTTGGTCTCAGATTTTCCTGAAAATGGGTTGTTTCCTAGTCAATTTGATGCCGGAGAACACGAAAAAACCATCCATTTCGTCGTATCTCTTCGGGAATTTGAATTTTCCGACGAAAAAGAGATTTCCTGAAGAAATAGGACAAAATGGAGGGGTTTTTCGTTTTCTCCGGTATGAAATAGACAAGGAAGCTCAATTTCAGGACAATCTGAGAGTTGAAAAATTTTGAAAAAAAAAAAATTTATACAGAAGACTCCCCCCTTGTAAAAAAATCAAAATTTTTGGTCTCAGATTTTCCTGAAAATGGGTTGTTTCCTAGTCAATTTGATGCCGGAGAACACGAAAAAACCATCCATTTCGTCGTATCTCTTCGGGAATTGGAATTTTCCAAGGAAAAATAGATTTCCTGAAGAAATAGGACAAAATGGAGGGGTTTTTCGTTTTCTCCGGTATGAAATAGACAAGGAAGCTCAATTTCAGGACAATCTGAGAGTTGAAAAATTTTGAAAAAAAAAATATTTATACAGAAGACTCCCCCCTTGTAAAAAAATCAAAATTTGTGGTCTCAGATTTTCCTGAAAATGGGTTGTTTCCTAGTCAATTTGATGCCGGAGAACACGAAAAAACCATCCATTTCGTCGTATCTCTTCGGGAATTGGAATTTTCCAACGAAAAATAGATTTCCTGAAGAAATAGGACAAAATGGAGGGGTTTTTCGTTTTCTCCGGTATGAAATTGACAAGGAAGCTCAATTTCAGGACAATCTGAGAGTTGAAAAATTTTGAAAAAAAAAATATTTATACAGAAGACTCCCCCCTTGTAAAAAAATCAAAATTTTTGGTCTCAGATTTTCCTGAAAATGGGTTGTTTCCTAGTCAATTTGATGCCGGAGAACACGAAAAAACCATCCATTTCGTCGTATCTCTTCGGGAATTGGAATTTTCCAACGAAAAATAGATTTCCTGAAGAAATAGGACAAAATGGAGGGGTTTTTCGTTTTCTCCGGTATGAAATTGACAAGGAAGCTCAATTTCAGGACAATCTGAGAGTTGAAAAATTTTGAAAAAAAAAATATTTATACAGAAGACTCCCCCCTTGTAAAAAAATCAAAATTTTTGGTCTCAGATTTTCCTGAAAATGGGTTGTTTCCTAGTCAATTTGATGCCGGAGAACACGAAAAAACCATCCATTTCGTCGTATCTCTTCGGGAATTTGAATTTTCCGACGAAAAATAGATTTCCTGAAGAAATAGGACAAAATGGAGGGGTTTTTCGTTTTCTCCGGTATGAAATTGACAAGGAAGCTCAATTTCAGGACAACTTGAGAGTTGAAAAATTAAAAAAAAAAAATATTGATACAGAAGACTCCCCCCTTGTAAAAAAATCAAAATTTTTGTTCTCAGATTTTCCTGAAAATGGGTTGTTTCCTAGTCAATTTGAGGCCGGAGAACACGAAAAAACCATCCATTTCGTCGTATCTCTTCGGGAATTGGAATTTTCCAACGAAAAATAGATTTCCTGAAGAAATAGGACAAAATGGAGGGGTTTTTCGTTTTCTCCGGTATGAAATTGACAAGGAAGCTCAATTTCAGGACAATCTGAGAGTTGAAAAATTTTGAAAAAAAAAATATTTATACAGAAGACTCCCCCCTTGTAAAAAAATCAAAATTTTTGGTCTCAGATTTTCCTGAAAATGGGTTGTTTCCTAGTCAATTTGATGCCGGAGAACACGAAAAAACCATCCATTTCGTCGTATCTCTTCGGGAATTTGAATTTTCCGACGAAAAAGAGATTTCCTGAAGAAATAGGACAAAATGGAGGGGTTTTTCGTTTTCTCCGGTATGAAATT
This sequence comes from Philopedon plagiatum, assembly GCA_963971165.1. Classification (NCBI taxonomy): domain Eukaryota; kingdom Metazoa; phylum Arthropoda; class Insecta; order Coleoptera; family Curculionidae; genus Philopedon; species Philopedon plagiatum. Next base: position 32,028 of record OZ020190.1, on the reverse strand, counting down.
GACAAGGAAGCTCAATTTCAGGACAACTTGAGAGTTGAAAAATTAAAAAAAAAAAAATATTGATACAGAAGACTCCCCCCTTGTAAAAAAATCAAAATTTTTGTTCTCAGATTTTCCTGAAAATGGGTTGTTTCCTAGTCAATTTGAGGCCGGAGAACACGAAAAAACCATCCATTTCGTCGTATCTCTTCGGGAATTGGAATTTTCCAACGAAAAATAGATTTCCTGAAGAAATAGGACAAAATGGAGGGGTTTTTCGTTTTCTCCGGTATGAAATTGACAAGGAAGCTCAATTTCAGGACAATCTGAGAGTTGAAAAATTTTGAAAAAAAAAATATTTATACAGAAGACTCCCCCCTTGTAAAAAAATCAAAATTTTTGGTCTCAGATTTTCCTGAAAATGGGTTGTTTCCTAGTCAATTTGATGCCGGAGAACACGAAAAAACCATCCATTTCGTCGTATCTCTTCGGGAATTTGAATTTTCCGACGAAAAAGAGATTTCCTGAAGAAATAGGACAAAATGGAGGGGTTTTTCGTTTTCTCCGGTATGAAATAGACAAGGAAGCTCAATTTCAGGACAATCTGAGAGTTGAAAAATTTTGAAAAAAAAAATATTTATACAGAAGACTCCCCCCTTGTAAAAAAATCAAATTTTTGTTCTCAGATTTTCCTGAAAATGGGTTGTTTCCTAGTCAATTTGAGGCCGGAGAACACGAAAAAACCATCCATTTCGTCGTATCTCTTCGGGAATTGGAATTTTCCAACGAAAAATAGATTTCCTGAAGAAATAGGACAAAATGGAGGGGTTTTTCGTTTTCTCCGGTATGAAATTGACAAGGAAGCTCAATTTCAGGACAATCTGAGAGTTGAAAAATTTTGAAAAAAAAAATATTTATACAGAACACTCCCCCCTTGTAAAAAAATCAAAATTTTTGGTCTCAGATTTTCCTGAAAATGGGTTGTTTCCTAGTCAATTTGATGCCGGAGAACACGAAAAAACCATCCATTTCGTCGTATCTCTTCGGGAATTTGAATTTTCCGACGAAAAAGAGATTTCCTGAAGAAATAGGACAAAATGGAGGGGTTTTTCGTTTTCTCCGGTATGAAATAGACAAGGAAGCTCAATTTCAGGACAATCTGAGAGTTGAAAAATTTTGAAAAAAAAAATATTTATACAGAAGACTCCCCCCTTGTAAAAAAATCAAAATTTTTGTTCTCAGATTTTCCTGAAAATGGGTTGTTTCCTAGTCAATTTGAGGCCGGAGAACACGAAAAAACCATCCATTTCGTCGTATCTCTTCGGGAATTGGAATTTTCCAACGAAAAATAGATTTCCTGAAGAAATAGGACAAAATGGAGGGGTTTTTCGTTTTCTCCGGTATGAAATTGACAAGGAAGCTCAATTTCAGGACAATCTGAGAGTTGAAAAATTTTGAAAAAAAAAATATTTATACAGAAGACTCCCCCCTTGTAAAAAAATCAAAATTTTTGGTCTCAGATTTTCCTGAAAATGGGTTGTTTCCTAGTCAATTTGATGCCGGAGAACACGAAAAAACCATCCATTTCGTCGTATCTCTTCGGGAATTTGAATTTTCCGACGAAAAAGAGATTTCCTGAAGAAATAGGACAAAATGGAGGGGTTTTTCGTTTTCTCCGGTATGAAATAGACAAGGAAGCTCAATTTCAGGACAATCTGAGAGTTGAAAAATTTTGAAAAAAAAAATATTTATACAGAAGACTCCCCCCTTGTAAAAAAATCAAAATTTGTGGTCTCAGATTTTCCTGAAAATGGGTTGTTTCCTAGTCAATTTAATGCCGGAGAACACGAAAAAACCATCCATTTCGTCGTATCTCTTCGGGAATTGGAATTTTCCAACGAAAAATAGATTTCCTGAAGAAATAGGACAAAATGGAGGGGTTTTTCGTTTTCTCCGGTATGAAATTGACAAGGAAGCTCAATTTCAGGACAATCTGAGAGTTGAAAAATTTTGAAAAAAAAAATATTTATACAGAAGACTCCCCCCTTGTAAAAAAATCAAAATTTTTGGTCTCAGATTTTCCTGAAAATGGGTTGTTTCCTAGTCAATTTGATGCCGGAGAACACGAAAAAACCATCCATTTCGTCGTATCTCTTCGGGAATTTGAATTTTCCGACGAAAAAGAGATTTCCTGAAGAAATAGGACAAAATGGAGGGGTTTTTCGTTTTCTCCGGTATGAAATAGACAAGGAAGCTCAATTTCAGGACAATCTGAGAGTTGAAAAATTTTGAAAAAAAAAAAATTTATACAGAAGACTCCCCCCTTGTAAAAAAATCAAAATTTTTGGTCTCAGATTTTCCTGAAAATGGGTTGTTTCCTAGTCAATTTGATGCCGGAGAACACGAAAAAACCATCCATTTCGTCGTATCTCTTCGGGAATTGGAATTTTCCAAGGAAAAATAGATTTCCTGAAGAAATAGGACAAAATGGAGGGGTTTTTCGTTTTCTCCGGTATGAAATAGACAAGGAAGCTCAATTTCAGGACAATCTGAGAGTTGAAAAATTTTGAAAAAAAAAATATTTATACAGAAGACTCCCCCCTTGTAAAAAAATCAAAATTTTTGGTCACAGATTTTCCTGAAAATGGGTTGTTTCCTAGTCAATTTGATGCCGGAGAACACGAAAAAACCATCCATTTCGTCGTATCTCTTCGGGAATTGGAATTTTCCAACGAAAAATAGATTTCCTGAAGAAATAGGACAAAATGGAGGGGTTTTTCGTTTTCTCCGGTATGAAATTGACAAGGAAGCTCAATTTCAGGACAATCTGAGAGTTGAAAAATTTTGAAAAAAAAAATATTTATACAGAACACTCCCCCCTTGTAAAAAAATCAAAATTTGTGGTCTCAGATTTTCCTGAAAATGGGTTGTTTCCTAGTCAATTTGATGCCGGAGAACACGAAAAAACCATCCATTTCGTCGTATCTCTTCGGGAATTGGAATTTTCCAACGAAAAATAGATTTCCTGAAGAAATAGGACAAAATGGAGGGGTTTTTCGTTTTCTCCGGTATGAAATTGACAAGGAAGCTCAATTTCAGGACAATCTGAGAGTTGAAAAATTTTGAAAAAAAAAATATTTATACAGAAGACTCCCCCCTTGTAAAAAAATCAAAATTTTTGGTCTCAGATTTTCCTGAAAATGGGTTGTTTCCTAGTCAATTTGATGCCGGAGAACACGAAAAAACCATCCATTTCGTCGTATCTCTTCGGGAATTGGAATTTTCCAACGAAAAATAGATTTCCTGAAGAAATAGGACAAAATGGAGGGGTTTTTCGTTTTCTCCGGTATGAAATTGACAAGGAAGCTCAATTTCAGGACAATCTGAGAGTTGAAAAATTTTGAAAAAAAAAATATTTATACAGAAGACTCCCCCCTTGTAAAAAAATCAAAATTTTTGGTCTCAGATTTTCCTGAAAATGGGTTGTTTCCTAGTCAATTTGATGCCGGAGAACACGAAAAAACCATCCATTTCGTCGTATCTCTTCGGGAATTTGAATTTTCCGACGAAAAATAGATTTCCTGAAGAAATAGGACAAAATGGAGGGGTTTTTCGTTTTCTCCGGTATGAAATTGACAAGGAAGCTCAATTTCAGGACAACTTGAGAGTTGAAAAATTAAAAAAAAAAAATATTGATACAGAAGACTCCCCCCTTGTAAAAAAATCAAAATTTTTGTTCTCAGATTTTCCTGAAAATGGGTTGTTTCCTAGTCAATTTGAGGCCGGAGAACACGAAAAAACCATCCATTTCGTCGTATCTCTTCGGGAATTGGAATTTTCCAACGAAAAATAGATTTCCTGAAGAAATAGGACAAAATGGAGGGGTTTTTCGTTTTCTCCGGTATGAAATTGACAAGGAAGCTCAATTTCAGGACAATCTGAGAGTTGAAAAATTTTGAAAAAAAAAATATTTATACAGAAGACTCCCCCCTTGTAAAAAAATCAAAATTTTTGGTCTCAGATTTTCCTGAAAATGGGTTGTTTCCTAGTCAATTTGATGCCGGAGAACACGAAAAAACCATCCATTTCGTCGTATCTCTTCGGGAATTTGAATTTTCCGACGAAAAAGAGATTTCCTGAAGAAATAGGACAAAATGGAGGGGTTTTTCGTTTTCTCCGGTATGAAATAGACAAGGAAGCTCAATTTCAGGACAATCTGAGAGTTGAAAAATTTTGAAAAAAAAAATATTTATACAGAAGACTCCCCCCTTGTAAAAAAATCAAAATTTTTGGTCTCAGATTTTCCTGAAAATGGGTTGTTTCCTAGTCAATTTGATGCCGGAGAACACGAAAAAACCATCCATTTCGTCGTATCTCTTCGGGAATTGGAATTTTCCAACGAAAAATAGATTTCCTGAAGAAATAGGACAAAATGGAGGGGTTTTTCGTTTTCTCCGGTATGAAATTGACAAGGAAGCTCAATTTCAGGACAATCTGAGAGTTGAAAAATTTTGAAAAAAAAAATATTTATACAGAAGACTCCCCCCTTGTAAAAAAATCAAAATTTTTGGTCTCAGATTTTCCTGAAAATGGGTTGTTTCCTAGTCAATTTGATGCCGGAGAACACGAAAAAACCATCCATTTCGTCGTATCTCTTCGGGAATTTGAATTTTCCGACGAAAAATAGATTTCCTGAAGAAATAGGACAAAATGGAGGGGTTTTTCGTTTTCTCCGGTATGAAATTGACAAGGAAGCTCAATTTCAGGACAACTTGAGAGTTGAAAAATTAAAAAAAAAAAATATTGATACAGAAGACTCCCCCCTTGTAAAAAAATCAAAATTTTTGTTCTCAGATTTTCCTGAAAATGGGTTGTTTCCTAGTCAATTTGAGGCCGGAGAACACGAAAAAACCATCCATTTCGTCGTATCTCTTCGGGAATTGGAATTTTCCAACGAAAAATAGATTTCCTGAAGAAATAGGACAAAATGGAGGGGTTTTTCGTTTTCTCCGGTATGAAATTGACAAGGAAGCTCAATTTCAGGACAATCTGAGAGTTGAAAAATTTTGAAAAAAAAAATATTTATACAGAAGACTCCCCCCTTGTAAAAAAATCAAAATTTTTGGTCTCAGATTTTCCTGAAAATGGGTTGTTTCCTAGTCAATTTGATGCCGGAGAACACGAAAAAACCATCCATTTCGTCGTATCTCTTCGGGAATTTGAATTTTCCGACGAAAAAGAGATTTCCTGAAGAAATAGGACAAAATGGAGGGGTTTTTCGTTTTCTCCGGTATGAAATTGACAAGGAAGCTCAATTTCAGGACAACTTGAGAGTTGAAAAATTAAAAAAAAAAAAATATTGATACAGAAGACTCCCCCCTTGTAAAAAAATCAAAATTTTTGTTCTCAGATTTTCCTGAAAATGGGTTGTTTCCTAGTCAATTTGAGGCCGGAGAACACGAAAAAACCATCCATTTCGTCGTATCTCTTCGGGAATTGGAATTTTCCAACGAAAAATAGATTTCCTGAAGAAATAGGACAAAATGGAGGGGTTTTTCGTTTTCTCCGGTATGAAATTGACAAGGAAGCTCAATTTCAGGACAATCTGAGAGTTGAAAAATTTTGAAAAAAAAAATATTTATACAGAAGACTCCCCCCTTGTAAAAAAATCAAAATTTTTGGTCTCAGATTTTCCTGAAAATGGGTTGTTTCCTAGTCAATTTGATGCCGGAGAACACGAAAAAACCATCCATTTCGTCGTATCTCTTCGGGAATTTGAATTTTCCGACGAAAAAGAGATTTCCTGAAGAAATAGGACAAAATGGAGGGGTTTTTCGTTTTCTCCGGTATGAAATAGACAAGGAAGCTCAATTTCAGGACAATCTGAGAGTTGAAAAATTTTGAAAAAAAAAATATTTATACAGAAGACTCCCCCCTTGTAAAAAAATCAAAATTTTTGTTCTCAGATTTTCCTGAAAATGGGTTGTTTCCTAGTCAATTTGAGGCCGGAGAACACGAAAAAACCATCCATTTCGTCGTATCTCTTCGGGAATTGGAATTTTCCAACGAAAAATAGATTTCCTGAAGAAATAGGACAAAATGGAGGGGTTTTTCGTTTTCTCCGGTATGAAATTGACAAGGAAGCTCAATTTCAGGACAATCTGAGAGTTGAAAAATTTTGAAAAAAAAAATATTTATACAGAACACTCCCCCCTTGTAAAAAAATCAAAATTTTTGGTCTCAGATTTTCCTGAAAATGGGTTGTTTCCTAGTCAATTTGATGCCGGAGAACACGAAAAAACCATCCATTTCGTCGTATCTCTTCGGGAATTTGAATTTTCCGACGAAAAAGAGATTTCCTGAAGAAATAGGACAAAATGGAGGGGTTTTTCGTTTTCTCCGGTATGAAATAGACAAGGAAGCTCAATTTCAGGACAATCTGAGAGTTGAAAAATTTTGAAAAAAAAAATATTTATACAGAAGACTCCCCCCTTGTAAAAAAATCAAAATTTTTGTTCTCAGATTTTCCTGAAAATGGGTTGTTTCCTAGTCAATTTGAGGCCGGAGAACACGAAAAAACCATCCATTTCGTCGTATCTCTTCGGGAATTGGAATTTTCCAACGAAAAATAGATTTCCTGAAGAAATAGGACAAAATGGAGGGGTTTTTCGTTTTCTCCGGTATGAAATTGACAAGGAAGCTCAATTTCAGGACAATCTGAGAGTTGAAAAATTTTGAAAAAAAAAATATTTATACAGAAGACTCCCCCCTTGTAAAAAAATCAAAATTTTTGGTCTCAGATTTTCCTGAAAATGGGTTGTTTCCTAGTCAATTTGATGCCGGAGAACACGAAAAAACCATCCATTTCGTCGTATCTCTTCGGGAATTTGAATTTTCCGACGAAAAAGAGATTTCCTGAAGAAATAGGACAAAATGGAGGGGTTTTTCGTTTTCTCCGGTATGAAATAGACAAGGAAGCTCAATTTCAGGACAATCTGAGAGTTGAAAAATTTTGAAAAAAAAAATATTTATACAGAAGACTCCCCCCTTGTAAAAAAATCAAAATTTGTGGTCTCAGATTTTCCTGAAAATGGGTTGTTTCCTAGTCAATTTAATGCCGGAGAACACGAAAAAACCATCCATTTCGTCGTATCTCTTCGGGAATTGGAATTTTCCAACGAAAAATAGATTTCCTGAAGAAATAGGACAAAATGGAGGGGTTTTTCGTTTTCTCCGGTATGAAATTGACAAGGAAGCTCAATTTCAGGACAATCTGAGAGTTGAAAAATTTTGAAAAAAAAAATATTTATACAGAAGACTCCCCCCTTGTAAAAAAATCAAAATTTTTGGTCTCAGATTTTCCTGAAAATGGGTTGTTTCCTAGTCAATTTGATGCCGGAGAACACGAAAAAACCATCCATTTCGTCGTATCTCTTCGGGAATTTGAATTTTCCGACGAAAAAGAGATTTCCTGAAGAAATAGGACAAAATGGAGGGGTTTTTCGTTTTCTCCGGTATGAAATAGACAAGGAAGCTCAATTTCAGGACAATCTGAGAGTTGAAAAATTTTGAAAAAAAAAAAATTTATACAGAAGACTCCCCCCTTGTAAAAAAATCAAAATTTTTGGTCTCAGATTTTCCTGAAAATGGGTTGTTTCCTAGTCAATTTGATGCCGGAGAACACGAAAAAACCATCCATTTCGTCGTATCTCTTCGGGAATTGGAATTTTCCAAGGAAAAATAGATTTCCTGAAGAAATAGGACAAAATGGAGGGGTTTTTCGTTTTCTCCGGTATGAAATAGACAAGGAAGCTCAATTTCAGGACAATCTGAGAGTTGAAAAATTTTGAAAAAAAAAATATTTATACAGAAGACTCCCCCCTTGTAAAAAAATCAAAATTTGTGGTCTCAGATTTTCCTGAAAATGGGTTGTTTCCTAGTCAATTTGATGCCGGAGAACACGAAAAAACCATCCATTTCGTCGTATCTCTTCGGGAATTGGAATTTTCCAACGAAAAATAGATTTCCTGAAGAAATAGGACAAAATGGAGGGGTTTTTCGTTTTCTCCGGTATGAAATTGACAAGGAAGCTCAATTTCAGGACAATCTGAGAGTTGAAAAATTTTGAAAAAAAAAATATTTATACAGAAGACTCCCCCCTTGTAAAAAAATCAAAATTTTTGGTCTCAGATTTTCCTGAAAATGGGTTGTTTCCTAGTCAATTTGATGCCGGAGAACACGAAAAAACCATCCATTTCGTCGTATCTCTTCGGGAATTGGAATTTTCCAACGAAAAATAGATTTCCTGAAGAAATAGGACAAAATGGAGGGGTTTTTCGTTTTCTCCGGTATGAAATTGACAAGGAAGCTCAATTTCAGGACAATCTGAGAGTTGAAAAATTTTGAAAAAAAAAATATTTATACAGAAGACTCCCCCCTTGTAAAAAAATCAAAATTTTTGGTCTCAGATTTTCCTGAAAATGGGTTGTTTCCTAGTCAATTTGATGCCGGAGAACACGAAAAAACCATCCATTTCGTCGTATCTCTTCGGGAATTTGAATTTTCCGACGAAAAATAGATTTCCTGAAGAAATAGGACAAAATGGAGGGGTTTTTCGTTTTCTCCGGTATGAAATTGACAAGGAAGCTCAATTTCAGGACAACTTGAGAGTTGAAAAATTAAAAAAAAAAAATATTGATACAGAAGACTCCCCCCTTGTAAAAAAATCAAAATTTTTGTTCTCAGATTTTCCTGAAAATGGGTTGTTTCCTAGTCAATTTGAGGCCGGAGAACACGAAAAAACCATCCATTTCGTCGTATCTCTTCGGGAATTGGAATTTTCCAACGAAAAATAGATTTCCTGAAGAAATAGGACAAAATGGAGGGGTTTTTCGTTTTCTCCGGTATGAAATTGACAAGGAAGCTCAATTTCAGGACAATCTGAGAGTTGAAAAATTTTGAAAAAAAAAATATTTATACAGAAGACTCCCCCCTTGTAAAAAAATCAAAATTTTTGGTCTCAGATTTTCCTGAAAATGGGTTGTTTCCTAGTCAATTTGATGCCGGAGAACACGAAAAAACCATCCATTTCGTCGTATCTCTTCGGGAATTTGAATTTTCCGACGAAAAAGAGATTTCCTGAAGAAATAGGACAAAATGGAGGGGTTTTTCGTTTTCTCCGGTATGAAATAGACAAGGAAGCTCAATTTCAGGACAATCTGAGAGTTGAAAAATTTTGAAAAAAAAAATATTTATACAGAAGACTCCCCCCTTGTAAAAAAATCAAAATTTTTGGTCTCAGATTTTCCTGAAAATGGGTTGTTTCCTAGTCAATTTGATGCCGGAGAACACGAAAAAACCATCCATTTCGTCGTATCTCTTCGGGAATTGGAATTTTCCAACGAAAAATAGATTTCCTGAAGAAATAGGACAAAATGGAGGGGTTTTTCGTTTTCTCCGGTATGAAATTGACAAGGAAGCTCAATTTCAGGACAATCTGAGAGTTGAAAAATTTTGAAAAAAAAAATATTTATACAGAAGACTCCCCCCTTGTAAAAAAATCAAAATTTTTGGTCTCAGATTTTCCTGAAAATGGGTTGTTTCCTAGTCAATTTGATGCCGGAGAACACGAAAAAACCATCCATTTCGTCGTATCTCTTCGGGAATTTGAATTTTCCGACGAAAAAGAGATTTCCTGAAGAAATAGGACAAAATGGAGGGGTTTTTCGGTTTCTCCGGTATGAAATAGACAAGGAAGCTCAATTTCAGGACAATCTGAGAGTTGAAAAATTTTGAAAAAAAAAATATTTATACAGAAGACTCCCCCCTTGTAAAAAAATCAAAATTTGTGGTCTCAGATTTTCCTGAAAATGGGTTGTTTCCTAGTCAATTTGATGCCGGAGAACACGAAAAAACCATCCATTTCGTCGTATCTCTTCGGGAATTTGAATTTTCCGACGAAAAATAGATTTCCTGAAGAAATAGGACAAAATGGAGGGGTTTTTCGTTTTCTCCGGTATGAAATTGACAAGGAAGCTCAATTTCAGGACAATCTGAGAGGTGAAAAATTTTGAAAAAAAAAATATTTATACAGAACACTCCCCCCTTGTAAAAAAATCAAAATTTTTGGTCTCAGATTTTCCTGAAAATGGGTTGTTTCCTAGTCAATTTGATGCCGGAGAACACGAAAAAACCATCCATTTCGTCGTATCTCTTCGGGAATTTGAATTTTCCGACGAAAAAGAGATTTCCTGAAGAAATAGGACAAAATGGAGGGGTTTTTCGTTTTCTCCGGTATGAAATAGACAAGGAAGCTCAATTTCAGGACAATCTGAGAGTTGAAAAATTTTGAAAAAAAAAATATTTATACAGAAGACTCCCCCCTTGTAAAAAAATCAAAATTTTTGTTCTCAGATTTTCCTGAAAATGGGTTGTTTCCTAGTCAATTTGAGGCCGGAGAACACGAAAAAACCATCCATTTCGTCGTATCTCTTCGGGAATTGGAATTTTCCAACGAAAAATAGATTTCCTGAAGAAATAGGACAAAATGGAGGGGTTTTTCGTTTTCTCCGGTATGAAATTGACAAGGAAGCTCAATTTCAGGACAATCTGAGAGTTGAAAAATTTTGAAAAAAAAAATATTTATACAGAAGACTCCCCCCTTGTAAAAAAAATCAAAATTTTTGGTCTCAGATTTTCCTGAAAATGGGTTGTTTCCTAGTCAATTTGATGCCGGAGAACACGAAAAAACCATCCATTTCGTCGTATCTCTTCGGGAATTTGAATTTTCCGACGAAAAAGAGATTTCCTGAAGAAATAGGACAAAATGGAGGGGTTTTTCGTTTTCTCCGGTATGAAATAGACAAGGAAGCTCAATTTCAGGACAATCTGAGAGTTGAAAAATTTTGAAAAAAAAAATATTTATACAGAAGACTCCCCCCTTGTAAAAAAATCAAAATTTGTGGTCTCAGATTTTCCTGAAAATGGGTTGTTTCCTAGTCAATTTAATGCCGGAGAACACGAAAAAACCATCCATTTCGTCGTATCTCTTCGGGAATTGGAATTTTCCAACGAAAAATAGATTTCCTGAAGAAATAGGACAAAATGGAGGGGTTTTTCGTTTTCTCCGGTATGAAATTGACAAGGAAGCTCAATTTCAGGACAATCTGAGAGTTGAAAAATTTTGAAAAAAAAAATATTTATACAGAAGACTCCCCCCTTGTAAAAAAAATCAAAATTTTTGGTCTCAGATTTTCCTGAAAATGGGTTGTTTCCTAGTCAATTTGATGCCGGAGAACACGAAAAAACCATCCATTTCGTCGTATCTCTTCGGGAATTTGAATTTTCCGACGAAAAAGAGATTTCCTGAAGAAATAGGACAAAATGGAGGGGTTTTTCGTTTTCTCCGGTATGAAATAGACAAGGAAGCTCAATTTCAGGACAATCTGAGAGTTGAAAAATTTTGAAAAAAAAAAAATTTATACAGAAGACTCCCCCCTTGTAAAAAAATCAAAATTTTTGGTCTCAGATTTTCCTGAAAATGGGTTGTTTCCTAGTCAATTTGATGCCGGAGAACACGAAAAAACCATCCATTTCGTCGTATCTCTTCGGGAATTGGAATTTTCCAAGGAAAAATAGATTTCCTGAAGAAATAGGACAAAATGGAGGGGTTTTTCGTTTTCTCCGGTATGAAATAGACAAGGAAGCTCAATTTCAGGACAATCTGAGAGTTGAAAAATTTTGAAAAAAAAAATATTTATACAGAAGACTCCCCCCTTGTAAAAAAATCAAAATTTGTGGTCTCAGATTTTCCTGAAAATGGGTTGTTTCCTAGTCAATTTGATGCCGGAGAACACGAAAAAACCATCCATTTCGTCGTATCTCTTCGGGAATTGGAATTTTCCAACGAAAAATAGATTTCCTGAAGAAATAGGACAAAATGGAGGGGTTTTTCGTTTTCTCCGGTATGAAATTGACAAGGAAGCTCAATTTCAGGACAATCTGAGAGTTGAAAAATTTTGAAAAAAAAAATATTTATACAGAAGACTCCCCCCTTGTAAAAAAATCAAAATTTTTGGTCTCAGATTTTCCTGAAAATGGGTTGTTTCCTAGTCAATTTGATGCCGGAGAACACGAAAAAACCATCCATTTCGTCGTATCTCTTCGGGAATTGGAATTTTCCAACGAAAAATAGATTTCCTGAAGAAATAGGACAAAATGGAGGGGTTTTTCGTTTTCTCCGGTATGAAATTGACAAGGAAGCTCAATTTCAGGACAATCTGAGAGTTGAAAAATTTTGAAAAAAAAAATATTTATACAGAAGACTCCCCCCTTGTAAAAAAATCAAAATTTTTGGTCTCAGATTTTCCTGAAAATGGGTTGTTTCCTAGTCAATTTGATGCCGGAGAACACGAAAAAACCATCCATTTCGTCGTATCTCTTCGGGAATTTGAATTTTCCGACGAAAAATAGATTTCCTGAAGAAATAGGACAAAATGGAGGGGTTTTTCGTTTTCTCCGGTATGAAATTGACAAGGAAGCTCAATTTCAGGACAACTTGAGAGTTGAAAAATTAAAAAAAAAAAATATTGATACAGAAGACTCCCCCCTTGTAAAAAAATCAAAATTTTTGTTCTCAGATTTTCCTGAAAATGGGTTGTTTCCTAGTCAATTTGAGGCCGGAGAACACGAAAAAACCATCCATTTCGTCGTATCTCTTCGGGAATTGGAATTTTCCAACGAAAAATAGATTTCCTGAAGAAATAGGACAAAATGGAGGGGTTTTTCGTTTTCTCCGGTATGAAATTGACAAGGAAGCTCAATTTCAGGACAATCTGAGAGTTGAAAAATTTTGAAAAAAAAAATATTTATACAGAAGACTCCCCCCTTGTAAAAAAATCAAAATTTTTGGTCTCAGATTTTCCTGAAAATGGGTTGTTTCCTAGTCAATTTGATGCCGGAGAACACGAAAAAACCATCCATTTCGTCGTATCTCTTCGGGAATTTGAATTTTCCGACGAAAAAGAGATTTCCTGAAGAAATAGGACAAAATGGAGGGGTTTTTCGTTTTCTCCGGTATGAAATAGACAAGGAAGCTCAATTTCAGGACAATCTGAGAGTTGAAAAATTTTGAAAAAAAAAATATTTATACAGAAGACTCCCCCCTTGTAAAAAAATCAAAATTTTTGGTCTCAGATTTTCCTGAAAATGGGTTGTTTCCTAGTCAATTTGATGCCGGAGAACACGAAAAAACCATCCATTTCGTCGTATCTCTTCGGGAATTGGAATTTTCCAACGAAAAATAGATTTCCTGAAGAAATAGGACAAAATGGAGGGGTTTTTCGTTTTCTCCGGTATGAAATTGACAAGGAAGCTCAATTTCAGGACAATCTGAGAGTTGAAAAATTTTGAAAAAAAAAATATTTATACAGAAGACTCCCCCCTTGTAAAAAAATCAAAATTTTTGGTCTCAGATTTTCCTGAAAATGGGTTGTTTCCTAGTCAATTTGATGCCGGAGAACACGAAAAAACCATCCATTTCGTCGTATCTCTTCGGGAATTTGAATTTTCCGACGAAAAAGAGATTTCCTGAAGAAATAGGACAAAATGGAGGGGTTTTTCGTTTTCTCCGGTATGAAATAGACAAGGAAGCTCAATTTCAGGACAATCTGAGAGTTGAAAAATTTTGAAAAAAAAAATATTTATACAGAAGACTCCCCCCTTGTAAAAAAATCAAAATTTGTGGTCTCAGATTTTCCTGAAAATGGGTTGTTTCCTAGTCAATTTGATGCCGGAGAACACGAAAAAACCATCCATTTCGTCGTATCTCTTCGGGAATTTGAATTTTCCGACGAAAAATAGATTTCCTGAAGAAATAGGACAAAATGGAGGGGTTTTTCGTTTTCTCCGGTATGAAATTGACAAGGAAGCTCAATTTCAGGACAATCTGAGAGTTGAAAAATTTTGAAAAAAAATATATTTATACAGAAGACTCCCCCCTTGTAAAAAAATCAAAATTTTTGTTCTCAGATTTTCCTGAAAATGGGTTGTTTCCTAGTCAATTTGAGGCCGGAGAACACGAAAAAACCATCCATTTCGTCGTATCTCTTCGGGAATTGGAATTTTCCAACGAAAAATAGATTTCCTGAAGAAATAGGACAAAATGGAGGGGTTTTTCGTTTTCTCCGGTATGAAATTGACAAGGAAGCTCAATTTCAGGACAATCTGAGAGTTGAAAAATTTTGAAAAAAAAAATATTTATACAGAAGACTCCCCCCTTGTAAAAAAATCAAAATTTTTGGTCTCAGATTTTCCTGAAAATGGGTTGTTTCCTAGTCAATTTGATGCCGGAGAACACGAAAAAACCATGCATTTCGTCGTATCTCTTCGGGAATTTGAATTTTCCGACGAAAAAGAGATTTCCTGAAGAAATAGGACAAAATGGAGGGGTTTTTCGTTTTCTCCGGTATGAAATAGACAAGGAAGCTCAATTTCAGGACAATCTGAGAGTTGAAAAATTTTGAAAAAAAAAATATTTATACAGAAGACTCCCCCCTTGTAAAAAAATCAAAATTTGTGGTCTCAGATTTTCCTGAAAATGGGTTGTTTCCTAGTCAATTTGATGCCGGAGAACACGAAAAAACCATCCATTTCGTCGTATCTCTTCGGGAATTGGAATTTTCCAACGAAAAATAGATTTCCTGAAGAAATAGGACAAAATGGAGGGGTTTTTCGTTTTCTCCGGTATGAAATTGACAAGGAAGCTCAATTTCAGGACAATCTGAGAGTTGAAAAATTTTGAAAAAAAAAATATTTATACAGAAGACTCCCCCCTTGTAAAAAAATCAAAATTTTTGGTCTCAGATTTTCCTGAAAGTGGGTTGTTTCCTAGTCAATTTGATGCCGGAGAACACGAAAAAACCATCCATTTCGTCGTATCTCTTCGGGAATTTGAATTTTCCGACGAAAAAGAGATTTCCTGAAGAAATAGGACAAGATGGAGGGGTTTTTCGTTTTCTCCGGTATGAAATAGACAAGGAAGCTCAATTTCAGGACAATCTGAGAGTTGAAAAATTTTGAAAAAAAAAATATTTATACAGAAGACTCCCCCCTTGTAAAAAAATCAAAATTTTTGTTCTCAGATTTTCCTGAAAATGGGTTGTTTCCTAGTCAATTTGAGGCCGGAGAACACGAAAAAACCATCCATTTCGTCGTATCTCTTCGGGGATTGGAATTTTCCAACGAAAAATAGATTTCCTGAAGAAATAGGACAAAATGGAGGGGTTTTTCGTTTTCTCCGGTATGAAATTGACAAGGAAGCTCAATTTCAGGACAATCTGAGAGTTGAAAAATTTTGAAAAAAAAAATATTTATACAGAAGACTCCCCCCTTGTAAAAAAATCAAAATTTTTGGTCTCAGATTTTCCTGAAAATGGGTTGTTTCCTAGTCAATTTGATGCCGGAGAACACGAAAAAACCATCCATTTCGTCGTATCTCTTCGGGAATTGGAATTTTCCAACGAAAAATAGATTTCCTAAAGAAATAGGACAAAATGGAGGGGTTTTTCGTTTTCTCCGGTATGAAATTGACAAGGAAGCTCAATTTCAGGACAATCTGAGAGTTGAAAAATTTTGAAAAAAAAAATATTTATACAGAAGACTCCCCCCTTGTAAAAAAATCAAAATTTTTGGTCTCAGATTTTCCTGAAAATGGGTTGTTTCCTAGTCAATTTGATGCCGGAGAACACGAAAAAACCATCCAATTCGTCGTATCTCTTCGGGAATTTGAATTTTCCGACGAAAAAGAGATTTCCTGAAGAAATAGGACAAGATGGAGGGGTTTTTCGTTTTCTCCGGTATGAAATAGACAAGGAAGCTCAATTTCAGGACAATCTGAGAGTTGAAAAATTTTGAAAAAAAAAATATTTATACAGAAGACTCCCCCCTTGTAAAAAAATCAAAATTTTTGTTCTCAGATTTTCCTGAAAATGGGTTGTTTCCTAGTCAATTTGAGGCCGGAGAACACGAAAAAACCATCCATTTCGTCGTATCTCTTCGGGAATTGGAATTTTCCAACGAAAAATAGATTTCCTGAAGAAATAGGACAAAATGGAGGGGTTTTTCGTTTTCTCCGGTATGAAATTGACAAGGAAGCTCAATTTCAGGACAATCTGAGAGTTGAAAAATTTTGAAAAAAAAAATATTTATACAGAAGACTCCCCCCTTGTAAAAAAATCAAAATTTTTGGTCTCAGATTTTCCTGAAAATGGGTTGTTTCCTAGTCAATTTGATGCCGGAGAACACGAAAAAACCATCCATTTCGTCGTATCTCTTCGGGAATTGGAATTTTCCAACGAAAAATAGATTTCCTAAAGAAATAGGACAAAATGGAGGGGTTTTTCGTTTTCTCCGGTATGAAATTGACAAGGAAGCTCAATTTCAGGACAATCTGAGAGTTGAAAAATTTTGAAAAAAAAAATATTTATACAGAAGACTCCCCCCTTGTAAAAAAATCAAAATTTTTGGTCTCAGATTTTCCTGAAAATGGGTTGTTTCCTAGTCAATTTGAGGCCGGAGAACACGAAAAAACCATCCATTTCGTCGTATCTCTTCGGGAATTGGAATTTTCCAACGAAAAATAGATTTCCTGAAGAAATAGGACAAAATGGAGGGGTTTTTCGTTTTCTCCGGTATGAAATTGACAAGGAAGCTCAATTTCAGGACAATCTGAGAGTTGAAAAATTTTGAAAAAAAAAATATTTATACAGAAGACTCCCCCCTTGTAAAAAAATCAAAATTTTTGGTCTCAGATTTTCCTGAAAATGGGTTGTTTCCTAGTCAATTTGATGCCGGAGAACACGAAAAAACCATCCATTTCGTCGTATCTCTTCGGGAATTTGAATTTTCCGACGAAAAAGAGATTTCCTGAAGAAATAGGACAAAATGGAGGGGTTTTTCGTTTTCTCCGGTATGAAATAGACAAGGAAGCTCAATTTCAGGACAATTTGAGAGTTGAAAAATTTTGAAAAAAAAAATATTGAAAATGGGTTGTTTCCAAGTCAATTTGATGCCGGAGAACACGAGAAAACCATCCATTTCGTCGTATCTCTTCGGGAATTTGAATTTTCCGACGAAAAATAGAGTTCCTGAAGAAATAGGACAAAATGGAGGGGTTTTTCGTTTTCTCCGGTATGAAATTGACAAGGAAGCTCAATTTCAGGACAATCTGAGAGTTGAAAAATTTTGAAAAAAAAAAATATTTATACAGAAGACTCCCCCCTTGTAAAAAAATCAAAATTTTTGGTCTCAGATTTTCCTGAAAATGGGTTGTTTCCTTGTCAATTTGAGGCCGGAGAACACGAAAAAACCATCCATTTCGTCGAATCTCTTCGGGAATTTGAATTTTCCGACGAAAAATAGATTTCCTGAAGAAATAGGACAAAAAGGAGGGGTTTTTCGTTTTCTCCGGTATGAAATTGACAAGGAAGCTCAATTTCAGGACAATCTGAGAGTTGAAAAATTTTGAAAAAAAAAATATTGAAAATGGGTTGTTTCCAAGTCAATTTGATGCCGGAGAACACGAAAAAACCATCCATTTCGTCGTATCTCTTCGGGAATTTGAATTTTCCGACGAAAAATAGATTTCCTGAAGAAATAGGACAAAATGGAGGGGTTTTTCGTTTTCTCCGGTATGAAATTGACAAGGAAGCTCAATTTCAGGACAATCTGAGAGTTGAAAAATTTTGAAAAAAAAAATATTTATACAGAAGACTCCCCCCTTGTAAAAAAATCAAAATTTGTGGTCTCAGATTTTCCTGAAAATGGGTTGTTTCCTAGTCAATTTGATGCCGGAGAACACGAAAAAACCATCCATTTCGTCGTATCTCTTCGGGAATTTGAATTTTCCGACGAAAGATAGATTTCCTGAAGAAATAGGACAAAATGGAGGGGTTTTTCGTTTTCTCCGGTATGAAATTGACAAGGCAGCTCAATTTCAGGACAATCTGAGAGTTGAAAAATTTTGAAAAAAAAAATATTTATACAGAAGACTCCCCCCTTGTAAAAAAATCAAAATTTTTGGTCTCAGATTTTCCTGAAAATGGGTTGTTTCCTAGTCAATTTGATGCCGGAGAACACGAAAAAACCATCCATTTCGTCGTATCTCTTCGGGAATTTGAATTTTCCGACGAAAAAGAGATTTCCTGAAGAAATAGGACAAAATGGAGGGGTTTTTCGTTTTCTCCGGTATGAAATAGACAAGGAAGCTCAATTTCAGGACAATCTGAGAGTTGAAAAATTTTGAAAAAAAAAATATTGATACAGAAGACTCCCCCCTTGTAAAAAAATTAAAATTTTTGGTCTCAGATTTTCCTGTAAATGCGTTGTTTCCTAGTCAATTTGATGCCGGAGAACACGAAAAAACCATCCATTTCGTCGTATCTCTACGGGAATTGGAATTTTCCAACGAAAAATAGATTTCCTGAAGAAATAGGACAAAATGGAGGGGTTTTTCGTTTTCTCCGGTATGAAATAGAAAAGGAAGCTCAATTTCAGGACAATCTGAGAGTTGAAAAATTTTGAAAAAAAAAATTTTTATACAGAAGACTCCCCCCTTGTAAAAAAATCAAAATTTTTGGTCTCAGATTTTCCTGAAAATGGGTTGTTTCCTAGTCAATTTGATGCCGGAGAACACGAAAAAACCATCCATTTCGTCGTATCTCTTCGGGAATTGGAATTTTCCAACGAAAAATAGATTTCCTGAAGAAATAGGACAAAATGGAGGGGTTTTTCGTTTTCTCCGGTATGAAATTGACAAGGAAGCTCAATTTCAGGACAATCTGAGAGTTGAAAAATTTTGAAAAAAAAAATATTGATACAGAAGACTCCCCCCTTGTAAAAAAATCAAAATTTTTGGTCTCAGATTTTCCTGAAAATGGGTTGTTTCCTAGTCAATTTGATGCCGGAGAACACGAAAAAACCATCCATTTCGTCGTATCTCTTCGGGAATTTGAATTTTCCGACGAAAAAGAGATTTCCTGAAGAAATAGGACAAAATGGAGGGGTTTTTCGTTTTCTCCGGTATGAAATCGACAAGGCAGCTCAATTTCAGGACAATCTGAGAGTTGAAAAATTTTGAAAAAAAAAATATTTATACAGAAGACTCCCCCCTTGTAAAAAAATCAAAATTTTTGTTCTCAGATTTTCCTGTAAATGCGTTGTTTCCTAGTCAATTTGAGGCCGGAGCACACGAAAAAAACCATCCATTTCGTCGTATCTCTACGGGAATTGGAATTTTCCAACGAAAAATAGATTTCCTGAAGAAATAGGACAAAATGGAGGGGTGTTTCGTTTTCTCCGGTATGAAATTGACAAGGAAGCTCAATTTCAGGACAATCTGAGAGTTGAAAAATTTTGAAAAAAAAAAATATTGAAAATGGGTTGTTTCCAAGTCAATTTGATGCCGGAGAACACGAAAAAACCATCCATTTCGTCGTATCTCTTCGGGAATTGGAATTTTCCAACGAAAAATAGATTTCCTGAAGAAATAGGACAAAATGGAGGGGTTTTTCGTTTTCTCCGGTATGAAATTGACAAGGAAGCTCAATTTCAGGACAATCTGAGTTGAAAAATTTTGAAAAAAAAAATATTGATACAGAAGACTCCCCCCTTGTAAAAAAATCAAAATTTTTGGTCTCAGATTTTCCTGAAAATGGGTTGTTTCCTAGTCAATTTGATGCCGGAGAACACGAAAAAACCATCCATTTCGTCGTATCTCTTCGGGAATTTGAATTTTCCAACGAAAAATAGATTTCCTGAAGAAATAGGACAAAATGGAGGGGTTTTTCGTTTTCTCCGGTATGAAATTGACAAAGAAGCTCAATTTCAGGACAATCTGAGAGTTGAAAAATTTTGAAAAAAAAAATATTGATACAGAAGACTTTGTAAAAAAATCAAAATTTTTGGTCTCAAATATTCCTGAAAATGGGTTGTTTCCAAGTCAATTTGATGCCGGAGAACACGAAAAAACCATCCATTTCGTCGTATCTCTTCGGGAATTGGAATTTTCCAACGAAAAATAGATTTTCTGAAGAGATAGGACAAAATGGAGGGGTTTTTCGTTTTCTCCGGTATGAAATTGACAAGGAAGCTCAATTTCAGGACAATCTGAGAGTTGAAAAATTTTGAAAAAAAAAATATTTATACAGAAGACTCCCCCCTTGTAAAAAAATCAAAATTTTTGGTCTCAGATTTTCCTGAAAATGGGTTGTTTCCTAGTCAATTTGATGCCGGAGAACACGAAAAAACCATCCATTTCGTCGTATCTCTTCGGGAATTTGAATTTTCCGACGAAAAAGAGATTTCCTGAAGAAATAGGACAAAATGGAGGGGTTTTTCGTTTTCTCCGGTATGAAATAGACAAGGAAGCTCAATTTCAGGACAATCTGAGAGTTGAAAAATTTTGAAAAAAAAAATATTTATACAGAAGACTCCCCCCTTGTAAAAAAATCAAAATTTGTGGTCTCAGATTTTCCTGAAAATGGGTTGTTTCCTAGTCAATTTGATGCCGGAGAACACGAAAAAACCATCCATTTCGTCGTATCTCTTCGGGAATTTGAATTTTCCGACGAAAAATAGATTTCCTGAAGAAATAGGACAAAATGGAGGGGTTTTTCGTTTTCTCCGGTATGAAATTGACAAGGAAGCTCAATTTCAGGACAACTTGAGAGTTGAAAAATTAAAAAAAAAAAAATATTGATACAGAAGACTCCCCCCTTGTAAAAAAATCAAAATTTTTGTTCTCAGATTTTCCTGAAAATGGGTTGTTTCCTAGTCAATTTGAGGCCGGAGAACACGAAAAAACCATCCATTTCGTCGTATCTCTTCGGGAATTGGAATTTTCCAACGAAAAATAGATTTCCTGAAGAAATAGGACAAAATGGAGGGGTTTTTCGTTTTCTCCGGTATGAAATTGACAGGGAAGCTCAATTTCAGGACAATCTGAGAGTTGAAAAATTTTGAAAAAAAAAATATTTATACAGAAGACTCCCCCCTTGTAAAAAAATCAAAATTTTTGGTCTCAGATTTTCCTGAAAATGGGTTGTTTCCTAGTCAATTTGATGCCGGAGAACACGAAAAAACCATCCATTTCGTCGTATCTCTTCGGGAATTTGAATTTTCCGACGAAAAAGAGATTTCCTGAAGAAATAGGACAAAATGGAGGGGTTTTTCGTTTTCTCCGGTATGAAATTGACAAAGAAGCTCAATTTCAGGACAATCTGAGAGTTGAAAAATTTTGAAAAAAAAAATATTGATACAGAAGACTTTGTAAAAAAATCAAAATTTTTGGTCTCAAATATTCCTGAAAATGGGTTGTTTCCAAGTCAATTTGATGCCGGAGAACACGAAAAAACCATCCATTTCGTCGTATCTCTTCGGGAATTGGAATTTTCCAACGAAAAATAGATTTTCTGAAGAGATAGGACAAAATGGAGGGGTTTTTCGTTTTCTCCGGTATGAAATTGACAAGGAAGCTCAATTTCAGGACAATCTGAGAGTTGAAAAATTTTGAAAAAAAAAATATTTATACAGAAGACTCCCCCCTTGTAAAAAAATCAAAATTTGTGGTCTCAGATTTTCCTGAAAATGGGTTGTTTCCTAGTCAATTTGATGCCGGAGAACACGAAAAAACCATCCATTTCGTCGTATCTCTTCGGGAATTGGAATTTTCCAACGAAAAATAGATTTCCTGAAGAAATAGGACAAAATGGAGGGGTTTTTCGTTTTCTCCGGTATGAAATTGACAAGGAAGCTCAATTTCAGGACAATCTGAGAGTTGAAAAATTTTGAAAAAAAAAATATTTATACAGAAAACTCCCCCCTTGTAAAAAAATCAAAATTTTTGGTCTCAGATTTTCCTGAAAATGGGTTGTTTCCTAGTCAATTTGATGCCGGAGAACACGAAAAAACCATCCATTTCGTCGTATCTCTTCGGGAATTTGAATTTTCCGACGAAAAAGAGATTTCCTGAAGAAATAGGACAAAATGGAGGGGTTTTTCGTTTTCTCCGGTATGAAATAGACAAGGAAGCTCAATTTCAGGACAATCTGAGAGTTGAAAAATTTTGAAAAAAAAAATATTTATACAGAAGACTCCCCCCTTGTAAAAAAATCAAAATTTTTGGTCTCAGATTTTCCTGAAAATGGGTTGTTTCCTAGTCAATTTGATGCCGGAGAACACGAAAAAACCATCCATTTCGTCGTATCTCTTCGGGAATTTGAATTTTCCGACGAAAAATAGATTTCCTGAAGAAATAGGACAAAATGGAGGGGTTTTTCGTTTTCTCCGGTATGAAATTGACAAGGAAGCTCAATTTCAGGACAACTTGAGAGTTGAAAAATTAAAAAAAAAAAATATTGATACAGAAGACTCCCCCCTTGTAAAAAAATCAAAATTTTTGTTCTCAGATTTTCCTGAAAATGGGTTGTTTCCTAGTCAATTTGAGGCCGGAGAACACGAAAAAACCATCCATTTCGTCGTATCTCTTCGGGAATTGGAATTTTCCAACGAAAAATAGATTTCCTGAAGAAATAGGACAAAATGGAGGGGTTTTTCGTTTTCTCCGGTATGAAATTGACAAGGAAGCTCAATTTCAGGACAATCTGAGAGTTGAAAAATTTTGAAAAAAAAAATATTTATACAGAAGACTCCCCCCTTGTAAAAAAATCAAAATTTTTGGTCTCAGATTTTCCTGAAAATGGGTTGTTTCCTAGTCAATTTGATGCCGGAGAACACGAAAAAACCATCCATTTCGTCGTATCTCTTCGGGAATTTGAATTTTCCGACGAAAAAGAGATTTCCTGAAGAAATAGGACAAAATGGAGGGGTTTTTCGTTTTCTCCGGTATGAAATAGACAAGGAAGCTCAATTTCAGGACAATCTGAGAGTTGAAAAATTTTGAAAAAAAAAATATTTATACAGAAGACTCCCCCCTTGTAAAAAAATCAAAATTTTTGGTCTCAGATTTTCCTGAAAATGGGTTGTTTCCTAGTCAATTTGATGCCGGAGAACACGAAAAAACCATCCATTTCGTCGTATCTCTTCGGGAATTGGAATTTTCCAACGAAAAATAGATTTCCTGAAGAAATAGGACAAAATGGAGGGGTTTTTCGTTTTCTCCGGTATGAAATTGACAAGGAAGCTCAATTTCAGGACAATCTGAGAGTTGAAAAATTTTGAAAAAAAAAATATTTATACAGAAGACTCCCCCCTTGTAAAAAAATCAAAATTTTTGGTCTCAGATTTTCCTGAAAATGGGTTGTTTCCTAGTCAATTTGATGCCGGAGAACACGAAAAAACCATCCATTTCGTCGTATCTCTTCGGGAATTTGAATTTTCCGACGAAAAAGAGATTTCCTGAAGAAATAGGACAGAATGGAGGGGTTTTTCGTTTTCTCCGGTATGAAATAGACAAGGAAGCTCAATTTCAGGACAATCTGAGAGTTGAAAAATTTTGAAAAAAAAAATATTTATACAGAAGACTCCCCCCTTGTAAAAAAATCAAAATTTGTGGTCTCAGATTTTCCTGAAAATGGGTTGTTTCCTAGTCAATTTGATGCCGGAGAACACGAAAAAACCATCCATTTCGTCGTATCTCTTCGGGAATTTGAATTTTCCGACGAAAAATAGATTTCCTGAAGAAATAGGACAAAATGGAGGGGTTTTTCGTTTTCTCCGGTATGAAATTGACAAGGAAGCTCAATTTCAGGACAACTTGAGAGTTGAAAAATTAAAAAAAAAAAAATATTGATACAGAAGACTCCCCCCTTGTAAAAAAATCAAAATTTTTGTTCTCAGATTTTCCTGAAAATGGGTTGTTTCCTAGTCAATTTGAGGCCGGAGAACACGAAAAAACCATCCATTTCGTCGTATCTCTTCGGGAATTGGAATTTTCCAACGAAAAATAGATTTCCTGAAGAAATAGGACAAAATGGAGGGGTTTTTCGTTTTCTCCGGTATGAAATTGACAAGGAAGCTCAATTTCAGGACAATCTGAGAGTTGAAAAATTTTGAAAAAAAAAATATTTATACAGAAGACTCCCCCCTTGTAAAAAAATCAAAATTTTTGGTCTCAGATTTTCCTGAAAATGGGTTGTTTCCTAGTCAATTTGATGCCGGAGAACACGAAAAAACCATCCATTTCGTCGTATCTCTTCGGGAATTTGAATTTTCCGACGAAAAAGAGATTTCCTGAAGAAATAGGACAAAATGGAGGGGTTTTTCGTTTTCTCCGGTATGAAATAGACAAGGAAGCTCAATTTCAGGACAATCTGAGAGTTGAAAAATTTTGAAAAAAAAAATATTTATACAGAAGACTCCCCCCTTGTAAAAAAATCAAAATTTTTGTTCTCAGATTTTCCTGAAAATGGGTTGTTTCCTAGTCAATTTGAGGCCGGAGAACACGAAAAAACCATCCATTTCGTCGTATCTCTTCGGGAATTGGAATTTTCCAACGAAAAATAGATTTCCTGAAGAAATAGGACAAAATGGAGGGGTTTTTCGTTTTCTCCGGTATGAAATTGACAAGGAAGCTCAATTTCAGGACAATCTGAGAGTTGAAAAATTTTGAAAAAAAAAATATTTATACAGAAGACTCCCCCCTTGTAAAAAAATCAAAATTTTTGGTCTCAGATTTTCCTGAAAATGGGTTGTTTCCTAGTCAATTTGATGCCGGAGAACACGAAAAAACCACCCATTTCGTCGTATCTCTTCGGGAATTTGAATTTTCCGACGAAAAATAGATTTCCTGAAGGAATAGGACAAAAAGGAGGGGTTTTTCGTTTTCTCCGGTATGAAATTGACAAGGAAGCTCAATTTCAGGACAACCTGAGAGTTGAAAAATTTTGAAAAAAAAAAATATTTATACAGAAGACTCCCCCCTTGTAAAAAAATCAAAATTTTTGGTCTCAGATTTTCCTGAAAATGGGTTGTTTCCTAGTCAATTTGATGCCGGAGAACACGAAAAAACCATCCATTTCGTCGTATCTCTTCGGGAATTTGAATTTTCCGACGAAAAATAGATTTCCTGAAGAAATAGGACAAAATGGAGGGGTTTTTCGTTTTCTCCGGTATGAAATTGACAAGGAAGCTCAATTTCAGGACAATCTGAGAGTTGAAAAATTTTGAAAAAAAAAATATTTATACAGAAGACTCCCCCCTTGTTAAAAAATCAAAATTTTTGGTCTCAGATTTTCCTGAAAATGGGTTGTTTCCTAGTCAATTTGATGCCGGAGAACACGAAAAAACCATCCATTTCGTCGTATCTCTTCGGGAATTGGAATTTTCCAACGAAAAATAGAT
Organism: Philopedon plagiatum; assembly: GCA_963971165.1. Classification (NCBI taxonomy): domain Eukaryota; kingdom Metazoa; phylum Arthropoda; class Insecta; order Coleoptera; family Curculionidae; genus Philopedon; species Philopedon plagiatum. The sequence continues at coordinate 6,693 of OZ020190.1, read as the reverse complement.
TTTCTGAAGAAATAGGACAAAATGGAGGGGTTTTTCGTTTTCTCCGGTATGAAATTGACAAGGAAGCTCAATTTCAGGACAACCTGAGAGTTGAAAAATTTTGAAAAAAAAAATATTTATACAGAAGACTCCCCCCTTGTAAAAAAATTAAAATTTTTGGTCTCAAATTTTCCTGAAAATGGGTTGTTTCCAAGTCAATTTGATGCCGGAGAACACGAAAAAACCATCCATTTCGTCGTATCTCTTCGGGAATTGGAATTTTCCAACGAAAAATAGATTTTCTGAAGAAATAGGACAAAATGGAGGGGTTTTTCGTTTTCTCCGGTATGAAATTGACAAGGAAGCTCAATTTCAGGACAATCTGAGAGTTGAAAAATTTTGAAAAAAAAAATATTTATACAGAAGACTCCCCCCTTGTAAAAAAATCAAAATTTTTGGACTCAGATTTTCCTGAAAATGGGTTGTTTCCTAGTCAATTTGATGCCGGAGAACACGAAAAAAACATCCATTTCGTCGTATCTCTTCGGGAATTTGAATTTTCCGACGAAAAAGAGATTTCCTGAAGAAATAGGACAAAATGGAGGGGTTTTTCGTTTTCTCCGGTATGAAATTGACAAGGAAGCTCAATTTCAGGACAATCTGAGAGTTGAAAAATTTTGAAAAAAAAAATATTTATACAGAAGACTCCCCCCTTGTAAAAAAATCAAAATTTTTGGTCTCAGATTTTCCTGAAAATGGGTTGTTTCCTAGTCAATTTGATGCCGGAGAACACGAAAAAACCATCCATTTCGTCGTATCTCTTCGGGAATTTGAATTTTCCGACGAAAAAGAGATTTCCTGAAGAAATAGGACAAAATGGAGGGGTTTTTCGTTTTCTCCGGTATGAAATTGACAAGGAAGCTCAATTTCAGGACAATCTGAGAGTTGAAAAATTTTGAAAAAAAAAATATTTATACAGAAGACTCCCCCCTTGTAAAAAAATCAAAATTTTTGGTCTCAGATTTTCCTGAAAATGGGTTGTTTCCTAGTCAATTTGATGCCGGAGAACACGAAAAAACCATCCATTTCGTCGTATCTCTTCGGGAATTTGAATTTTCCGACGAAAAAGAGATTTCCTGAAGAAATAGGACAAAATGGAGGGGTTTTTCGTTTTCTCCGGTATGAAATTGACAAGGAAGCTCAATTTCAGGACAATCTGAGAGTTGAAAAATTTTGAAAAAAAAAATATTGAAAATGGGTTGTTTCCAAGTCAATTTGATGCCGGAGAACACGAAAAAACCATCCATTTCGTCGTATCTCTTCGGGAATTGGAATTTTCCAACGAAAAATAGATTTCCTGAAGAAATAGGACAAAATGGAGGGGTTTGTCGTTTTCTCCGGTATGAAATTGACAAGGAAGCTCAATTTCAGGACAATCTGAGAGTTGAAAAATTTTGAAAAAAAAAATATTGATACAGAAGACTCCCCCCTTGTAAAAAAATCAAAATTTTTGGTCTCAGATTTTCCTGAAAATGGGTTGTTTCCTTGTCAATTAGAGGCCGGAGAACACGAAAAAACCATCCATTTCGTCGTATCTCTTCGGGAATTGGAATTTTCCGACGAAAAATAGATTTCCTGAAGAAATAGGACAAAATGGAGGGGTGTTTCGTTTTCTCCGGTATGAAATTGACAAGGAAGCTCAATTTCAGGACAATCTGAGAGTTGAAAAATTTTGAAAAAAAAAAATATTTATACAGAAGACTCCCCCCTTGTAAAAAAATCAAAATTTTTGGTCTCAGATTTTCCTGAAAATGGGTTGTTTCCTAGTCAATTTGATGCCGGAGAACACGAAAAAACCATCCATTTCGTCGTATCTCTACGGGAATTGGAATTTTCCAACGAAAAATAGATTTCCTGAAGAAATAGGACAAAATGGAGGGATTTGTCGTTTTCTCCGGTATGAAATTGACAAGGAAGCTCAATTTCAGGACAACCTGAGAGTTGAAAAATTTTGAAAAAAAAAATATTGATACAGAAGACTCCCCCCTTGTAAAAAAATTAAAATTTTTGGTCTCAAATATTCCTGAAAATGGGTTGTTTCCAAGTCAATTTGATGCCGGAGAACACGAAAAAACCATCCATTTCGTCGTATCTCTTCGGGAATTGGAATTTTCCAACGAAAAATAGATTTTCTGAAGAAATAGGACAAAATGGAGGGGTTTTTCGTTTTCTCCGGTATGAAATTGACAAGGAAGCTCAATTTCAGGACAATCTGAGAGTTGAAAAATTTTGAAAAAAAAAATATTGATACAGAAGACTCCCCCCTTGTAAAAAAATCAAAATTTTTGGTCTCAGATTTTCCTGAAAATGGGTTGTTTCCTAGTCAATTTGATGCCGGAGAACACGAAAAAACCACCCATTTCGTCGTATCTCTTCGGGAATTTGAATTTTCCGACGAAAAATAGATTTCCTGAAGAAATAGGACAAAAAGGAGGGGTTTTTCGTTTTCTCCGGTATGAAATTGACAAGGAAGCTCAATTTCAGGACAACCTGAGAGTTGAAAAATTTTGAAAAAAAAAAATATTGATACAGAAGACTCCCCCCTTGTAAAAAAATCAAAATTTTTGGTCTCAGATTTTCCTGAAAATGGGTTGTTTCCTAGTCAATTTGATGCCGGAGAACACGAAAAAACCATCCATTTCGTCGTATCTCTTCGGGAATTTGAATTTTCCGACGAAAAATAGATTTCCTGAAGAAATAGGACAAAATGGAGGGGTTTTTCGTTTTCTCCGGTATGAAATTGACAAGGAAGCTCAATTTCAGGACAATCTGAGAGTTGAAAAATTTTGAAAAAAAAAATATTTATACAGAAGACTCCCCCCTTGTTAAAAAATCAAAATTTTTGGTCTCAGATTTTCCTGAAAATGGGTTGTTTCCTAGTCAATTTGAGGCCGGAGAACACGAAAAAACCATCCATTTCGTCGTATCTCTTCGGGAATTGGAATTTTCCAACGAAAAATAGATTTTCTGAAGAAATAGGACAAAATGGAGGGGTTTTTCGTTTTCTCCGGTATGAAATTGACAAGGAAGCTCAATTTCAGGACAACCTGAGAGTTGAAAAATTTTGAAAAAAAAAATATTGATACAGAAGACTCCCCCCTTGTAAAAAAATTAAAATTTTTGGTCTCAAATTTTCCTGAAAATGGGTTGTTTCCAAGTCAATTTGATGCCGGAGAACACGAAAAAACCATCCATTTCGTCGTATCTCTTCGGGAATTGGAATTTTCCAACGAAAAATAGATTTTCTGAAGAAATAGGACAAAATGGAGGGGTTTTTCGTTTTCTCCGGTATGAAATTGACAAGGAAGCTCAATTTCAGGACAATCTGAGAGTTGAAAAATTTTGAAAAAAAAAATATTTATACAGAAGACTCCCCCCTTGTAAAAAAATCAAAATTTTTGGTCTCAGATTTTCCTGTAAATGCGTTGTTTCCTAGTCAATTTGATGCCGGAGAACACGAAAAAACCATCCATTTCGTCGTATCTCTTCGGGAATTGGAATTTTCCAACGAAAAATAGATTTCCTGAAGAAATAGGACAAAATGGAGGGGTTTTTCGTTTTCTCCGGAATGAAATTGACAAGGAAGCTCAATTTCAGGACAATCTGAGAGTTGAAAAATTTTGAAAAAAAAAAAATTTATACAGAAGACTCCCCCCTTGTAAAAAAAATCAAAATTTTTGGTCTCAGATTTTCCTGAAAATGGGTTGTTTCCTAGTCAATTTGATGCCGGAGAACACGAAAAAACCATCCATTTCGTCGTATCTCTTCGGGAATTTGAATTTTCCGACGAAAAATTGATTTCCTGAAGAAATAGGACAAAATGGAGGGGTTTTTCGTTTTCTCCGCAATGAAATTGACAAGGCAGCCCAATTTCAGGACAATCTGAGAGTTGAAAAATTTTGAAAAAAAAATATTTATACAGAAGACTCCCCCCTTGTAAAAAAATCAAAATTTTTGTTCTCAGATTTTCCTGAAAATGGGTTGTTTCCTAGTCAATTTGAGGCCGGAGAACACGAAAAAACCATCCATTTCGTCTTATCTCTACGGGAATTGGAATTTCCCAACGAAAAATAGATTTCCTGAAGAAATAGGACAAAATGGAGGGGTTTGTCGTTTTCTCCGGTATGAAATTGACAAGGAAGCTCAATTTCAGGACAATGTGAGAGTTGAAAAATTTTGAAAAAAAAAAAATTGATACAGAAGACTCCCCCCTTGTAAAAAAATCAAAATTTTTGGTCTCAGATATACCTGAAAATGGATTGTTTCCTAGTCAATTAGATGCCGGAGAACACGAAAAAAACCATCCATTTCGTCGTATCTCTACGGGAATTGGAATTTTCCGACGAAAAATAGATGTCCTGAAGAAATAGGACAAAATGGAGGGGTATTTCGTTTTCTCCGCTATGAAATTGACAAGGATGCTCAATTTGAGGACAATCTGTAAGTGGAAAAATCTTGCTCGGTACCGGTTAGGTTCGGTTTTGCTCAGTTTTGATCCGCTAGCGGATGGGTTTGGTTTTGCTCAGTTTTGATCCGCTAGCGGATGGGTTTGGTTTTGCTCAGTTTTGATCCGCTAGCGGATGGGTTTGGTTTTGCTCAGTTTTGATCCGCTAGCGGATGGGTTTGGTTTTGCTCAGTTTTGATCCGCTAGCGGATGGGTTTGGTTTTGCTCAGTTTTGATCCGCTAGCGGATGGGTTTGGTTTTGCTCAGTTTTGATCCGCTAGCGGATGGGTTTGGTTTTGCTCAGTTTTGATCCGCTAGCGGATGGGTTTGGTTTTGCTCAGTTTTGATCCGCTAGCGGATGGGTTTGGTTTTGCTCAGTTTTGATCCGCTAGCGGATGGGTTTGGTTTTGCTCAGTTTTGATCCGCTAGCGGATGGGTTTGGTTTTGCTCAGTTTTGATCCGCTAGCGGATGGGTTTGGTTTTGCTCAGTTTTGATCCGCTAGCGGATGGGTTTGGTTTTGCTCAGTTTTGATCCGCTAGCGGATGGGTTTGGTTTTGCTCAGTTTTGATCCGCTAGCGGATGGGTTTGGTTTTGCTCAGTTTTGATCCGCTAGCGGATGGGTTTGGTTTTGCTCAGTTTTGATCCGCTAGCGGATGGGTTTGGTTTTGCTCAGTTTTGATCCGCTAGCGGATGGGTTTGGTTTTGCTCAGTTTTGATCCGCTAGCGGATGGGTTTGGTTTTGCTCAGTTTTGATCCGCTAGCGGATGGGTTTGGTTTTGCTCAGTTTTGATCCGCTAGCGGATGGGTTTGGTTTTGCTCAGTTTTGATCCGCTAGCGGATGGGTTTGGTTTTGCTCAGTTTTGATCCGCTAGCGGATGGGTTTGGTTTTGCTCAGTTTTGATCCGCTAGCGGATGGGTTTGGTTTTGCTCAGTTTTGATCCGCTAGCGGATGGGTTTGGTTTTGCTCAGTTTTGATCCGCTAGCGGATGGGTTTGGTTTTGCTCAGTTTTGATCCGCTAGCGGATGGGTTTGGTTTTGCTCAGTTTTGATCCGCTAGCGGATGGGTTTGGTTTTGCTCAGTTTTGATCCGCTAGCGGATGGGTTTGGTTTTGCTCAGTTTTGATCCGCTAGCGGATGGGTTTGGTTTTGCTCAGTTTTGATCCGCTAGCGGATGGGTTTGGTTTTGCTCAGTTTTGATCCGCTAGCGGATGGGTTTGGTTTTGCTCAGTTTTGATCCGCTAGCGGATGGGTTTGGTTTTGCTCAGTTTTGATCCGCTAGCGGATGGGTTTGGTTTTGCTCAGTTTTGATCCGCTAGCGGATGGGTTTGGTTTTGCTCAGTTTTGATCCGCTAGCGGATGGGTTTGGTTTTGCTCAGTTTTGATCCGCTAGCGGATGGGTTTGGTTTTGCTCAGTTTTGATCCGCTAGCGGATGGGTTTGGTTTTGCTCAGTTTTGATCCGCTAGCGGATGGGTTTGGTTTTGCTCAGTTTTGATCCGCTAGCGGATGGGTTTGGTTTTGCTCAGTTTTGATCCGCTAGCGGATGGGTTTGGTTTTGCTCAGTTTTGATCCGCTAGCGGATGGGTTTGGTTTTGCTCAGTTTTGATCCGCTAGCGGATGGGTTTGGTTTTGCTCAGTTTTGATCCGCTAGCGGATGGGTTTGGTTTTGCTCAGTTTTGATCCGCTAGCGGATGGGTTTGGTTTTGCTCAGTTTTGATCCGCTAGCGGATGGGTTTGGTTTTGCTCAGTTTTGATCCGCTAGCGGATGGGTTTGGTTTTGCTCAGTTTTGATCCGCTAGCGGATGGGTTTGGTTTTGCTCAGTTTTGATCCGCTAGCGGATGGGTTTGGTTTTGCTCAGTTTTGATCCGCTAGCGGATGGGTTTTGGTTTTGCTCAGTTTTGATCCGCTAGCGGATGGGTTTGGGTTTTGCTCAGTTTTGATCCGCTAGCGGATGGGTTTGGTTTTGCTCAGTTTTGATCCGCTAGCGGATGGGTTTGGTTTTGCTCAGTTTTGATCCGCTAGCGGATGGGTTTGGTTTTGCTCAGTTTTGATCCGCTAGCGGATGGGTTTGGTTTTGCTCAGTTTTGATCCGCTAGCGGATGGGTTTGGGTTTTGCTCAGTTTTGATTGTGGGTTTTGTTTGCATTGGGGTTTGATTGGGTTTGATTGGGTTTGATTGGGTTTGATTGGGTTTGGTTTGCTTAGGTTTGC